>CM062585.1:1750926-2436853 GCA_031468815.1 Morus bassanus | reverse complement strand
GAGGAGGAAGAGGAGGGGGAAAAATTAAAAATTAAAAAGGCTCGCTAACGCGCCGGCTCTCCTTTTATTATGGTTATTATGATGATGATGATGATGATGGGGGGTTTTTTTCGCTCCTCCTCGGATCGCTCCTAATTCCTCGCCGGCGCCGGCTCGCTCTGCCCCTGCGCGGCCGCCGGGCGAGGCTGGCGGAGGCGGAGGCGGGCCGGGCGCGGGCGCGGGGAGGAAGGGCGGCGGGGAGGGGGGCGGGGGGGGTGGGGAGGGGGGGGGGGGGAGGCGCCGCCGCCGCCGCCGCCGCCGCCGCCGCCGCCGCGGGCCGCGCTGCTGCCGGGTGTCCGCCGCCGCCGCCGCCGCCGCCACCGCCGCGGCGAGCGCAGCGCAGCGCCGGGCTGGAGCAGACTGCGGGAACCCGGAAGTAGTGGTGGCCATAACAGGTCGCGTCTTACACAATGCGCTGGGCGGCAGCAACTCCGCCACCGGCGCAGGGGGGCGCGCCGATCGTACCGCGGCCGCGCAGCGGCGCGCCCCCGCCCCGCGGGGTGGGGTACACCCACCCCCCCCGCCCGGCCCCCCGCGCGCCACCCCCACCCCCACCAGCAGCGTGTCCGCCCCCCGCGGGTGGGTGCGGGGGCGCTCCCGTCCCCTTTGTCTGCCGGCGCCGCCGCCCCGCTCCTCTCCCCCCGCCCGACGCGCACATACACACGCCCCCCCCCCCCGCCCCCCCCCGCGGCGGCTCCCCCCCGCGGCCGCCGGCCGAGTGAGCTCACCCGGCCCCCGGCCGCCGCCGCCGCGCCGCCGTCGACCAATCAGAGCCGCGCCGCCCCGCGCCGCGCCCCCATTGGTCCGGGCGGGAAGCGGGGCTCGGACCGGCGCGACACCGGGAAGGGGGGGGGGGGGGGAGCGCGCCGGGGCGCCCCGCGGGCAGCGGATCGCCCCGGCGCGTCCCCCCCCCACACACACCCCCCCCCCCCCGCGGTCCACGACCACGCTGTCTTGCGTGGGGAACACCCCCCCCCGGCGCTGCCGGTGCCCCCCGTCCTTGCAGCCGTCGTTCTGTCCCCGTCCAAAAGCACCGCCATCCCTCCCCGCGGGCTCCCGCCGGTTTAGGAGCGGAGAAATCTCTTCCTGCCCGTTAAACCGCGGACCGGACTGAGCGGAGCCCCGCGGGAGAGCTGACCCGACCCTATCGCATCGCCTGCTCGGGGAGGAGGGAGAAGCCCCGGTAGCCCGGTGCGGCGGTCCTCGAGTGAGCTGCTGGGATTTGGGGCGGGGGGAGTGGCGGGGGGGGGGGGGTCACCCCGGTAAAACCCCCGAGGCACGGGGGATGCTGCTGGGGTGCCGGGGTGCCCGGCAGCCGCTCGGCCCCCGCCGCCGCGTCTCAAACTTCGGGGAAACCCGTTTCGGTGTTATCCCGTGTGTGTGTGCGTGTCCCCTCCTTCCCCCCCTTTCCGCTGGGACCGGCCTTTTATCCCGGCGAGGGAAATAAAGACCTCTCAGGTAAGAGCCATTTTCATACACTAACCCCCCCCCCCCATGCGTCCGTGGTGGGAGCCGACCCACGGCCGTGGGGTTTGATCTCTGGATTTATTTACCCGGGGAACGGCGCTCGGTAACGATTCCCCATCTCACGGATCCCTCGCGGAGGGAGGCTGCAGCTTAACTCCTGGAGGTGCAAAGCTCCTTCTCTCCCCGGCCCTTTTTCCTTCCCCCCACAAAAAAAAATTCAGAAAAAAACCCCACCCAACTTTTAAGCGTCTCTACCAGGCCTTCTTAAGATTAGTTCAGCGCAACCCAGCCTAAAACACTTTTACAATGTAATTACAGTCGTACAAATTGTTTGCCCAAACCTCATTCTGGATAAGGATTTTACAATTAGCAAACAGTTATTACTCTTCGGGCTTGCTGCGAGAAGCTGCGCTGCGCGCCTCTCCTCTTGCAATATACCGGCCATAAAAGAAAAAAAAAAAAAAAAAAGCCTAATCCCGGCAGCAATTAATCATCTATTAAAAGGGGAAAAAGTAGAGGGACAGTTCCGCGCTGCCTGGGTGAGCTCCCTCCGAGGCTGTCGGGCTGCGCGGCGGCACCGACCCGCGCAGCATCGCGCCCCGCTGCCTTTTTAGGCAAAGCGGCTCTTTCTTTTTTTTTTTATTTCTCCAAAAACTTGCTGTTTTGCAGGAATCCATTGACGCTTCCCCGTCGCACGGTGGAAGGAGAAGGTGTGTGTGTGGGGGGAATAATTAGGGATGGGGGGAAAAAATACAAAGGGATGATCGCGGGGGTCGGGTGGGCGCCCGGGCCGGGCAGCGGCCTCGCTGCGGTGCGCGGAGCGCTGCGCGCTGCTGCGCGGCCCCGGCCGCCCCCCCGCCCCCTCCCCCCGGCTGGAGCCGGGCCTTTCGCGGAGGGGTCTACCGAGCCGAGCCAAAAAAAAAAAAAAAAGAAAAAAAAAAAAAAAGGAAAAAGGGCGTCTGGGGAGCAAGGGAGCCTCCTCCATGAGGTGGAATCTGGGTCCATTTGCTTATCGGATAATAAATGAGGCTTTTAATCAGGCTGAATTTCCCAGCTTAAGGAAAGAATTAGTCATACCTAGGAACAATCCAATGTTTTCTAGCTGGCTTCCCTGCCGCCTTCCTAGCAGGGATTTGTGGTGGTTGGGGAGGGGGGGCCGGGAAATTAGCATCAAAGTGTGCTCTTTCACCATTAATATTGAAATTTGAAAACTGAAATAGGAACAACCAGAAGAGACAAACAAACAAGAAACCGCAGAAGAAAGCGTTTGAAAGGCGGCCGAGAGATAATCCAGGAATGCTTCAGATAAGGGCGGGGGCGGGGGGGGGGGGGGAGAGATACGTGCGGAGATACCCGAAAAATCAGAGCCTGATGAAACGGCTGAGAGAGGGATGGGGAAAAAAAAGAAAAAAAAAAAACCTGTTTAAAGACCTATTAAAGGGCAGACCCAAGGTGTGTGGAGGGGGAAGCGACAATAAAAGGAGGTTAACTGCCCGGGGTTGAGGCGAGCGGGCGAAGCGCAGCCCCTGGAGTTTCGGGGTTTGTTTACCCGCTCCCGATGCAGAGCACAAAGAGCGGCTGGTCCGGCCGGGGAGTCAGCCCGGGGTCAGCTTGTGCCATCCAGCAGCTCCCGGCAAACCCGCTCCGGAGGCCCTGGATGCCGCCGGCAGCCCGGGGCGGGCGGTGCGGGACCGGCGGCCCGGCCGCGGCCCCCGCCGGGGGGGGGTGTCCCCCCCGGGTCCCCCTGGTCCCCCCGCTCCCGCCTCACCGCCGGCCCTGACGTTTGCAAAAGTTATGGGGGTCTTTTATTAATTAAATGGAGGGCTTCATAAAATATTCCCAATAAAATTTACGGTTGTCTTAAAACTTTCTAAACACCGCTATAAATTTTTTTTCATAAAATTAACTGGGAAATGAGTTACTGGCCGGGATTTTTGTCACTTCAACTTCTCCGGCAGCGGTGCCGGCGGAGCGGAGGGAAGGCACGCACACACAAAAGCAGCCTTTCAGGGACAAAACTTGCGGCGGCTGCCAGGTTTACCCCGCGGTGGCACCTCGGGGTAGCCCGGGCGAGACAGAGCAGAGCCGACCTGAGCCCCTGCCCGGCGGCGCCGTCCTACTTCACACCACAATTATACAACTTCAGCCTAAAATCCCGAGAATAACCTCAGAGCCCGGCAGCACCGTAGTGCTGGGGGGTGTATGGTGTTTTTTTTTTTTGGGGGGGGGGTTGGTTTGGGGTTTGTTTGTTTTTTTTTTTCCTTTTTCTCGCACGATCGAGGCGCCGCAAGTTCATCTGTATTAATCTGGAAGCGCTGCTCCGCTCCCGCGTTTGCCGCGATACCTGCATTTAAGCCCAGCTGCCCGCCGCATTTCTGTACTCCCTGCCTATGCCAAGCCCCCTCCCTTTGCTATTGATATCACCATACTTCTCGTTGAGTGAAATAATGGTAATAATAATAATAAAAAAAATGCTGGGTAAAACTCTGGCTGCTTAATTAAAGAAGCTGCTCGACTGTTTTGCATCCGAAGGATTGAGCTGTTGTGCCGTCTACTGGGCGACGGGGAAACTACAGCCAGAAACGCCTTCAAACTTTCTGCGGGAGAAAAAGTACAGTTTTTCGGCAATTTGGAGGGGCCGCAGGCGCCGAATTTCTCGGTAGAAGAAGAAGAAGAAAAGCGACCCCGGACAGAAAAGCCGTAGACGCAATTATTATTTCCTCCGGCTACACCTGTATAATTGTATAAAAACACCGCTTTTAAGTGCTGGGGATTTTATTGACTGCAGGGCGCAAAGCGATCAGCTGCGTTAAGGGGGAATATGGTAAAGATGGTTTGAGTTTACCCGTGGGATGCAGCTGGACATTAGCTAAATATGTAGAAGAGGGGGTGGGAAAATGAAAAAGAAGGGGGTAAATATTTGCAAATGGTTGAAAAACTCCTCCTCGGGCACCAGCCGGCTGCAGGCGTGGAGCAGGGGAGCAGCTCCCGCCCCGGGGATGCTCTCGGAGGGGAGCGAAGGCGATCGCTTCGATGCCTCGATAGCAGCCGCTCTTTGGCAGGAGCGGGGTTTGCGCCAGCACAGCGTTAGTCTCGGCTTAGACGATGCACACACATTGCCGTTTTAAGTTCCCGAGCCTCTGCCCGCGCCCGAGCCGCGGATGCTCCCAGACAGATGCAGCCAAGCTGGGCAATTCCCCTCTCCCTGCCCTCCTGGCTCTCCACTCCGTGGCGCCTGGGATGCTCTCCTCCGAAAAACAAAGTTCAAGAAGAGACGCAAAAAAAAGAAAAAAACAAGTTTTTTTGCTTTTGTTTAAAAAAAAACAACCCAGCAACCCACCTTTAGAAAAACCCCTTGACTTTTGCGGGACGAGAGGCGCTGAGGGGCTGTGAAATGCAAAGCCTCTGCCGTATTTACAGAGAGTGCCAGCAGCCGACTGTACGTGCAGATAAAAATCTAGTAGTCTACGTGAGCTCAAAGGAGTTTTTTGAAGCAAAGATCTCTAAGCGTCCCTTCTGAAGCCACACATATGCACACACGTAGCCTAAAAAGCCGGCGACACCCACGTAGCTGAACAATAGGGTTTTTTAAATAAGTTAAATGAAGGTATAAGCAAACCCCTCTGCCACTTGTAGCCGACCAACTCCGACAGCTCTCTGCCCTCAGAGCCACTTGCCAGTGTTCAACAGAGGGTGACATTAGCCTAAAATATTCGATACCTCTTTTTTTCTGGAGACTTTCCCCACTTCTGCTGGGCTAAGTTCAGCTCCGAGCTCGTCTCTGCGGGTAAAGTTGCTCTCTTTGAAGGAAAACAACAACCTGCCTGATTTGTTATCAGCAAGGGACTACGGATACTTTCCTCAGAGTACATAAAGCAGAAATTAAATGATCCCGTGCCCCGGTATTAAAAAGTTGAACGCCCTTCTTCTAAGAAGTTGAACGAAGTATCTTACCCTTTTAAATGAGTCTGAAAGTACTTGCGACACAGTACGAGAAGCAAATTAGCGAGTAACAAAATAATACCCCGATTTCAAACCACAGGGAATTGAATATTGGTATTTGACAGTACTTCGGCTGAACTAGAGCAAAGTGGAGTTTTGTCAGAGCCTTTCCATTTGATGTTTTCCTCCAAACTAATTTTCAATATTGCTCCATCCCTATTACCTAACCCCGTATTCAGCTTGGCTAATGAGCCCATTACAGAACTATTTCGGCTTGCCTCTGATGCCGATTGCAAAGGATAGGCATTAATTGGAGCGGGGATCTGGGGTTGTTAAGCACGGTGGGATGGGAGGAAACCCGGGGGCTCTTTGAAGGCTCGGGCTCGCCCTTCAAGCCGCGGAGATGGGTTTCGGCAAAAGATATCATCTAGGTGAACTTGGGTATAAATCACCCAGGCTTTATAAATTAAAAAAAAAAATAAATAAAGGAAAATAAAGAGGAAAGCTCTGTGCGGGTCGGGTCGCGTCGGGCAGGGGCTCGGGGCGGCCCCGGGGGAGGGAGGGAGGGGGAGCAGCACCGGGACCCGCTCCCGGGACCCGCAGCCCCGCCGCCACCCGCGCCCAGCCCGGCCGGACCCCCCCGGCCCCGGCCCCGGGCCCCGACCTGTGCCTGCGCATGCAGGGGGCCGGGGGGCCAGGGGAGCGTGTCAGGGTCCCCGCCACCCCCCGCCCCGCGAGCCCCCCCCAGGATGGCACAATCCGCCGCTATCTGCATCTGTGGGTGCATTATCATAGACTCCTGCATAATTGCATATTGACTTTACTAAATGGATCCGCATTGCTATTTAAACATCTCTGTCTTCCACCCACAAACAATTCGCTCGGCAAGAAGGAAAAAAAAAAAGGGGCTGCAAATAAGCCTCAAGTTGCTCTTGCTCCTTCGTTTTGAAGCGTTTATTACAGCACAAGTGGCTCATCTCAACGCAGTTTGGATCCGACTTGGTGCACGGGAGTGCAGGCAAGCAGAGGGGATCTGTGGTAGCGCGTGTGACAGCCGGGATGCGTGGCTGTCATTCCACTTCGGGGTCTGATAGGTGAGTATGCGGACGTACGCGTCTCTCTATTTCTGAGCTCCCTTGGATAATGTTTGGCCAGCTACCACAGCCATGAGACAAGCCTATGTGGGTATGTGTGTGTGCGGGCACATGAAGGACTGCTCTAAGGACAACTTAGGAAAAAACCCTCCTTGTTAACCACTTTTAAAACCTCCCTTGGAGGAGAGGCACTGAAACGCGGCATCCCCCTTTCCCTACGCCTCCCCAGTCACAGCAGTGCCACGCAAGCCACATCAGCCCCAAACCACAGAGCCGGGCTTCGTCTCCAAGGACAGGAATGCTCATCCTCTGCCTGTGCTGGCCCCCCTCCCTTTGCTGTCCCCTCTCCATCCTCCCCACTTGCGGGTTGGAGCAGAGGCAGCTGCCCTCGCCCTTGAGCCTTGCAGGGGAAGGCGGCCTCCTCTTGCACCAAGGCCGGCTCCCCAAGGCAGCAGCTGTGAGAAGGAGGCAGGGAGGGGAAAAAAAAGCCAAGGAGAGAAGGAGGGGGGGGTCGGGGAGGGAGGCGGTGAAAGCTGCACTTTCCTCCGAGCAGAGTGAGCGCGTCCCCTCGGAGGGGCCCCAGCCCCAGGAGCTGCCTCCCGAGCCCTGGGCCTCCCACATGGCAGCAGCAGCATCGCCTCCTCCGCAGCCCCGGAGCCATGGTGGGAGCAGCCCCACATCGTGCCTCGGCCCCCGGCTGCTCCCCGCCAGCCTCACATGTCTACAATGAGAGGCCAGCAAGACATGCAGGGACCGAGCCAGGCCCACGCACCAGTTTCAAATGGGGAACTCCGATGGCTCGGGGATTCGGAGCATCCTGCGTGATGATGTGACGCTAACGGTCATTTTCTGTGGCTTGTTTAAAGGGTTCATAGAAAGATCTGCAGGGATCTGCAGTTGTCAAAGGGAAACCCCGGTCAGAAGAACCTACCAAGATGCATCAAGAGAGCATTTTCTTCCAGCTTACCCCACCGAGCAATTTTTTTACCTTGAAGATGTTAGCTTTGCTTGAGAAGCTGTAGTTGCACTTTAAAGAAAATGCTCTCCTGCTCTTATCCTCAAGTGAGCCGTGGGACCAAGACAAGAAATCAGACAGGCACCCAAATTCTGGAAAGCGAGTGTTTTTCACATGGAACCAGAGAGAAACATCTCGTAGAGCAATCAGCTCAGCTCTCCTCAGCTGCAACATTATTTCCTTGCATTTAGTAGACTTTTGATCAATCGAACGCTCTGTATTTTAGCTACGAGGGCTCTCAGCATGCTTTGACGGGGACTATCCCACCATTCAACCTTTCAGTTCAAATTTCTGAAGATATTTTGCTGCTTCTCTCAACACTACAGTGACCGCAGTCCACACAAAATTTGGCACCTAATTCCTGCCAGAGATATAAATCATCTTTAGCAAACGTGGGCAGTAAGCCACACTTCTTGAGCTCCCTACCGGCCCAAGTCCCACTGAAAGTCACTGGGATTAAATGCCTAAGTCACCTTTTTTGAAAAGAGCTGTACCTTTCTGAAGGTAGATACACATCATAGCGCACATAGACACGACCGAAGTACCTTTGAACCTCTCTGTTGTGGAGCCAACAAAAGCATGTCAGCAGGCTCTACCCACTCAAGCAGCACCCAGGGGACTTTGGGGACACCGAATTCTTTGCCTCACCCTTCTTCTTCCCTCAAAACACTGCTTTTATGCCTCTCTGGATGCAAACAGGAGCAGAATGGAGTCAAGTTTTCTGAGATGCATTTACCCTCCATCAGATAAAGGTGAACCATGGAGATGCACTAGTCTGGCTATCACTTCGGTCCCCCTCTCTACTTCCACCATCCCTTTTAATTTTATCTTGCTTAAGCACACCCCCTGAAATGGGACTGCTTAGCCAAATGGTGTGTGATAGCTGGCGGCATCAGGGGTGCCACCGTAGCAGCTGGACATCTTATGAGCATGTGTGCGAGACGGGACATCCTCATTCCACAGCCAGAGCACTTGAAGCACAGAAGGTTTTCAAGGGACTCGACCAAGAAACTACATGGTAGCGCAAGGAACAGAGGTGAAGTACTTTGCCTCTTGGGCCTCTGCTTGAAGACAAACTGTTCCCACCCCTCTCTTCTTTAACTCATAAATAGCAGCTCTGGACCTTGCCCAGATCTCTCCCCCCTCCGAATATCTTGCTTTAAATTATTTTTCCCATATCATCCTAGATCATATTTCTTCTTTTATGTTTCCAAGTTGAAGTTTATTATAGTTTATTATAGTCATCTGCATTGCTGATCATTTGTAACCCTTTCTATTATTTTCCTGTCCTTGCTAGTATTTTAAATGCTTCTTACGTGGGTCCTCTTTTCAAATTTTTTTACTATACTGCTCACCCCATTTTTTCGCCAAGCCCATTCTGCCTCACTTTTATTCTCACCAAACTTGAGGCCGCTGCTGCTCCTTCTCCTTTGCTGTACAGCACCACCAGATTAATTTTTTTCCAGCCTTTTCCATACACATTACGCCTCTCTGTTGATGAAGAGATCCTCACCAGGTTTCGCCAGTGCCAGCCACGTTGTCCTTGCCATTAGCATCACATTTCTCGTTATTCTTGCTTCTTTCCAAAGCCTTTGAAGTCGTGTAGAGACAATTTGATTCATTAGTACACTCAGTCTTGCAGTAACTCTAGCTTCTGCTGTAGTTTCTGTATTAGAAGCACATGTTAGGTCTGTAAGTTAGGGGAAAGCTCCACGGTCTGGCTTCCCTACATGGTTCAAATTCTGCTTTAAAAATCTTTGCCTCGCTGAACTCCAGTGGCTGGTGGCTTTCTGCTCTGGGTTTCCGTACCTGGGAATGCCACCTCCTCCTCCTCCCTCCCGCCCTACTGGGATGACAAACTCCTGTGAGCAATATGCTTTCTCTTTCTGTGCATCTCCAGACTGGAAAGTCTTACGACAGTTGCGTGTGTTTGCAGTTCTCTTCACAGTTTTCCAGAACAGCTGCAGTTATCCCGAATATTTCCTTACTGAGATGTCGCTTAGCTTCATGCAGGCTGAGATCCATCAGCAGCACTCTTCACTAGATGTCCTTACAGCACCTTTGTTGGCCTTGTTGGGTCAGGAGGCAGATAACTGCCTCATTTCTTCTTCTGGCCATTGGGAGGTTTGGCCAGGCTCCTCCACGAGGGACCACCTAAAAGGATGTCTTGCCTTCTTGACTCAGGTGGCTCCTCCCAAAGCTATTCTCAAAAAAACAACAGTGTGGGCATCAAAGACATAAAATGTGGCTTGACACACGTTCCTTCCTTAGTCTTCCTGTGCTGTCCTGCTGCTGTTCTTTGTCTCCACAAAGTGTGGCTCCTGGGTCTTCACCTCCTTTGATTGCTTCTTCACCGCCTGGTGGGTTTGTGTCTTCCTCCAAACACATGATGAGACCATCACAAATGGCCACTAACTCTCAGACAAACTTTACCTCATGAGCATATTAAAAAACATAGAGTTTCGAGTGAGAGATCTCCTAAGAAAACTCCACCGCGGGACCACTTTTTGCTCTGGGTGTGTAGTTTATTCCATTCCCTCTTTCCAGTGCTTTTTCTAAAGCCCTTCTTACCTGCCTGTCTCTCAATATAGATTTTGTTTAGGAAGCCAAGCCTGCCTGCCTCATGTTTTCCCTTGGATCTGTTCCCTGCTCCTAGCCAAGGTTGCCTATGGATCCTGCTTTGAAGTTCTTCTGCGACACATTGGCTGCACTCGGTGACTCTTCCCTCGGCTGACGTCACCTCGGGGGTCCCTCTCCAGCGGGCTGAGAGTCACATCGCCTCCACTTGCTTTGATCAAAATGAAATCCATTTACAAGCGCCTGATGAGCCGGCACAAACAGGCCCACAGGTTTCTAGCCAAAACTAGCCGACATAAAAATATCCCGGCTTTTAACTTTGGTCGGGTCCTTAAACTAGCTAAGAAGAAAAAATAGCCCAAAAGAAAAAACATTTCATTTCAGTTTATGAGCAGTTTCTGTTTGTTTAGCTCAAATGAATCCCTCATCATCAATTAAGCAAAATCAATGTAAGATCGGTTTAAATCAAAGTAAGTGTCCATACAGGGTTTTACCTCTGTATTTTAAGAAGTTAATTTAAAACTGCACTTCAAATCACTTTCCTGCTTGGAAAAGCCCGATTTCTAGAGACCAGCTGGGCCCTGATTATGGATGGTGTTCAGCTCCAGCAGGTCTGGGTAAAGATGGTAGAAGCAGATGGATCTCAGTGATGCTGGAAATCAGACTCAATCCCAGCACCTACGGCGATTCAGCCTGCACGTCCTTCAAACCCTGATAAAACCTGGCTTTCAAGTGCTGTTCTAATGAGCTGAAGAGGGCGGTCTCTGTGTTAGAAAAGTTCATTTTTCTTTGTGATTATGTTGTGAGGCTCTGCTTGTGTTTGCTAAGTTGTTTTCCTGAACTCAATAAGCAGAGCAACCATCTAGGAGTAAAAATGAGGGGTTTCAGCCCAAAAGACTACCATCCACTTTACCAAGTTTTCCCCTTTCTAGTATTTATAACTATTGAGGGCTACACTTCGGCAAATCCTCTTCAAAGGAAGGAAGGAAGGAGGGTGTTTGCAGCCGGGTGACTTTGTATAATCCATCTTTTCTTTAAAACCTCAAGCCCAACCACAAGGAGGACAGGACTGACCTCAGACAAGTTGTAGAAAACACAGTTTGAAATAAAATATGTTTGAAGCATTAGGGAAGTACCTTCTCTATGTGCTCAGTTCTTTGCTTCCCACCCATTTCCCAAAGAGTTTGCTCCAGCATTCTGAATCCATGCATATGCCAGATGTGCGCTGGCACTCGCACACACATGCCAGCTGTGCCCCAGCATGCACCCTCCTCCCTACGCAAAACCACCCATCGCCCCACTGGCTTCTCACCCACAGGTCGGGGATAGCTGGAATTTGTTTTGATATTTTCTTCTTTTGATTGGCTTTCTTCTTTGCTGTTGAGCCTGTAATTCAGTTTTGCTGCCACAAATGGTTAACCCCACAGTGGGAAGCTATGAAACACTCCCTGAAGGTATTTGCTTGTATCGCTGCAGCCTCCAGTTTTGATGCCCAGGGGTTTCCCCCCCGCCCCCCCCCCCCCCGAGACCCACATAAATGATGGGTTATCAAAAATCTCTTGATTACTGGCAGAACTGTTACCTTGCTGAAAAGAGGATGCAGGCTTTCATGACGGGAAGAAAGGTCTGGAATAGAGAGAATTTAAGCTCAGGCATCACAAGGCATCAGATAACCAACCTGGTCCCTTCACTTTCGCCCCCAGTGGGCTCTTATTCCCAGGCTGGTTTGTCAGCACAGGGACACAAAGGCAGAATTTACGTCTGCCAGTGTGCATTAACTCCTGTCCTGACCAGTACTAATTACCACTAATTATGTGGGACAGTGTTAATTCTTTTAGCAGCGTTACTGCTGGCCTTACATTTCTGAAAGTGCCTTTGGGTGAGGTAGCTTACTTTGAAAAGATATATATGTGGGGAATAAATATAGAGTAGCTAATACACCATAAATTTACACCACCAGATAGCGGGCTTTAAAGTCTCTAAAACACAGAGGTCTCTAGGCACGAAGACAAACCCTTGAGTAAGAACTACTCAATAGAAAGGGTGTCAGGATCACCCTGTGTGATCTTGAGAAAGTAATTTTGATCTGGCATTTCTCTTCTGTAAAATTGGAAAAATAATATGTCCCTAACCCTCTCAGGGGTATAATATTTATTTTCTCTGCCTTACCAATCATTCTCTTTGCTTTTAAAAAACATTCTCCAAACCCTAATTGTTTTTATGTGTTTGCAGTATAAGACATAAAAGACATAAAACCATCATATTTTTCTATACTGTATTTTCCCCATTGTGTTGTACTGTTACCACGAGCACTTTGCTGTGCAGAGGCTCGGCTATTTGCTGAGAGGATGAATTAAGACATCTTAAGTGCTTCAGCATCTTGGCTGAGTGGCACCGCAGAGCTGGAAGGTATCATTAGGCCAAATGGCTCTTTTCTGCGGGAGTCAGAAGCCCAGATTTTTCAATGGATTAAGGAAAACTGTTTCTCTGTGCCCCCCATCCTGAAAATATAGGGCAGGAGGCCATGGCTTTGAAGCACCAAATTCCCTTCACTGTCTTTGGTCCAGGCGTTTCTCTCCTGACTTGCATGACAGGGTCCAGCCTGGGACACCAGGAGACGTTGGATGACCCCGGTCCACGCTGGCATCAGCATCTCTGCAGTTTAGCTCATTATTTCTCCTTCCAGAGTCATCATTAGGACTCAGCAACATGGCCCTCGATGGTTTTGTTGACATTGCCGTCTCCTTCAGCAAGAACACTGTGAGTCGGGAGGCTTTGCTGTTGGATCCACTAATGTCTGGTCCCTTTGAACCCTAGCAAGGGGCTGCTGCGCACTAATCTGTCAGATCCATGGAGAAGGGCCAAAAAAATATAGCAGAGGATCTGGCTCGTTCGTCGTTAAATGGTTAAATGGATCCGTGAGGATTCTCAGCTCTTGGAAGTTTTTCTTAGTGGCAGGTCATAGTGTGCCGGTGTCAGAGGTGTGCTAGTGCTGACAGGCAAACGATGTTTCAAAATCTGCTGGTGAAAGGCTGACTTGGTACCCTGCCAGGCTGCACGAGCTGCAGCTCCTCTGCATAACCGGTGTACACACCGCGCCAGGCTGTCTCTGCCTCCAAGGGTTTCCCATCTTTGGTTGGGACCTTTGCCCATGAGTCCCCTCTGCAGTCTCACCAGCTCACAAGTCGGTGATGTTTTGTCTGCTTCTCCCATCACTGGCATTTCGTTGCTGCTGGCTTTTCCCCAGTTACTGAGCGGATGGTCCGGGGTAGACGTGGCAGCACAGTGCTGAGAGCCTGCTCCTGCAGTGCTGGTGCACTGGTGACCTCTGGGGCTTCTGAAGCCACCCCAGAGATGATCTCCGTGTCCATAGTTCCTAAAGACATCCCAAAGAGACGCTTCTCACTGTCCCCTCCAGAAGTAGTAGGTTGGGACATCCCTTCCCTGGCATCACTCACCACACTGGAAACACTTATTCCAGCCTTTCCTGCTGCTCTCACAGCAATGCCCATGCCAGCCCCGGGGTTTCCAACCTCAGGCAGGCTGCCTCTTCCCCAGGCTCCTTTCTCCAGGGCCTGTGTACTATATTTGGGTTTGTTTTCATCCCTTCCCCAACCATTCAGCTATTTGGAAGCATTTTTCAGAGCGTTTCTCTCAACAATATGTCTAGTAAGCTGGAATCAGATGCACCACAAATGTGTTTTTTAACTAAGTCATCTTTTATATCTGCAGATGGACGCCAAGGTTCTCGACTCTGCATAAAGCAATTATCCATCTGCTTTTCAGTTTTTTAGGTGAAAGAACAGGAGCCTTGTTTGTCCAATGACAGTAGTACACAAACATGCATCAGTGCTTTCAGTGGCCTGGATGTTTGGTTGTCTCCTCTGCCGCCCTCCCCTCCTACTTGTACAAATAAGAGGCAACATTTGGCCATTGCATTCAAACTGAACTTTTGTACTCACCTCCCTCTCAATTCCTAAAATTTTAGGCTTAATAAGAAAAAAAAAAGGGAGGGAGGCTGCATTTTTATCAAGTTATTTCCCTTTTCCACTTTTCCCTTATCTGCCTGTGACACTTTCTCGCAGCAGCCCCCTGCAAACCAGCGCCTACAAAGGCTCAGGTGAGGGGAATGGGACAGCTTATTCTCTCACTTCCCCCAGTTTTAACTCACTTACAACTGTACCAACTTCAGCAGAGCTGCTCTGATTTATGGGGCTGTAAGTGGTGGGACTGCTGTCTGTCCTTTCCTACTCTCTGCCGGAGAGCCGGGGAGAGACAAGCAGCTTCCGAGAGGCTTGTTGGTTCGTGTTCATTAACAGCAGCTGTCAGACAGCTCTTGCTGAAGCTCCACGTCCTTTCAAAACCGTCATGGCTTTATACTTCACATAGAAATATGCAGCAGTTTCGTTTGTATAAAACCTGCATGAATAAAAATTTAATCTAAGACTATCACTGCTCTAACAGCAATAATTTCTCTTAAAGGCTGAATACAAAGAATACTAAATACTGTCTATAAATAAGACTGTATTTAATAGAGGAGAGAAGTGATTTAATAAGCTTACTGGCAAAATCTTCCCTGCCACTTTCAACCCCAAGTACTGGTCTTTTTTCCTGAGCAAAACTGGATTGCTACGAGGATAACTCGGGCCCCAATGAACTGTGATTTTTTAAGGTGAAGTCATTCAACTCAAGGTTTCCTTTCCAAAAGGAAGAGGAAAAATATCTACTTAAAGGAAATATTAGTTAATCAGAGGGCATCCCTTTCATAATAGAAGCTACTAGGGGATTTAAAAGCACATTCTAATTATAATAGTTCCCTAATTATCTGCCTAACATCTCATTTTTCTGTCTAATCCCACTTTTAATTATATAGTACCTTTTTTTGCCCATCACACAACTGAAGCACTCTATTTTACTGAAAATAAATCCTTTTAACTGGCTATGTCAGAGAAGAAATATTGTCACTGCCCCCTGGAACGTGCACGCTGTCTGGTAGGGAAATGCCTTGCCAGTGGTTTTGGATAAAGCACCTGGATGTGCGCTTTAGAAACAGTCTCGTTTAAAGCCTTGCAGGTTTTCTCAAGCGAGAGAAAACACTCTAAGCCACACGGCACTCTGAAAATGTGTCTGGCTGCAAAAGTTTTCAAGCATTTATCTTTGTTTTTCAAACTCTTGTGGCTGGGTCCCCCTTCCACCGATGTTCGATGGGATCCCTGCCACCAGCTGATGGCGGAATAGGAATTGGCCTTTGAACCAAGCCAGCATGTAATTTGCAGAACGGAAGCAATATTTGAGCTATGTTATCTATGAGCATCTGGTCATCAAGATCTTTCTTAGTGATTAGCGAGCCGAGAGGAAACCCTATGGAGGGGGGAGAGGAAATCCCGCACGCGGGGTTCCCATTTCCAGCCCCGCCACGGGTTTCCTGCCCTATCCTTGAGCAAATCCCAGCTCTCCACTTCCCGAGAATAAAAAAAGAATTACCCTTCGAGGATGTTGTCAGGCTTAATGGATGTTTATAAATTGCTTGAACAAAAGGTGCTATGCCAGTGAAAAGTACTCTTTCTGAAGATTATTCAAATGCTCATTAAAATACATTTTGCTCCATCCTTTCCCTTGGTTTGTGTGGGAGGCAACTGAACGATTTAGTCTTTGTGGGAAAGTGGGAGAGCGTGAGTGCTTTCCTTTGGGTGTGGGAGCAGCAAGTTTAGAGAGTTAAGGACCTTTGGCACACAGGTAGGGTTTCATCCAAGGCTTTCCGGCTCCCAGCCAGGCTGCAAGCTCCAACAGACCTGGGGCTGGCGAGTTCCCTCCAGGAAGACAAGCCAGGGATTAATGGTACCAACCCCTGCTCAAATTTGCATGTATCATTTCCTTAGCTTTGCTCCTGATAGAATTAGGGATCATCCTTTAGTGAAAATTATTCTTAATGTGTATTTAAGCATTAAAAATGAATATCTGTGTGCGATAAAACTTAGGGAATAATTTATAAACAGCTAACGTAACGTGAGATACAGAGTACTTGGCTGCCCTGCAAACCTGCCCAAATGTCTGTATAACGCTAGGATGCTTCTTCCTTCATGGATGTTTCATTATGTCTTGCTGACCCCTTCATGGCGGCTTGGTCTGTCAGGGTCTGCTGGCATTTCCAGGCATTAAAAGCTGAAGAAGACATGATATATCTTCATACTTTTCACTGCATCAGACAGTAGCTTGGCATTTGAGCTGGCAGTCTAGACGCAACATTTTTCACCCTCCGCAGCTACCTAAAGGTGCATGTACGACCGCCTATCCTCAAACAGCATCCACAATGAATGATAACGTTTTTTTCTTCCAACTTCCGAATCAGCAGCATTAGCTGTGGATATGAAAAATACAGGTTTCCTGGTAAGGAGTTTCTATCCAAAATGCAAAGAATTTTATGCTTTTTGGGCAGAAAGCCACTGACAAGTAATAATTATTATTTTTTCTAATTAAAACGTGCTTACTTGCTCCTATCATTATTTTTAAAGTATGGGAGATGCTTCTGCGGGGCACAATGACTGCTCCCAAACACAGTCCTCTCCACTCACTCTTGCACTTGTCACATAGTGCATCGGTAGTAACCCCTCCACCACCATTTTGACTTCTCCTTTTTTCCCTTTCCTGGGGATTCTTCTTCTGTCATGTCCTTCCTTTATACCAAGCAAATCCTTACTGCCACCACAGACAGCTTCTGGTATGAACTCAGCCTCATCTACTGTACTGCACAACCACATGGACCGGCACCTCTCATGTCTCCTTTGCAAAGGCTGAACCGACGGTGCAAAGCGTGAAGCAGGGGTGAGTCAGGGTCCATGAATTTTTCTCCTACATGCAAGCCCAGTCTGATCCTGTCCATACCCCAACCCTTGCTCTATACCCATCGGCAAGTGAAAACCAGGCCTGGTACCAACTGCTCTGCGCTCAGCCAACAAACTGCCAGGTTTCAAGTCTTCCTCTGTTTTCGGTTTGGTTTGTTTGTGGTTTGTTTTTTTTTTTTTAACTTTTGCAGATGGTGCCTTCTTCCCTTTGGTACCTCTGTGCCTTCCTTGTGTTGCATGTTCATGTGTTGTCCGATCGTGTTTCTGCAGGTCTTGAGGTAGCCTTCAGTGCCTGCCCCTCTCTCACCCAGGACTTGGACATGGCGCACACCAAGGAGCTGGAAGAAGGGGCAGCACTGTGTCCATCGGAGCCTTCCTGCCCTCTTCTTCCTCCCGACTTGTCTTCATCCACTGACCACTGTGGCATGCACTGACTCTACTTTCTCTCAGCACATGGAAAGTTGAGCTTTCACTCAAATATTGCCTGGCCTGTTCTTGTTTAATAAATGAGTTCAGTTTCATTTTTCATCACTTAGCTAATTCAGATAGCCTCTGCTGGGTATACCAGTGATGAGACTAGCTGCTCTTTTAACAAATTTAGTTGATTTCATCAATTATACTGGCAGGCAAACTCTTTCAGCATGCTAAACTATCCTGTGCAGAGGGCTGGTGCTCCACGAGGCTCCTTAGCCCCAGGACAGGGGCACCATGACCTGACGGGGTTGGTGGACTGCCACTAACAGTGTATGGGGACAAATCCAGTCCCCCAAGTGAGCAGCAGGACTGTGCAGCCTGTGAAAACCTTGTCCTCAGCTGTTTGCCTGCCTCATCTCACTCCTCTGCAAGAAGGAGCTGTAAGACCCCATGCCTTGTCCACCACCCTCCCCAACCCTCAAGTCTGACAACTTGAAATGAAAGATGCTTTCTGTACAAAAAGGTGTTAATAAAACTAGTCCAGTTAGTTCGCAAAATGAAGGGTGACTTCAACTTTGGAAGGATGCAGGCATGTAGATGGTATTACTGATAACGAAGCAAGAGAAACAATACATCTTCCTCCTAATGCTACCTTGCTACGGCAAGTGAGGACATGGTAAGGACTGATGCAGGCTCATCTGCTGCTTAATATACTGGAAATCTGCCCCCATGTAACACTAATCTTTGAGTAGGAGCCTCTGTCCTACCAAGATTGAGACCCAACAGCATGGTCCCACAGCTGCGCAAGGCTCAGATCATGCTCTTCACAGATCATAAATAGAGCTGTAGCCAAACTGTAGATGCAAAAGAGCCTTACATGGACCAGTATCTTCTGCTTAAAGCTCGAAGATACACATGACTGCTGCAGACACAGAGGCAGGTGCAGCAGACCCAGCAGCAGCAGGTTCTACACAATCAGCAAGGTCATGGGCTGAAAGTGGAAACCACTGGGGTTTTTTACGCTGAAACTGCCCCTGTTGCCCCCACAGCTTTTATCCCAAAATAACAGTGGAGAAGGGAGCCCCTGGTCCTGCTTAAGGACTCCTCCTTTTCCTCTACATCCTCTCAACCCTTCTCTGCCAAGCCTCTTGAGGCGGTTTGAGGTCATTTCCCCATCTGAAAAATTACTGTTAGAGACCAACCCCTCAATTTGTTCCAGGACTTGAGGAGTGAGTTGCATTTCTTCCTTGCCAAAAAGATATTCAGGCAGAAACTCTCTTGGCAGAAATGTACGGGCTTTCTGGCCCTATCTCTGCATTTGGATACATTCTGTTACACAGGATGATGCAATCCCTGTGCATCTCAACAGAAGCACGTATTAAGATATTCCTTGTTTTTTCTGATGGCCAGACATGCTTTTCTACAATGCTGCAATTTACTCTACCTGTTTGTTGTTATTACTACATATGTTCTCTTAGAACAAACCCCCAAGAATCTATTAATAAGGAGAAATAAATGTCATTATTTCTGCTCTTTAACAAATAAGTGTCATTGATTCCTATTCTTATCAGTTCTCCTAGTTTTCCAGCTCGGAAGCTGCTGAAGTCCACTTTCTTGCAGAAAACACAGTAAGATACTCCTTCAACAAATCCCCTCAACTAATAATCTCTAGAATCATCTGAAAGTTTCACAGCAAAATCTAGACCCACATTACTTTTTCCACTACATTCAAAGGTTTGCCAGACTGAGAACTCACTCTGAACCCCTTGGTCATTCTGCAGCTTTTGGAGCAAACCCTTTCCCTGCAAAGTCTCAAGTTTGGACCCATGCGTTTTGTACATGGATTGAATTTACAGTTGGCTTGGTTGCCCAGGGGCAGGGAGTAACACTTCTACACACAGTCATTTCTGCTTTGCTAAACTATTTGGAAGCTATGCTTCACCTAAGCAGATGCTTTTGCAAATACCCAAAAGTTAAAGTTGGTAGCATTTTCAAGATGGTCTCCAAAGGTATTTGCACAGTAGAAGGCAATAATTTGATCCTCAAAGTCTCCATACATACGCTTAATATTTTGCAGAAAACACTGTCTTGACCCCTGCTCAGTACAAATCAATAGTTGTATTTACCCTGGGCTTTCTCAGATCTCGTGACAAACTCCTGCTGCTTTTACAGGGTGCAGGATCAGGCCCTCCGTCTCTGGATGGACAACCTTTGTACACAGGAGCACATGCAATATCATGTTCCACCATCCCAGAAATTCTCCTCACTTTGCTAAAATTGACATTGTTTCTTAAAACCAAACCAAACCAGCCCTTCTCTGAAGACTGAATTTCAAGGGGGGACTTTCACATTGAATACGTGCTTGAGGAAAAACCTGTCCTTCATTACCCAGTGCAAGAGGAAGGTGATGGACAGACAGACAGACACAGTTTCCTTGGTGATCTCTTTCCAAGGCTGGGAGCACTAGGAGATGCCCTAGAGGCAGCTCTCCAAAGCCCAACCTCCCCAATGAACGTTTTTACCAAAAATCCCCAACCCAACTAATCCTCCCAGTGAAAAAACTTAAAAGTTTCAGATGTTGCTGCAAAGGGTACCCGAAGAAATATTTTAGAACAAGTCACAACTAATCCATTAAACATTGCTACTAATAATTAATTTGTCCTTCTGCAGCCCTTTTCACCCAAGGATATATCAAAGGACTTCCCAAACATTAGCTAAGCACCACCATGTCTCTCCTACCATAGGTGACTGGCAGGGCTGGAGCAGTGTGAGAGATCTGGAACTTGGCACCTGGGATAAGGCAGTGACTTGCCAGAGATACTAAACTCTGCAGTCAGTGCCAGGAGCAGGAGCCAAACAAAGCCTGCACTGGAATAATTTTTCAGGCTTTTTTGGGATGGTTCTGTTTCACTTATTTTTTAAAATAAATATGTATTTGAGGAGCTGTGCTCATTATGGTGTTTTACTTACAGGAGGAAAAGCTCTGTTCGTGGGTAATTATATGTGGGTCTCCTGTAGGAGCCTCTGCTATGTGGCAGACTTCACCCATGGAGTGTTAAAATACAAACACTGGAACAAGGTCTTTTTTTTCAATCTTCTTTATTTCTTGAGAAATGCTCCTGATTGAGCTGGAAAATGCTCTCCCACCACCCCAAAGGCCAAGACTCCCTTCTTTTTCACACAGGTCCCTGTTACAGACCCTGCCCAATAACTCAGCTAACGCACCTATTTTTCATAATACATCCAGCTGCCTTACAAAAAGTGAATGAATTATTCCCGGTTTTAGTGCAACTGCTGAAAATATTTCAAAGTGAAAAGGAATTGACCCAACCTACTGTGCACATTATTTATTCAGAGGTAGTACAAAAACGAGTCCCTGATGTTACTAAAACAAATCCTAATAAGTACAGAGAGCATCAATTACAGGCTTCCCTTTATAGTCCTATATATCTCTTTCCCTTTCTAGAGATAGTATCACATGCAAGGGGGCACTGTGTTGGCTTTCAATTCTATTGAGCTTTCATAATTATAACCTCCATTTTAACCTCTTTTATAGGACATACAATACTGTTTCACGTTCTGTTCCTTGAATCCCTACCAACCCTACCAGAAAGTGTCTTTAAAGCTTGCTTCTTATAAGATGTGCATAAAATGGGAAATATTAAGCATTCATAACATCGTGCATACATTACATCAGGGTGCCGAGCGCAAGGAAGAGTGAAGCAAAATATATCTTGTGAATCTTGCTTGGACTCTTGCTTTAAGCTCAGTAAATATTCAGCATGCACATATCCTGACATAATGAAACCTGGGAAATATTAATTGCAGTGGAATAGCTGGATTTTTTTTTTTCTTGTTCCAGTCTGTATGGAATGTCCTTCTATTTAATCAAAAAGCTTGGAATGATTCCTAATCTATCATAAAAATTTTTAAGGACATGATTAATTCCATTGTTTAAATTCTGTTTTATTGCCATAAGAAACTCTCATAAATGATCCTGCACCTTTCTCTGTGATCATTTCCTTCTAAAGTAATATACTAATTAATTTCAATTAAATATATGTAAAAGAAGATATATTTTGAAAAATGCTTCTCCCTTGCCATTTGTTAATATATTGAAAAAGTGTAAACCTTGGAACATTTAGCATAGAAAATATTCATTTTTGGTAATTTCTCAAGGGGGCAATTTATTAAATGAAAGGCTTTTAACATTAGCTAAAAGCAGCCCTGTAAATCATGGGTGTCATCAAACTGCTTCATCACTTCATTAATTTAAAAGATTATTATATGCGTAACTGACATAATTTTGAACAATGTTACATGGTTAATTTATTAATGTAGAAAAGCAGAAATGACATGCTGAATTGATTTATTGTTATAATTGTATAATTTTAGGACTTTTCTCTGTGACTTTCACCAACAGAGCAAATGATTCAGGGTGAAATTGTGCCATTGATTTTTTTTTTTTTTTTTTTTTTTTTTAAGGCAGGACTACTCACTGATGTCTGCAAGGACTTAAGAAGAGGTGGTCCAGTGTGGCTTCTCTGTGTTTCAGTAGGAGCTGTTGAAAGACCTCCTTTACAACCCATAGCCACCTTGCGGTTTTATTAATTTTAAAGCACTTTCTTGCCCTTTCAGTAGTCAGAAAGATAAAAGTTACTGTAGTTATGTTAAAAACTGATTCTGAGTAAGCATGCTTAAATGTGCATATCCCTTAAGCTCTTCATGTGCACAGAAAGAGGATTTTGGGTGGTGGAGCTTGCTCAGCTCCACCAAAGACCCCAGAGCCTCCCACAGACCAGCCCACAGTATTTTTGGTTATAATTATATCAGCGAGCAGTTAGTGCTGGCTTCATGCCTGAGCTGAAAATATAATGCAGCATCATTTCATTTCTAGGCGCTGCATAGAAAGCACAGTTCAACTTTTCTTCAATAATAAAATACCACGTTTGGGATTTATTTTTGGATTGAAATGATGCATGACTCTGAAACCCTGCAAAGCTGGTGGAACATTCCTAGTTTCAGCCCAAAGGCACGTGTGCGAGGGGCGGCAGACCCTGCTAAAACAACCTTGCCTCAAAAACCTGCGAGGGAATAAGGTTAAATCAGGATTTAACTAAATGGGGCCCCAGTTCAGCAAAACACTTGGGCACATGCTCGTCTTCAGGGTTGTGCTAACGTGCTTCCCTTTAGCAGAGCCTAGAAGAGCCCAGCAAGCCTCTCCGGCTTCCCAGAGCTCTGCATCCCACTCCTGCAGCCTGGCTTTTTCAAGCTGAATTGTCACCAAAAGAGCTAAATTTTTTGTCTGCGTTTTGGCTGAATTTCCCAGCCCTGGACTCATGCTGCATTGCTATGGTTGTGCTTGGAACAGGGTTGTGTGGATGCATGGGTGATTGTGCAATGCTCTTACAGCATGTTTACACCATACAAAGAAACAAACGCCTTCAACAACACAGCTGTCTGTCTGTCCTAAGAAACGATCCCAGTGATCTCACAGTGCTAACTGAAGCTCTGGTTCCAGAAACACTTCATTTTCTGTCACGAGCCTTGATATAGGAAAGCTTTTAAAGGATGACTGCAGGTATGTCCTATTTGGAGCAGCATTTATGTTGCACAGGGAGTTGTTGGCAGGTACAAAAAAACATCGTAAAAGTCAACTAGAGTTAGTCCAGCCGGAGCCATCGGCGATGCCCTGGTTGGACGTCCAGTGCCAACTCCTGCAGGACACAGGTCCCCATGGGTCCAGTGCCGTATAACTGCTAGCATGGCACGGATGTCCCTGAAACCTTGGGTCACCTCCAGCCTCACTTAATGCTTATGTTAAGCAGCTGAACTGAGCTTTAGGTCTTTGACTACAACCTGAAAGGACCAGGACTGGAATGGATACGCTAACAGCACAGCCTAAAGCCCAGGAGCCAAATTTCTTTTGTTAAAACCCAGCTCGTCAGCCGTATATGACTTCGCTGTACCTGTGAGCGCTTGAACTGCTGTCACCTGTGCCAGGCCAGGGGCACGGGGCTGGAAGTGGGGAAACGTGGGCTGCATGCTGAGTGATGCCCATGTGGGGCGTGAAAGCCTGGGCATGTCCCCAGTCTCCTCTTTTTTGTACACTTTGTTTATTTAGAGCTGTCTTTAGATGACCAGACACACGGGTCTGGCCTCTAGAAGGGCCATCTGAGATGCCAATAATAAGGATACCAAAAATCAAAGAATTTCACAGTGGATAAAATTTAAAATGCAAATTAAAAACTAGACTGTTTCAGAGCAGTGGTTAAGGATCCTGCATCATCAAATGGTGTCACAAGAGCATTCTGAGCAATTACTGACAATTTTTAAGAGAGTATTTTTCTTTCCCTGTAATCTTACATAATGCCTTTCATATGTAATACCTCGAGCATATGCAGTATGCAAAACACTCTACCAACTGTATACAGACAGAAATCATTTTGCCATTAAAAGCAGCCATGGCCAGGGTGCAGAATGGTGACCAGATGGTTTGAGCACAGTGCACACTGCAAGACTAAAGAGAAAGGAAAAATTTTAGCTGAGACTGTTGGGGCAAACCCAGGCCCTTATGAAAAGCACCATGTGGTTTTTAATGTGCACAGAGTGAAGACAGGACCTCTGATTTTAAGATACTACCCCCCAAGATGTAAATTATCCAGAAAGGCATCCTTCATGCCATGAAGTTCCAGCCCATCACTCACATATATTATTTCAGTGCTCACAAGTTAGATAGGGTGTATTATAAATCTCCAATTATCTCTGGCATGTGCGCAGTTGACTTTTATTTTTGATGATGATAATTTTTTTTTTTTCCTAAGGGTGTCACTAAGGACATGGGGAAACAATTTAGGAGATAAAAAAAAAGAGGAAAGATTCGAGCCAAATGCTTTCTTACAGGAAACATTTATTTGCAGTCGAGTGTCTCATCTAACAAAGTTCCACCATATTTTCCCACAAGAGACAGGAACTTGTCTGCATTAGCATTTTAAGAAACGAATCCTAAAGACCAGCAAGTGTCAATACGCTGTCACAAGAGGGATTGATGGCTCTTAACAGAGCTCTTCTCACATGAGTGCAAATGACTCTTTTAGTTCATCACAGGCATTTTGGTCAACACAAACTTTTCTTATTTTCACATGCCCTTTAAAATCCTTATGAAAGCAAAACAGAGGGGCTGATCCTGTCCTACCACAATCAGTGGCAAAACTCCTCTTTGTCTGATTGAAAGCAAAATGAGAACCCAAGTACGAGCAAATGGAATATTATAATTTTCTGCCACCTGATCTCACAGATTGGGTCACTTAAAAGGTGAGAGAGAGACAATTTATAGAAAATAACTTGTTTTAAAATCAAAACACACGTTTTACGTGATCTGGAGTGGATATGTCCTGGGCAAAAAGAGCTGGTTTTGATCTGACTTTGTTTTATATTTAGTGCTGCAAACATCTGCTAGCCTTATTACAAATTGCACTTTGGTAGTCATAATTAGTAACCACATGATGCTGTTCTACATGTGACATTCACAAAATCGGAAAAATATGGGACAGTGGAAGTACTCTGTTAATGTAATTTCTGGATGTTATATACAACCACTGTGTGACTCTCTTAGCTTCCCCATCCTCTCCTGACGCAGAGGGATTCCTTTTTCTTTTTTTTAACTGAAGTGACAGCTTAGTTACAGATTTCCTCTTGGTGAAGATTGTCACCAGCGATGTCTACCAGCTTGAAAATGAGAAGTACTGCCTCATGATGATCGAAGGAAATCCGAAAGCCTCTCCCACTCTCAAGCTTAGGTGGACAAATCTGGACACACAACAAAGATGACCACAACAAAGTTCAACTAAAATTGTAAAGCTGCAAGCTACTTCAGTGTAACACTGGCTACACTTGACCATGGAACAGAAGTCTCCAGGATTATAGTCGCAGGCAGTAACTTAATTCAGATAATTAAACATCCATAAACCTCCCAACAAGAATGAGTGCAATGTCAACGGTAGGGTTTAGGAGTACTGGAGCTGCCAGAAGTGAGGGAGAACAGGAGGGTAAAGAAAAATGGGATGGTTTGGGACTCACGTCCCTCTGCTGCATCCCTCACAGCAAATCACTGAGCATGAAAAAGAGCTTTTCATCCAACGGAAATCTTCTGGTTTAAAATATTTTCCTGTCAGGACAGGGTAAATCCAGGAATGACAGACATCATTGGTGAAAAACAAATGAAGTAACAACCCAGACCCATTAAAACTGCCTCCCAATGCTCCCCCCTGCAATCAAACTTAACAAATCAATCTTTTCAGACCAAAAAATACTACAAACCAAAGAAATCCCTGACAGCAATTTGGTTTCGGGTGCCCCTTCTCCCAAGGCATCAGTTCCTCTCCAACTAAACCAGCCATGAACAGAGAAGTTCACAAGACACCAGTACATTAGTTTTTCAACATAAGACAGGCTGCAGTTGACCTCCAATACTTCCCCACTGTTTTGGGTTCTCCAGGCACCATTTCCATCAGCACTGGAGCCCTTTTGGCATCAGTGCTGAGATCCATCACCTCCCCAGCACCTCCAGTGGAGCAGCCCACCCTCAACCCTCCAGCCCTCGGGGAAAGGATTGGGTCTCCGGGGCAAGCAGAGGACTGGAAATGAAAGGAGTGTCTTTGCTACCCAGATGTTTCACTCCATGGCTGGCAAATACATTAATGCTGTATGGCCATCGTTTGATCCAGCCCCCAAACATGGCATCTAAGCTGTGGAGACCAACAGTATCAGAGCCAGCAGATTTAACACAAAGCCACAGTTACCAGGGGGCTTGGTCTGGACTTAGTCACTGGTGTCAAGGCTAACGCTACCATCTGCTTTCCTTCGTGGCAAGGGATCCACATCCTTTCTTCTTCTCATTCAATCCTTGCATTCTCATCCCACTTTCCTCCCTTCTCTTCCCTTCTGCTCCACTCTTTCTCCCTTTGCCCAATTTCTGTCTTTTCTCCTATTATTGTCTTGCCTCTTCCACCTTCCCACGACCACTTTCATTTTCTGAGTCAAAAAGCTAATGTGAAAATCTACCAGAAACAAGCCAACCAGGTGAGCTGCTTAGACTGACTTTACAAAGACAACATCTCTGGCTAGAGGAGTCAAGTCCCTGAATTTCAAAATTTACAGGGTGGGAGACAATTTGGGGGAAGTATCCCTGTATGGCCCTCTGCTTTTACACTCCTTCCAGGTGCTGTGGGTCCCCATGGCAGATGAGATACTGGGTTAGATCTTTAATTTTGAACCAGTATGTCTTTTCTTACATTCTTTTTGAACCTAGGAGCCAGATATCAGCCTCTCTATAGTAGGAATGCTCTCTTTAGTCAACCATATGAAATGGACATGAGCATTGTCCATTAGCAGTCATCCACACAACCTACTGGAGACAGGATTGTGTTTTCTTAGACCCAGCCTTTACAGATGTGTCTCCTCCAGTGGCAATTCCACATAGTTACCGAGTAGCCTGCTCCGATGCTTAACCATTTTTGGTATGACGAAGTTCTCTAAAATCTCATTTAAATCTCCTTTGCTGCATATTAAGTTGATTATTTCTATTACTTCCCTCAACAGATATCGATTAAGATCTCATTGCCCTCTACTTTCTACTAACTTTGCAGATAGTGGAAGACTGTCACGACTTTCTAGCTTAAAAGAATCGTATCCTGTCAACTTTTCTGGTCATTTCATCCCAATGTTACAGAAAACTTAAATCCTCTTCTCTCCAGAGCAAGCCATGTTCTTTCTGCCTCTGCAAGAGGCAACAGGGCAGGCTCTGAATTGTCTGAGAGAAAATGGCAGAGTCCATAAAGCAGGCAGGGCTCCCAAAGAAGATTTATGGCTGAGGCACTCAAGAGCTGTGTTGTCTGAGTGTTTCTCTTGGAAAGACCTGCTCATGCGGGTGCAGCCAGCCCTTATCCCTGCCCTGCCAGCAGCAGGGTTGTGGTATCACTGCTGCTTCTCCGTCGGTGGGGAGGCAGGAGTATATATGGGCAATTAGCATTTTTCAAGAGTGGTGCTGGAGGCTGCTAGAGGGAGAAGGGAAAACAAACATAAAATAAAATCCAGGCAAGAGGGTAGTATTTCCATCATCAAAGCTGACATACTGCACTGCGAGTCCTTTGAGCAGCAGAAACTTGATGTGCAAACCCCGTTGAAAGAGAAATCTTTGTATGAGCCTTCCTCATAGGATAATTTTAGACTTCAGCACTTCTTTTGACAGGGACAATTTTAAATCTGGAATCGTTCACAAACATCCAAGGCCATTAGGTCATGGAATATGACTTCTGAAATGGAGGCCAATGAATTTCACCTATATACCTCTATAAACATTTTTGCAGGGAGAAGTTTGTTCACAAGAGGGAGTTTCTATATGCTTGGGAGAACAGGCAGGATTTCCACCAGGAAATCCAACTCCTTGAATTGCTAGACTCTGACACCAATAGAAGGGTGCTCTGGAAACTACGTGTCCTTCCCACCTCACCTCACTTGTACCATCCTCCTGGACAAAGCCATCAGTCCTCAATTCTCCAAGCTAGACCTGGGCAGATGCCCCGGGACCTTCCAACAATCAGAAACTCCTCTGACTTAGTGCTTAGTGTTGCTGGATGGGCACTGGAGCATATTTTCTGGTTTTAATTGGAGGCGGGGAAGATTTTGCTACAGATGAAAGACAACAAGAATGGAGGAGGATGAAGGCTGTGGAAAAGGTGACACATCTTTCTGATAAATTTATTAAGGACCTCTACTTTCCCTCTCTCCTGAACAAGGACTAACAAAAGCTTGGTTTTGTTTCCCAAACACCAAAATGTTTACTCTGTGAGAAGACAGATTGAGAGAAGGAAACAGGAGACCCTGAACGTATTTTGAGTGCTCCAGCATCTTTGGATTTGAATAGTTTTCTCTCTTCTTTACAATAAAACTACCTTTCTCATGCCTTTTCTGTTCAGCCTCCCAAGCAAACATCCTAGGAATGCCCACAGCTCTAGTACTGTTGCTTAGGAAGGAGATGTGGGTTGAGGAGGTGGTTTTCTTTTAATAAATCCCTTTTCTGAGGGCATTTGTTTTCCAAGCCTCCCAAGGCTGTTGGAAATGCTATCGAGGCAGAGGACAGTGCTGTCAAAGAGGCAGGGTATCAAAGCATGAGCTCTTGAATGGTGGAAAGCTGCATATCTTTCCTATGCAGTTCTGTACCTTCCCACTTCTCTCAACAGTTTCCCTGTTTCTGGTGAGAGAAGTCTCTCCCAGCCCCCCTCCTTCACCATTCTGTTTCCTGTCTCCCTCTCCCCACTCAACTCTACCACTCATCTGAAGCTGTCTTTGGAGGCCGTCAGTTTTGCAGCTCCTTCATGAGATGCATTGATTTTGACCATCGATAGCACTGCCTGGGAAGCTAAGGAGGAGTAGGAAAGAGAAGCTGATCTACATAGCTTTGCAGTCCATTCAGAGTGTACCAGGTTGATTCCTGCTGTGATGAGTTGATGTTACCATGCAAACTCGTCACTGAAGATCACTGCTCAGTACCAAAGTGAAAACTCTCATCACATATCAAGGAAACTTACTGGCCAAAGCAACACACCCGAGTATTTTCATGCTTGAAAAGTGATGCTTCCGGAGGGGTAAATAAATGTTCAAGTATAATCACAGTTCATGCATGTGTTGATGAAAAAGAAGACATCACGGAACTCAGAACAAACCAGCAGAACAATAAAACCAACAATAAACCCCAGCAAAAACCTTAATTCTGCCTCCTTCCCCTGCAAGGTTAACAAAACCTCTTCAAATCAAGAGAGACTGCACCGGCAGGCAACTATGGGAGGCTTTATATTGATGTTTTCTTTCTTTGAAAAGGCTTCAAATGCTTTTCTCATGTTTTTACAAAAGCTTTTACATTTTCCAGGGGTTCTCTTTCTGTCTGAATGCCACCACTAGCAAAGGAAAGGAAATTCTTCATGTCCTTTTGTTGAAGCTACGGCAAGGACTTCATGAGAAAATTCCACATGCATGGAGCCCTGCATGGGCTCCTATAGACGGGAAGCAGGGAAAATCAACCCCAGCCAAGGAAACAAACAGATGTTTCATTCATGACCATATCAACAAATCAATATTAATCGATACTGAAATCCATTCGTTACCCCCCAGACCTGATCGCCTGACTGCATTTTCCAAGCCTTGGTTGGGCTGAAAACCAAGGGGATTCTGCCACTCATGCAAATGGGCATGAAAGCTCATCCCAAAATGGCAGCCACGCAAGCCAGGCGTGCTCCCTACTAGCCTGTGCTGAGGACTGGCATCCAGCCTTGACCTAGACATCTGTAACTAGTTAAAGACCTGTTTATTACACTTAGCATCATACCCAGTTTAGAGAAAACTATGTCACCATTAACCACTACACCTTGTTTTGATGTCAGTCGCAAACATGCTTTTTTAAAGATTATCAAATCATTATGGGCTGTGCCCTGCAGAAGACATTCCCCAGAAGTCGTGTGGACCCATCCGATGCTTCTCTTCCCTCTGAGCTGCAGTTGGTGAAAGCAGAGAGAGAAGATGAGTGGAAAAAAAGTCAGTAGTTGGGAAATGGAAAGGAAGGGAAGGATTAAATGAAAAGCTCTGCCAGGATGTAGCCATGGGGAGCTAATTCACCATGGGCAGATCAACTTGAGGGAGGACTGAGTTTAAAGGGTTGGAGTCTAGCAGACAGCTGGTACTCAGCTGGTGATGCTGCTGGTGCGTGCTGCTCCAGCATAGCCTATAACCGACACCAGGATGCGTTTGGGATTTTTTTTAATTTTTTTTTTTTTAAAAGTGACTTGTACAGGAAATTTTTCCTCATCACATGTAAGAGCTGTTCCAATTCCCCGAAGTAAGAGACTTGGCAAGTCAATTACAAGGAAAGTAGAAGTGCTGAAGCATATGAACAAATTTTAACAACATGCAAGCGTAACTTTTATTGCCAACAGTAGATGCACATTGGAATTGGGGGGGGGGGGGGAAGAAACCCTGATGAAGTGGCAAAATACAGTTGTTTTTCTTTATCTACAGAGAACGCTGTGGTTTCATTTGCAGATGAATCACTTTGCTGTGATTTATTCAGTTTGTAAATGGAGCTGATTTATTTTCCCAGGGGATTTGAGAGATTTTTTTTTTTTTTTTAGTAAAGCAAGTTATCAAGCCAGCTTACAATGAGAGGCAACATAATTGCACCAAAATGTTTGAAGAAAATCAAGTTAGGGTGTCACCTGCCAGAACATTTCGACAACAAAACAGAACAAAATCCAAGAATATAAGAACATAAACAAAAAAGCAAACAAACCCCAAACAAACCACTACCAAAAAAATAAAAGGAGAGAAAATCAGGATCTAGACAAACCAAACACAGACCTGCCAGTTGTTAAAAGAACCTTTAAAGGAATATCCTCCTTTGGAGCACTCTGTTCCAGGGCACTGTATCAACTTTGCCAGAGCAATTAAATTGTTTAATAATCAAACCTGGATCTCATTTATATGGCATATGAACGTAGTAAAATAGAGCGTATGGAAAGTGTGCTGTACAATAAGATGTGGTTTATTTCATATCACAAGTTTGCTGGTAATTAGATAGTTCATATCACAGGAAAAAATGTTAACGCCTAGCAAATATAATATATACAGCCAGCAGATTTGCCAGCTTCAATAGTTTTCCTACACTCATGGTCTTTTTTTTTTTTTTTATTTTGCGTCCCACTGAGAACATGGAAGTTGAAGATTCAATCCAAATCTCAAGTCTTAGTGGAAAGATGCTCCAATTAACTCAGGGACTCTTGTACCTGGCTGCAGAATAAAGCTTTCAAAAAATGAAATAGTATACGTAAACCTATGTACAGAATCTATTATTCTGGGAACAATTTTAAACTAGAGGTGGGTCTGCTCCAGCCACAAGCAACTTTTCCCAGAAGTTTCTACCTAAAGAGTTTTTTGCTTCCCTTCTTACACATGTAGCAAATGAACCAAATGTGGCTGGTGTTCAGCATCACTGTCATAAGAAAGAATACGGAGTTTTGCCATTTATATTCTGACTAGAAAGTACTCTCTTCAAAACATCAGCCACATTAGATGAAACCTATGCAACCAAATGCAACTCTCCAAACCACCTCCTGTTACCAGAAACACTTTAATTATGAAGAAGCTTTCATTTTCAGCACAGAGGAATGGACTGATGCTCGACTTTCTGCCACTGAAGAGTTGGTTTGGATAATGTGGCCATGTCTCCTGGCAGGAGGGAACTCAAAGTCTATTTTAGCAGCAAGTGGAACACCTCCCACTTAGAAAGTTAGTGTTCCTGTGGCAGGTTGGAAATAGTTTACAATAGGCTTTGATGCCTTTGCTCAGCCATATTTCCTCTTCCAGGATTTGTTGGGAAGAGGGGGAGGGTGAAAAGGGAACAGGTCTCAAACCCTTTACTATCTCTTCTGAGCTTGTTGTCTTTTGTAAGCCACAAAGAACAGATTTGCTTTTGTAAATCCTTAGTAATTAAATGAGTACTTCACTGGCTATATTCTTCAATGGTCTTGTTTCCTAGGTTTTGCCTTTGACAGTCATATTTTGCAAAGGTTGCTAAGATGACTAGGCACCTTACCCTACTTAACACTAAACCAATTGATGCCCATGCACACTACATGAAGGAGGAAAAGTTTCATTAATGGCACTTCATTAAAGAACTGCACTGGAAAGCCCTAAATGTGACCGAACCAACCAAAATCCAGAGCAAGCTGTCTATTAGGAAAGCAACAAAGACAGTTTCGGAAACTGAACTCTGGCTCCACTGCAGCGGATTAGGAAGAGTGATGGGATTAGTGTTTAATGACTTGGGGCAAGAGACAAAGGGAATTTCGACAAAGAGGCTTAGATATGGAAGAATTAACACTCTCTATCCCAACCATGCCTCTGATGACTTCCAGCATTCTTTCCTGGCTCTGCTGAAGCTTGCGGGGAGACGGGGGAGGAGGGAACAAAACAAAAAAAGACTATCGGGGCTTTAATACCTCCTTAGCCTTTTCTTATCACAGTTCTTTCTCTCTTTCAAGAAAGAAAAGATCTTTTAATTTTTCTTAATCAATGCAATAAGCGAAGTTGCTAAGGGGTCGTGCTTCAGCAAACTGCAGATGGTCGCATTCTAGCCACACGTTCATGAGTGATACTTCCTAATGCTACAGACCTCTCCCTTTCTATATATATTTTTATACCTATATATTTATATATATATACACACATATATAGTTATACAGATAAAGCACACGCTTTTAAAATGACTTAACAGGGAGTGGAATTTTCTCACAATTGCATGGATTTGAGAAATCCTCTTTGATTTGGGGTTGTCTTACATAATGGGGAGCAGGGTGAAACGGGCAGGCATTTGCTCATAGAGTTAACTACAGGCTTTTCCAGAGTGACACGATTCAGGGCTGAATGTGTATTAACGATCGGGTAAAGCCCATGAGACTGACTTTGCATACAGAAGGTGTAACTCCATTGGAGTAACTCATGATTTACCTCAGCATAAGGGACAGAGAGAAGGAAAACTAAGCAGTAAGTATTTAGCAGAGAAAACCTCTTGAAGCTAAAACCACTTAATTAAATAATAAAAAAAGCCCAGTAAGGAAGCTGATCCCCCTCAACTATGATATAGAGACATTAACATATTTGAGCTCTAAGCAGCACTCCAGTCTCTGACCCTTTGGGCACTAATGTCAAGGAGACACTGCTTAAATAAATATACTGCAAGCACCAAACACCTGTGAGGAATGAGCTTAGGGGGACCTCTCCCGAGAAGTGCTGTGCACTTACTCTGCTCCGGGAGCCTTCACAGCCCGCTGAGCCAAGGGAAGCGCCTGCATGTCCCTGAATTGGGGCCTTTTATAGCTGCTGGTCCACATTTCACAGAGGTAGAGACACCATCCTGAAACTGTGCAAAACTTTCCTGCACCGTAAACCAACTCAACATGTAGTTATTCTTTTCATTTTTTTTTTTAAACCAACCCAAAGTGCTCACAGAAAAGCTAGGTATTAATTTCACATGTTAGCCAATATGAAATGCTCCCAGAGCAGCTTTAGACTCCGAAGTATTATTTAACCAGTGTGGTTTAGTAGGACAATGGCAGCCCCCTGCCGTAATCCATTCAGGGGCAATACCATCAGTCAGTGTGAAATTAAATACATTACAGGGTAAGAGCTTAATGCGTTTTATAGGCAGTTGTTCATCCACATCAAACTTTAGCTTTTAAAATCCTAACATTTGATCCCACAACAGGAACCATGCCTTGAGAATGAGATTGGCACATTTGCACTGCCAGCAGGGCAGAAAAAGCAGAGCGCAGCCTTTAGTGGGAAATGCAATTGCCTGAGAGGGGAAAATGCTCGCATCAAGAGACCTCTGCAGAGGCATGATCGCTTGTAATACATAAGCAGGACTGGAAAGACAGTAAATACAAACCCAGGGCTGGCTGGCTCTGGGTTAGTAGAATCAGTGTTTCCTACCACAGTGCATGTGGGTTTCACTTATACATCTATACTACTACTACTACTACTACTACTACTACTACTACTAGGGTTTCTTTAATTCATCCATACAAATTCTGGTTCTGCAAACTGTGCTACATGTAATCCTTATTTCCCACGGAGTTTGATGGGACGTTTTGCTTGAGCAGGCAGTATTGCCATATCAGAATCCTCAGGCTCATGCCTTTACACTAGCCTAGTGCTCTTCCTTGACCCAGCTGTCAGCTTTTGCACAGGGGTTTTGCCCACCTGTGCTCTAAAACCCAAATGCTCTGGCTTCCCTTCACCACAGAAACAGCCTGAGCTACGAAAATAGTTTGTAAAAGAGACGTATGGAAAGCACCAAGCAGAGGAGCCTGTTAAATTCTGCTCTTGGTTACACTTGCTTAATGCAGGAGTAAATTCCATTTGCTTCAGCCGAGTTACTCCAGATATAAATAGGTGTAAGTGAGATCAGAACTGGGGCCTCAGAGAGCCCTCTGCCTTCTGTGATGCTGCTTCTTAAAATGAAACACTGATAAGCCCCAGTGGTAAAAAAATTATTATTTAAAATATCTTCAGAGCTATCTGTTGCCTAAAATGGCTTTTAACTGTTGAAAGAACATCAAACATTTAAAAATGCATAATCTGCTCTCAGCACCAGCACACAGTGCCAGGAATATTCGTCAGCCTTATGTTTTTGGATCATATGTCACAGCGGATTATCTGACACTCCATGAACATTGACTGCTTCCTCCAGTTGCAGCTACAAAACTTGTTCTTAGGCATGTCGCTGGATGCTACAAGCACCATGAAGTGGACCGTGCCTTCACAGTAAGGGTATTGTATCTCCCCAGCCCAAGAGCAAAACTACGCCTTATATTCTGATAATGCCTTCCCCCTTTGAAGAGAAAGAGCCAAAAGCAACTTTGATGAGTTTTCTTTAGTGATGAACATTTGGATAACGCTTTAAAATATTCCAGGGCTCCAGATGCTATTTATCCAGTGGTGTGAGTTGAGAGCTGTGAGCCCCACACCTAAAGAAAGACTTTATTGCCTGGGGTGAGTGGGTGGGAAACTCTTTAGGCTCAAATGGGGTCAGTGAAGCTACAGGCGAGTGCTTCAGCTGACTCCGAATACAATGGGAGAAGGGCACAAAAAAAAAGGTATGCAGGGAAATCAAAGGAAGAATTGAATTTATTTGCAGGCTTGTGTTGTCTAGCTAAATGGGGACAAGAAAGGGGAGTCCAGGATCCTCCTTTGCAAAACATTTCAGCGAGCCAGAAATATTTTAATTCACAAAAAAAGTCCTTTTTATTTTTACTCTCCCCTCCTGATGCCAAGATAGTCCTTTAAAAGATAATCCTTCAGTCTCTACCTTCTTTCCTTTCAACTGTGCCTTATGTGCTTTTCTAGGACAAGTGGGAATCATGTTGAAGAGACAGGAGGAGGAAAACTTCTCTGCCACATAGCGACCTGCCTCTTGCGCTACTCCTCCTCTCTTCCTGTTCTTTCCTGTTCTTCATTCTGCCCACTCGTTAAGCCACCTAAAGCTCAGTCCATTCCCCATGCTGGAGCTCTGGAGGCATGGGAAACTCTTATATCCCATATGCTCTTCCAGAATATGTCCCGCTTCTCTGATGCTCACCTGCAACTCCCACACACGCGTTGCACTCCCTGTCAGTGTGTTGGGCAGCCCAGATTCAACAGAGTTTTAAATGTCCTTCCTTTCTTCCCATCTTTTTTCCTTCATTGGGAGATTGGAAGGTTAACTCTGGCCCTAAAGCCACCAGTTCCCCTTGCTTACATCCCCTCCCAACTGCATGTTCTCAAAGATGATGCCACACAACACAACGGCATTGCAGCCCTTCACCCAGCTCATGAGAAGCTCTTAGAAAGATGGTTGTGGACCATGGAGAACATGGAAAGCACTACTGCAAGAGAAGCCAAACCTCCTAACGCTGTGAATTACCCACACCACATGGTCAAGGACGACTTACGCTGCTGCCAAGAAGAGCCAAAGGGAATGGCTGCTCCTTGAATGGCTCACAGTCAAAAAAAGGCCAGTTTTTCTTTTGGGTCCTCTGCTCAACTGCAGACCAGGGTGACCCAGAGACAGTAGTATGGGCACCCCCAGTCACCACATGCACTCACCACAGCAAGTCTGGCTCTCTCAGCAGCTCCTGGGCAAGCCCAGCCCCAGCTGAGACACAGGTTTCACAAGAGCCTAAGAGCCAAACCCTTTGCCAACCCTACATTACTGCATGCCAGGGAGGAAGCCACATCCTGACCCTGTATGTCTATTTTTTCAGGATGGAGGGATAAACTCTTAAATTTTGTTCCCTTAAACTACATTTTGTCAATGACCAAGGAATTCAGTTTTGGTAGCTGGACTCCTAACAGGCTGGATCAGCACTGGCCACTGGTCATTAGCAGCACCAGAGGCTCAGAGGCACTAGTTGTCAAGACTCTGGAAATGCAGCTTGCTTGCATTTTTTCAGTGAAATGTGTTAATTAGAAATAAAAAAAGAATTCAGAACAAACAACCAATATATTCTAAGGCAAACATTTGACTTTTTTTTTCTCCCCAAGGAGGAAAAAAAAAGCTCTCCCAAACTTATTTAATAACAAAAACTTCAAACATGGAACACATCTATTGGGAAAAAAACCTTCACCAAAAATTAATTGGCACTTTTATCTCCGGCTCTACCACACTTTTCTCTCTAATATCTAAATAGCTTGATGAACTGGCACAATTTCTGATGGAAAGGAAGTCCATATGTGCCAGTCAGAGCTGTGTTTTTCTCAGCTCCAGGCTGAAGCACTGAGGAATTCCTGGGAGGACGGAGGTGGCCTCAGGCTCTCATGCCAATTCTCCTGCCTTGCACCGCCAACCCCCTGCTCCAAATTGGCATCCCACTATTAACCTTGGCCCCTTAGCATTTCTGGGTGGGTCCTGAAAACACACACATACTTCTTTGCCACTCCTTGTCTCAGCTGAAACCTGTTCCCATCTACCATTACCTCACCCTGACACACAGGTGCACCTCAGGGCTTTTTGGGAAAACCTATATTTCTCACAAAACAGGTGTCTATGCATGCAGAAGGGTGAGTGGAAATGCACCACGGAGTGATCTGGGTTTTCCAGACCCAGTGCCATTAGCTTACTTTCTTCATTTGTTCTCCATGTTTTTACTAGTTGATAACCTGACAGCATCTTTGCAATGACTAGGTCTATTCAGAACTCTTCAGTAACTGCTTTCAAGTCATCAGAGGGCAATTCCCCTCGTAGTCGCTTGGGACTTAGCCTGGTCCATGCTGAAAATAAATTCCATGGCCAGGCTCTACTCCCAGGCACGTAACAATGATGCTGAGTTCAATTTGGCTTTTACTAGGAGACCTGTGAGGCCACTCTGAAGTGGGAAGGGAGCTCGGAGACCTGTACCCTGGCTGCACTACCCCCTCCCAATGCTTTTTCATAAACCTTGAGATATTCAGTATTTTCATTAGGATTTCAGGCTTGACTTCATCCCACCCCTCATCCCCAATAAGTTTCAATCCCTTTTGGTTTTGGATGTAAGCCTCAAAACATAACCCCGAGAGTCAGAAATGAGAAGGCAAATAAAACAAACCCAACATTTTTATCACACTGATCCTGGGGACTGTGGCTCCTGATTTTAGACCCTGATTCATAATATACCTTACATACACTTTAACGCGGGAATGTGTCAGCAGAAGTAGGTTTCTGCCTGACTTGATGGAGAGGAGACCAGACTCATGTCTGTTAAGTAAAGAAAATAGAAAATTATTCTGGCTTTCCAATGGTGAAACTGAGAAGGTGATGCAGCCCTGAATTAAACCTGGCAAAAATCCCCAAAGCTTGGTTAAGTTCTCTCTATTATTTTCATCCTCTGACATAGAGAACAGAGGAGGTGACGTGACCCTATCTCTGTGTGCTTATCCTCAAAAAAAAAAAAAAAAAAAGTGGAAAAAAAAATCCTTTGTGGTTTGTCCGTCAACAAGAAATAGTAGAAAAGTGACCTGCTTTCAAGATGTTTCTGGCCAATTTTTGGTATCTTCTTAAACCTGGATATCCCAGCTATGGGGCTCAACTATTTGCTATCATCCAGACAAAACTCAAACCTCTGAAATTTCACTTACTGCTAGATAACGCAGTTTCTTCTGTTCTTCACTTCTCTCTAGCCAAAGAATTCCCTGATTTCACCACACTGAAGCAGAGTTCATAGCCTGACTCTATGACCAGCCTGTTTGGATATTTTCTTTACATGAGACTGCTTTCAACAAATGGATAGTACACAGTCTAGTCAACATTTTAGACTGGTAAAATAAACAGACACCTTAAAAACACAGATTTTTTTTTTGTTTATAAGAACCATAAAAAATACAGAATTCTGTAAAAGAAAAGCAAAAATGATACAATACTGTTGACCTGCTTCCCCTGCAAATGCAGCAGTCGAGGTGTGTAAATACCTCCAGCTTTCCTGCAGTCCTCACAGGGGGAATATTGCCTTCTGGGGCAGACAGACAGCCCCAGGGCCAAATAAATGATGCCAAAGCCTCCCAACAAGAGTTAAGCACTGCCTGTGCCTTGTGCGGCCCCTAGGAAGCTTTGCAATGTCAGAGGTTGGATTCAGCTGCATTTAAACATCTTCTCCTCTCTCCCTCTGCATTTCCCCCACTTATTTCAGCTGACAGATGCTCAAACCCCCAGCTGCTGGCCGAAATGCCAGTGCAAGCCTCTCTCTTCCCAGAAATGCTTATCTGCAGAGAGCAAAGCAGCATCTTGCCGGTCATATTTGGCAAGCCTTGAGGTGCTCTCTTGAGCAAGAAGTCACCAAATACCAGTGCTCTCTCAGTCCAGGGCATTACCGTCTATTACTGTATTTGTCTTGCCCCACTGTAAAATATTTGCTGGCAAGAATGAGCGCCTATGCTTGTGTGGAAGGCAGACTGATAGGCCATGCAGAAGGGTTGGGGTTTCTTTTTCCCCCTTTATGAGTTGCTATCTTTGATCCATTTTTCATATGTTTCCCTGTGCAAGTGCACAAAGACAAATATTCATTGTAATATTTATGAACGCAACCTGATAGTTACTATGGTTTCAAAGAAAACAGGAAAAATGGATACAAATCTGGATGCGCTTCATGTTAGGCAGCTATAGGTACAGCACATGTTATAAATTCTGTTCAAACTGACTCACTGCTTTCGATGAGGTAAGTGTTGACTTTAGACAATTTGGTGGGGAGCATTTATTTCTGCATTTATTAAAATGTCAGTAACAGCAGGAGTAACACCTCCTAAAAGGCTTGCAGGTGCTTGTCTTCAAAATCCAACATTTGAAGAGGATAAAAAGACACAAACTACATTTAAAATGATTCACTGGTGGCTGGAAGAGAATAGATACGTTCGGGTGTTTAATTAATGCGTGTAATGCATAATTGACACTGCTCGAATCCAAGGGACTGCCCAAACTGCTAAATTTCAGCATGTTCAAAACACTCTGCAGAATCAAAGTGGAAGAGAAAGATTTGGGCAGATTTCAACCTGTTGCCAAAACAACACACTTAATTTATTCAAGAGCTGTGCTTTAGACATACCCAAATGCAGGTGAGCGCTACCTCTGAAATGCAAAGTACTCAAGTGAAAAGGAAGGGGATGAAAAATACATCGGTAAAAATGCATTCAATATGTAAAAATAGCTCTGCAGAGGTCAGGGCGCTAAGCAGTGGAGGCAATGCCTAATGACTACAGACGAAGCATCGGGCTGGTACGATAGCACAAAGGCATTTTCATTCTCTCCCTCTGAAAACCTTTCAGAAGGCTACTTGCATCCCCCTTTGCTTGGCTCTCCAAAGAAATTGGTAAGGCCAGAATAAGACGTCGGCTTGTTCACATCACAGGGAAATATAAACTGAGGTCAAGAAAACCACAACATCTGGAATGTGAGAAAAGGATTTACTATTAAGGGCTTAATGAACTCTGAAAATAAAGTTCTCAACTTTGCTAATTTGTTTGGCCTTCAAAGAGGAATAAAATGCAAAGCTGGAAGAAGGTTTTATGGCTCTCCTGAAGAAGTAACAACTACCTCTGAGCTAAAATTAGCAAAGCCTAATGACAGTAGGGAGAGCATCACTATTATTTAGCTGATACTAGGAGAAAATGCTAAATTGTAACTGCTAGCAATTTATGTGCAAATTATGGTGGGAAAAGAGGAATGATGGACTCTTTGGCTTTGCAGCTCGGGGACATAGAGCGTCCCTGAGCTGATGGGGGACGGGGCTGGCTGGGGATGTGCAGGTTCTTGCAGGTAATAAGGATCTGCCTGATGCCATTCACCCAGGACCAGAGGGGTGAAAGGATGCATCTGTCCCATCATTTTAGCTTGAATTAGGAATGTGTACGACTACAGCACTTTGGTTCAAACTGTGAGCTGTTTTCGTGGTGTGCAAAGTGGAGACCCGTTCAGATGAAACAAAAGCTGGAAGATATACATTTAATGCACTCCAAGCACTACACCAGGCACTCAGTCCATGGGAACCAGATGAAAGCTAATCCAGGGGAAACCCTTCCACGGTGCCCGAATAGGGAAGGTGGCAGATTCTCAGCATTGACTATTCTGCTCTACACATCCACTCTGACTTTGCTGCTCTGTATGCTAAAGGAAACTGTAGCAAAACTTAGCCATTTTGGAAGTTGGCTGCATATATTTCTCAGGCTATTTCTGTGCAGCGTCTCATACCTGCAGGCATCAGTTCTTTCCTTCGTTCCCCTCAAAGAACAGCATTTAGTTTCCCATTAGGCAGGGGACAAGAAGCTGGGTGAGGACACAGGTACAGATTGTTCCCAGGGCAGCTTTACTGCAGTGATGTGCCCAACAAACAAGAAGCAATAAGTCCATTGGAGATTTCACAGCTCGCTCCCGCAGGGTAGTGAATACACTGGTCTTGCTACTGTCAACCAGGAGAGCAAACGCTTCTCTTGCAGATGCCACAGACTTGATCCCAAGTCTCCTCACAATGCAAATCAGACCCAATTCCACTTAATCCAGGGAGCTTTGACTGTAAAGGGACTGGAAATGAGAGGAGCATTAGGTCCCCAGGATCAGGATCTAATTAGGATTGCCATCCGCTTCCCTGCTTTCAGCAAGGGGCCATCTATTGCCTGATAATTGAAGCTGTAATAATTTCAGTGGTCCAGGCCAGGAGGTTAGTGGAAGGAGAGCACACAGAGCAGCAACTAGGTGATTTCCCTGACACAATACTTCGACAAGTTTTTGGGAGCATTTATGACCCTCTTTTACTCTCAGCCATCAATACAGCTGAGGTTCATTCATCACACAGAGCTGCAGGCTCCAAATTGTCTTTGTTGGATGTAAAAAGGGAAGTTAATACATAATGCAATGCAGTTCTCAATCCTGTTCCTACCTGTGAGATCCTGGTCTTCCTGTGAGTAGCAAGTGCTTTCGGGCTCACGCTATTTTTGCTCTGGATCAAGCTGAGGGGTTAGGCCTAAGCAAGGAGAGAAGCAGTGGCTGCTCTCCACAGAGGGATGAGCCTCGGAGGATTTTCACCAAAATCACGGTTCCACAGACTGGAGTTAGCAACAGGGGGAAGATAACAGTGTTTGCAGCAGTTTTCTTCAGAAAACAGACAGCTTCTTGCCTGCACATACACATCTCTGCATCGCTGATGTCAGCTTGCATACTGCTGGTTCAGCCATTAAAGAGCTATATATTTATACAGACACATTTTCCCTGGTGTATGTATGTACATGTGCTCAACTTATGAAGATGCTGTGGGACAGAGAGATCTGTTCTCCCTCCAAAAAAATCACAGCGGATATTGGCTTCATGAGACAGTGGCAGAGAACAACAATTTCCCCAAACCATCAGTTTGCTTCTGTCCTTCAAGTGCAACACACTAAACAACAGCCACTTAAAAAAAACCCAGCACAGCATTTTAGTCCTTTCCTACCCAAGGAAATCAAACATTTCCCTGTACGTCTGTTATATTTTGGGCTTCCTCACTGCATGGAAAATACAGAACAAAATGAATGCACTAAAAAACCCCAAAATTACAGCTTTGTGGTGCAAACTGGAGGTATCGGTTTGGGGTGCAGGTGTCCACACTATCACTTCACCACCACAGAAAGCAGTAAATGCCCTTCATTTCCACACTTCTGCCTGAGAAGTACAATCTCATCAGTATCCTTATTTTCTCTTTTCCGAATCACAAACCCAGTTACACAGCATCCTCCCTGCAAGGACATTACCAATACCAACAGCTTAAGGTTCTGAGCAGCCCCAGGCAAGAGGGTTATTTCTACTTTTTCAAGGAGAAAACACCTCAGTAATCTCATGTGCCCAGGACAGATACCAGAAACCTACAGAAGGGCTGAGAAAAGAAGTTGAACCTCCAGGCAGCCAAATAGGTCATGGCTATCATCCCTGTATGTAGGCTGGTGCAAAACAAGGACTTCATGTCACGAGCTCAACCAGCCACCAGACAGCCAACCTGTCCATAGGCTGCTCACACCATCAGCGGAGCCGCAAAACCTTCACACGTGAGCAGCCTGTTTCCATAACTGACCATGCTGAGCAATAATTTCACCTTGAACAGAAATATGGGGTGTGGGTTTCACTTATTTCCTTCCTTGAGGCTTCCCCTGTGAAAAGGACTCAGGGAAGAGCTGCTGGTGGCACTGCTGTGGCAGGTAGGTGGCATGTGGGATGGGTACCGTGTGGGCGGCTGCATGGCCAGGCAAGGACAAGGCAGGTCTGACTATAAAAAAGAAGCACCAAAAGCAAAATTCATTTGGAGCAATCCAGGGGCTTCCTATAACACCAGGCATACAGGCAGGCCTCCTCCCTTTCTACAATTATTAATTGTAAAATAATGATTTCCCTGAGAAAGAACTTTAATTCTTCAAGTTAACAGTATACTCACATCTGTTTGCAGTAAATATTTCAAAGTGACTTTGGGGAGGAAGGAAAAAACCCACCACCCAACCTTACATGAGTTAAATACAACTATTTCCAAGCATATGCTCATAAATTATTATTTGGGGAAGATTAATTGAAGCACTGATGCAAACATAGTATTTGTTCGCAAAGCCAAGGTTCTCAGAGCACTGAAAATTGAAATGATTCCCTTTTGTTCCTGCGCCGATGGGGTGTTTGGCTGAACAGGAGCAGGATCCCCATCCTCCCCTCTCCTGGAGCAGGATCCCCATCCTCCCCTCTCCTCTCCTCTCTGCTTAGAAAAAAAATGGCAAAAATTGACCATTAGCTGGGGATTAGCTCATACATTAAATAATGTAGTAAAATATTTTTATGGCGCTACTTCTAGCAGTTTTAAAGATTACTGTTCAGGACATCTAAAGCTCAGGGTAAAAGATATATATGCACATATTTTTTTTTTTGAAATGGGAACGTTATCTTTAAACACCAAAGATTACAACTGATTGCAAACCAGCAATGCATCGACATTTACAGTGAAATCATTCTTCTCTACTAAATACAAAATATCATAAGTATAATTACCTCATAATAATTACCTAATCCTTATTATTTTGCTTTTAGAATATTTATTTAGGCTTGGGTTACTAAAATTTCAAATAATGCGGGGCCTGCTGTCATGGCTCTTTATCCAAATGTCTCGTAGTCTCTTGTAAACAGTTCTGTGATCTGATTTCCATTGGGACAGGAGTTGTAAAAGGCCAGGGATTTGCGATGGATTTACACATATACTGTTTCAGTTAAGTTACCAAGGTCGACTTAACAGCCCTTTTCCTCAGAGTCTTAAATACATTTGCCACCCAGCCTCTTTATACCGCGTTCAAGGAGAGAGGTGACGTGATTGTAAAGGATGCTTGAACTTCACTGGAAACCCCAATTTACATTCTTTCAACCAGCAGTGCGATTTTTTTTTTTTAATTTTTTTTTTTTAAACAAGCTTTGTAGAGTTGCTAGAAAACCAATTCTTGCTAATACACACACGCAAGACACAAGTTTCTTTGAGTTTTGAAAAGGTCATTCAGGCTTTGGAAAACAACAGAGAATAACACTTGCAACTCAATTGTATCACAGATATTAGCCTAGCCCTCTGAAGTCCAAGTTTTTTTCTCAGAAAAAAATATATCAGATTGCTGACCCACAATAACAGATCTTTTTTAAAAGCAAAGCTCCACCAGACTAAATACCAAACAAACAAACGTTAACACTCTTTGATGGCTCGCTACCTTCTGGGCAAAGTTCAAATAGTTTGACTTGTGGTGACTGTGCAGAAATGTACTGTTAATAAAGGTGAACAAAATTTGTGGTTAATTCTCAGGTCTGAATGACTGGTCTGATTGTCTTGTTCACTTGCCAAACAATTTCTTTTCTAAATGCTATTGCAGCCACAGAAATAATTTCTCTAACACCACAGAAAGAATAAGATTAAAATATGATACAGAAGCAGCACTTACCTTGGGCTGATTAATATGCTTAAGCTGTTACCGTGCCACCATGCTTAAAAGCATAAAGATACGCTTTTCTACACTAGTCTATATATATTGATACCTCCTGTGTGCCAGGAAAACCTCTTTGATTAGTCACACTGAACCATTGCTTAAGTGGTATGAATTTCTCAGGCCCGCACTTTCCATAATCAAGTAATAAATTCTGGGACTAATCATAAGCAGTGCTGTCTCTCCTAGGTGATGCGCAAGGAGATTCATCAGGAGTTTCTTTAACCAGAGGAAAACTAAAATGCCTTAAGTAATTAAAAATGCATTCTACAACTCGAAGCAAAATTCATTTCAGAGGTCATAAATGTAGAACGAAAGCTATATACCACTTCATGGTCAGCACTTGACTGTGTTTTGGGAGGGATTTTTGTTTGAGCATGAACTTCTGCTCAGTCCAAGTTGGATCAGCCTGCAGGAAAAAATAGCGTTCAGGAGGTAAAACCAAAATGTTGTTGAAATAAAGATATTTAGGGCTTTCTTCTTCCTCTTTCACAGGCTGACAGCGACTGACTGCCCAAGGAGGCGCGTACATGGTGATCTACAATCCAGAAGCTTTCCTCTACCTGTGTGCCATCTCTCAGAGCTGCAACAATCAGCTTTGAGCAAGGGAGACATCTGAGCTGGGCTTTTGAACTTGATTATATGAAATATATGATTATATGAAAAACCTAAGACTCTTCAGCACTCTGCTGCCCTAACTGACAACATTCTTTAAAACTGTGCATGAAATGTAATCTAATTCTTTTGTACTCGTGTTACCATGCGCTTGGCTTAAACATTGTGTTTTTAAGCCAAAATGCAAAGTTAATCTATCATAATGCCCCTCCAGGTGAGATTTATTATAGATCACTTTCTAAAACTCATGTGTTCTATGTGCATGTGCATACCATATTCATCTTATTATTATCCAGTTGAAAAATTCCCAGTGTGTGCAACGCCTCAGATATAATAGCAGGCATGCCAACAGAATATGACACTTATGCTAATCTGCACCCCGCTGTGGAAAAACATACACAAGGATTCCATTACCACATTCATTAGGCTGCAGTGCACTTCATCTTGAATAGGGATTATGAACTATAATAGAGTGAAAACAGTTGATTGAATCCACTTAGCCAAATCTCTATGACATTAGCCAAATATTTCAGTGTGAGGAAGAGGAGGAGTTGAACCGTCTCCTGGAGGGATGTGCTGCCTTCGCCCCGTCCTTCTCCAGCGCTTTGGTTTGGATGGGGAGAGTTTTGAGAAAGCCAAGGTCATGATGACACTTTGTGTTGAGACAGTGTTTTAAATATCCAAAGTACTGCCCAAGAATTAGTCAAGAGCAACGTGACATAGATGCTGTTGGGACTGATTAGGACTTTCCAGACACATGCACTATTACTTGTTTTGCACAGGTTCTTCAAAGCACATCAGCAAATTCTTCATGCACCTGTTATATGGTTTTTGGCCCAGATGGAGAAGATTTCCAAGCTGACCATACGTGCAACAAAACCTCCCAGTGACAACATTAGGCTGCTTAAATGGTAATCACATTCAGATGAAAAAAGATGTTGTCCAGTTCTGTGTTCAAGTTTCCCAAGTATGCTTTGAGTGTATATTCAGTTTTTGGTTCTACACAATACAGTTGCCGCCTGACAGCCTGCCTTCCTTGGCAGAAAATTCAACTTCAACTATTTAAAATATTGTCAGAAATAATAAAGACCGGAATACAAGTTACCACTCAAGAAATGTTTTGGAATTTAGTTGTGCCCAGAAAAAAAAAAAAAAAAGAAAAGAAAAGAAAAAGAAGGAATGAAGCCTTCCCCATGTACAAGACTCAAAAGATGATAATAAAAACCTTCTGTGCTTAGTATTTAGTCATTTCTGAGACTCTCTTGTTTATATACGTCCTTTTAATGTAGCAACTAAACAGGAAGTTCCTGTTAGCAGCAGCGCATTGTAACTGAAAGAAGGATAGCTGAAACTCATGACAGAAACTCTGCTGCGTTCTTTTTTTTGTTCAGTTAAAAAAGAAAAGAATAGAAAAACATGGGAAGCGTCATCAAGCAACCAAATATATTCAGTATGTCTAAACTTTGTTTTCCCTCCATGCGCCTGACCCGCATTGCATGGTACTTACTCGGGGGCACTTGCTGAGCTCAGTTATCCCCAACGTGGCTCCTGCTCCTGCTGCACCATCAGCTCTTTTTCCACCCAAGTTTTGGCAATGCTGGGGCAGCTCCACCCAAGGCAGATGAATCCAGCATCAGCCAATACTAGCCTGGAGAGGGGACATTCCCCTGTTACCTGCCAGTCTCATAGGCAAAGCTGGCATGGGTCAGTGGGACTGGCAAGGATGATTCCTGAGCTCTTCACTCCTAAAAATGCAGGGGTGGGGAGTCACGTGATAAAAAGTGCTTGCAGGTGCTCCCCTCTGCACCTTCTCTTGACTGACAGTGGTGAAGAAACCAAGAAGGAACACAGATAAAATTATGAGTGGTAAAAGCAAGAGATGGATGTTGCTGATGGAAAGGTTGAGCAAAAGTAGGATTTGGTGGGAGAATTCACTTGGATAGAAAGGTGACAGAGACAGAGATTGCAAAAAGTTGAGAGGGACCAAACACCAAAGTGGTGTGGGACAAAAGACTGAACTGATTTGGAATTTGTGAGAAAGAATGAATTTTTGGGAAAAAAAGCAGCTTATACGATGGCGAGACATCTAGACTAAAATCCAGCATCACATTAATCAATGTGTGTGGGAGACCAAGCAACTAATCATCACACAGGCATTGGGTACGGGCTGTGGGGGTTCAGGAATAAAACCATGTATCACGGCCAGGGCTTACCGCTGACATTATTACACTTTTGGTTTTTCAAAAACATCTCATGTATGGAATTACTGAGCCTGTAGAGTTAGCAATACCATTAGTGGAAATGGCATGGGGGGTCCAGACGGCTTCATAAATCCTCTGTTGAATTCTGGATTTGGCATTAACATGTGTAGGCAAAAACTGTTTTGCTGGCATTACTTACTCAGTTTTCAAAGTTTCGCCCAAAAATAAAGAATGGGTTTCTGCACACACGCAGGTACTTATCTCAGGAAGATGCTGAGTGCTATCTGAAAAGGCGATTTCAGCAGAAGCTAAGGTAGGTCGGTATTATATGGTGTCAGGTCTTTTGACTATAGGCCTGGTCTTCGTGGAGAAAGTTTTATTGCTAACTTCAGAGGGAACAGCTCTACGGCCTGTATAAAATATCCAGGAGAAGAACAAGCACTCTATAAACTCCTGAAGGAAATACGACTCCCAGGAACGGCATGAGGAAAATAGAAATTTTACTAAATATATAAACCACTTAATTTACCAGAGAGAAGGAACATGCTCTGGGGATGATTTTTTTTTTCTTTAGCTGAGGTCCAGCTTCTATTTTTCAACTTTGAAAGGTAAGTGGGAGCATCAAACAGGTTGAACGAGGCACTGTTTTCTTGCTACAGGAACATGGCCCTTTGCACCGAGATTGTAATACAATCCATCCTCTCTGGGACTGCAAATGCTACAGTGCAAAACTGTGTTTGAAAACCTCTTTTATCATTCATCGTCTCCAGACTGAAATCATTTTTGACAACCTCTGCAGAAAACAAGCAGCTTTCTGGCTACTGGCGAGCCGATTAAAGGGAGGAAACACATGTTCACTGTCAGACAGAGCCCCTGGAGAAAGCATTGACAACCTTTTAACCTCCTTTCCCAGTGAAAGTGCCCAAATGTTTCTCTGGAACAAAACCCCAGCATTGTTTTAAGCATCTTTTCATTTAATGCACTATATTTTTCAAGATATGTTAAGAGTCAGAGGAATTCCATTTTAATGTGGAGGTTTCACAATCAGTTCAATTCCCATGTAAATGGTCATATAAACAATTATTAATGGGGAATATCTTTTTACGGACTTTTTTCTTCTCTTTCTTCTTTTTTATTTTCTTTTTTTTTCTTTTCTTTTATTTTCTTTCTTTTTTTTCACTCTCTGACCACAGTTTAAATACCAACACATTGAAAAGTTCACTAACCTCTACAGTGATTTCTCAAAACAAGCCAAAAAGCCGCAGGAGTGAAATTTTCTGAACAGTAGGAAGGCTGACTAGCAGACATTATTAGCACTTTGAGCATTCAAATCTGGCCATGGAAACTTTTGTGAGTTACAAGATGCTGGGACAGGAAGAACCACACATTACTGATGTATTTGTTATCAAGGGAACCAGTTTCCACTGTATTTAATCATCAGCAATAGGGGAAAATAAATTTTCTTTTGAGAAGTAAAACAAGATTTTTTTTTTTATTATTATTATTTTTTTATTTTTTTTTTTTTTTTTTAAAGAAAGTGCTTTCAGAGCAATTGGTCTGGCTTTCTTTGTAGTTATAAACGTCCACTCAGAGGTTGTTTAACATTTAACCTTGCTATTTTTACCTTAATATCAGCAGCTGGAATAGTTCTGTCTGTTTTGATAAAACGAGACTTTTTTCCATGTTGCACATTTGCTTTTACAGCTGAAAGGAACTGTTCCAGCTGAAGTAGGTAACTATAAAACTGCAGTGGTCTAAGCCGCCTGGGAGAGGAGTAGATTATTTGATTAAATGTTCCTGTAAGTAACTGCACAAGGCACTGTCCAATAACACACAATATTTGCTAATGAAAGATAAAAGGCTGCGAGCTCTGCAGGTCCAAAGTCCCACGGGGATTTGCTATGCCTTCCCCAAAGACCTGGTTCTAGCTGTGCTCAACAGCTCTGCTACCATTTAACTTGTCTTGGTTTTCGCACGGATTACGGCTTGGCTAATGATAGTCGTGGTGGGGAAAAAATTTCAAAGCTGGAGCTTGGCTTCTCCAATGTTGCTCCAAAAGGACTTACTCAGTTTTGGCCTTGTATTTCGTTTTTCTTTCTTCAGAAATAGCCTTGCTGCAATAATGGAGTTCAAGATGCAGCCAGCAATGTTTAGATGGCAGCTTCACCCGCTTTCTTTGGGCACAGCAGCTGTCCATGCACTAGTCGGTTTTTTGCGTTGCTCTTCATCACACAGGCAGCACTTTAAATTGACTCGCTGGGACAAGTGGCACAGAAGATGTCCCTCCTGACGTTATTTCTCCTGGGTCCCCAGTGGGCTGAACCTACCGTAGGTAATCTCAGAAGGAGGATGCAAACCCAGCTCTGCAGCAGTATTTTGCACAAGACTGGAAGTCGGTGGGGCTTGTGCTTCTGAGTTATTTAAATGCCTTTGGAAAAAGGCCACCCATGGAGGGAAGGTCTGCTTCAGCTGAGCACCTTGAATCAGGCAGGCAGTCAAACAATCACCGCTTTCTTCTGACCCGCTCCTGTCCTACCCCAGCAAACATTCCTATCTAATGCATCTCCCACAGTTACAGGAAGCAATCTCATTCTTATTTTAAGTAACACAACAGCTTTAATAGAGGAAATTTCCCTGAGAACAGAGTTATAAAAGCAAAAGAAGCAATTCCTCAACGTTTCTCCTTTCCAGGAGAAGCCCGTTGCACAACTTTGACTGCCCTCCCATATCCAAGAGTTTCACAGCAGGACTTGACCATTAAAAAAGTTGCATTTTTTACCTTCTTCTCAGATCCAAAAGGGGGCCCTCCCCTCTTTTGAACTAGAGAATAAGAAAATCAGCTCCCGTCCACAAACTTGTGAAATCCTTCAGAACAGAAGCCAGGAGCATTTGCAGAAGTGCCAAGAAATAACTCTGAGCAAACTCGGTCAAAAATACAACACAACAATAAATAGTAATAGCCCTTGAAATTTTTAGCTGATGATCATGACATGCTTCCTAAACGAGGTAAATATTGTTACGCCAATTTTGTAAGTGGGAAAGCAGGGACCCGACAGCTGAAGAATAGCCTGAAGACAGCCAGTTGGTGGCAGGGCTGGAAATGGATCCCAGACCCTCCTCGTCTCCGTCCCAAGCTCCACACCTCCCGCAACACACACTGCTTGCACGCAACAGCTCCAGGCAATTTAAGTTTGGAGGAAACATGACTTTATCCAGGCTGAACTGTTTATCGCGCGCTATGAAATGCCACGGATGAAGTTACCCTTGTAGTAAACTCTGCTAATTGTGTTCAGCCAAAATCACATGCACAGCTACAGATAAATGCAGAAAAACAGAGTTTACCCACTGCTAATTCAGGCATACGTAACTGACCCTTTTCTATGCGGAAAACTCCAAGCAGGTGAGTTTAGTGTCTTTTTATTTACCTACTGTTCAAAGCTTATTTTCTAGAAAACAGCCTTCTGTCTTGATTTGAAGATGCAAAAACTACCTCTCATATTGGGAGTTTGTTTGAGCAGTTATTTATTCCAGGAGTGCTTACGCTTCCAATTTACATTTGTCTCATTTCAGCTTCCTGATACCGGTTTTGTCTTGCATCATTTATCCACCAAATTAAACAATTTTGTATTGCTTGGTACTTCCTTCCCCTGTGAGCTTCTTCAAGTAAAGCCACCTTGCAATCTTCCTTTCTGCCAAGCTGAGCAGAGGAGGTTCTTCATCTCTATCACCTTCAGGGGTTGCCTTCAGCTACTTGCTGGACTCTCATGTCTGAACATCTTTCTCAAAAGCAGAAACCCAAACTGCATGTACTGATATGAGTCTCAGCAATGCAAAGTATCAGTAAACACACCTCCTGTCTTTCACTTCCATTTATACATCTAAGGATGGAGGCAGCGATTGCTGCTACTCCATCGTGCTGGGGCTTTCCTTGAACACTATAACCTCTAAATGTTTTTTGGAGTCTAAACTCTCCCCAAGGCAGCTCTGTTTTTTTGGCATGAAAATCCATTTGCAAACATCTTTTAATTGGTGTAGGCTAGCAAGAGACTGAGCCTACTCTAAATGATTTCTTTTCCTCATCATTATTTACTGGTCTAAATATAGAAATAATTCATTGTTACTACCTCATCATTATTTATCAACATAAGTGTATAAATAATTCAGTGATACTCGTATTATTATTATGTATAATACCATGAATTATAGGAATAAAAAAAAAATCACAGTGGTTACCATTAAAAAGTCAACATTAATCAACGTTTGCCTCAAAGTTCTGTAGTAGATAGCATAGTCTGCTCTGCCCTCAGAATAGGAAATAAGTGTGGTACCTCAGATACCACAGTATGGTAACAGTGGGCAGATGTTGCTTCTAAAATGGTAACCACTGCAACTAGAAATTTAATTGGAAAATGCATTGTATCATGTTTGTTTAGAAAAATGGAAAGCCACAGTTATTTAGCACTCACCTAAACTATCAACTGCAATGTCTTCAAACAAATCTGTCCAGAGAATTGCTTAGAGCAACCAAATATTTCTGAAAACTTTCTGTAGACCTGATTGAAATGCTTCTGTTAAAAACTTCTGTTTAGATGGTAAATGGCTTTTGGGGAAGGAACAGAACAACTTTTTTTTTTTTTTTAAATGTTAGACTTTTTATTAAATGCTTCTGGTTTCTAAGGCACAGCTATTAAAAAAAAAAAAAAAAACAGGAAGAAGCCCTGTTTTTCTTTATGTTAGTTTTGTAAAGATTAATCATTTTGCAAATAGCTGTCATGTCTTGTCCCAAAGCATTTAGGCTGCTATTTTATTACCATGATACTCAGACAGCAAAGGGAAAACATCCCATTTCTTCACTGTCCAGTATTTGACTAAACTTGCTTATCTTGTGTGAGAGATCAAGACACTGTCCCACAAGGCTGCTTTAAATTCAAGTCTAGCACCTTGGTCACAGGAGGGGACACTAAACATCAGTGACTAATTCTTCTCTTTTCACCCCTTTGTCTAGATTTTAAAAGAAGCATTTCCACCAGTTGTTATGGTCACACCACTTCGTCTCTCCTGAAATTATTGTAGACCATCTTCCAAACTCCAGCTATATTGGAGGTAACTTGTATTTGATATAGATTCTGGTCACTCCTGACAAAATTGTAGGACTGTAAGTTCATTGCTATGGATCTTACTGCCATCACACCAGAAACTCAGGCTTGCTTACACACACACATGCACGCACACGCTTATATAAGCTCTTTACATGACACTTGGGCAGGAGAGGAGAAAGACAAAATGTTGAAATGTCACAGAAACACTGATAGTTATTGGACAACCAATGGACAATGAACAACTGAGCAAACTCTCAATCTTTTTCTCCTTCAAAGCCATATTTTGATTCAAAATTCAATCTCTGTCAACAAGAAAAATCACCTTCCAAATTAATAAGTCATATCTGGCACATATGAAGTCAGACAATTACAATTTTCCCTAAATATTGCAAGATTCACCAAATCCCTCTAACTCATTTGCCTGTCACTTTATAGTAAGAACAGTGAAGGAAGAGTTTAAATCTGCAGTACCAAAAAATGACTTCGATTAAAAAGGAAAAATTTGTTAAATTTCTTAGCAGCAAATTAGCTAGGGATGCTCAAACTGTAGATTTAAGTTCCTATCAAGGGGGGAGGGAAGGGAAAAAAATCATTATCCATCATTTCTTACTGGAAAAAAACAAAAAAATCCCCACCAGATGCTGTCAATGGATAAAGGGGATGTTTCCACCAAGAGTGAAGATAATTAGTGAATTAAGTAACAATTGAAAAAAGTGGTTTCACATGATGTAGAAGTGCCTAAAACTTTTTTCTACTAGGTTCTAGTATAAAAAGAAAAACTAGGAACCGCCCCCCCAAACCTTACATTAAACTAATGGAATATTCTATTCCCCAGGACAAAAAGGAGGTAATATCCCTCTGCTCAACTATTCCTCTCCCACAGTTTGCCCCTCTTTTTCTCACCATGGAGTATATGTATACCAACCCCTTTAAAACTCATAGTTGACATGAAATGATTCTTGCTATGACAGACTATCCATACTCTGTGGGAACCAAGATCCAGAGAGACAGAGTGATGAAGAACTTTTCCGCTTCATGAAGGCTTCCTAAATTGACGAGAGATTACAAAACCTCTCATCAATATTCCATACACATCCAGCCAAATGACAATTTTTTCCTCTGAAACTAAGAGTGCTGCAGCAAAAACCATTCAGTGCTTTTGCCTCTTGAAAATTTCTGTATGGTCATGCAACGGATACTGAAAACAATAATTCTCACGTTCTTTGATGCACTTTATCAGAGAAGATGTAACAGTTCCACATGGCACACCATTACTTATTAGATGCTTCGACTCTGTTTCCATTGGCAAATCTGACACGCACATCTTTTTAGAGAGACAGCTTTCAGATATAAACAGCACAGCTCAAGGCAGGAGTGACCTGACTTATTGAGGGTTTGATTCAAAACACAAGATTTGCATTTATTTAACTGGGTTGGGATCAAGCCCTTTGAAAATGGCACATGTGTACGTGTGTTTGTATATATTTCATGCGATGTAACCCTCATGTTCATTTTTTGAAATGCTACACCCTAAGTCAGGAAAGAAAAAGACATCCTGCTGAGATGGACACTTAAGGACTTTCATGGTCTTCATGGAGACATCAAACCACCTTGCAATTTTTCTTTGCATATAAATGAATGTAAGGGAGTTGTCTGACACCTAAAAATGCAAACTTAATTACTTCAGGGCTGTTTCTCACAGCCTATACATACAGCCTACTTATTCTTCCCTAACTTAAAACTTGCAGAACAAGATACAGAGCATGGATTACTCCTCAGGCTCTTACTGAGCCTTGATATCAGCCACTTCCCCCACACCCCAGTAAAACACGTGTTTTTAAATATAAAGTTTCATACAAATATGCATCCTAAAAGAAACCAAACACTGATTGAAGTTTGTCTGATGAAACTGGCTGTCAAAAGTCTCGATAACATTAACAGTAGCAAGTATTTCTTTTACTGTATTTCAGCTTGATTATACTGACATATTTAAGAAAACAAGAAAGAAACAAGAAAATTAAGCAAGAACCATCTTAAAGCATAGAGAAACTTTTTAGTGGCTTGGAAAAAATCTAGTTTACACCTGTATTTACACAGATCCACAATTCCTGGCTTTCACTATCTTCTCTCACTCAGGCGTCCACACAACACGTACCCCAAAGGTGTCTAATCCACAAGCAAGCAAGGTCTTGAGTTCTGCTCCCCAGTCTGACTGGGCACAGGAAGCACCAAACCCACATGGGAAAGCCTGCCTGTGAGATTTCCAGGCTCATGCTATTGCACTAGCAATTCAGAGATTTGGGAGAAGTCCCAGAAATTAAACTATGAGATTTTTTGAGGTTCATCTCTGAAAAAAAAAGATCAAACCCAACACGCAACTTCATCATTAAACCTAAGAGTACGTTCTTCCAAGTCTTGCCTCAAATTCAATACGTGCAGTAACCCATGGATCATTAAAATGGAAAGGCTCCCTTTCGGCTTCAAGGGCAACTGGATCTGATTATACATGCTGCTGTACCTCGGCACAATGGGATGAGTGAAATACAGACTGTCAGCCCCAGGTCCGAATTCACTTCCTTATAGCACGAGCCTTACCTGAAATGCAGTATTTTATGTGTTAATGACATATTTGTTACAGTTATCCTGTGGAATTCTTAATTAAAGTGATATTTTGTTTCAGTTGAATAATCTCTGACTGTTTTATTGTCATTTGACATTAAATTGCAATTTTCCATGCCACGTACATTTCTGCACACATTGTCGATATGATCATAAAGGCGATGTTATTGACCAAGAACATAATACTTACTGAGTGCCTTGAGAAAACACGCGGGTTTTTAAAGTTCTACTTTCTCTCTTTTTTTTTTTTTGTTGTTAAACTTCAATTGCTTTGGTTTCTTTAAAGCTCTTTGCTGCCCAATAACTCCAAGTGCTAACAGAATTTAATATTCAGTTGTCATGCACGTCTCAGCTCTCACCGCAGCTCTCTGTGAACTGTGTTCAAACCCAGGTCAGGTTTTCCCTTGCATATATATGTATATGTGTATGTGTGTGTTTATATATATATATATATAAAAAATATGTATATATCTATCTCACCGCTCAGGTCACCACATGCATGTGGGACATCAGAGGCAGCCGCTGCCCCTCTCCGTACCTTCTCTGCCCCTTCTGCAAGGGCCAGCAGGGGGAGAGCCTGGGATGGGGGCACCCACCAGCATCAGCCCCCACTCTCCTCTCGGGCCTCACATATTGAATTTAGGCTCCCTCCTTCAGGCTACATGAATCATTTCTGCTATGAACTTGTGACCCTGGCTCTGTAACACGGCGTGTTGCTCTACCAGGACCATACGGCAGATAATGCGCAGCTACTTTGGTCTGTAGGAGACCTGACATTCGAAAAGCTGCACTGAATTAACGCAAGACAGTGCCTATCGCAGCGGAGTTCAATGTGCGCTGGGAATAAAACGCTTGGGTAGTATTTCCTAAATTTGGAGGAAAAAGCTAAATCCATGCCCTCTCCTATTTCACTTTGATTGAAGAGGTAAATAAAATAAAATAGGCTTACATGAAAATGTTGTCTGTATTAGTGCCATGTTATTTCTGCTTTACCAGCAAGCTGAAAAAAGTTGTTGTATATTTTCTTTGTATTTCCTGCCTTGGTCTTGGATATCTGGAATTGAGCTGGTGTGTTTTCTTTAACAAGAGTTTCAGAGTACTACGTTCAGTTTAGGTTAAGCTCAATTTCAGCTATATTCTTCCAAGTTCACCAATCTTAAATACAATATTGCATAAGAAGAGTTCCTGTAACAGGCTGAAAAAAATCTTACTAATTTGGAGTTAGCGGGTTACTGTTGCCCAATCACAAACCCAACCATGATGGCGGATAAGAACGTCCCAGTGATGTACAGGAAAACATAAGCAGCATCATGGTCTGGTCTATCAGTTACAGTAAGGTCAACATTAGTTACTCTTTTAATGGCTCACTTGATTAAATACTGAGCTATTGTCTTGCAAGTGTGTATCAAGTGGAATAAATACTTAAGTTCAGTTAGGGATGTATCTTTTACTGCAACGGATTTAATGAAGTTGCTGCATTGCCACAAGTGACTTACGATGAATATACTTTTTTTTTTTTTTTGGACAATGGAAAATAAGTATTCTCACAGAAGTGGCTGGCATGTGTAATTTGATGAGCTCACTTAAATAGTTCGACTCTGGATCAAAAAAGCAAATTATACTCACTTCAATAGTTCGACTGTGGATCAAAAAAGTAAATTATATAAGTGGATACTGCAAGGCAGAAACATGTGGACACAGCTGTAGTGTCATGTGTCACAGCTCTGCTCCGTGCCAGCTGGCATCGGCACAAAGGCAGGCCAAGCCAAACAATTCCTGTTATTCATAACAGCAAATGTGCATTCAAAACACACAGTGCAGGCTTTATAAAATAACTTGGTATTCAAATGGATCCACACTGTGGAATTGTTTTTTAATCACACATCGCTGTGCGCCAGGCCGATATGCCAAATTGTCCTAGTGGTCCAGAAGTTCTTGTCTTTATCCAAAGCGGTGTAAATGCAGGTCTTGGCCCGCATATCTATGGGCTATTTGTGCTCAGGGTTCGCAGCCTTCCTTGTGCACTCAGTAAATAGATGCGTACCCTCAGTGCATTAAATATTCAGCCTTTCAATTAACAAGGGTGCACGACATGCACATTTACGCCTATATCATAACCAGAACTTCCCTAGCATAGAAAATCACATCATTAAGAAGTCTAGTTAACGAGAAAGCAAGCAGTTAGGATAGTTTCACAGACAAATTCCTTCTAGACTGCATTTATATTTAGAACTTAAATATGAAATGCCAGAGGTATTCACTGTACTCCTCTATAAGGGGACCTCTTCCAAGTATGCAAATAGGCTCAGCGTATCTAACCTCAATGAGGTCTTCATGAAATATGCCGCAACTGATGGAGAAAAAAAAAAAAAAAAAGGAGGGGGAGTTCAATTCAGCTCTTTTCATTGCTATTGAGACAACTCTTACTTGAAAAATCTCCCCTGCCTCCCCCAGCCACCAGCCTCTTTCTCCTTCCCAGCGATCCAAATCAATATTTTATTATTGCAGGATCCAGCCTTACTTTAGCATATCTGAAGTTTCGTCATACCAAGTGAATGAATGCTGACCACAGGAGGTTATGGCTGAAGTCATGCAAAAATGGGAATTTTTAATAACATAAAGCCCAGCTCCTCAGAAGGTGTATGTCAACATCGCCACTCTGAAGCCCCTGGCAACCTGCTAACATACACCAGGTAACAATCTGGTAAGGATCTGAGAGTTTAAATATAGCCAAACTTAAAATAATATTGTGTTGCTTCCAAATTTCCCCTCCTTTAAGAAAAAAAAAAAGACCCCAACCCCACATTCTGCAGGGCAGGCCCCTCGGTTTCTTCTAGGAGAGCCATCAAGTGCTTCATCTCTGCAGTGCCAGAAGAGAGCGGGCGGGGGCTGGGAGCAAACATTTCCCTTGGAGGAAGCTGGGGAAGCTGCATTCCAAGGAAAGGGAATATTCGGATCCCTGACCACAACGCTACCCAGCCTTCTGCTGATTACGGCTTACCGCTGGCTGCAGGAGCTTTGCGTGTGTGCTCAAGGCCATCTCTCCAAGTCTGATTAGTTTAGCTAGAAAAGGAATAATGAGCTTTCTGAATAAACAAAACAGATCTAAAAGGCTCAGCAGTAACACCCTCTTTTTTCACCTTCTCCACCCTTTAGCTCCTTGCTGTAGATAATCAGGCACAGCTTCTGCTGGGGGCAGTGGACCTCAATCCAGGGAGGTCTACAGGACTACTCCACTTTCCACCTTCCTAAGGATCCATCCCCTTGGCTTTTTCAAAACCAGGCTTTTATCTGTGCCAAGAGGGAGAGACCTCTTTTCCTAGGTAACATAAATAAAAGGCTGCATATGGAGGCGATGGGGAGGGATGACATAGCTTCTATTACCTTGTTTACAGTAGCCACTCTTTAATGTCTGGTGCCTAAGATTTGCCAAGTAGCATTCCAGTTTTTTTCCCCTCTGGAAACAGAGACGAAGAAAATTACACTAACACATTTTTTTTCTGTGCATCTTTTATAGCCTGTGTTCTTGAAAAGTAGCCTTTTTCCCATCTTCAGAGTGTAATTGGTATATAGGTTAATAGATACCAGACATCTCCTATCAGGTAACATGGTTTAAATAGGCACATCATTAACATGGATTACTTAGGCCATGTCTCCTATTGAATTAGTGGTCTGCAGGCCAGCTCCAGGGAAGGGTTTGGGGGCCTGTGTGCTGGGTATTGAAACATCTAAACTTTGGCCCCAACCTCAAAAGAAAGTGTGAAACGCCTTGGAAAAAATCCCAGCTCTTAGGCTTTAACTGACGTTAAAAGCAAAGCTCCCGCAGACATCCAGAGGACTATTCCACCCCAAACTGCAACAGCAACGGGGCAAACTCAAGTGGGAGGTTTTAAAAGGACTTTGGGACTTCAGTTTAACCCTTTCCCAGCCAATACTGCTGCTGGCTTTATTACCATCGACTTTGGCAAGAGGCAAGAGAGGTGAGCAGCCGTCCCTTTGGAAACTCTATTCCCCTTTTGAGTATGCAAATCTTTTACAGGGTGCTTTGAAAAATGGATCTGAAATGTCTAGTGAAAGATGAGACCAGACACACAGACGGAGTACATCTACCAGATGTCTGCAGATGGGTCCGAAACCTTTAGCAGTGAGCGGCACAAGTCTGTATGGTTGTGTAGGCAAAGCTGGATGACTAGTTCTCCTCCTTTTGCAGAAGGAGGGAAAGGACATTGTACCAGCAAGGAGAGGTAGTCAGTGTAAAAACAAAATAATCCTCCCTTTTGCAGTGTTAATGACTTTAGGCATTAATAAAACAGGGAAAGGTATTAATTTGTTGTTTTCTTTAGATATAGGTTTTTGCATAACATGTCTCAAATTCGTATTATGCTCAATAATAAAATGAATTGTGTTCCATGTAAACCAACAGATGTTTCAGCAACAAGAGTTTGGGGTTTTTTTCAGTCCACGTACAATTGCTCACAGATGTTACCTGCCATATCCGAGTGATTCTGTTGAACTTGCTGTTTTGTATGTAAAGTTAGTGATAAGCAAGTTAAAAAGCAGAATATAAAGCAGGGAACATGTAGTTGCTATCACGTGATCTGTCAGAGCCACAAAAGCTGGGACCATTGTCCCATGTAAGGAAACCAGAAGTAGACATTTCAAGCATATTACTGCACATCAAGCCCTGGTTGAAACTCCTGCTGAGCCTGTTTATGACAGCATAATCCTCTCCAAAAACGGCTAACATAAAATGCTATTTTTCATTTGGCCATGATGTAGTTATCTGATAGCAAAACTAGATTGACTGTACTGATATCAATACCTACTTAAGAGGGACGCACACATAAAAAAAAAAAAGGCAATAAAATCTTGCAAATGCCCTGCGATTCCTTTTTTCTCCATATTCAACTGTAATAGCTTTACTGAGCTGTGAAAAAAACATCTCTGGAATAAAGACATATTGTTACAGCCTCTGAACTGGCAAACAAATGCTTATACAGTGTGGTTAACGTGATGTAAAGTGTTGGCAGGGCTGGAGCCACAATCCTGAGCTGGATCCATGCTGTTACAAGGCTTGCTCAGTGTCATGGCCTATGGACCAGGCTGCACCAAGCACAAGCCTACTGTCCTGCCACGGTCACCAAAACCCTCTGTGGATAGATATATAGTGTCACGGGGTGTGTCTAACACTGAGAAAGGAGGCATAAGAGCAGAAGCAGCTTTGATTCCTTCCCTCCACTGTTAAAGAAGGAACATGCACAGGGGACATTTTCTTCTGTGCCCCCCATTGACTACATGAACAAGACGATGACTTGATTGGAGGTTCCTGGTCTCTGAGAGAGTGTAGATTTGAACTCAGATCAGCACCAGTTATGACATCAGCTTTGTGCCTCCTCGAAGAAAAGATATTTTATTTCTGATTAAAAAAAAATATTCTAAAGTTTTCTGGTTATTTCTGGTGGCTTATTTTCTGATTCCTTTAAATAAGTGTCTATTCTTAAAACACCCCTGGATAAAACAGGCTCACCATCAAAGGTCTGAGTTACACAGGCAAGGCAAAGCAGGAAGCCAAGTGAGGTACATTTTGTTGGCCTCAAGTGGCTGCAGAGATACAAAGTGCCTGAATTTGGCTGACCTCATGTCCCAAAGGATGCTGTATGCAGTTGGATTTATGCTCCGTAGCCCTACATATTTAGGGGGCTAGGCTAGGAAAGGCCTTAAGGAAGACAATTGTTTTTAATCGCATAATATTCTAGAGGCTTTTGAAACATCTTGAGGTTTGTTTTTTTTTTTTTTTTTAATTGGTTTCAGTGGAAATGGTGTGCAGCTAGCATGGAGCATTTCTGAGCAACGCAGAAGATGTTGCAGGCACGGGGACCCAGCTGTGATGACCACAAAAGAAGGCAAGACAATCAAAGCACCTACTAGCTACATTTGGTCATTTATTTCCTTTAGTTTTGGGGCATTTGCCTTTCAGATTACTTGCCTGGCTTTGAAGAGGCCAAGCTGGGGCTGAAGCCATCAGGAATAGCTGCAGAAGTGATGGTGAAGGACAGGAATTTCAGCAGTCCCCTCACTGTAGGTGCTCCCCTACCACGCAGCTTGATAGCTCCAACTAACTTGGGCCTTACTGACTCAAATCCTCCATCCCTTCTTTCAACATCACCTGCCTCCCTGTCTAGCTCCTATAACCCCAGAGGAAGAGTCTAAAGAGTATCATCAAAACATGAAAAAATCCTCAATTAGTACAATTAACTTCATGCTTGCAGCCACAGTCTTGATATATTGTACCCTTTCTCCTGCTAGTCTTACCAGTTTTGATTGAAAACTGGAGGTGGTCTACAAGGCTATACTTGCACAGAGCTTCAGATCACACAAATTTGTCTATAGTTGTCTGCTAAGCAGTAATACAATAGAAGATAAATCTAGTCTATAGCCCTATAAAGCTATCTCTTGTTGCAGTTTGTTTTGTTTTCCTTAGTTGCAAAATATTCTCTCTCCTGCTCAAAATTCTTCTAGGAGGCGGCTGAGCTTGTTCTTGTAACTCAAAAATGTGTTTTAATAAGACTGAAAAAAATATTGGCCAGCATTTTCTGCAGCAGCTAATGATTCAGGGTGTCCAAGACTACATATGTGTTGATTTTAAGGAAGACTGATGCCCTGGCATTTTAGGAAAAATTTTGTCTGAGGCCGAGTACCTAAAATCATTAGCCAACATTCAGCAGTGAGAACAGTTTTGCAAAGACGGACTCATAAAAGCACTTAGTCAAGTTGAGACTGAGGTGGAAGAGACATCAGTGAGAACCTCTCAGTAAGTAATTGAAAGTTTTCTGCACATTTAGTTTGGAACCAGGATAACAAAAGCTCTCAGAACCCCTCGTTGCCAGGTCTGATATGAATCCAACCCAATGGCTCCTACCTGTACAAACATTACGGAGACCCTCTATGTTATCTGGGTTTGCTGGCTCCCTGCTGAAGCAGTGCTGAGCAGGCATCCCAACCCATGTGCTCTTTCCCTGGGAGTAACTCAAGTTCTGACAGCCAGTGAGGTCACCCCCAGTCTCGCCAAAACCTGTATGCCATTACAATGAAGTAATAATGTATTTATAACACACCTAACCACTGATGGCTTCTATTCCTGTTGGGGCTTTCCCTCCCCACCCCCCTGCATTTGCACAGATGTTTTTTGAGAACTGGTCTCCAGAAAGAGCCTTGCAGAAAACAAGCTATGTCTGTTGATTCTGGCTGGCTTTTATAACGATAGTTGTTAGCACGCAGGATTTATGTTTCAAATATCATTTTAATTTCTCGGGCTGCATTTTTAACCACAAAATGTTAATTCAATGGTGTACTATAAATGCTGCAGCTCCTTTATAAAAATGTAGGACAAGCTGTTTCTAAGGAAATATTCCGAGAGTCTGATTCATAGAAATACGACTTACATACATTTTCCATGGAATTTGCTCTGAAATATGTGTGGAATACATTCTACAATAAATTATGTACTTTTGTGATTCATTAAACCCTCTCCCTCCTCACAAGCAGCAAGCTCTTCATTATACACAGAAAAGTGCAATCAGCCAAAACCAGCGACATTCTCTTTCTTATCATATTCAGTGGATGTTCTCATTTCTGATCTTAAAAAAAAAAAAAAAAAAAAGAAAATCTATAAAAGCATTTAGGGAAAGACAGTGTGTAAGTTAAGCTGGCATCCAGCTTTAATTTACACGAAGGCAAATTAAGGATATCTACACACGTAATTACTTCCATGTTCAATCGAAGGAGTTAGGGCTCAGAATGACTCTCATAAAAATCACAGTGATTATTAGGAATGGATGACTACCGAAAAAGACATTTCTAGGAATATCCACTCTCATGTTATTTTTCTTTTTATCACTTTGCCCCAGCAACACTAACATTCCTTTTGTGCTTCCTACCAGCGCACATTTACCTGTGATGTGGTTTCACTGGCATGCATCTTCATGAAAGGAGAGTTTTAAGGCGTCATCTGTGATATTATTCATGTTCCGTTTCAGCATGTGTTCACATTAGAAGCACTTACCTGACAGCCAATTAGGGAGCAAAAAAAAAAAGAATATCATGCAGCTTATTTGGCTGATGACATTTAAACAACTTTAACCAACTAGCTTGGCCAGCAAAAACCCACATACCAACCTGCTTGCAATCACTTCAATGGGATAAATGATCCCCTTTGCCCCTGCTAGGATTACAGATATGTTGAAAACAGACACTTCCACACTCACACAGACTTCAACTTTCACCTGTCCTGCACCACTTCGCCAATAAAATGATTTCTCTTGAATGCCAGTATCACCAGAGCTTAGTTTAAACAATTGTTCCTCTTGCTGGAAGTAACACCTCTGAAATATCCCTTGTCTGCCTTTCTAGACCCTGCTGCCTTTCGTCTCCGTGAATGTCAAGAGCAGCAACCCTACAGCGGCTTGCAAATGGGGAGGCACCTGGTAGTGCTGCCTGCAAGCACTGGCCTGGGAGAGCTCAGGATCCGGCCCTCGGACACTACCATGTGTTTTGTGCACAGTCTGCAGCCATAAAACAAAAGGGAAAAAGGGAGGAGCGGGCAGCATGGCTTCTATTTTGAAGGCAAGACCCAGACTGGAAGTACCCTACAATCACACACTTTGTACTGAGAGCCAAGATGCATTCTCTCTGCACAAAGGAAAATAAGAAATATAATTTCACCATTCTTTTTAAATGTCACGTCCCAGCATATCAGAATCATTTCATCTTCAGATCATCCCACCATGCTCCATTAGCTACCAGAAGATGTGAGCCAGTGTTACCACCACAACAAACTCCCAGTACAACCATATCATTTCAATTCTTCACACATTTTCTTCCCGTGCACACAATGCCTTCAGTAGCTCAGTAAAAGTCTCCTCTCTCTAGTCCACTGCCACGGGCTACCAGGCTGAAACAAAGCTCGGTTTCAAAGCTGAAGCATAATGACAAAGCAGGAGGGAAAGCATAAAAGAAATAATCAGCGATAGCTGTGCTTCTGTCTCCAGAGGTTCTCCTGGCTGAGGACTCAACCCAGGGTGGGCCATCAGCTCTGCTGCCCGCCTTCCCCATCCTTCTGGGACGTGCTGTATTGAAATGCCACCTCTTGAAGAGCCGCATGGTGAAGTGGAGCAGGCTGCCAGCCCGAAAAATGTCAACATGTGAAAACCTCACAGCCCCTGCAGCAGAGTTTTCTTTTGTCCCCTTTTCGCCTCTGCTAATACAGGTTGGGAAACAGGCTGGCTGAATGAAAGATATTTGGGGCAGGAATCATCTTTTCTTGTTGTTTCAGACTGTACCCAATGCATTGGGGTCATGATGCCCAAGGCATGAGCCTTTGCAGCAAAATAAACAGGAGTCATAAAAATAGCAAGCAGCACAAACCACGAGATTTCTGACAGGGGAAGAAGGAAGGGCCTAGCAGTATCCCTTCCAAATAATCTGTATCAGGCAAAAAAGCAGCAGGTAGCCAGTTGCCTGGATGGGATGGGGCAGAGGGATAATGGCTGGATGAAGAAGTGGTTCAGAAGTCAGATTGTAAAAGTATCTGTAAAGAGCTCTCTAACGGAAAGAAACATGCAGAAGGAAAAAGAGGGCAGCAAGAGGAAAAGAGGAGGAATATTTTTCTTCTCCAGAGAGAATTTCAATCCAAGTGATGTTTTCAGCCAGTTCCCCTTTCCCTAGTGAATCTGGACCTGACTGTCACTCTCTGCGCCTTGCCTAGTCACTTGCAATTGTACAAAGCCAAGCCAGAAATAAATAAAAATACTCTCAAATTTGGCAGCATTTTACACCTCTTTGGCTAATGCAAAACAGAGTTGCAAGGTTGGCCAATTTTTTTTTCCTCTTGTGAGAAAAAACACACATATCTTACCAGTGTAACCATCTGTTGTGTATCTCACTTGGGAAAAAATGATGGTTACTGAGGAATGTCACTACTTTGAAATACCACTTAATGGGGGGAAAATGGTCTTAAAGAACATCAAGTTGAAGACAAGAGGGTGCCACCAGTGTGGCAGAGGCATCTGTAGGATTTCTCCACTTCTCCCACTGTCCTGTCCCAAGACACTATTCTGGGAGGTCAGACCTTGAAGAGCATCGCCAACAGCCAATCATAAGTGCTATTAGCCTCTAAACAGGTTTCAAGACATGAAGGCGTGCACTGTGCCCTGCTAGGGTGGCTTAGGGTGCTGTTTGTTTTGGGGTTTGTTTTTCCCCCCTCTCTGCTCATTGATTAGGCAGGTACTGATACTGCTTGTTGGCTACATGTTGACCTGTTTGGACAAAGCCTGAGACATGTCCCAGACATCTCTAGTGCTCTTATGGCTGATGCTAATCAGTAGCTCAGGGTGGTTATAGCAATGAGGTGACAATTGTGTGGGCTTCCCAAAGGAGATGCTTTCACTGTCCTAAAACTGCCCCTCAAATTTAGGTTGACCAAACTTAGAAAGAAAGCAGGTTCTGGACATTTGTGAAGTGTCTATTTACACCATGCAGGGTCTGTGTGAGAAGATACAGCTTCCTACTCCCTCATCTGTTAAATGGATCTTATATTTTAAAAATTGAAAAAGTAGGATAAACTCCTTTTTAAAAGCACCTGAAAATGTTTTAGGCCATGAACCTTCATTTCTGTATGCATCTTTGAGCAGTGGGTCCAAACAAGACCACACTCCTTCTCTTTTCCCTGTCTCCTTCGTCCACCTGTCACTTTATCCCTCTCAGAATTCTGCACAATAAAATAAATTATACAACTGAAATGTAACAAAGCCAAAACTTTGTTTTTTTTCTTTTTCTCTCTCTCTCGTGTTTTTTTTTTTTTTTTTTTTTTTTTTACAATGCTAAATTGAACAGACTGGTTTGAGTTTTTACATTTCCTGAGTACTTACAGGCACCTGCAGAGGAGCATAAGGACTGGCAGAACATGGAACATGCTATCCTGAAGTAAATGCATTACAATAAAACATATTTTGATATTGCAGCTTTCAAAAGTAATATCACAAAGTGCTTTACAAGGACAGATAAGTAAAAGTTTAAGGGCAAAGAAGGTTTGAGGGAAAAACTTTAAGAGAATGAGAGACTCAACAGTATACTCCTGAAAAATGAAAATTTGGGGGGGGAAGGAAGGGAAAAAATTCTCTATCAACCTGACCTAGATTTAAGTGTTTATTTCTTGCAAAACCAAACCAAACACACACAAATTTATTTAGCTTGAAAATGCAATGTTCCATTAGACCTGAAACAAAACATTTTGTAATAGACACTTGTAAAAAAAGCAAACAACCTAGAGGGTTGGATTTTTCACACCACTGCTGCTGTTTTATTCTGTAGTTCAATAAGTAGAGTGATGATGCTTAACCTTTCTGTGATCCAAGGTCCAAGTAACCTTTCAAATAAAACCATGTAAAAGTAAAGACAAATTTTCTCCCCCTCAGGTTTTTTTTTCCATTTGCCACTTTGCAGATTTGGATGTGCACGAATGCATGCGCATGGCTTTTAAAAATACATTTACAACAGTTTCATGGAGCACAGAAGGTTTCCTATGGTCTCCAAATCCATAGTTGAAGAGCACTGGTTTGAAGAGCTCACTGAGATCTCTGAGACCTTCCTTGCCTATCTCCTGCAAGACAACTCTAAACAGCAGCACAGAGCATTCACATACAGCTGGGGAAATTTTTTTTTTATTTTCTTTGTTTTGTTTTTTAAAGAAGCAGAACATCTCCCCAGAAGGAATCAATGTTGGCTTCTCTCTCAAAATTAAACAGCCTGGGGATTTAAGCCACTCACCCAGGACCAAACCACACATTCAAACCATGCTATGACTCTGCTAGAGCAGGATTTTGATCCCAATGTCTCCCACATCTTTGCAAAAACATCTTAACCCACCAAGCTTTAGGCAGGGTTGCCATAAATTTCTTCTGCTGGGGTTGTCCCTTTGTCACCTATAATTAAACATTCATGAAGAAAGGAAGAGATGTTTATGGGTGAGGTCATTTATGTGTATTCAGTTCCCTTCAACAAGTCTGAGGCAAGTGCTGTAAGCAGCAGCCAACCCTTCATTTTCTGGCAATCTTATAAAAAATATCTAGCCCCAATTTTTTGTTTTTTTCCCCAGCCAGTTTGGAATTAAATTTGTAAGCATTTTCAGAGCAACAGAAATGTCACTAATTAGCCTTCAATGTTTGAAAGCAATTCAGTTAAGTCTGTTTGGTAACACAGAGAAATTCAGCTGGACCATTAGGACAATCAAGCAACTCAAGACATCCTTCCTGGCCCAGGCCAAACTGAAGGAGTGCTAAGGAGGAAAAAAAAAAAGGTGGAAGAGGTAAGTTTTGGGTGAATACAAGTTCGAGAGGCAGGAAGATGAAGTGGGGAGTTCTGCAGCAAGCCGGCTTGAATTGGATGGAGAAGCCAGGGAGAGCAGGGCAAGAATCTGTGTGGGGCCATTGCAAGGCCAGGGAACCTGCAGCAAAACCAAACTCTGAACAGCAGAGTAAATGATGGCCCTGTTAGTGTTTCCAAATGGATTGTCCTTGGTCTAATGCAGAAAAGCAGGAGCAAAACTGCGATTTTTCTCCTATTACATACCTTGCTCCATAAAGCAGCAAACGCTCCCAAATGTTTATAAGGGGCAAGACTTCCCCAAGACATGGGCTAGGAGATGTGGCAGGGGCCAGGTATGGGAGCTGTTGCACCACCTCTGAAGACAGTGCACTTAATAGTGACCCACAGGGAACTCCTTGAGCTCCCCCCCAAGTAATGCATCTTGACGACGCCCTTTGGCTGCAAGCCATGATGGAGGTTTCTGTGATGACAGGAGAAGCCAGAGTCCCATAGCGTTTGGGGGGACGGGGCTACGGCCCCATCAGCTCTGCTATTAATCCATCCCTGGGTGGAAGTGACAAGGGCTGAGTGTGACATAAAAATTCCATTTGCTGGATGTACTGGTAAGTGTACTTCATTATGTCCATGGGATGCTTAGACAGAGCTGCTTTTTCTCTCCTGATGAAAGGTTCTGTCTAAAGTCTGGAAATTCCCTTAAAAACACACACACAGACAAAATATCCATGGGAAAGCTGTGACAGGTGGCAGACTAAGTTTTAGGCAAGATGACTGATGAAACAGCAAGCAATACTGCAGCCTATAAAGGGCCAGAGGTCTTTTCTATGGGCACAAACTCCATAAAACCTACCAGCCAACTAAAAAGGGTTGAAATTGTGTTTCAAAAAATACAGATGAGAAAGACACAGATCGCTCTGCCTTGTGACAGCATGAGTCAGGAATGTTCAAGGCACTTGGATTTTTAGCTGACAGATAAGCTTATGGAGGCAGTCAAATGATAGATTACCACAAAACACCAACACAACCTGAAGCCTATTGCTAGTCAAACAAATCTAAAAACAGAAAGGAAAATTGTTGTGCATAAGGAGAAAAAGGAAAGGAAACAACTATTCTGCACGATGTAATGAAAAATCATTTTGACTTCACCAAGCGTTTTAATCTCCTGACACAAACAGGGAATTGAGTAGTTCTGTACTGATCTTGCGGATGTACGGTATGTCCAACATCCCTGCAAGGAGAATTTTCTCATGTGATGTTGAGCTGGGCTTTGGTGAACATGAATTTAGTGGGAAAAGGATGTCATACTGTCAGAGGATTTCACAGTCTAGACCTCACCAGGTAATTAACTGAGCAGCTCATCTTCATATGCTTTCACTTGAATATTATCCTTCCCAATTCTGTAATTCTTCCTTGCTTTAGCTGAAAATTCCGCCCCCCCCCATACTGAAGAGTCAAGAGCAACCAAATAAATGTAGACGAGTAAAAAGGTACTTTCCACTGAATGCCTACATCAAGATTGCATATCATCTCTTGGGTTAACTAGAGGGGAAAAGACTGATGCACTGTGCATGATAATAAGTAAATATCAGTTTCTTGTACAACACCAAATGCCGCATAGTTAAAAGACCAAAATGCAAACAAGAGAGGATCCTCCAGGTTGTATAGCTCTACTCCTTTTCTAAGTTTACAGTCAATAGCCATAATTGCAAAAATCACCATGCTTTACTTCATAAAGTTCTTCAGCAAAACCACAGATTGTACATACTCTGAATTGTACAGAATTAAATTTTAAGTATTTGGCTTAATTAATTTATGCAACTGCCCCTGATGCATATGAATGCACAAGTGACTGCAAGCAGTTGAGAGATGTACAGTGAGCCTAACAGCGAAACAAAATATCCTTACCATCAGGACAGCAGCTTTTAAATAAACCCAAAACGTTAAAAGAAGTCCACTTTTATCAGAAAAGAATTGCCCCTTTAACGAAATATTAAATCATTAAAGAAAAAAATTTACCAATAAAGAATCCAGAATTAGCATCTTTTCAAAGTTGAAAGAAGAACAAACCCTGTTATTATTTGTTTCCAGATGTTTGCCTGCTGCTACCTGTGCTGCACCAGCAACTTGCAACGAAAACGCAAAGGAGTTGCTACATTTAGATCTGAGGACAGCCTCAGCTTGGTTCAGAGGACTATCGCTGTACTGAGGCAGGGAGCGTACTGTTGTACACGCACAGCTCAGGTGTGACAATAATCTAGTATGGTTGCTTGTAATGATCCACACCCACTGGGTGTTCAAATTAAAAGGCAACTAATTTGCACATATCTAATTTCTTGAGTCTGAAAACTCGAGGAGCAGGAGGCAGCATATCAGAACTGATGAAATCAAAGAACAAACTTTTATTTTTTTAACCCATATCACATAATGCCATTTCAATAATTCAGAAAAAAAGTTCATCAAACTTTTCTTTATTCCTGCTGTTCACTTTGCGATTTTTATGAAAGGCTTTGACTAAGCATGGAAGATGACTGCTTCTGTGGTATTTCTTTCTTTGTCAAGCTCATAAATAATAAAATCTTACCAAACCTTTTTTTTTTTTTTTTTTTAAATCCAACCTGGTTTCCAGGTTTGGAAGGGCACCCTGGGTACAGACTCAGACTGGGAGGAAGCTCCTGAACCATCCCACCCAGTTTTTCTGCAGTCTGAGTAAATAAGCTCTGTGGATCCAGGAGGTGCCACACTGCATAAGAACAGAGCTGGGTGACACCAGCTATGCCAGGCATTGAGAGATGTCAGACATATTTGACTTCCTTGGATTAATCCAAAGCCCACTGACAAACTACAGATGTTAGTTAGTGTATACATGGGGGTGAAATCAGATAAAGCTATACTTATCTCTGCCTCATGTCATGCTTCTCAAAAAGAGAGCCTGGTCTGAATCCCACGGAGAGATCCCTTTCTGCTGGCTGGTCTGCAGTGGGACTGCAGATTTGAATCCCATCTTGAATGGCAGCAGGTGCCTAGATATGGCTCCTTTCCCATCATATATATATATGAATTACCATTATGCTACTTCTAGCAGACATTCAGTGAAAGCACAACGTACCAGAGCTAGGGAACTGTAGTGATCTGCTTGCAGATATTACTAAGATTCCTTAATTTCCAAAGGACATTTTTTCATAACAGCATATACTTCCTGAATCTATCCAAATTTAGATATAGTACTTATCACATTAGTAATAGCATCAGCAATAACCTATAAAGTGAATTTGCAGCACATGATTGCAGAGGACTGGCTACAATAGTAAACATTTAAATGCTGATTTTTCACCTGGAAGAAATCTGCAGGGTTTCCGGAAGCTGTACCAATTTCCTAGCATGGGATCAGGCCCCTAGGTTTCAAAGCAAGAATTTTTTGAAGACTAACATTAAACTAGAAAAATATTATCTGAAAAAATTATAGCCTTTGTGTTAAGTTTTTAGAGTTTATTTTTATTGCATAGAGTTCCCTGCATTTAAGCATTTTTGAGCTTAAAGTAACTAAACAGTATTTAAACGTGCTATGCTACTGGCTTTATTTGGGGTGAAAGAGATAACAGAGCCTGTAGTTCAATACTTGCTGAATGTATTTTCTATGTCTATAGGTTTTACTTAACTACCATTACTTCTATCTCAAGTAGTCATAAGTAACACTTATTAATTAATGGGATATTTGCTGAAGTTCATTTCCTTTCTTCTTTTCTTTTACTGAAAAAAGGCACAGGGGGACAAGCAGGGAAGAGCTGAAGACATGCGTATTCCATTTGAAATCCATGATTAAAAAGCTTAAAAATTCAAATCAACGTAAAAAACTGTTTTATTTTAATACTGTGGAAGGTTTCAGTGAACTCCATTATTTTCACTCACTATTTGCTTGAATAATTTAGGCAAGAAAGCTAAATTATACATAAAGTGTACAGTTAGAAGAAAAAGTTCATGCACAGCCTCGGGCTATAGCCATCCCCTAATGATGTCTGTAGTCAGTGGAAAAGAACTCGTTAGACTGAGAGTAATTTCTCAGGGTTTAAATTTTTTTCTTAAAGCAATAATGTTCTTATAAAAATCTGACAAATAATACACTAAACCAAAAGCCGCAAAAGAAAGGCCATTCCTAAAACCACAGCCTTATAACTTTTTATTTCATTTCACTGGAAACCTGGCTTTTCACATACTATATATTCTTGTTGGTCGTCTTCAGTGATCTAATTAAATGGAGGAAATGCATCTCTTGATATCACCCAGCTCCTACATTGTTTAATCAGAGACCTAAAGTTTGCAGGGAGTTAAAACAAATGCTATACAGCTCTCTGAGCAAAACCTGAAATCTGCTGTGAAAGAAGGTTACTTTTACACTCAGTACAGTCATTTTTGCTAGTGGTTGCAACTTGTTCCATTATGGTATTTAAGGAGCAACTCATACCATTAAACATTTACGGTCTGATTTGCTAAAGGTTTACATGCCCTTTAAACTTGACTAGAGAAAATGTGCATGCCAAAATGAACCAGGTTACCAATACACAATAAATTGCTTCATCTCTGATCTCACATCTCTCCTCTCTGTACCTCAAGATCAGATGCTGCAGCAGAGTTCCTGACAGCATCGCACTCTGAGCTACGACATGAGCAGTAGTGAGAACAAGAAGTCATTGTATGGAAATTAGCTAATATTTTGTCGATCAGACTTATCATCTTTTGATCAAAGTAGCTCAACTAGATCAGAGACACAAGGATTTTTATTCAAATTACTCCTTAGAATCCTTTGCATAAAATGAATAACTTTCTATAATATTAATGTTTTTACATCACTTTATACTTGTATTATTCTGTCACATTAGTTTAACATTACTACCATGTACAGTGGTTTAGCATTAATGTGATCAGAAGAGAAATTACACGTGCACTTTCATATTGTTATATTGAAATCAAGGTCTTCTATGACACTAATACGAAGCAAACCTCAATAAAATATAGAATTTCTAATATAAAGACATTTTTATATCATGTTGGAGCAAGAACACGTATTATTTCTTCTCAAAATCACTTGTAGCACGACACCCTAGCAAGGCGGGGAAGAATGGTGCTATGTCAACCCCAGGTAGAAATCACTGCAGCCCTTCACTGTCCGTGAAGGGATCCCACTCCGCAAGAGACCCATGCTGCCTCCCAGGTTCTGCAGGTTACACATGCTCCCCAAAAACCATGCTCAACAGGGCGAAGTGGTGAAGCCCAGTTCCCTTGAGGCAGATGAATTACTGCCTCCCAAATTTCAGCAGTAGTATGGGCCACTGAGTAGTCACTGAGTTTCCACGGCTCTCTAGCAATCTGCTCCCATTTGGTAACAGGATCTGGACCAGAAGGACTAGAAGGTCCTCTACAACCTGCCTCTCTCCTCTATGGCACGTGGTACAGCTCAGAAGCAGCAAGCTTGGAGTAACACAGGAGGGAAGGGCTTTTGGTCCTCTTGGGACATTTCCTCCAGCAGGTTTGGGACAGAAAAGCCAGGGCACCCAGACTGCAAAAATAAAGTGGCAGAACCAACACATTTGCCTTCCATTCTGCCTCACACACTGTGGCTGGAGGACAAAGACATACAGATGGTTTAGGGAAAGGCAGAGCACAAAGTACTCGGCTAATGGGTGGGTGGAAGACAGGGACTAATGCTTCCAGACATAGCTGGGACAGAGTCAGAAAGAATACAGGCTTCGTAGCCAGCTCTGAGACAACCCTGACCTCTCCTGCACCCAAAACCAGCTAGATGCAAGAGAGCAGCGCCCAGCAATTCCCCATTCGAGTTAAGCTTTTTGGGATGTCTCACATTACAAGTAGAAAACTTCACTACTCAAAACAATCCTCTTGGCTTATTTTATTTGACTTTCTGGAGGATGAGGATATACTTACACTACAGAGAGATGAGTTCATGAAAAACAAAACAAGAAAAGCAGAAGAGATGAATTCCAAGTCCCAACCATTTCCCTTCCACCAAGCATAGAGGTATGTCCTCACTAGCTCTGGCCCTGGCTCATGCGATGGTAAAGAGCTTGCCAAAGAATCACGTAACTCCATGCTACAAAAACAGTTAACACACACCGAGAGCACCCACTGACTCAGGCAGAGAGTGCATCTAAGTGCCTCTGTGTGAGGGCAGTCAGTGCTGGATCTCTGAACCTACCATTTAGCATACTAACAACCTCCTCCTCCCCAGAAACTGCTGTATTAGGTAGGTGTTGACTTCAGCTTCACCATGTAGCTGAGACAAGCACCAGTTATCCCTCCTTCCACCTTAATCCCACAATGCTATCCTAAAACCAAGATCTCATTGCTATGCTTTTTCCTCTTTGGTAAAATAGAGAAGAAACACTCATTACGGTTATCACTAAATATATTTCCTCTATTTATTATATTTCCTCTTACACTAAAAACCACCTCCACCTCTCCACAGTTTGTTTTGGCAGAATCCTTAGAGAACTAAAGGCAACAGGACTGGCATCTCCCAGTCTTAAGTGAGAGAATGGTTTTAAACCTGGAAGCCAGCAATCAGCAAGTAATATCTCTACAGAAGGCAACGGAAAACCACATTCACAGAATTAAAAAAAATGTGGTTTACTTTTAAACGATAGCAGCCTCCTCCTCCCAAAGACCAGTTAATCCATGTCAGACTGGTTCACTATTGCCTTTAAAAGAAGTCCCTCTGCTCGCCCTCAAAGGCACAGTCACTGGCTCTACGCACTAATGGCTTTCTGCCTTCGCACAGTCACTGCATGGAGTTCCCTCCCGAGAGTTTTCCTCCTGGCTCTTTGCCACACCATCATCGTCAGGAGATCCCAGCAGAGCAATGCTGCTCAGGAGCTCTGAGTTTTGCATGTATTTCGGTCACTGAAGCTTTCCAGGCAATGGGAAGGTAAGGAAGCGTTTCTTTTTTAAGCACAAGGCCACATTTATAGTTGCTGGTTTGTTCACTCATGTAACCATTGAAAATCCCACGGGCTGTCTCAGCCGGCAGCTGCAGACCTGCTTGGCTGTAGGAGGTCATCCTGGCCAGGGCAGGCTGAGCACATGCCGAGGTGATAGGCAACCATCGTAGCACACTTCAACAGCCTCAGGCCCATTCCTGTGGTCCTTTTCTGTGTGCCTATAGCTAAACAGCTTCTCCCTTTGGGCTCATTTGATGATCAGCTTTTGCCTACACATGCCTCTCTCTCAAGGGATTTCAGGTCATTTCGCATCTCTGGTCATGTGGTGACACCGCTGCCAAGCTGTGAAGAAGGCAGCACAGGGACATTGCTGCCTAATTCCACCTGCCATACCAAGAGAGATCACAGCAAGACAGAAGGGGCTACAAGGAGGACCCACACTTCAGTCCCACTTAAGCATGTGGATATAGAGAGTGATCAGACTCGATTCGCTAACCATGCCTGTAATGATCATTTGCTGTCATCCAGGAAAGCTCCCCTTCCTTTTCCTCCTAACTGGCCCCAGAGTAAAACACTTTATCCAGAAGCATAAACACTTGCTCATCAAGCTGGATTTTTCTCTAACTCCAGAATTTGTACAAAATAAAATACACTGACTTAAGGAAAATGGTGAAGTTGAGCTCTACAATGGTGGTGACAAGAGAACAGCTTTAATCGGAAGGCTTCAAAGTCTCCCAAAACTATCATCTCAGGATCCTGAGTACTTTCTAAATATCTGATAGCAGTGCTGCCTAGCATGAGGTGTTCGTGGACAACAGCTTGTAAGTGATTTTGCAAGTGTGGTGTGCTCAATCCCTTTGTCTAGCTAGGGCGAGCAGGAAAATGGGCAGAGCCATGGCTATTCCAGCTGTGAAGCTGCAGGGGACACATGCCACACCGAACCACTGCAGACAACTGCCTCCGCTCTCTCTGCCGAGACTGTGGTGGTACAAGAAGCCAGGAATGAAGGACCACAGTTTGTCAGGGCTAAATTTGAAATTAGCCTCAAGATAGAGTTTCTTCTGGAAATCATGTTTATTCCAAACAGCACTTTAAGTATAAGCATGGGAAGGGAATTTTATTAAAAATGAAATGTGAATTTATTATGTTTTTAAACCTCCAAGGCTCCATTTTGGTATTTTAAAGTGTGACCAGATTTTCTGACTGATGGGAACTCTTGCTGCTGAGGATGCTTTGGAAATCTGACTGTTGCCATTTAAGAGCCTTTACAATTTTCTCCCGAATTATGGCTGCTGAACATCGAAAAAAAAGTCTTATGATATTTAAAAAAAATGTGCTCTTAATTATATAAGTCTTAAATTGCTCTTCTCTGTTATAAAATTAACAGCTCATCTTGAAAAGAGAAAAAAAACCGGTATTCATCTTTATTTAGACGCTGACGCAAATGAGAGGCAAACTGCTAAGCACATTCAGGCTGGGCCTCAGTGAGCAAGCACCAGACCACAAAGCCATCGATTATGCAGCCATGAGGGACCAACATGCTCAGCTGGCGCAAGCCACAGTGCTTCGAGAGTTGATTCCTGGGAAAGATCTCTCTCAGAAAAACTTCACATCTCCTTTTGAACATTTTTCGTGATGAAGAACGTGTTGCCTTTCCCTCTCAGCCCTTGGGAAGTTCACGATCTTCATCCTGCTACGTTTTGAGTCTAAACTGATCTAGCTCCACCAAACATGGGTTGGGCATGGGGGGACAGAGCTGCCCTGCAGTAGGGCTGGAGGACAGGCTGGGGAGTCTCTTGAAACCCCTTTTGGGGACTGCACTGGGATCTGGCAGATTTAACATGATGCTTGTGTTCCCCATGCATGTCCTCCCAGAATGTTATCAAGTCTCCCACTACCTTCAAGCTAACCAGACTGGGTTTCCTAAGCTTTTTCACAGCAAATCAGATTTTCCAACACTTTAGTTATTCTTGTGGGTTCTCTGCTGCTCACTCCTCTATGCTCTTCAAGCCCATACACCAGAACTGTTGAAATCCTGATAGTTGCTCATTCCAAGTCAAAGAACTTTGGCATTTATTTGCTTACTCAGACATCATTTCCATCAGCCTTTATGACTTTTGGACCTTTACACACCAAAACCTCCCCACTTAGCACAAGTAGATCCATTCAGCAATCAGCATAGAAAAAGATCTGCAAGGCTGATAACCTTACATACAGGTATCAAACTCTACCATGGAGGTTTTCACTCAGAACTGCGTTTCTCAGTAAAGCCTTCGCAGTGACATTGCACAGCACTACTTGTTACAGGGATGGGAAGAGGCCGTGCTTCAGCAAGCCACAGGCTGAAAGCAGGGGGCGGGTGACGCTGCAGGATCTCCCCATAAGCAACCTTGTAGGTCCTGTAACACTGCAGGCAACCATCTCAAAAGCTCAACCTCTCACTTAAAATCAATTTAGCTTTCTAATTTTTTTTTTTTTAAAATTCAAATTATTCCTTCAGGAAGGCTGCTCCAGTCTCACCCTTCAGATGGTAAGGCATCTTTTTCTCATCTCCAGCCTAAATGTATTCACGGCCAACGTACAGCCATTTGTTCTCATTTATAGCCATTTGTCCCTGTTCTGATGCAGTGTTACAGGGTAGCATTTGCCTGCCACAAAGGACGCCGAGGACATTGGGATTCTCGCCATTGACTCCCGAGGCCCTGGAATAGGTCACTGTGGTAGGGGTGGGTGGGGGAAGAAGGGATAATCTTCATCTAGAATACAGAAATATGAGAATAATCATATTCAAGAAGCTACTTTAGTCTGATTTGTTTATACATTATCTGAGCATTTTATTTTATTATGCATTTTAATAATGCAAGGGCTTAAAAGCTGGAAATGAGCATATTCCATGAGTTCAATATATTTCAGTTTGTACATCATCAATTGTTTTGCCTTGCTATTATGCAGTTTTACTTTATCATCCCTTTGATAACAATTTCTGCATAAAATCTGACTTTATATTTCATTTTTCCCGTCTGTTATCTTAGTAAAATACATCCAAAACACCCTTTGTACTGCTGTAGTAATATAACAGATCAGGAGAAGCTGTGGCATAAGAAATCAAAACCATAATAATGTCTTTGGGTTTTGCATTTTAAATACTGCATTCATTGTTGCACTGAGGTTTGAGATCCCTTTTCAGACATTACTGAGATTACCTTTGGTAATGCCTATTTCATTGTACTTTGATATAAAATAATGTATGTCATAAATCATCTAAGTGACTGTCATTAGAGTGAAAAGCACCTACTTATGATATGTAACAATTTGCTTTTCTAATTTGAAGAGGATTGAGGTATTTTAATTATAGAAGGTCTAAAGCCCTTGTGAATGAAATTATAATTCAATGTAAAATCACTTTCTGCACAGAGCTGTAAGTTAGGAAATGATAACAGCTATACTCATCAATTTGTACTTTTCGGACTAAATACAGGAACAAATGGAAACATTTTTAATGGGCAAAGACCCATAATTTCAGTAACCAAAAACCTGAGAAAACTCTTCTTGCTTTTAACTTAAAAAAAAACCCCAACTTTTAATGTGGTAGACAAAAACCACCTTTACAGATTATAAGCAGAAATTCTTTCAATGTAAAGAAACAGTGAAATTCTGAGTTGTAGGAACTTCATGGAAGTACAGGCAGAGTTGGACAGAGAGAGCTATTTAAAATTATTGGTGTGCTTCACATTTTCAAGATTGCTTCTATTTAGAAGTGAAATGGGGGTTCGGAGCCTTTTCCGTGCAGAACAATTTAAAATTATTGGAGCACTTCACTTTGAAGGTGATCAGGGCTCTGAACGTGTACATTGTAGAGAGATTTAAAATTATAAGAGCTCTTCAAATTGTTTAAAACATTGATTTTTTTATAAAATTGATTTTTCAACATTTTATTTCTTCAGTGGCTGGGTAATTACAGTAGACCAGAAACTGAGGTGCTTCTGTCTGAAATCAGGACTCACTTTCAGCATCCCTTCTTTCTCATTCTCTCTCTTCTCTCCCCCTCCCTTCTTTCTTAATAAGTTTTCTGGTTTCCCTCGCTGCTGGGACAGACACATCATGCTTTGTTCTTGCTCATAAATCTCTCTCTGACCAAGGAACCAGGAAGTTATTAGGGGTGAGGAGAAGGTCAGGTTGAAAATTCAGTTTGATCAGACCTGTTCTGGCAAAATAGCACGCTACCCACCTTGGAACATAACGCCAAACACAACTGGGATCGGACTTTTAATCAGCATTTCAACCGGAAGCACCCTCCAATACATCTCACAATGGAGGTTACAGGGACTATGAGGGATTAAGGAGGAACCATTAGTTGGGATTTAGTTACACGCTCTTATAGACACACACACATGGCTTTCTCCAAAATCCCTTTTTCTCTTGCTAAACATGAACAACAACACAGAAAACCCCACCGATTCATTAAGCAGATTTAGGTGTGCAGTGTTTAGGAGAGAAACCGAGTTCTCCCCCAAAGACTTGGGCTCAGTCGGACATGAAGAGGACGAATACAACATTTGCATTCTTTCTCATATTTATGGATTGAGGTTTGGGTTTGTTTTTGTTTGGGTTTTTTTTTTCTGGTTTTGGTTGGTTTTGGTTTTTTGTTTTTTGGTTTTTTTTTAATAGAAATACAAGTACTAAGCCTCCAGACTAAAGAGGGCTTCTAATATAGGCTGTATTTAGGATGCCATGGATGTGTTGGGACAGAACAGGCCTATATCAACTGTACCTTAGCTCGTGTAAAGCTGCAAAGCTCAATGGGGACCAGTGGAACTAGGAGGTTTCACTCTCCTAAAGATTCTTCCACACAGATCAGTTTAAGGCAAAGTATGGCTGTTTGACTGGCAATAATGAGTAATTACTCACACAGTCTTATATAGATTTCTTGGAAGTCTGCAATTTGCCTTAGTGCTATTATTCTCAGGAAAAAACCCACTTCACTGATCGTCCAGAAAGTACATCAGTACATCTCAACAGAGAAAGGATTAATTTAAAGGAATAATAAATAACTTGTTATGGAACATTTTCATGGATATATTTTTATATAAATACACACGCACATATATATAAATTGATTGGTAATTTCTCCTAGTCCAGAAGATCCTCCATTTGCCTGTTTTTAAAATAAAACTATTTTGCCAAGGTTTGAAGTAGAGCTTTATGTATTTTGTAAAAGGCCATATCAAAGCAAAATGAACATATTACTGAATTTTTGTCAGCTTGGAATAACACCTGCCACACACAAGGTCTTTAGCCTTTCATGCACATCATAATTTCAGTCTAAATTTAAAGGAACAGGGAAAGCAATAGAGCAAAGCTACCCAGATGTTGTACGGTCTGTGCAATTGTAAATTTAAAAGTACCAGCTTTCCATCCAGATTTTAATGCACCAGAAACAATATGAAAATTCCAAGCCACACCAGATTATTGAAATGTCTGGCCATTTTGAAATGAATTTTGGAACAGATGTACAGAGGTAGGCAATAAAGCTGTGATAATAAGGAACATTTCTACATCATCTCACAAAACTACTAATCTATAATGAGGACCAAAACTATTCATGAGAGAGGGTGGTTTTCATTATTTTTTTTTCAGCTCCAGTTCGAGTATTCCGGTTCCTTTACTCGGTGGTTAGATTTCGTTATTGTTGTAAAGCATTTGGTAGCTATCTGACATTATCACTTCTAACCTACAACGCAGGCAAGTGACTAAGTTCATTTCTTCTTCTTTATTGAAGGCAAACAGCACAGAAGGAGAGCAGCTTAACTAATTTATTGTGCTTTATCTTATTACAATTAACTTCAAAATCTGTGCTTTTTGACAGTGGTTACTGACTTTAGACATCTCCTTTGGGGAACTCAGATTCAGACATCACAAGAGGCTTTGATTTTAAGACAATGCAGAACATCTGCACCACAGAACAAATGATCAGCAAAGCAAAGCTGGGTACCCTGAAACCTAAAACCCAGCTGTTCTGAAATTTTTGCTGTTAACGCAGAATAACGTCCCAAAAGAAAGAAATTATTATACCCTTGGGTAGATAAGATGGCCTCTAGACATCAGGTAGACAAGGTAGAGTAAATCCTTCATTAGACCAAGCAGAAAAGATGGAGAGAGCAGGCAAGCTTTAAGCTCCCAACTGCTTCCCCAGGTCAGCTGAAAGCAAAGGCGATGCCTTCTTTTAAGCTTTCAGGTGGCCTGCAGAAGGGCTTATGTGCCTGAAAGCTTGTCTAATGTTACTAATAGATAGCCAACTAAATTACTTTGTCTACTAAGAGATATCATCACTTCCAACAAACCTCGTCATGCTGACATAAAGCAGATTAGTCAGGGAAGTTGGGTGCTGTGCCAGATTAGGCTGCATACCAAAGGCTTGAGTTTACACATATTACTCACTACATTTTTCAGCCTATCTGTTCAGTTCATCCTGTTCTGAAAAAAAGCACAGACATACATTAATCTGGGTCACTCTTAATTTCAAGGTTGCTAGATTTAAGCCATGGATTTTTTTCATGGGGGACATGAAATTTTGATCTGGATCTGAACATCCCTGAGCTGTGCAGAGCCATCTCACTTTTCCACAGCACAAAGAAGGAGCAAGAGACTGAGGGAGGAGGGAAGAACACTTAGTTCCAATGAAAGGGTAATGATATCTTTATTTAGGCGGGTTATCCCCTGGAGTTTGGCCAGCTCCCTGAAGCATTAACCTGAACGCAGGTGACTGACAGCGCTGGCCTGACAGTCAACAGACACTCAGCTTTCAAATCTCTGCCAAAAACTGGCAATCAGGCAGCTAAAGAGCAACTACTGGGCTGCTTCGGGGAAAGCCACTGACTTCTGAATCACCATTTCCCACCCTTCTTCTCTTTTCCTTGGAAGTTTCCTATCCAAAAACCTGCTTAACACTTATGAAACAGGACAGGAACACAACACAAGGTAATCTTGCTTTGGTATGCACCTGCTCATTCGCCCCAACCCCACCCAACAACTGCAGAGTTTTAGATGTTTTTCAGCTTTGTTTTTGCTTCAGGTATATGTATAACACTCCCTGTGCCTTGCACAGGTCACCAGAGGATGAGAGAATGTCACAGAACAAGTTTGCTGTTTTCTTAACCTGAAGAAAGGCTTTACTTCACGCACTCTTTCACACCCACGTGTCTCTGAGATAGCATATATTTCTCCTTGAACAAGTTTGTATGGTTGAAGGAATGGGGCAAGGGGGAAAAAATTGCTGAATAGAAATTCTCATCTGACCTGTGCAGTTTAATGGGCTGGGGGAAAGCGAGAGTGGGAAAGAGGAGAGCAGCAAAGAGGAGGTGTCCAAGAATGTCAGAAGCAGTGCCGATATCACAGCCACACTGGCTGCAGCTCCAGCTTCCCACGATGGCACTTCTCTAATAGCACAGCTGGCCTCCATGCCTCAAGCCAAGGATCCTGAGCGATAACCGTGGCAGTAGTCACACCAAGCGCTGTGGCAACAAGTGTGAAATATATCGCAAAGGTGCAGGAAGGCAGCAATGTGGCACTTCTTGACATGATGCCTAATGGGTCAGCCTGATGCAAGACTGTTCCATATCCATTTGGCCACATCTCCCTACCTTTGGTGTGAAATCATCATTTTCTAGTTACTCACACTAGTGTTCCAGCAGAGTGAAGAAAGGTTTAATTTAATAGCAAAACAGTTAAAGGTCTAAGTGCTACGATTACATGTAAGACAACAACTTGGAAAGTTAACAACAGCCTTATAATTAGGGATCTGAGTGAGACATCACAAAGTTCAGGCTAGAATCCATGTTCTGCCACAGTTTTCCTGTATTATTTTTGGACAGTCTCTTAGTTCTGTATGATTCAGTTCCCCACCTGTAAAATAAATGCTTCTTTCCTTTCTTCGCATCTTGAATTACATGCATTTACTGTACTAAAATCGAGAGCCCAGATCTCATCCGGGACTTTGAAGAATTGTATAAAAAGAAATCACTACAATTACTTAGACACACAGAGGTGCGTGCATACACAATGAACCATTCAAATGACTGCTCCAGACTCACTCACTACTTCCAAAACGCAGAAGAAAGAATGCTCTCCTCTTCCTAAAGGCTGTCCCAAGCAGTAGACTGCTTGTCCACACTTTAGATATAAAAGCCAAGGCAACACTAGAGTATGTAAAGAAAACAGAATATTTCCAAGGATGGTGAAAGTTTGGGCAATTTAGAAGTTCTTAGATGTTTTCATTTGTCAAGCTAAGGAATATAAATTAGTATTTACCTTACAACAACTGTGAATTGTCTCTCAGCTTTCTCTTTCAAAACGCTATGTTGCATTTCCCAGGTGTACACTGATGGAGCAGGTTCTAACTTTAGAGGTACCTCATGTCACAGGGGAAAAAAACTAATTGTGGGGTCCTCCATCCCACCTGACTATCCTACACAGCCTTTTAGTTTTATGTAGAGGTAACAGCTGTAGAAGGGAAGTGATAAGAGAACAAGAGGGTCCGATATAGTGCTCTGGATGTGTTTAATACAGCAAAAAAACATGTTCTTAAACTGTCATATAATTTCATTTAATAATTCAGAAAAAATGAAAGATTACTGTAGACACCACACAAACATTGACCACTCAAACCCATGGAGCATCGGCCAGAATACATAGCCTGTGGCACACATTCACTTCTCCAACTTCTTCACTCAAAGCACAATTTTATCTAGCACTGGAAGAATGCCTAAACCATGCAGCACAAGGAACACTCATTTGTGAATAGGGATGGACTTTTTGTCAATCACAGAGAACCAGAATACTTAGCTCAAAAAATATCAAAACAAAGCTTTTTGACTGAAACAGTTTACCAAATTCAACATAAATTTGACAGGAAAAAATATTGCCAAGTTCTAGTCCAAGATCCTCTTTGGAGCTCAATAATATGATTGGGAACAAAGCTTCATAGAAATCATTGCTGCATTTGGAAAGCAGGTATCCATGTGTACACACCTGAGCTGCTCTCAGAGTGTCCTGAACCTGATCCATCTACTCACAGAGAGTCTAGAAATAATAAAATTGAAGTAATTGACTGCAAAGATTAAAATAGTAGCATAAATATCTAATTGAATAACTGCTGCCTCTGGATATTATTTTGAGTACTGTACCGATTGCTCTCAAATCACAAGACTGAAAAAGACTTCAAGAGGTCCTCTAATGCACCCTTCCCCAGTCATCCTGCAAGACAGGGGTGACTATACTAATTTCACTGCTGATAAATGTTTTTCTAACCTGTTCCTACTGACCACCAATAACCGGAACTGCATGGTTTCACTAGGCAATCTCCTCTTGTCCATTGCTATTGTTATTCTGGAGAATTTGTCCTAGCATCTAACCTGGAACTCTCCTGTTGTGATTTTGGCCCCAGCACAGAATTGTAAAACAGGTAATTAATTTAATTTTCTCGAAAGCCTTTAATGTACTGAAAAATACCTATGTCTAACTGCAGATAGTGCCTCTTAGCAGATGAGAACTTTAGTTTTTCCAATTCTTCTTCATAAGCCATCTTTCCCAGACCTTTAATTATTCTCAGGGTTATCCTCCGGCCTCTTTCCAGCTGACCCACATTCTTTGAAGAATAGTAGCAAACCTAGTTGAGACCTTATCAGCGCCAAGTAGTACATATGGTGTCTTGAGAGGTAGATGCTTAATAAGTTCCTAGTACAAGGACCGCCTTTCTTTGCAATATCATGAGGGTTGGTGTTATTTTTGTTTTGTTTTGTTTGTTTGGGTTTTGTTTTTTTTTTTAAATTTGCATTGAGCTTGTGATCTGGCTATAATTCACCAGAACTTTTCTAAAGTGTCATCACCTGCCCAGTAGTTACACATTCCATGCTCATGCAGTTGATTACTTCTGAGGTTAGTCCCCAGTTGAATTTAATTCCCTTTTTTTTTTTTTTTTGGACCAGTTCCTCAGTTTGTATATGCCTTTCTAAATTCCTAATCCTGTCCTCCAGTATATTTGCAGGCCCTTACAGCTTCATGTTGTCTGCAAATTTAATAAGCATACTCTCTACTGCACTGTGCAAATCATTAATGAGAACATTGAACAGAGCTGGAAGCAGGACAGATAGCTGTGGAATATTACACAACACATTCTTCCAATTGGATAGGGGAATGCTGATAACGACACTCTGGATACAATTAACCAACTAGTTTTGCACTCAGAGGAGTCTCATCTGGTTTAATCTCTTTTCCTTTCTCCATTAAAGTACATGCATTCCATCTACCCTTTCCAGTCCATTCTCAGTGGATTATCAAAAAAAAAAAAATGCTAATGGTTCAGGAATGGCTTCAAAAGCTACAATTTATTGGACCCTACACAAGCAGGGAACATCCATTCTGTCTAGGTACTTCTTCCTCCTCTGCTCTAGACTGAGATCTAACACCTTCACTAATGCTATAACCAATTTATTTATTAATTAAACTCTTTTGATTTGGACTGCATGTGAATTTTCAAAGATGTCAGAGACTTTAGCTGTGCATCCAGCACTTAAGCCTGGCAATTTAAAATGAAACTTGAGACCTTACCTACGCCTCATGGCTTGACTTGAAATTAGAGCCCCAATTGCTCAAGCAAAAGGTCAGATGTACCTGAAATACAAGTCCTGGCTCTGGTAATGACTTTGGAAGTTAACTGCACAGACTGAATGGGTGGCAAGTCTAGATTAGATAATACTCACAAGTTCTTTGCTCCCCATCCTGATACCTAGGCTCAGAAGATGGGATGCTACAGAAGTACTGTTTCACATGTAGTGTCCTCCCAGAATTCGATAGCATTAGTTACCAGGAGAGCTAAGCACTCTGCCTCTCTGGGGACAGACAAGGAAAGTAATCCAAATTAATTTTAAAGCAGGATTAGTTAAGTCAGCTAATTAGCTAATTATATCTCAGCAAGGAAACACTTATTGAGACCTAGGGTGGACTAAATCTATTTTCAAAGCCAAGCCAACTTCAGGCGGCTTTCATTCTGTGCAAGGGTGTCTACACAGCTCATACACTGTGAATTCACACCTAATTCAAATGAACTTCCTGAGTGTCCCTTTGGGGGCAAACTAACACAGAAAGGAGCGAGCATCATGGATTTTAAAAACAAAACAAAACAAAAAACCCCCCACCCCCCCACCCCCCAAAACCCAACCAAAACCACCCCACAACAAACCACCCTTTTTTTTTTTAAAATGAATAGCTCAATGATTCAGACTTGGACCAAAATCTGTTTCCTATGTGTTATTTAATCAGACAGTTTCATTTGAGCAAGTGAGGAGCCAAAAATAGAGCTGCGTAAAGCGCTCTGAGCAGCACACAGAATGGAGCTCCATCCCATGTTCCCAGGCTGCCCTGGCGTCTCACAGCTTAGGATGGCTGGGGAGTAGCTGATGAGGTCTACAAAGTTTCAGGGCAGCATGGTGCTGGCAGCAAACTCTGCCTAAAATATGGTTTTATATTGAAATCAGGTATCAAAAAATGAGAGAAGGAAAGAAAACAAACCAGTTTCATGGCATTTTCACAGCAGAGCAGAGGGAGAGTGGTTGGTTTTTGAATACATTTGCTATGAGAAATGCAAAGGACAACTCATTTCTGATTCTTCCCCACCCCCCGAAGTGTTTTGTATAACTGATGAAGCAGTGCTTTCCGCTGACCTTTTGGAAGTAGTTAAGAGGAAGATATTTTTGAACCTATACCTAAAAACAGATTCAGTAAAAACAGGCAAAGATGGGACAGCCTTGCCCACCAAGCTAGACAGCTAGCTCTCTTGCAACCAAAAAAGGAATTTTTGATGTTTTTATGGCCTTCAGTGCAATGCAAAAGCTTGTACCAAATTCTCTGGCATCTGGTTGCATGTCAAGGAAAGGATCATTTACAAGTGACACTGGAAAACTGCCATTTTGTATAGGACATGTAGAGAGTGGAAAGTCTGCATTTCTCTACAGATCTTTCACACCATTTTCTCAGACAAAACCCAGTTTTATAGGAGGGCACTTAGGCAACCTCTAGCAGAACCAGAAGACTCTTTCTCAATCTTTCTGGATGACCAACAGATCCTAGCACCTTCCATGGGCAGCATAAGACCAGCCTCATGGCAGAGGTTTTCCTGTTAGCCTGGTAATGTGGCCTGGCTTCAGTGGCACAGAATACACAGTTGTTCCCAGAATTAGCCTGCATCTCCATGGCATGGCTCACTCTTAGGAGAGACTATAAAGTGCTGTGCTCTGGAGAAACTGTAAGGGCTTCACATCCTTTTGACCCTTCTCCACCTCCACAAGGACTTTAGCCCCAATGCAGGATGGTCCAAGGCTCACTGACAGACTCCTTTGGCATCTCCTCAATCTTATACTGCTGAACCAGATCAACCAGGTTAAGTCTTTACTCAGTGTATTTCAAGAGGAGCAGACAGCACTGGAAAGATTTAACACCTTCCTTGGTTTAACACAGTGTGACTTCAAGCACGTCTGAAGGAGCCCCAAGTCAGCCAGAACTGAACTTAAACAGCTGGTAATGCATCAGCAACTCCAAAGGCACTCATTAGCTCTATCACTAGATGCTATCAGAACAGAAACTGGAGTAACTGATGTTTAAAAACAGCTAAAAATCAGTGAGACAAGCAGAGAATAAAGAAGGGCTTTGTAAACTAATCACCCCATCCTAACAGAACAGGTCCTTTCCTGCAAGGCTGCTCTCAACCCAGTCATCCTTCATTAGGTTCCTGAGCTGCAGCAAACTCTGACGAATCAGGAGTCTCCTTTTCTGCAAGCCCCGAGACCAGGCTGCACTCATGTTGCTGAGTTCCTGCTCTCTGAACCTCACACCCTTTCCTCTGCCCACGGTGTGAATGCTCTGGGAGGTCCCCTCGGACAAACACGTTCAGTGCTCCCTGGGAACGATCGATAGTCCTCTCCAGCCAAAATGTTCCACCTGACCCAGGAAGGCAAGTAGACAGCTTTGCTCTCTGCTGTGCCCACCCAGGCCACTCAACAGTAGACATTAGCGTACAGTAAGCGTAGAAATAGGGGCTGTCAGAAAGCAACTACAGCCTCGCTGTGTTCCTGCTTGACAAACAGACCTAGAATTCACTTTCTGACCTTGCAGAGATTAAAGTCCATCTAACAATATTACCAGTCAAATGAAAAACATTTTGCAAGGTCCTGAGTACCTCTACCGCTCACAGACCTTACTGGAGTTTGAGGATGTGCAGGCACTTTCTGGCATTTTGCAGAATCAAGTACTGCTTAAACCTAAATTAAAAGAGCATCCCAACCAAATACCAGATAGGAAAGCTGCTGAGTGGACAGGCTACTGGCAAAACAGATTTCAAAAAAGAAGCCTCTTTAGTGTCTTGAAACGCCTGACCCTTTAGAATGGGGAATTTGGGGATCTGACTTCATTTTTCTGTATTAGCCCCAAAAGTGAAAATGATCTGCCAAGCACACAAAACATCATTTTTTATTTCTGTAATTCCTTAAATGAATGCACATGTCTTTTGTAAGAGTTATTTTTCCCAGGCATTTAGAAATACTCCTTTTTCTCTTGTTGGGAAGACAGTAAAGCAAAATGGGAAGCGTTACACGCGTATACAAGGAGATGGTTACAAGCTGATGGAAATACTGGCTCTTTACTCCATCATCTGGGTATTTATCTTTTGATCAAACTACTGAGACATTGGTAATTGCATCTTTATGACAAGGACACATTTCTCCTGTAACATTTGTGTAGCAGCGAGGAGTGATTATCTTGTGACACAGTTCTATTATACAGTCCTCCCACTGAATCGGTTTTCTTAGTGTTACTGAAGCACTTGAATGGTTTTGCTTTCTCATGTCTCAGTACAGCAGAACGACTGTGTGAATAACTCAGGAATGAAGAGTGCTATTTATCCAAATGAGTCCTCCAGTGCCTTCTTGCACCTAGGCTGTATTATTTCATTTAGTTTAATTCATAAAAATACAAATAAGTGAGAATTTATTCCTTTGCCAACAATTAAAGAAGCTAGTTACAAATAAAACACGTCTGCATTTGAAAGAATCTTTCATGCATAAACTCCTTAGAAGTGAATGTATCTGCAGAGCTCATGGGCAAATTCCTTTCCTTTCCATTGAGGAGTCTCCCCAAATGCATCACCTTGGCAATCACAGCCAAAATGATATGGCATGGACAGAGGTGAGGTGCTTGCTTTACCTGAGGGTAAATCCCAAACCACTCTCTACATGAAGCTGAAGGAATGCCATGGCTGTGCTTTCCTGGATATGACACCTCTCCCACAGAGATGATGGCACAATCCCCATCTACTACAGTACGCTCATCATTAAGCCCTTGGTGACATATATCACACAAGAAGCAAGTTATCACATTCACCATCAGCTTCAGTGGCCAGTCTGACTAAAGTCTCAATTGCTATTATCTAATCTGAGGTGTCAGAGACAGAAACGAGAAGAGCAAGTCCCAAAAGAATCACTTCCAGAAGGTCAGCTGGTCAGAAAGCCACCTGGAACAACAATGGCTCAGTGCTCAGCTGGGGACCCACCAACCCAAACAGCAGGCTCAGCCTCATGGTAAAGCAGACCACCACAGTCCTTGTCATCACCACAATCCTGAGCTGATCCAAGGGCTTTTTTGACACGGATATTTAAGTCACTAAGCACTATCAGGCATGGAGCCTTCAGTGCTGGTGAAGTGACGAAATTCAGCGGCTTATGAAGGAATGCCATGATGCTGAAGTGCACATTGAGCACCATTGCACCATTCCTGCCTCAGCTCTCCTCCAGCAGACCAATGATGCTGCCTGACTTTCATCTAGGCCTTCACGTTTTGGATTGGAGGGAAATCCTACATGTGGCACAAAACAACGTGGTGGCAATAACTGCCCACACAGTCACACACACATGCACCAAACCCTGCAGGAGAATCCTCTACCCAGGTTTCAATAACAGATGTAACATCTTGCCTCTGATGAAGGCATGGGAAGGTGCTTTATTCATCAGCGATGCTGATTGCTGTTAAAAGCATTAGAGACTTTTGCCTGCTGTCACCACTGCCTTTCGAGTGTTAAACATAGGTAAAAGCTCTAGCTGTGGAATTAAATGCAGCTGCTTGGTGCACTTCAGATCACCAATAAGGGATTCGGTTCCCTCTTATCCTAACCCTGTCCTCCTCACAGCCCTTGCAGGCATTAACCTCGACAGGCTGCTGTGAATGTCTCGGGACAAAGTTGGTAACTTCGGAGTTTCTAACACATTCCCAGGAAAAACAGGAGCACCCCAAATTCCTTATATAGCAGTAAGCCTACTCATTTCACAGACTGAAGGGGAAAAATCCCAACCCAACCCAACCAGAATTAAACCCATGACAAGGAAGATTTCACCCAGTCTGAAACCTGTTCATCAATGTGAGCCAGACTCATAGTTTTGCTATCCATCCAGCCCACCAGATACAATATGAAGCAACAACAGGGCGGGCACCCAAATGCAGCAAAAACCAGCTGAAAATAAAAAAGGCTAACGGAGGAATCGGTGATTCCATGGAGCCGATGCAGGCACAGCCTCCCACCACTATCTGAATGCGTCAGAGTGCCTGCAGTTATTCTGTCCTCAACAATGTTCATTTATCCAGGACTAAATATGAGATTTCTAAGCTGGATTTGTGAATTCCTGCAGAGGCTTTGATTTAGTTCCTGACATGCTGCAGGGAGGCATAACTGGAGTCAAGAGTTACACGCCATGCTTGTTTAATCTCCTCTGTAAAATACTACAAAAAGGAGATCCCCTTAAAAATACATGCAAAAGGGAAAGAGCAACAGCGAAACCACCTTTTCACATGTGTGGGAGACTTGTCTGTATAAGAGGTAGGGCTGGTGGAAGACACTGTTTCTGCCACACAGCTAATTACCTTGGGTCCTCTTATCAAACAAATGGACTGGGATGATACGCCAATAACAGGAGGAAGGATCTAATTGAGGGATACCAGGGGGTAACACAGATCTTCTTGTTAAACTAAATTTGTTAATCTAGTGTATATGAGAAAAGGGCAAATGGGAGGGAGAATTCCTCCTTGTTAAACATTTACCAAATGTTGGGTTATTTGAGCCCTGGGGAGAAGTAAATGTATTCACTACTTAAAGGCTGGAGCATTTGGTCTTCTCAGTTGGAATTTATCCCCAATTTGAAAGGAACATTTTTTCCCACTTGGAAAGGTTAGCAGCCTTTGTCTGTGCGAGTGATTTAATATAATGGACCATGATTATTGTTGGATTATTATAATGGCACATTGGCACAGTTATAGTTAAAGTTTTGGCAGAGTTTGTCTCATAAACTGCTATTTTACAACTCGGCTGTAAAAGTTTACTTCAGTCTGAAACTTGAGATACAAGATCTCAGTCCAGGAGGAGTCTTTTTTACTTTTTTAAGCCAAATTAAAAGAAAAAAAATGCTTAAAAATTCTCCTGGCTAATGTTTAAGTTATGCAAGTATTAAATACAAATTGAAATCTACTGGCTGAAGACACTTGACAGCATTTGCTTGCTCCTGAATGCCTCTGAGTTAAATCAAAATATTTTCAACCCCTTTTATGTAGAAACATGGCTTTTCCACTTTCAGTATTTTGAAGAAAAATGTGGAATAGTAAAACAGCTGGGGTATTAAACAGAAAAATGAAGAGAGTGTGTGCCACAAGCACTTTCTTCAATAGGATTACTAGCCTATATTTGTTATTAAGAATGCAACTGATTTTTTATTTTGCATATGTAAATACACAATCATTTGTTTCAAATCAATGTTTGCTAAGTTTATTTTGCAATGTACTAGTATACTGAGGAAAAATTCATCTCGTTTTAAAAGCCCCTCTGGCCATTATAGAGTAAGACTATAGGACGAACGAAGTCCAACACTTTATCATCTGCACAAAGCCACTGAGTTTTCTCCAAATTTCTTGATTCTTAAAGGCACAGTAGCCAAGTGAACCCATCAGTTCTCATTTCTGCTTCCCCAAAGAACTCTAAAGGAACTCAAGTACCAGACTATGAAAATACCACTTACTGGTACTGTACCTCTACCATTTATATCCACCTGCTGCCAAAGACATTGCAGATGGCAACTATACCATCAACCCTAGAAAAAACAGTTTGTGGACATATAGGGCACTAAGTAACTTCTGGATTAAAGCTGTAGAAACTATAACAAAGAATAGAATTATTCAAGATAAGGCTAAACATGACAAGCTGAGGAATAGCTAACGTAACTCTTTTAGAGGAATGTCATGCCTCGCAATTCTGTTAGAGCCCTCCGAAGGATTCAGTCAGTGTGGATAAAAGCAATACAAGCAATATAGCATACTTGGATCTTCTAGACACTCTCAAAGTCCTTTTAGAGAAGTGCAAGAAGAGATTTTACTAATTGCATAAAAGACTAGAAACAAAACAGTAATAAGTGGTCATTTCTCACAGTGGAAGGAACACTTCAAAAGAAATCTCCAAATAGTTATTGCTGTTTAATATATTCATTAATGGCCTGGGAAAGAGCGTAAATAGTTTCACTACTTTAATAATTTTATATCAGCAGCCAAACTAAAGGTAATCCTGAAAAGCTGCAAAAGGACTCTCTGAACTCAGCGATAAAATGACAAATGAAATTCTGTGTCAATAAACACAAAGCAACGCCCTTGGGAAAAATAACCAGAGCCATAAATACACAAAGATAGGCTTTAAGTTAGCTATAACTATGCAGGAAAGAGGTCCAGGGAAAGGAGAGCTCACTGGAGGTTAAAAGGGAAAACAAGGATTAGGCATTCTTAGGAAAGCAACAGGGACCAACTGATGACCAACTGATCGTTACCTAAACCTGCAGCTTTCCTCTTAAGCAGGATACAGTTCTGCTCATTCATCTCAAAAAAGTACATAGAAGAACACAAAGACGTATAAGGAGAGACAAGGAATATATGTGGAATGGCTTTCAAGACGAGCCTATATAGGTAAGGATCCTTCAGCTTAGGGTAGAGAACACCAAGGGGACGTTTCAGTAGAGGTCTGCAAAACCATAAACAGCATTCAGAAAGGATGTAAAGAACTATCATTCATCACTGCTTACTGTATAAGAGTTAAGGGATATGAAAAACAAGGAGGAAGCCCCTGTGCCATCTTTTGTAATTGAACAGCATAACACAGCACCCTAGGAGCCAAAAGCACAAATGGTTTCTAAAAGGAATCAGGAAGTTCACAGAGGAAAGTTTATAGGCAGGACAGGTCTTCTCCCACTTCACCTCTGCCTCCCAGTAATGCCCAAGGGTGTCCAGCTAATCCACTCCCTCCCTCTTTCTGTCCACTGCTTGCTCCCTGCCTTGTTTTCTTATCGGGAGCAGATACAACCCTGCCTTCTTGCAGGCATCTTTGTCTGCATTATTTCTCCTGTCAGCACCCTTTACTCGCCAGGGCATCTAACCCTATTTGGGGAAGTATCAGTTCTGAAGATTACTAAAATACTTTCCTGGAACATACCAGAGATCTGGGGATGCAAAGAAGGACCAAAGACACCTCTGATACAAGCCCTGGCCAGTTCCAGGTGCCTTTAGCCTGCAAACTCACAGCCCAAAGCAATAGCACCAGAAAACGTTACTGTTTTGGCATGAATACAAGTTTCCAAACTCATAACATGTAAGCTGTTTCTGCCCAATATTTTGAGGTTAACCTCCTAGTTTTCTTTGAAGCCACTCGTTCAATATTGAGCTATTTATACGGCAGGGAGTTGACGCAAACAACTCTGGCTCAGGATAGCCAGAATCAGGAATCTTTGGGCACTTTTGGGGAGCTGTGGGATTATTACCCCTCTTACTGGATGGTGGGTCATTGAAAATGCTGGCTGCTTACTAGTGAAAACTTATCCAGGTTTCTGGATAGGAAACAAAATGTTTTCCCTAAAACAATTTCTTTACAGATAAGTTTTAGCATCTGATCCCTGTGGTTCGTGCTCTTGCTGCACAGAAGAGTACATGAAGTTATCTTTGCCCTGCTTAGTCCCCCTCTATCCTGTGCCACACTTCATAAATTCATGCATAACAGTAGTGGTAAACAACAACAGACTGTTGTGCTGTTTCAGACATGCTTACTGGTTGATTCCACGTACTCCACAAAGCGATGGCCAACCTTCATAGTGTCCCAGCCTGTTTGAATGTGGTCCCCCTACACACACACATAGGCTGGGACTAGTCTAAGAGTACTGAAGGTCTAGGCAAACTCAAAATTAAAGCTAATCTGCTAGGTACTTAATGACAGTTAACATTTTTCATGGGGTAAAAAGCATTAAAGGCAGCCTATAGCTTCTAATATTGAGTTAAATTAATTTTTCAGTTTTTAATCCCACTTGTAGCACAGTTTGTAACATACCAAATCATATTTATCTTTTGTGTATTAAAATGATGCCATTCTATAAATAGTTACAGGTTTCTTGGCAATGTTGGTGTGATGGCGGATTAATTAAACTGGAAAGCAGAGAGTGTGGGGACTAGATTTATATAATGAAAACAATATATCTGCTAACACTGGAGAAGTGCTGACACTGTAATAATGCTGATATTAATATTTGGTAGGGAACATCTTAGAGCACATTAGTAAGATGGTAAAATCTGGTGGGCTGAGAAATGATCAGAACACAGAAATTTCCAGAAGAAAATAAAACTGTTACTTTACTATTAATACCAGGAGTTTCACTCCCATTCAGAAAGATTCACTGGTATCTTATATTTTAATACCCAGTGCCTGCAAAGAGCAATCCACTAATCTCCCATGCAAGCTCCACAGCAGTTGCGGGAATATTTGGATGTTTGCCGCATTGTTTCCCTAGACAACATCACACCAATGTGCAGTCAAATGCGGACTAGAGAAATCAATGAGAAAAAAACTTATAATGGGTTGGCTGTATTACCTAGCTGGTATACTGAAAGAGGGGATAACATAAAAAAATACAATAATTTAAAATTTAACGTAGCCCTGTTGACTTCAAAACAACTCCATTACAGTGTGGACAATGAAGATCCAAGCACCACATCAAAACAACCAGTTTGACCTTATGAACATTTTCCAGGATTTCATAGAAAGTCTCAGGTAGAAAATTACCTTCAAACTTTATACAAAATAAAACCATGGAAAAAGCAGAAAATACACAAAGAAGGTAATAAAAAAAAAATCCCCCATAAATACAGGATGCCCCAGGGCATTTAAATATTCAAGAATGTTAAAACTCATTCAAACTTTACTTCACTATACTTAGAAAATGAAAGACACCTACTAATTTCCACTTGATACCTTCTGCATTTCAAGTTCCACCTCATCCCAGGGCATTGTGTATGATGGAAACAAAAAGTAAAACTAAGTTATTTATTAAAATTATAGAATAAAGAGTCAGAGCCAAGATACATCTGCATGTCAGTGGTCAAAATAAATTAGGGTTATTTTCATCAGTAGATGATGACAATTTTTACATTTATTGTAATATTTTCCACATAACTATTCTGTCTGGTGACATTTTTGCACATATATTAAATATATGTGACAGTATATAACATATAGCTAGATATTTGACCACTGCTAAATGCAGCAGTAGTTTGAATACATTTACAGACTGTCAAATATTTTAGACTTTCAAGTGATGCATTTTAAAATACAGTAAAATGAAGATAATTTACAGAGGAAGAGAAAGATTCTGCTCTTGGCTACTAATAAGTAACCTCAGTCTCCCGACAGGTCTGAGAGTACCGGACCACATCTTTATTATCTTTAAAGGCATGAGGCATGTTAGGAAATAAAGGAGGTGGGAAGATGCTTATAGGACCAGGCTATCTGTATAAATCAGTAGAGAGCCATTAATAAAGTTATACTAATTCTCACCAGCTGACAACCTGGCCAAATATCTTAAATCCCAGTTCCTGTAGAATACACCCTGACATGGGAAGATGAACATGATCAAAGGCAGTGATGTTTGAATTTTTAGGGCAACCTTCATTCTGACACTTGGCATTTTTATTTAACTGAACACATTTAACCTGGAATTAGCACAGATGAAGTTTAGAGTGAGAGAGTAACAGAAGGTAGACCCTGTCCAGCTTCACCTACTTCAGCCCAACTCTTGCCTCTATCCTCCTCCCCAGCCAGCTCTCACTCCTTCAGACCCATGCCCCTTAATTCAAAACCCTGCCCTTCCAGGCTCTAGCCTCATCTCCTGACCTCATTCCCTTATTCCCCATCTTTCTGGCCAGAGTCCAACGCCCTGGTCCCTTGCCAAGTCCTCCCCACAGCTCATCGTCCCTCCACTCCATCTATCCCACCTTCACGATCCTTCACCTTTCCAACCAAACTCCAGGCTTCCGGTCTCACATTGCCTGCCCTCCTATTCTCATCTGCATGCAAACTGGATAGTTTCTTTTTTCCCAAGCAGTCTTGAGGGCTAACACAGAGGCACAGGCTTCCTAGCACAAGTGTTCACCATCCTCTAAAAGCCCTGAAGAAATGGGCAGCTCATGGAAAGCACATCTTCACCTTCCACCCCGCAGTGCTCCTGCCCTGAGGCCGTGGCAGTCTCAGGCTCTGCAGCTCTTTGGGCAGAGAGTCTTATGCACTGTTAAAATCCATCTCCTTGCTGCTGAATATGCATGAACTAAGTTTGTTAAAAGCCTGACAGCTTTGCCAAATTTGGGTGTATTTTGACAGAAACTGCAAAAGGCATATCCTTGAAACAAAAGCCAGTTCATTGCCAGCTTTCATGCCTCTGCTCTAAAGCATGGGCGTGCCATGCAGTTTTAAAGAAAAGATCACCAGAATTGTTTTTTTGCCTTTATTTTATCTTTTTTCTACTATTGCAAAACACTGTTGTTCCAGCCTACCCCCTGCCCCACTCCACCCCCCCGCCCTATTTTTTGGGATGGCTGTAGCTGAAATTTGGCAGTCTAAAGCAGATACCTAGAGTGGAAAGCATGTCACTGAAGTGATTAAACTTAGCAAAGACACATGCACCTGAAAACAGGATCTCCTAAGGGTCCCTTGATTGTGAAGTGCTCTTCCAGTCCTAGTTTCTTAAAGCTTAGTCCATACAGCATACTCCATTTTTTCTCACAGCTAGGTCCACACCCCACTGCAAGGTCACTTCTAGCAGCCTTGGGATGGAGCACTTTCAGGGAGGTGCACGTTTCTGCTGGTGTGGCAAGGCGCTTGGTTTTTTGTGGGAAAAAGACTTAATTAAAAATCAGTTCCAGGAAAAGGGGTGAACTGAAATATGAAACCGGTGCATCTAGTATTTGTTAATGGCTTGTTTTTAAAATTTGTGAGGTGCTTTAAGTCCAGGATAGGTTCCAGACAGACTGAATAAATATAAATAAATACAGTGTTCCCCCCCTGCCCCAAATGGGATATAAGCAATGACTGACAAGCTACCTACAGAGCCTAAGGAAGGAAACAGATGTAGAAACTTTTATAGGCAATTCCTTAGATTCACTAGGAACACTGGTTAAGCATTAAAAAAGAAAGAGCCAAACACAAACAGTCATTTATGCATGTCTAAAACTCATGTTTTGAGCCAAGAGCCAAGCCAGCCTCCAAGCTACTGGAGATATCGCCCTGATCCTCACCTTCTCCAGGGGAATGCTGGCCAGGCAGCACCTGTCCAAGGGCTGTGCTGTATCCCAAAAGGCAGTGCAGCACACCACTGTCTGCACTTCTCATCGATTTATTATAAGCATCAGAAGCTCCAGCTTCTGTCAGTTGTAGCCACTAGTGGATTCGACAAACCTTTATTATTCTGCTCCTTGCAGCTGACAGGGAAGCCAGGAGCTGCTGAGCCACAGCCACCCTTTCCTTTCCCCTTCCTCCATGCATTGCAAGGCACAGTATGCAGTAGACAACCATTCAAATCCAACTGGCTCTCATCTGCACTGCTAAATGTACCCAGAGATCTAAGAAACCCCCCAGTTTGGCTTTCTACTCCTGAACTGAGACTTCAAACTATTCCAGGTGGTCAATGTTTCTTCTCAGCCAATGCCATGATGTGGTACATGGTTCAGGAAGAGAGAAACTCAGTTCAGATGATGGAAAACTATGCAAATGGTTCCCTTTATGGTGTATTGCAGAAAGCTCTGCGTACAGATATTGTATATGGCCAGGCTGGAAGCTTTATGTCCATTAATGACTAGCTGGAGGACAACACTCACAAGAGACACGGAGTTCACTGAAACGCTCAGTTCCAGTTTTGGAGGTTCTGGGCTCTCCTCCAAATTCCCTAGTAAGTGCCTACTCCCACCAGTCTGAAACAAAACACTCACATTCCTAAAAAGCCCGAGGAACACTCTGATCCCCAGCCTCTGTTCCGAGACAGGGGTTGGTTTAGATGAGACTCAGGCGGTGCTGGGATGCACATCTGTTCCAGTGTCCCACCAAAATCCTTCCCTGGACAGTTAATGTAGTCTCAGGCCAGGTACTTACTTTGCCAGGAGAACTTCCCTACCACTTATTTCCCGCTGTCAAAGCCCTTGCAGGGTACACACATTAATTAAATTCCTTCTTTTGGGGAATGGTTTAGGTTAGGACACACAGAATCAAGGCTTTTACCATAGGCTCAGCCCCGCCAGATGCTAAACGCTGCTTCCTTGCTTGAGGAACACTGCCAACTAATAGCCAAAATCCCATTGCTACCTTGTGGCAAGATGAAAATGAAGAGAAAGCCCAGATTCACCAGCCCTATTTCATATACAAACCCTTACAGGTCAGTCTAGTTTCACTTGCAGGAAAACTGTATAAAGCAGTGTTTCCTGTCAATAGGGCACAACCCTGTTTTTCAAGGATCAATAGATCAGCATCCCTTGCTTTTTAAGATACTGTCTCAGTGTTACTGAATGAAAGGCTTCCTTTAAACTCGTCGACTTGAATTCCTCTGCTGACAAACATATGCACACACCTCCCCCATACTAGTAAGAGGAACGGTAATTATTTCCCCAGAGAACAATAATTTTGCAATAAATTTCAGAAGCAGCATGATTTAACAAATTAAGCTGAGCGCCAAGGATACTAAATGCAGTTCTTTGAAGCTAGTGGTATCAAAAATTATTTCCAATATCCCTTTAAACACTTCCACTTTGAAAGGATGAACGCAGAGTTCTTGACAAAACTCCTGGCTTAAGTTTTTAAAAGAGCAAGAATCTGAAATTGACTAATGAAACATCTTTCCAACTGGTAAATCACATTTCCCTTCCTGGCAGTTTTTTAGAATTGCCTACAGTTATTAATTGATAAGCCTATAATAGAAACAATATCAATAGCAGTATCCCATTCAAAGTGGCAGCATTTTTACTTCCATTATTCAGACTTTGGTTTTTTCCACATATTAAGATGACATTTTTTACATCATCCTACTACTTAGTGCTGTGGGGTTCTTGCTATTTTATAATTACCTTACGAAAGACACCAAACTGCTAAAAATATGGCTGAAAGTACAGTTTTCCTTAGGAAAACAGCAGCAGTGTCCTGCTAACATACAGCCTGTCAGGATGTTACAACTGTTAAAGGATTTCTGTATAGCTGGGGGCTTCTGCTCAAATTTTTTGAATTTTTTTTGTCCTTTTTTTTTTGTTTGTTTTGTTTTGTTTGTTTTGGGTTTTTTTGGGTTTTTTTTCCCTACGACACAGGGAGAAACATATTAAACTCCTAAAAAGACCCTTCCCTCCATAAATTGTTCCCCTTTGCTATGATAAATGCCATCTCAGAGATGGTGATACACATGAACTTTGAGGATTTATAGTGCATTTCCAACACTAATATTAAACATATCCTTTAAACTTTTTTTTGGAAAGCTTTCGATTTTTTTCCCTCCTTCAGAATCATTTAAGAGCTGTTAAGTCACCTTCAAAGAATTTGCAAATCCTTTGAAGTACAGTACAAAAAATAGACTTCAACATCTTCCGAACAGTTGCAGGTAATGCATAATAATTTTTGAAAGCACACAGAGAAATAGCTGTCTAATGCCAAGTTACCACCTCCTACCCCGAAAACGTACCCTTGCTGAAGTCAATTTTACAAACATGCTTTTGTTAAGCTCCCTTATGCTACAGTGGCATTGGGTATGAATGACAAGGTTGTTTTTTTTTTTTTTTTTTTTTTTGTCTTTTTGGATAACTTACATATGTTTCATTTTTAGAGAGGAGATTCTTCAACAATTGGACAATCCCTTTGTGGCAGGGCTTTGGTTTGCAACATCATCTTGCTTTCCCTCCATGAATACAATGGATATCTTCGCTGCCTAATTTCTTACTTACAGATCCGATTTGGTAGTGTTGCCAAATAGGAAGGCTTCTGCCTGCCTGTCATAGATTTTTCCATTTTGCGACAACGTGGCCACAGATTGTCAATAATAAGCCTTTATGAACAAAACATTCCTGAGCAGAGTATAATACTCACTTCTAGTCAATTACTAAAAATCTTTAAAAACGTCTCTTAAAAGATTTCACATTTTAACTTGCTCCAAACTCCCTTAACATGCATGTGGCAGAGTGATGCTATTGCCCAACCACCTGAAAACAAAGATTTCTAGCATACGAAAAAATAATTATCTGTCCTTTAAAAGTTCAGAGTGCAAAAGTTTTGCACAATTAAAACATTTTCTGAATCTTGCTAGTGGCCCAAAGGTTAAATACTTTTCTTTACTAGTATAGACCACATAATTGAGAGGAAGCAAGTGAGTTTACTCTTTGAAAGGCCATGAAAAAAACCCCAGAAGTTTATTTGTGCTTGCAAATCCTTTCAGGTCTAAAGAACCAACAAGATAATAAATTGTTTTTGCTGAAAACAGGAAGTTTGGCAGAGATGCAAAAGGACAGCTAAACTTTGGCTAGACAGCCCAAAACACTGTGTTCTACTTTGAAACTATTTCCAACAAAAAAAAAAAAAAAAAAAAAAAAAAAAGGAAAGGAAAAAAAAAGAGAGCGAAGTGCCTCGAATCCATAGAAAGCTAAAGGAACAGCAAAGGCATCTGGCAACGGTAATTTGTTGCCAAACTTGTGGTTGTGTTGTGCTGGCTTACAGGCTGGTTTGCCAGTTTGCAGTAACTTGCACCAAGAGCAGCTGAAACCCACATTTATAAAGACTCAAATGGTGTCAAAGCTATAAAAGTCTCAAGAAGCCCTTTCTTTCTGCTTTTCATCTGACCAAGGCCAAAGGAATAAATAAATAAGCATCATTCATAATATTCTGGTGTATAAACGGAGACAACAAAATTTTGAGTCTTGGACTAAGTCCCTACCAGGTTTGACGGAGTGAAGGTCAAACTATGCCCATGTGGTACCCGACAGCACAATGCAACACCCCTGGCTTGTGCCGTCTCCTTGCACTCCTACCCCATCATCAGGCCACCGCAGGACCTTCTGGCAGGAGAAGACATCATTCAGCACATGGTGCAACACAAATGCAACAGCTTATAGGACATCTGTGTAAAATCATGCTTCTTTAAAAAGAATGTATGCTCACAATACATCCATCCTGGACACCAGTGGAAACTAAGACACACTCCAGCCTTTCAGAAGGATTTCAAATGGGTTATAGGGCATTACCACCTGCTATAGCCTGAGAGTGAAGCCAGTGATTAGGCTTATGGTGGGCTCCAGTACTGTCCCCTTTTTGTTGATATAGTGGCACTTTCTGGCACAGTTTTTGACCTGGGTGAATTAGCTCCCACCTTAGCAATGGCCAAGCAGGGTTCAGGGGTTGCCACAGGCCAGGGATTGCTCCTAGGAAGCTGTTCAAGCATTGCTGACTTCTTTTAGGAATGAAAGATTTTAGACCACACGGATACAAGCTGTATCATGACATTTGCCCAAAGGAACAGAGAATAAATCCCTAACCACTTCACTAACACAAATCTAGTAAATGATGCAAAGAGTCCCTTCGAGTACTATACTCATATGAATGCAGTTTTTAAGTAAGGAAATGTTAAATCTGTGAACTTCATTTTTTGGGATCAACTGGCCATGATTAATCTGAAAGCTTCCCTTCCCAAAATGTCAGGGGGGTTGTTTCTCCTTCTTTTTTTCCTCTTTCTTTCTTTTTTCTCTCCTCCCTCCCCACTCATTTATTATGAAAATGCAGATCTTCAAATTATTTATCACAAAGGACCACTGAATTCTTTGCGCCAGTCAAAACATAAATATTATCGATACCATAAGTATTAACTTCTGAAACATGCAACTTCAAAATGCAATGATCATAGACTAATCTTTTTTATAAGATCCATTACTATTGTTATGCAGAGTCTTAACACCCAACTTTACCAACAGAGATTGTTTTGACTATATCTGTTTCTTTTAATCCTGAAAAAAGGCCTCATCATAAAGTCCTAAAATAGGGTATGCAAGAAAGCGAACTCAAATCTTTTTCTCATTTCACTTCCTCACTACAATTACTTGCTGAATTTAACTGCAGGACCATTCATTTACACCTGCAGGAGCACATGCAAGACAAAGGAAACACACTGGTATACTGTGAAGATGTAATATACAGAAAGCTGGAATGCAAAGGTCCTGCAAAGCTTTAATGATTAGCAAGGACACCAATAAGGAGAGGGGAAAAAAAACTACCTTCATTTTACATTGTTCACCCTGGGACATTTAAACATCAAGCTTTTAGAAGGACTTCAGCTAGAACCAGGATATTCTCAGCCCCTCTAAAAACCTAGACCAGGTGTTTCATACTTAGCACCCTCAGCACCTGCTCTTCACGAGTAACAATGATGATGATAACAACACCCCCCACACCTTACAACATAGCACTTTTCATCTGTTGAAAGCAGAACACTTCACAAAGGAGGCAAAACATTATCGTACCTGGTTTAGAAAGTGAGAAATTCAAGTATGGAGAAATGAAATCACTTACCCAAGACCATTCAGCTGAAGCAGTAGCAGAGCCAGGAGAATAAGCCAGAGTCCCCACACAGATCTCCAATGTAAGCCTCTAACACTCTGCGCTGCGCCTTGAACTTCATTAGAGCAAGTAATATTATGTTTGACTCTCTCACAGATCTGGGTCGAGCCTCAGTTATAATCTGGAAGCACTTCAAAAGCTGTGGATTAAAAAGCACTGTATAAATGCAAAGTGTGATTATTATTCAACAGATATTGGAAAAATTACCACAGTTTGTATTTGTTTTTCTGTATTTGTGGGATTTATGTTGTTTCAACACTTGAACAGCTTTTGATAATGACACCATCTGTTAATTCTCACCCCTCACTAAATTAGAACAAGTGGTGGAATTGTTAGACTGCAGTTTTACAGATCCCAGCTTAGCAAACAAATCTGAACCCAGGGTCAGCAAGAGGCATTACCAGCAGTGGGAGGCAGCAACCGGTCAGGCACAACTTCCAGCTCAAGCAGAAGAAAAAGGATAGGACCATCAGGAACAACACAGTTCTCAGCCAGCCCTTTGGAATAGCTCTTTGTTGGGTTGTGCTCCCTTTCCTGACCCTACCAGGTGAACATCATTAACTCAGAGGCTACTCAGATTAGTGGGGCAGCAGTTGGTGGGGTATTTCAGTTCTGATCTAACATTATGCAAGATGGTATGGACACCTGGCTATACGTTAAAGGCTCTTGAATTCACAGAATCATAGAATGGTAGGGGTTGAAAGGGGCCTCTGGAGATCATCTCATCCAACCCTCCTGCTTGAGCAGGTACACCTAAAGCAGGGTGCACAGGACTGTGTCCAGGCAGGTTTTGAATATTTCCAGAGAAGGAGACTCCACAATCTCTCTGGGTAGCGCTTCCAGTGCTCTGTCACCCTCAAAGTAAAGGAGTTTTTCCTCATATTCAGGTGGAACTTTCTGTGTTCCAACTTATGCCCATTGCCCTTGTCCTGTCATGGGGCACCACTGAAAAGAGTCTGGCCCCATCCTCTTGACATCCACCCTTTAGATATTTGTAAGTATTGATAAGATCCCCCCTCAGTCTTCTCTCCTCCAGGCTAAACAAACCCAGGTCTCTCAGCCTTTCCTCATAAGAGAGATGCTCCAGTCCCCTGATCATCTTCATAGCTCTCTGCTGGACTCTCTCCAGTCGTTCTGGCTTTCTTGAACTGGGGAGCCCAGAACTGTATGCAGTACTGCAGATGTGGCCTCAGTAGCGTGGAGTAGAGAGGGAGGATAACCTCCCTCGACCTGCTGGCCATGCTCCTTTTAATGCACCCCGGGATACTGTTGGCCTTCTTGGCCACAAAGGCTGGCTCATGGACAACCTGCTGTCTACCAGCGCTCCCAGGTCCTTCTCAGCAGAGCTGCTTTCCAGCAGGTCAACCCCCAACCTGTATTGGTGTGTGGGGTTGTTCCTCCCCAGGGGCAGGACCTTACACTTGCTTTTGCTGAATTTCATGAGGTTCTCCTCAACCCAGCTCTCCAGCCTGTCCAGGTCTCACTGAATGGCAGCACAGCCTTCTGGCATATCAGCCACTCCTCCCAGTTTTGTATCATCAGAAAGCTGTCGAGGGTACGTTCTGTCCCTTTGTCCAGGCCATTGATGAATATGTTGAACAGGACTGGACCCAGCACAGACCCCTGGGGAACACCGCTAGTTACAGGTCTGCAACCAGACCCTGTGCCATTAATCATGACCCTCTAAGCTCTGCCGTTCAGCCAGTTCTCAATCCACCTCACTGTCCTCTCATCTAACCCACACTTCCTAAGCTTACTTATGAGGATGTTATGGGAGATAGTGTCAAAAGCCTTGTTGAAGTTGAGGTAAACAACATCCACTGCCCTCCCTTTATCTACCCAGCCAGTCATGCCATCATAGAAGGCTATCAGCCTGGTCAAGCACGAATTCCCCTTGGTGAATCCATGTTAACTACTTCTGATAACCTTTTCCTCTACATGCCTGGAGATGACCTCCAGAATGAACTGTTCCATCCCCTTTCCAGGGGTGGAGGTGAGGCTGACTGGCCTATAGTTTCCCAGGTCCTACTCCTTGCCCTTTTTGAAGCCTGGAGTGACACTGGCTGCCCTCCAGTCCTCAGGCACCTCTCCTGTCGTCCATGACCTTTCAAAGATGGAGAGTGGCTTAGCAACAGCACCTGCCAGCTCCCTCAGCCCTCATGGGTGCATCCCATCAGGGCCCATGGATTTGTGAGGATCCAGTTTGCCTAAATGATCTCTAACCCAATCCTCCTCAACCAAGGGGAAGTCCTCCTTCCTCCAGATTTTCTCTCTCTCCTCTGGGGGCTGAGACACCTGAGGGCCAGCCTTAGCAATAAAGACTGAAGCAAAGGCATTCAGTAACTCTGAATTCTCTGCATCCTGCATCACCAGGGCACCCACCTCATTCAGCAGCAGGCCCACAGTTTCCCCAGTCTTTCTTTTACTACTGATGTATTTGAAGAAGCCCTTCTTGTGATCCTTGACATCCCTTGCCAGATTTAGTTCCAAGTAGGCCTTGGCCTTCCTCATACCTCTGCACACCCTAACAACATTCCTATATTCCTTCCAAGTAGCCAGTCCCTTTTCCCACATACTGTAAACCTCCTTATTCCATTTGAGTTTTTCTAGAAGCTCTCTGCCCATCCACGTGGATCTCCTGGCTCTTCTGCTTGACTTTTTCCTCACAGGGATGCACTGATCCTGAGCTTGGAGGAAGTGGCATTTGAATATTGACCAGCTCTCTTGGGCTCCCCTACCTTCTGGGGCCCTAACCCACAGGATTCCTCCAAGTAGGTCTTTGAATAGGCCAAAATTAGCTCTTCTGAAGTCCACAGTTTTAGTCCTACTTGTCACCCTGCTTCTACCACACAGGATCTTGAACTCTACCATTTCATGGTCACCGCAGCCAAGGCTACCCCCAGCCCTCACATCCTCAACCAGACCTTCTTTGTTAGTATAAGGTCTAGCAGCACATCTCACCTTGTTGGCTCCTCCACCACCTCTGTCAAAAAGTTATCCTCGATGCTCTGCAGGAACCTCCTGGATTGTGCGTGCCTCCCCATGTTGCTTTTCCAGCAAATATCAGGGTGGTTGAAATCCCCCATGAGAACCAGGGCCTGCAATTGTCAGGCTACTTCCAGCTGTCTGTAGAAGGCCTCGTCGACTTCCTCTTCCTGAACAGGGGCCTGTAGCAAATCCCCACAACAGTGTCACCCATATTGGCCTACCCCTTAATTTTTACCCATAAGCTCTCAACTCATTCTTCCTCTACCCCTAGGCAGAGCTCAATACATTCCAGTTGCTCCCTCACATAAAAAGCAATCCCCACTTCGCCTTGTTGGCCTGCCTTTCCTACAAAATATGTAGCCATCCATGACAGCATTCCAGTCATGCGAGCTATCCCACCATGTCTCTGTAACTGCAATCAGATCATGGCCCTGCGACTGCACACAGACCTCTAGTTCCTCCTGTTTATTCCCCATGCTGCATGCATTGGTGTACAGGTATTTCAGAGAGGTAATTGAGCACGCAGGTTTCCCTGGAGGCGTGCATGAGGACCCACTATATCCATGCACACCCTTGAGGTGGTTGGTCTTCTGATTGTCATCTTGTGAGGCAGTTAAGGCACTTTTGTCACTGCTCTGGTTGGCCTGGCTTATTCCCCCATTGGATGTGATGGCATTAGCATTGCCACTTTGGACCCTGCCCCCCAAGTCCTTCAGTTTAAAGCCTGCCTCACCAAGTTGGCCAGCCTTCTGCCAAAGATTCCCTTGTCCCTTCTAGACAGGTGGATTCCATCCCTCCCTAACAGGCTATGGTTCCTTGGGAAAGTCCCATTGTCATAAAAGCCAAAACCTTCATGATGGCATCAGCCACATAGCTAGGAGTTGATTTGTGTTTTTCATCTGTTATTGGCTGCCCATTTTTCTCCAACTGGTAAAACAGGGGAGAAGATGACTTGGGCACCAATATTTTTCACTTGCTCCCCCAGGGCTTTATAGTGTTCCTTGGTTCTGCCCAGGCTCTCGCTTATAGCATCATTTGTGTCCGTATGGAACAGTAACAGTGAATAGTAATCTGTGCTCTTGACAAGTTGTGGCACCCTCTCAGCAATGTCCCGGATCTTAGCTCCCAGAAGGGAGCAAACCTCTCGTGACTCCCTGTCAGGTCAGCAGATGGGCGCCTCAGTGCCTTTTAACAAAGAGTCGCCCACTACGAGCACTCGTCTCTTCTTTTTACGGTATCCATTCTGTGCTACTGGTACAGTTGCACCTTGCAGACCTCACTCGTGAGTGTCTACAGCTGTTAAATCTTCATATCTGTTGTTGGTAGTGATGCTGGAGGGTGGAGGCTGAAGCAGAGTCCTGCTTTTGTGGGTCACCAAGATCCAAGGTGCATCATTCTCAGTGGTGTCCACTACAGGAATGTGGTTGCAACAAGCTTCAGGTGGGCAGAGCTCTGAGTGGGTCTGCCTGGAGCAACTGCCCCTCTAGCCAGAGCCTTCTTAAATTTTCATTGCTAGATTAGGGTCCAAGCTGGTGTAAATTGCTTTACACACATGCATTACCTGCAAAAATGCCAACTGCAGAGCCAGAGAAGGACCACAGGCATATATTGATGTATTGGTAATAAATTTTTAAGTAAAATAAAAGTTTATAGACAACCTGTTGGTTCTCCCCCTGCCCATTTTCCTTAAATATTGATATTCTTCTCTCTCTGCTCTAAGAGGTGCTCTTCCTCTGTCTTTGTATAGGTTATATGAGAATTTATTTAATATACTTGTGCTTGCAAAAGGGTCAGATTATGTTACATGAGATTGCACACTGAAAATACCCAGCTCCTGGTCTCTGGACTACTCTTTGCATACCTTGTTAAAAATCCCTTATTTTTTCTAAGAACCTTTTAACCCTCTCTTTCTGAATTCATCTTGACAATTTCATTCTTTTCTTGGGTACTGAACCAAATCCCAAACAGTTGAAATCTTCTATTTCAGGAAACCTTTTTACTAAAAGGATGGACTTTTACCACAAACGCAAGCTGTGATACATACATACATCACTATACAAGGCAACAGGGAGTTTGCTCATGTTATTTATGAATGTTCAGGATATCTACGAAAACCTCAGCCCTCCATATTCCTGATTATGCAGGAGTCAGGCACAATACTGCAGTTACACTTGTCTAGCAATACCCCTGGTGGAGCTCTTCATATTGTTTGGTATTCATCATCACTGTAATACCTAATTACCTCATGCCCAGGAATGAAATAGGTTTCCCATCTGCCATTAGCACAATTTTGCATTGCCTTTAGTGGTCTCATAAGAAGATTCATGTAAAGCCGGGAATTAGGTTCCTCTTCCCTTTACAAACAGGGACCTGAATGTATGTTGGTGGCACAGCGGAATAATATAATGCTCTGAAAACCCTACCTTTGCTGATGGAAAAAAGCATAGTCATTTTAGAACGATGCTTTGCCTGATCTAACATATCAAGCATCTCAGGTTATATTTATATCAAGGATATCACGTACTGAGGCACAGAGAGAATGTGCCTGTCCTAAAGTCACACAAAACATCAGCAGCAGGCTTAGGCAAAGTCAAGATTCTCCAAACTCTACTTCTATTTCTCAGATGGAGGAAAACCCTTCGCTCTAGAATGTCCTCCAGCCGCAAAAGCGTGAACTCTCCTCTCCACCCTCCAGACTGAACGACAATAGTGAGAATGAGCTTCACGAACAAGATCTACTCTCTTGTAGAGAGACTGGTTGTACTGGGTGTCATCACTGTGGACCACGGACCATGGTGGACCATGGCCATTTCCACGGACTCACGTTTGAGAGAAGACACAGAACTAGCCTGGAAGAGCCTAGAAAACAGGCTGTTATATACGGTGCCAGGAGTTACCCAGAAAGAATTAGTTGTGATCCAAGAACAAAGGAGTGACTTTCTCCACTGCCAAAATGCTATTTCCTTGTTAACCAGCAATATATGAGACCACACTGAAAAACAAGCCTCCTGGTAGCCCAGAAAAGGCGGGTTAAGAACTTAAACTGAAGAGGTGTGTGTGTGCTGCCGTGATGGGGTGAGAAAGGCGTCCAACATGCAAAACCTGCATGACAAAAACTCCCAGTCCTTACTCCTCAGTCCCATTGACTGTAACTATTTGAAGCACATTATAGTCAGCTCACAGCACACCCCAAGTGACCTAAAGTCACTTGTTGCTGTTATTAAGGGGCAATTATTCCTAAAAAGGAAGAAGAATGAGACATTTACTGGGCATTATAAGCACATGGTTGACATCACTAGGAGCCAATCAGGACCCCTGAATCCAGGCCAGCTTTCTAAAGCCCTTTATGTCAATGTGTTACAAAAGGTATTTGATACCATTGCTGCCTTCTCAGATGTGATCTCATCCTTGACCCTGAGTGGCACTTTTAGGAATAGCTCCCTCAGGTTTACTTTCATCAGATCATAAAGTACATCATATTCCCTTGCCTATGAGATGTGCTAAAACTTGTATCATTTGTAACTGGAAATCCTATAAAGCTGCCTGACGGTTTTTGTCCACAAAAAATTGAAGTCAAAGTTGGAATAGATGAGAAGGAAGCTTCCAAGACTAAAAAAGGGTGTTTGGTGGAGGGAACTATAATCCAGAGCACTTTTCCCTAAATACAGTAAGGGCTAAATATTTTTGGTAATAACAGCAGGCCTGTATCCCTTCTTAGAGTAATAAACACACGGTCCCTGACTGACTTGTCTCACTAATATTACAAATATGTTATATGCTATATTAAATATTTTCAATTTTTCCCAGCTCTGCCCTAGGTGAACTCACTTTAAAACTATTGCTGTTAAACTGTTTACAAAAAAAAAAAGGCAGGATTTTCAGATGCAGGTAAATTGAGATTATCATACAACTGCATGGAAAATACCCCTCACCACTCTTCAAAACAAGTAAAATTTCCAAATATAGGCACTTGTACATCCAATGTAAAGATTTCAAAGTAGGACTACGTCAATTGTAACACTGAGATTCTCTACAAAGAAACCAAGCATCACTCTTCCCAGTATCCTAGGGGGACTCTTGGAGTTACCTATTATTTTGCAGATCTGCAAACTAAGTATGAGGAATTAAATGACTCGCCCAAGGTCTCAGAGAAAGCCTGCTGCACAGTCAAATTTTCACAGTTGAAGATAAATAAGCAGCATGAATCTAAACAAGCAGGCAGGTCGGAGGATGTCAAAAAAAGGGGCCAGGAAGACTTGAGTCACAGCTGGCATGGATCAGCATGTAAGTTGAGGGGGCAGAGAATAAGCTGAAGCTAAATATACTCCAACTCCTTGTAGACTCCATGCTGGCAGTAGGCCAGACTGCAGCAGTAATGGCTGGGGTAGGTTTAAAGTGCTCTCCCCTGCCAGCTAGTCAGCCCTGCCTTAAATTAACCCAGCTGACTTTAGACTGAAACAGATGATGAGTCCTCATAAACTCAATTACACCAGCTCAGCCCTGAGCGGAGAAGGCTCTAGATGAAGTGTGGTGCTTTACAACTATCTTGAACCTCCACTGTCTTCCCTGCAGTGACTGTTGACAGTCACCTAAATTCTTATATCCATCTGAAAGACAAAGCTTCTGGTTAACCTAAGCAACATCACTTTCAGGGGCCTTTGCCTAAGATTGCTGTATAGACGATGAAAGGAGGCTTTCTGAGACCATTTCTCCACTTGATGTCAACATGTAGCAATGAATTCACTCAAGATGTTCCTGTGGATCTCTTTCCTGTTAGGGTCATCCATTTCTCTGGGCTCCTTTTATTACAGTCTCTGATCTTTCCAACTGCAAGAAACCACAATACTGTTTTACTGGAGACCTGTTTAAGTCTTGGAATAAAATGGTGCTTACATATACTGTTAACAATTCCACTACAATCCAATCATTTAGTATTAAATTAGTTTAGATAAAATAAAATAAAAAAAACCCTGTGTCTGTAAAAGTTTGTGTGTGTGCACGGATATAAATATAGTTCAACTGCTAAATTTACATGCTGAGCCTACATTTTCTGTAATAAAATATTTAAGTGGTTTCAATTCCACAGTGAGATTTAAAAAAAAAAAAAGATAGAAAGACATCAGCACAGGACAGTATCGACTGGACACAATCAATCACCGGGACTAGTACAAAGATAAGTACCTTCATTGTGGACTGACAAGGGCCAATACAGATTTTCCCAGAGAGAAATAACCTCAATAATACCAGCCCATGACACAGTAAACTAAGACCAAGCTTTCATTTTAAGCTGCATTTCTAATGCCTAGCACTTAAATATCAGAAAATTCTGATAAAGAATTGCCCAAGGCTGAGCCAAAGCAGAGTAAAATGCAGGGCTGTAGTCTACCCCTGTAACACAGCTGAAGCTGGTGGAGGCTTTTTTTTACTTTTGTGGAGTCTAATAAGAGCTAAATACTTTGACTGCCTTTCCACCTCATTTTTTTTCTATGCTTCTTCAGGAATTTGGCTTTCCTGAAAAGTCACCTTTGAGGCTGGTCTGTCATAACCAGGGCTGGACTTGTGGCAGGACTTGCTTGAGCTGAGTCCTGGTAGTTCAAGTAGAAGCTCTCCCACTTGTCATCACAGAATATATGACCTTATTACTCCTCCCTCAGTTCTGGCACTGACTGTTAATGCTGTTTGCAGCCAGTGAAGTTTCCTCAGTGCTCTCTGCTGCCGTCTCTCCCAGCTCCTTCTGCTTTTGTTTTCCAACTGCAGCAAAAAATATGTGAATCCCATTTTCCGCCAACACCGAGATGAACAAACTCCAGAAAACAATGTGAAAGATAGAAAAGCAGGAAGATATGTGTTAGGGTTATACTTCCAGCTAAGGATACATTGAAAGTTGCAGGAATTTATCTGTATATTGATGAGATGATGCCACTTGCTACTGTAGGATCTGGACAAATTAATTAACAAACTATGGCCCTCAACAGCTCAGATTTATCTCAGATTTTACTGGCAGGGAGAACGGAGAGAGAGAAGCCACAGGACAAGCCCATGATCATGAAGAAAGTCAGCAGTAGACCTAGATCTGTTGGCTGGATGCCCTGGGCATTTAGCTTTCCACAAGCTTCCTGTTAGTGAGGAGTATTGCGGAGAGCCGGAGAACCAGGCGGTTTTGGGCAAAGTAGCCCTTTTTCCACTGGCAGCGAGAAGATCGCCAGGCAGGACTGGAGAGATGGCAGGGCTGCAGCAGCCTCTTCTCTGGCTCAGAGCAGTCCCTGTGTCAGAGCGTGAGCTCCCCTTGCTCTTGCACAGCCCTGTCCAAAAGGCATTGTCTGGAAGCAATTAGAGATTTTTTTTTTTTTCCATCGTTGCCTGACAACTTCAGCAGACGCACATGTAGTCATCCCCCTCCGCTTCTAAAGAACTTTGCTTACTGTTAACTATTTAAATGTTGAAAGTATTAAAGCTAATTGAACTCACTGCTCAGAGAACTAAGTCTGAGGTCAACTGTCGTATATGGTAACACTGTTTGGGTAAAAGGACTTCGGGGTAGTTTAGAAATCTTTAGAAAAGCGCTCATGCCTGTCCACATACTTGTCAGACCTACTTGTCATTACTAATGGTTTTTTTAGGTTGGACAAACAGATGGAGCTGCTTTGAGGAACTCCTCAAGAAATGGCTGGATGAACTAACTCTGGAGTTAGTGCTGAAAGCAGTGACAAAAGATGCTACTCAGCTGGCCAAATTTTAAGCACCTTGCTTCAGGTGCTTAACCTGTGATATTCTTTATGGTCCATAGAGGGGTAAGGGGGAAAAGAGATGGGGTTGGGGGAGAACAAAAAAAGACAGGCTCTTACATAGAGCAATTCAGATTCATAGTTAGATGCCATAATTGCCTTCCAGAGGGACTGACTCTCTCCCCGCCACCTTTACAGGAAACTTCAAAAAATTATCCTCTAATTGTAGATATCGTGAATATCGTCTCAGTGTCACACTGAGAAAGAGCCTCAGACAGTAAGTGAGAAAAGCTCTCTTGACTTGAAAGGTGTTATTGTCTACTTACATCCTGCTGAGGATTCAGCCCAGTATTTTTAAAATGCTAATGCTCCCTGGCCTGTGGGTGAACAACTTCATTCTGAATGCCATACTTTTTTCTGGGAGAAAAAAGGAAAAGAAGTTGGTGGACTTTAATGGAGCAGCAGCAGCAGCAGAGGACATATCCCTAAAGTGATCCTTGGCTGCTGTAAATCCAGAGCAAGTGACACCACATCAGGACCAGACCTGTAGAGCAAAGATGTTCCTAATGCTGTGAGATGTCCTACATGCACAAACAGTTGACCTTCCATAGTACCAAACTGATGACTCTGGGGGTACAAGGTCTTTTGCTACCTGGAAAAAGCAGCCTGCTAGAAATAAACAGCAGGTATTGTTGATTTTATAGAAGACTGAGTTGTCTTTAAGGTGTGCTGAGGAATGTGAGCATCCCACACATCCAGCCACTTTTTGCAGCCAAAGACTGAAAAGAAGAAAAAATGAAAAGATACCACAGCAAGGAAGGCTCATTCTTTCTCATCTGCCAGGGCTAAGGCAAGTAGATAGGCACTTCTGTTTTGTAGGAGGAAAGGAAGTCTGATGGAAGCATGATTCTGGAAGGTTATAAGGAGATGCACTGCTGTTGGAGAGGTTATCATAGGACCACAGGCAGCCAAGCTCTAAAGCTTGCAGTTATGGTATGTCCAAGCTGTCTTGTCATTAATCATCTAGACAATCTTCTGGGAGATGACAGGAAACCTCCAGATGGCAAAGTCCATGCCCTGGACACTCTCATATCATTTTGCATCTGTGACTATGGCCTTGCACAGGCTTTGCAAAGAACTTTGAGCTTCCACCATGCTTTGAACTACAGGCAGAAGGCTTAAATCCCCAGCAGCACAGGGAATGGTCATGAATGACTCGGTCTTACTGGGTCATCAGCCAAACTTTGTAATCTGTATGAAACAATAAATTACTATCAAAGGCATATGAACAGTCCAAAGCAGCTGCAGGGCTCTTCTGGGGGAAAGCAAGGGTCTTGCATTTGTCCTCCACTTATATCAGAATGGGAATAACCTGATGACCTAAGAAGCAGAGTCATTTTTAATACCTGCTCCTTTCTCCCAGTACCTGGAGGGGTAGAGTCCTGCATGCCTCGTCTCACTGGTTATCATTATTATGTCATCCAGATCAATCATTTCAAGCTCATTGGGTTGTAAATGCAGCTTTGATCATTCGTTACACTTTGTTAGTATTTATCAGAGCCAGGACTCTGTTAATCTGAAACAGCAGCACTCAAAAAGCAAGGAAACCTGGGCTCCAAGAGCACTTACTGCAAGTTGGAGGGGTGGTGTTTGGGTTTGTTTGTTTTCTAAATTATTCACATCTAAAAACTTCCAAACTGCTGCAGGATACAGCTCCAAAAGGCAAGAGGAAATTTTCACTCTCTCAAGACGCACTGCGAGAGTGAAAGGCAAAGTGCCTGCCGGTTGCTGGAAGCCCATCATTGCTCCAGTGGATCAGAAACAGGCACAGGAGAGGGAGTCCTCCGCTGGCAAAACCTCTTTTATGTCAAAGTATGCATAAGGCTTCTGGGGCTGATCCACAGCACACTGGTCATTGAAACCAATAGGCCTAACTCATAAACTGCTCCAGAGCAGGTCTTTTGCCGGTTTTAACTCCTTGTATGCACTGGCTGCAGCTTATATTGCATTTAGGACAAAGCAAAAGCATTGCTTTTTAATTCCAAGCCCAGGAACTGAAAGGAGAACTGCACTCCAAATGCAATCCTTAGCGACGACAAGCAAAAATTCTTTAGCACCATCTAGCTAACATCGAAGGTAACCCACGTTGACACTTCTTCCTACAAATCTGCTCTGCCACCGACACTCCCTGGCTTCAGCATGCAGACTTCAAAAGCCAAAGAGATAGGCACTGCATGCTGATGAGGAGAAGGAGAGGACGGGTTTAGCAAAGCACCCAAGAGTGGAGTATGCATTTCACATAGAGCCAGATGGGGTACTGATAATTGGCCATGGGAAGTACAAGTGCAAATTTCATAAAACAATTTACATAGTATCTCTTCCAACAACCTGAGAAAACACAACAGCAGGACATGGGAAGGGACAAGAACACCTTTTTTGCTGAAATGTCAAAGAGAAGATGGATGAGAAAAATGCTGTGGAAGCAAAACTTAATGCAGGAAGATTTGGTACAGTTGAATAAAGGGCTACAAAATTAATGGGAGGTGCCTAGAAAAACTTTGAGACACTATTCAGAGGCAGTCAATCAAAATCCTTTACAAGTTCATGCAATATTTGCTGAAATGTTCCTGTAGAAAAAAAAAAATACAATAGGGTGAACAGTTCAAAGCAGTCCAGTATTTTGGAATGAAAGAGCTGGAATTTTCCTTTTCAAAATCAATTTCTTTCTTAACATTTTATAATGTTGTATTATTATATAAAATCTAAAGACAAAACCCCAGAAAACTGAGTTAGCAATCTACATTAAAATTTTTCTAAAAGGAACACTTCAGAGTCCCCTTTATGAACCTATTTAATGGAAAAATTTGAAGCTGATGGATATTGCATTGCAGAATGTAGCCAAATAGTAAAAACTCAAGAAAAGGATCTCCCCCCTCAAAAAAGTTTCATGAAAAATTTTCAAAACCTACTTTTTTTCTTAAAGTTCTGATAAGAAATCAGTTAAGCTGATATTGGAATTGCCTGCAGGATAAGGCACAGTCCTCTAAAGAACTATTTGACTTGGGAACCTTCCTTTTCTAAAGAATTACTAATAAAGTATGAATTGACCTAAATTATTGTTCCCTGTAGGACTGAGTCATTGTCAGAAAAGAGTACATCTTCACCCTTCATGGCTTCATTAAGGAAGAAGAGTTAAAATGTACAAGAATAGGAAGCATTTTGTTCAATCACTGGCCCAATTATCTGTTTACATTTGGACCTTCAGAAAAATCTGAGGTTTATTTTCACAAACGACTAAAGCAATATTGTAAATTTTGTTCTCCATCTTTTGATCTAGGTTATTTAAAAACACTTACCAGGCATTCTTAAGCATCCCCCAACAAAGTGTTTGTCTTTTTCTGCTTGTTTGTTTTAAGAAATGATCCAAAACAATCACATACCATGTTTCCACAGGTAAGGACCATGAGCAAATTGATGCACTTTTATTTAAGCACTTGTACCCTGATTTTTAGACTAGAAAGACCCAATTTCAAGCCCTAGGCTAACTTGTGGGCCAATATTAAAAGCAGCTTGTGTGTACAGCCTTCTGGACATGCCAGTGCTCCAAACCAGGAGATGGAAAGAGGCAGCAACATCTCCAGGCTTAGTGACCATCTGAAAGCTTTGCACCCTGCAACCAGAGCAGGCTGACAGTGGCTCCTCAGTTGGGATAAAATAGATGTCACCCTACAAAGGCTGGCTATAGAGACCATACTCTGTAGAAAGTAGAGGCTCAAAGAAGGTCCACATTTTGAGGATGGGGCTTGGGTGGGGACAGGAGGAGGAGAAGACTGCAGAGGAGAACAACCCCTTCCAGAGGAATACACCAAACCTCCACCAAGCCAAGTTACATTCACCATGTAATGTGGTCAAAAACTAGAGGAAAAGGAAATTGCACTGTCTGACAAAATCAATACCTACAGAGCACTGAGGTGGAGATGCTGAGCTGTGTGGTGCTAAAGAAATGGGAGCCAATGCTCTCACCAGGTCTCCTGGCTACCCAGCACCTCCTGCTGCGGTGCCCTCCGGCTAGCGTGGTAATACTCTCACAGCTTTGGAAATGGTGTATGTTTGGTTGGATTTGCTTACTTAAGGAGAGAATCAAGGGAAGAGTTTTTGTTTGCTTTTCTTTTTCACTTGCCTGTTTGGGGTATTTCGTTCTTTTATAATTCGGCTTGTACAAAATACTCTGTCAAAATACATACGATGGAATTGCCTCTGAGACTCTGAGCATACCCTATTCCCACGCCCTCTCACACCCTGTAATAAGCTTTTTATTCTACTATAATTAACACTCAGGAATCAGTCCCTGTTTCCCTAAAATCACAAACAGTCCTACACTTGGTATGTTGTTGCTGCTTTTGCTTTACCTGCTAATAACCCTTTCCCCTCCCTGAACTGCTTTCAAATACTCACTGTCTTTCCAGCCACTACATGCCGAATTTGGATTTCCTGATTGCTTAATTAACTCATTTTTACCTACATACTGTATATTTCCTACTGAAAGAGTCTATACCCATGAAATCAAGGCATACTTTCTTCAAACCGGACACACATATTTTGGGGAGATGGACCACTGGGGTAAATACAGACCTTCAGTCATATCCATGAGAAGCCTACTGAATGTATTGCTGGTCCTCTTATTAAATACTTCCAAATTTCAGTGTTATGTTTTGACACACAATGCCAGCATATACAGTTCTATTCCTGTAGAAGACAGGTTATTTCCAGTGCTCCCAAATAAGTAAGGCACTTATATCTCCACTTACAGAACTCATATAGGAACTAAGAGTCTCAGCCTCATTGAAAAACTAAAGAAAATAAGCTAAAATTGAGAATTTTAACCTAAGTCATGTAGACTATTTGCAATACTTTACATTTTTTATCTTCAAATAAAGGTTGCACATAGGACACCTCAGCTTGAATTTATGGCAACTTAACCCCTCCTGAAGAAAAGGAGTTGTTCAACAGCAGTGGGTTGGGGGAACCCACTATTAGTATTTTTAAAGAATAAAAACTGTAGCATTCACACAGGAATATGATCCAAACCCCTCCAGAGCTGGTGGGCTTCCCATTTAATATGACAGGCATTATATCAGGCTGATTATATCGACTGATGGGGAGGACAGAAACTGACTCTTTTAGCTTCATAAAAGCAAATGTCTTTTTATCTGAATAATTATTATTATCGTTAAAACAAAATGTATATTTTCTCAGCTTCTTATTTACAATATAAAGTGCTTTCCACAGTAAATCAACAAATATGAGTATTCATGTCACCAAGTGCTGATGATTAAAAATAATTACTTTAATGGCAGCTGGCCTGATGCCAAACATGATTAGCTTTCGCATTTCAAGCATGATAGTAGATAATTTACATCTCCTTTCACGCCAATACCAAACTACTCCTAATGGATTCTATTTTAGTTTTTATGAATTAATAGAAATTTAGTGTCCAATTCACTATATTATAGCCACCATTTGCCTTCAAAACCAAAGAAATGTTTCAAAAAAGGGCAGAAAGTATCCAAATCACAGGATCCATAGCCAATAAACTCAGCTTCCCTGCTGACAGCGTCCTTGCCTGTGCCCTTAGAGCTGTCAGAAGCAGAGCGAGAAGAAAACTTTTCAAACAGGCCAGAAAATCCTGTCAGGTGGGAAAAACCCGTGGAGATGCCCAAGGCTTCTCTGCCAGGACACGTGCAGGTTGAAGCCCCTCTCTCCTGAAGCGCAAGGCAAGCCTCCCACCCTCTCCAGTGGACAGGATCTTATTCCGGGGATAGTGAAGGAAATTGGACATTTGCCTTTTAAAAACATTACAAGCTGTTCAAGGACCTGGTGGGTAAAAACAGGAAATATATTTACATTCTTTTAAAGTATTTTTAAAACCAGTTGCCTTTTACCTACCCATTAGGTCTGAGTAGAGAGCCCTGAGCTCATCCTGTGGGGATAAACACTGATGTACACAGACAGGATTGCACTTGCCTGCCTCGGCTCAGTCTCAGGGTGTCAAAAGCATCTGAACTCTTTTTGTGGGAGGAAAGGGAAGAGCAGATGAATTCCCCTCCATCTGGTTTGGGAGGTTCTGCCCATAAGAAATGTGGAAATTCAAAATACAACAAGAAGACACATTTAGCGGGTTCATGGGCAAGTGGGAAGGTCAGAAGGACAACCTTAGCTTTTAAGTATGTGTATGGATATAGGCAGGACCACTGCTTCTTAGCTGGAAAGCAGCATAAAGGAACACCGAGGCAAAAAATACCAGGGACATCAATCTGGGGAAGGACTCGCTAGGCATGTGAAGCAAGAATAAAAAATAAGATAATGCATTCCAGCCAGCAGGCTGGAAGAAGAAAAGGGAGGTTGAAGCTCCCATGAGAGCAAACCCTGGTGATTTGGTTTCCCCTTTATCCCCAGATATCCATCTCCATCTCCAACAGCCCCAGCAAGGCTCCAGCTGTGCCTGACTGCACAGGACTAGGGCCCTGGTCTGAAAGGTTTATTTGCTTTTGGTGGCTACATGAAGTTGGAACCTGCATTTTCAAAGAGCAAGCATCCAAAAAAAGGAAAACTAAAAAGAAGCAGAAAGAAGCACCCTCCCTCCCCACCCTAGCTGCCTTTCCTCAGTGCTATGGGAGATAATTTCTGCTGCCTGTGATGCCCTAAGACTGCTTCAGGGCTGCAATAGTGAACCCAGCCTAAGTGAATGGGTTTCACAGGACCTGTAAACATTAATTTTCTTTTGCTGGTCACTGATGCAAAGCAAATATATTTGTCAAGTTTAAGCCTTCACTTTTCAGCCTACTCTTGACGTAGAATATAAACACTTCTTGTGAAACCCTTCCAATTTACATTTCAATAGACCACAACCCTCATATATACTGACATTAAAATTTCCAGCACTGGCAGCTTCAGAAGAAGTACAGAGCAAATGGAGGTGGTGCCGGCTTCCCCATGCTGCCTCCCAGGTTTCATTCTTGTCCTTCTAGAGGGGCTGATGGGAAACCAGGCCTTCATGTCAGGTTGGTGCTTGGCTTGCGTGGAGACTCCCAACCACAGCAGCAATTAATGCTGCTTGTAATGCTGGTTTTTAATGGGTGGACAGCTGGTGCAGTTTTTCTACAAAGGTCACTCACATCACTTCCCAGAGGCTGTAGAGCAAATATTTGGAGGAGGGAAGGTGGGGGGAAGAGCAGACAAAACTGGTGGGCTCTACCAGTTGGAGCAAGTTTGGAATTGCTTACTTAGAGATAAAATTCAGTATCACAACAGGAAATCCTGAGGCCTGGCCCTGTCCCCTAGACTAATTGCTGTTGGTCTGGCAGTACACCCTTGTTGCTGAGCCATCCTTTCTCACTAGAAAGAGCTCCCAACACCCCCCACTCCTTTCACTTTGGCAGAAATCCGAGTGTATCCTCCGCACTCCGATTTAAAGTAAACCGCCATGTCATCGCCCTAGCACAAAAACACACAAATAGCCTCCCACCTTCGTAAAGAAGCAAAACATTAAGCTTTATGGATACAACAACTATTATAAAAAAAGCCTGACTATTTAATGCAATGTTGTGGTTGAGAATTTAACCACACAAAAGGCAGAAAATTCAAATGTACAATTCCCACAGAAACCATAACTTGGCCACGTTTCACATACACACATCAAGGCAGAAACTTTAACAGCGCATTCCCCCATCTGAATTATTGCATTTGCAAAAGAGGTACAGCTCTTTTCCTCCTCCCTTTGCTTTTTTTGCCTCATTTTTTTCTCATATACAAATCCCCAGTGGCAACATATATGAAAAATTAGGGGAGGAGATGCCAGGGGGAAGGGAGAAGGGAAGACGGCTTTGGGTAAACACACACGTGTTGGAGATGGTTCAAAAGCAGAGCTTAGCCTCCAAATCATTTCCAACTTCAGCTGTTTTGTGTCCAGGCCCCAGCTCCAAGTCCTTCCCTGGGGCAAATGCCGAAGTCTGCATCATAGCTTAGCCTAATCACACAGCACCCAGCTCTAGGCAGACTCTCCTAAGACCTAACCCTGGAGAGTACTGCCCAAGGGACAATCTGCTGAGACTCAGCTCCTTCCTTGCTCCTTCAGCGTGGATTTGAATTCTGCCAAAACTCTACTCAAGTCTACTTGCGCCAATGTGTGCCAGGTTCCTGAATCAATGCTACGCAAGGAAATGAGCTGGTTTGCAGCCTATTCTATTCACCCCTTAGTGTGAACAAACTGTTACTTTTTACAGGCCAGGCTGAGTGAGGTCAGCTTTTGTACAAATCTGGAGTGATGATGTAAGTCATGCATCTGGATCTACAGTAAGTTACCTTCACCACTCCACCACTACAGACGAAACAAGGCCAATACTGCAGAAAGTCACCAACTCTAAGCTTCTCTAGTCAGCTTTGAGAGCAGTAACTGGTGGTGCTGTATATGCAGACAGCTAAACCTTCCTCCATCCACACCATCCTTGCTGCTTAACCCTTCCTACCTGCTCCAGGGCAGGAGGTACAGCAAGCAATAAGCTTCTTTCTTCCTGAATTTCCAGCCACAAGTTTGGAATCAACTTTGATTGAGTGTCTTTACTCATACAAGCAAATGGGCATTTGTACCCAGAGGGAAGCAGTGGATCCAGCCATTGATCTGGGCTATATGCTCAGTTGGCCCTGGGCAGTCACAGAGGCCAGTATGGAATATGTTATAACTAATATGCTGCACTGCCTCTGTGCTGGCTCTGAGCAGCCTGTCCTGAGTGGCCAGAGGAGTCAGAAATCTGAATTTCTTGGCACTAGTGAACTTCAGCTTGTAGAAGGGACAAAAACAAGGTAACTTCTCCATTCACTGTACAAAACCTAAGAGCATAAAAATAGATGAGCCACTCCGAGTCACCGATGGCCCATCCAACCCAGTATCTCATCTCCCCCCGTGGTCAGTTGTGGGTGCTTCAAAAGCGAATATAAGCAGCATGGCAATTACAGTGATCCCTCCTCTGGTATAACCTCTCAGATTCCAGCAATCAGCAGTTTTGGGACTTCCTGAGCCAGAGGTTGCATCTGGACCATCGTGTTTAATAGCTCCCAGCAGACTTCTCCTCCATGAATTTGTCTAATCCCTTCTTGAACCCATTTATACTGTTGGCTTCTACAACATCCTGTGACAAGGAGTTTCACACTACAATCGTGCACTGTGGGTGTTGGGGAAGCAGGCGGGGAGGAAAACTTCCTTTTTGTTGATTTAAACTCACTGCCTAATTGTATCAGGGAGTGCACTCCAGTTGTAGTGGTATGAATAGCAGTAAGAGTCATTCCCTGGGAACTTGCTCCCCACCATTCAGACCGTTATCAGGTTCCCCCAAGCTTCACTTTTATATGCTAAAGTATCTCACACAGGCTATTTATTATCGCTCATAACAAAGTAATTCCATATATTCACCACCTTTCCCTGTGCCTTTCTGTTTTCACTGTAACCCTTTCAATACAGGCAATTTTTCTTTGGTTCTGATAACTAACCAGAGCATATTATCCAGAAAAGGTTTGAAACCATATTATTTACCCTGAAAATCCAGGCATAGCTATAGAAAAAGAAAAAAGAAAGTTCATTTTACACATTGATGGCTTCATTGACTTCAGCTGAGCAACTAAGCTTTAACCAGATTTATGTCTGATCTTCACTCAGCCATCCAAGCTATCTCCTGAGCTCCTACATATGCCTACATAAAATAATTCAATGATATATTATTATAGTAGAATGTTATATTATTATTTTTTCAATAATTACTATAATTTACTTATGTAATAATTCATAATTATATACTAAAATACTATGATGACATAAGCATAACATACACATATATACACATATAACCTTGTTATACATATACATACATGTATGTTACACATAACACATAAACAATACAAGTTATAACTATACATAACTTCCTCTGACTAATTATCCCATTTCACCCAAAACAGTGATTACTTGCTCACTAGAAAAACTGAGGGCAGGCAGCACATTGCACAGCAAGGTGAATCTGGGATACTGGTGTTTGGAGACCTGTAGTTTCAGCTCAGCACGGGTGCAGAGAACAAGGCCAGAAAGACTTAGCAGAGTGCAGAAGATGTGTGGGACATAAATTCAGTCAAATTCAGGCACAGCAAAGTGCGCAGGAATACATACGCTGGTATGATGAAGCTCTTAGCGCATGCATATTTTTGAGATCTACAAAAGGACTATTAAGTATTCCCCTGAGCTTATCAGAGAGTTTTGTTCTTCATCCCACCTCCTCTGAAGTGAGTTTAGGAGTGTCCAAGCCCTCATTTTCTGTGGGATGCAGCAGGATTGAGAGAGATCCTATTCAATGCCAGCTGATGTGAGCCCCCTGCAATTCCACAAAGCCTGTTCCTGTGCAGGGTGTCACTGTGAAGCGGTCCAGATGCTCTAAGGAAACCGAAGCCTAACTGCCAGTTACACCTCATTTTAGCTGTAACACCCAGAAAAAGTTTTAAGGGAATATGGGAGTATGTCCCAGTTAGGTGAGGTTTACCAATACATGTCCTTTCCAGGGACAGTATGCAGGTTAGAGGGGGAAGTGGGCAATTCATGGGAATAGGGGAGGAAGATCAGAAATGAGGAGTAAGGGGTTAATAAAAGAGTGACTCAGTGTGCCTTCCTCTTGTTTACCACAGTCACTACCTCCTTTTGCCCAGCACCACCATCTTCACTGGCCTGACATATCATTTGGATCCTCACCCAAGCAAACAAGACAGCAGGACCCTGGCAATGGTCCCCTCTTCACCAGCTTTGCTGAAATCCTGCGACACTGGCAACACCGGCCTTGCACTGCTGCTTCTCACGTCGCTCCCTCTGCCTCTCCCCTCCTCACCCTACTTCTGCTCTTCTTCCACCTGACTTCTGCTGTCCTTTTGATACAGAAATATTTCACCACGCCAGGCAAGACTCCATCTTTTGCAAGGCTTCTGTGACCACAAACAAAACACGCAGTAAGAAACAACATCTTAAACTATCCAGCAGAGCTGAGTTTGTCAGGTCTCAGGGCAGCTGGCACAACTGTAGCAGCCAGCGAGCAAAAGAAAACAGCTTCTGTCTCTGGTGCTGACTATTCCCAAGTCTTTTCTTTCCCCTTCCCTGCATGTTTGCTTTGTCGTCGAAGGAAAAGGCTTGAACTTTAGCTGCAAGTACAGAAATAGCAACTCCAGCCTATCTCAACTAACTGTGTTTCTTTTCTCCCCCAAAGAACATTCGTCCTATTTATTTAAAGTCGTTTAAAGAAACTTTCAAGCTAAAAGGGAGTTTATAAAAATTCCCTGCAGTGCAAGAGAAAAAAAAATCATATTAAAGTGAAAGCAGTACTTTAAATTTACCATGTCTAGTGCTTTAACTAATTTTTCTTCTTTCCCCTATCCATATTTTTATCAAAAGTTTGACAAAAATGGGCTTTCTCAATGGCTGCTGCCATGGGACGAGCCAAGCTGAAACCTGCATTCAGCCCCCAGAAATGTTTTAACTGTTCAGTACAAATATTCTGACAGGGCCAAGGCAACTCCTTTGATTCGAGGTTCATGTTTTCTACCAGAATGATGACAACAGAAAAGCACCTGGGTTTCTGGCAGAGGCTGCAGGCAAGTTGTGTGTGCTGGACCCTGTTCTCCTGCATGCTCCTGGCAGTGCTGTGGGGTTTGCTGGAAGAAGGTGTGTATGGTAAATGCAAAAGCTTTTACAAAAGGAGACAAATGAACAGATGCTATGCAGTCAAAATCATATGCCTCTTCATTTGGTAAAGAAGACAAGGAGTAAGAGTTCAATATTGGCCAGCAGAAGTTTTGAGAACCAGTTACTACCTGCCAGCAATTAAAAAGTTTGAAGATAATAAGATCTACTTAACCGAATACCACATCAAATGACAACACCATACACCCATGTTACCTTGGATGTAATTAGATCCAAGTGTGGAAATAAACATTTAAGAGCAATTAAATCTTAGTGAGATGACTAGAAATAAAGAAATGTGATTTGCCCTGTTGTTCTCACGGACAGCATCTGACCAAAACTTATGGAGTGTGATGCCAAGCTTCTGGGCTTCTCTTCAACCTTTCATTGCCTCGGTTTGCTCCTTACCTTGGCATGGATACACACACATGGACCTCTCTAAATATATTTATGTGTGTGTGTATATTAAATACAAACATCCATTTTCCCTGAAAGGATTTTATGGGAGCTAGTTAATGTCTGCAAATCATAAAGGAGACTCAAAGACACTCTGTACATGCACTGTATCACTCTCATTGCACCTAACAGTCACTTAGGTGGTATCAAGTAAGGGAAATACGGAAATGGGAAAACTCCCCACTTGCTGTAAAATAAGGGACTGAGGCACACCATGGGTCAGGCAGCTGAGGACCTCCTTGCCAGCACCTGGCCCCTTGCTTGCCCAGAGCTTGTGTTTTGGCTGGGCACTGTGGCCCCAACCAGGTGAAACAAAGCAATGATAAGCACACCAACCCAGCCCACAGCCCGACTATTAATGGGAAGTCAGCTTGTGCTGCTGCATAAGACTACAGGATCTGGTGGTCTGTGATTAGAAGTGCTGCGCACTTGCTATGTGGGTGATAACACCCAGCAGAGGTGTGTGTAGGGCAACAGAGCAGTGCAGCCTTGTCAGATGGTTTTTAAAAGGATTGCAAGCAAAACCTCAACACCTCTGTGGAGAGTTTTCCAGCTGGGCTAGAAACATCCACACATTTTGTGCTGTCCTGCTGTGCATATTTGGCTTACGGGCATTTTGATTTGTCTGGACCCAGGAAAGCACCAAACTGACAGACCGTAGGAGACAGCCACCCTATCCTGTACCTGGGAGGGACTTCGAGAAACCATCCCACACATCCTGGTCCTTTGAGGCAGGACTAGCCACACTTAGGTCCTCCTTGACACAGGTTTGTCTACCCTGTTCTTAAGGATGTCCAGTGACAGACACTTACTGGGCTTCCCAGGCAATCTGGCCCAGGGTTTCGCCAACCCGCATCATTAAGGAAGTCCTTCCTACTGCCTACACCATCTTTTTTCTTGAGGCGGGGAAAAAAGAAGAGCAAACAGTCTACCCAGCCTTCATTAGCAGATACGTTCTTCAGTGTCTTCTTGGTTGACCTTGTCTACTAAGGCATACTGAGAGCTAATAATAATAATAATTAGCACTTATATAGCACTTAATCCTCAAAGCACTTTACAAATATTAGCTAATTAACTAAAAGGCAGATTATATATGTGTCTGTACATATAAATAAATAAATATAAAAGATCTGGGAAGTCTGCCATGTTCATTCTTGCAGAAGTAAGGTCTTGCAAACTGCCTGCACTACACAAATCTTACTACTTACAGTAACATGTCATGCCATGTTGGTTCAAAGCCTGCAGTTTAGCTTATGAGTGTGTACTCTGCCATCCATGTAGACCTGTAGAGCAGGGAAATTTCTTTAGGACAGCCCTGAGATGGTATTAATTAAGCAGTCTGACTTAATTTAATATTCAGTAGGCTTATTTTCCAACATGAGGAGTTGCTAATGACTGTAAATACTTGCATTATCATTGCTAGCCACTTTAAATAATTGCTAGACACCAATCAAACTAGCAGAAAAAGAAACAAGGTCAGGGAAATGGCAGCATTTTCAATCTCCCACCTTCTCACAAAAACCCTTTGTATTTTTTTTTCTTTTCCTTTCAACCCAATTCCCACACAATCTTATGGACAAGCTCATTTTGGGAATGGTTTCTCCTTAAACTGAGCTACCTCATGTGACAAGCTAGAGGCTACTTTTGTCACATCCTTGAAAACTGTGGTGGTGGACCGAGAGATTGTGGCAAAGGGGAGGTCAAGCCCTGCGCAAAGATCTTAAGCTGCATGGGCTGACACAGGGACAGGAAGGCTGGGATCAGCCTGAAGGGCAGACTGTATAAACACCACATTCAGTATCTCCTTGTGTTATTATCTCCTTATCTGTGTCCCTACACTTTGACACAGTTATGGGCTGTCCCAGAGACACGAAGCCCAGGGGCAGTGGGCAATGCTCTCCTTGCTCACAGTTTTGGCTGCTCCCATCCATCTCATGGATGGCCTTAGCAGCTAGATGGAGTTGGCAACGGCCTTTTGTACTTGCCCCCACCTTTCCCTTGACCTCCCCCTCTTTTGTACCTTCTAACATTATGACTGAGCTCGAGATTCAGATCTGTTCCAGCCTAGTAGCCAGTAGCAGCGGACTCAGGAGATGAGACTCCACCAAGATAAAAACAATTTCAGCAAAATAAAGAACGAAAATGTATGCAATGTAAATGAAAGGCCACCTTGCTGACTTGTGGGCAGGGTGGTTGTGATACAGCGAGACAAAATTCATGCTTAGGAAAAATAAAGGAAAAATCCTCTACAAAAAAATCAAATTAAAAAAGTTATTCTCCTTGTACTTTGTGTATTGGAAATGTGATTTGGCTGCAAACGTTGGCTGTGAAATCCCTCCCCAGTCTCAGCTTTTCCCTTCCACTGGCACATGTACACACATGTACATGCAGTGGACACAAGGTGCCACACATACCTACACCCATGTCAAAGCAAGAAGATTTAAACCTCTGCGAGAGCAAAAGCAAAAACCACTACCTCTTCTGATGGCCTCTCCAGATCCTCTTGTGGAGTGGCATGGGCCAGGTCCAGTTTTCCTACGGAAAGGCCTTAGAGTCAGTGCAACATCTGTTTCAACACTCTGGATCCCTTCCTCAGACAGAAGATCTCTGGCTGGCAAACCAGTTCTTACTGTGAATTCTCTTTAAAGCTGTACAAAAAAATACGCATGTGAAAAAAGTGACGGACAAAAGCTGAACATGTACCTATTTTCAAGTGAACTACAGCTCCTCCTTCAACAGGGTATTATACATGGTTACACCACTGCAAATCCAGACTGTCACCCCCAGATTCGTATCATGACACCTGACAGCAGTAATAGGACTTGTTAAATTGCAAGGGGGAACAAGAACCTGCTTCCAATTGCACAGGTATAACACCCACTGAAGGAAATGGGAATTGTACCAGGCAGCTGAGAAGAGAATTTAAAGCTTTATATTTTAATTTATTCTCTTTTAAGAAAGGAATCAGACTTGAATATGAGCCTGAGATGTGCTTGCCGAACACCTTAAATATTCCTACCACCAAAACAAAAGCAGCACTTGTGTAATTTTTTATTTTATTGTATATATTTTTCCTAGTTGCAGTGGAGTCCCTCCCCCTCTGGATACAGCTGGACCATCTCTGCCAGAGGACATCCCTGGGGCTCAGAAAAACACTTCTAAAGAGCTTTTTTTTTTTTTTTTTTTCATTTGGAATGCAGTAGATGATATCAAGTGTCAGATATTTTCAAAACATTTCCCAAGGGACAGTACTCCTATAAATTCTTCACACATACACAGCTTCAGTTTCCACACGTCGAGTGCTGTGCCGTCCACAGACCCGCTGGTGTTATCGCCGGAATTGGTATAAAGATTTGCATGGAAGTGCACTTGCTGCAAATTGGACCAGTGGCTCTTGGTGCCTTTCAGGACTATGCACAAGAGAAAGTAAGCTGTATTTAAATACATGATTCCATAGGATACCAACTCTTTTATTTCTGTGAATACATAAGTTAAAGGGTTTATATAGTTGTTGAAATTGCTAATTTAGAGGCTGACAGATCTTTCAAAAAACAATGAGAAAAACTATTACTTTCCTTTTGGCTTGGTGTTCACATAATATAATTTTGATATCTGCACATTTCCTCAGAATTAACACACTCAACAGATGCCCAGACAGAAAAGAAATAACTTTATTCACAAACAAGCACACTTTACAAATGGTGTACCAACATTAGAAAACTAAATCCAACTACATGTGCTCAGACTTATTATGGTGTACGCACATATTTGAAAACATCTGTGTATAAGTTTAAGTGTATTACACAAAACCCTGGAGTAGTTGTCTGGTATGTCCCCAAGGTCTTCAGATGCATTCTTTGCTATCCAGAGAGCCCATGAAATGAAACTTGCAGATCCACAGGCCTTGCTAAGCAGCATTTCCAACCTCTGAAGGGCCTCTGTGAAGCTAAGGCAGACATGGGACTTCAGCAGGCTGAGCAGAGCTGGAAATGGAAGTGCTCAGAGCACACCTTCAGAGTTTTATCTTGTTTTTCCTTCAATAGGAGAGCATGATCCCATTTTGTGGAGTGCTCAGAGTCACCACAGACTCCATTAACCAGGAAATGAGCTGAAGAGATAGTTGATAAACAAGAAAAGGAGAGTAAAGCAGAAGCCAAAGTATTTGAAAACACTCCACTGATATGCCAACATCATATTCCTTATTTCTATCATTCACCTTGTTGGAGGGGTGGCTCAGCCCTTGCAGGGAGCGGGAAGGAGCCCTCCCTCACCCTGGGGCAGTGCATGAACAGGAATGGGTGCAGACGTGGTCCCTGCACATTCAAACCCAGGGGAGAGCACACAATAGAGGGAGTCGCTTCTGTAGCCATGCGAGGCCTTCGCCTTGTAGGAAGAGGACTCACCATCGCGTTAAACTCCTGCTTTGCGTGTTCCCACAAGCCAGAGAAACACCCCACCTGGCCCTGGCAGGGAGATGATGTGTTCGGAGATAAATACTCACCCTGCCCACAGGCTTTCAAACACCCACAGGCTCCTGGGCTCTGCCCACACCTAATCCTCCCTTTCTGTAATTCCCTTGAAATCGGGCATTAACTAACTTTCTTTCCACCTGTTACAACCCCCAGGAAATCCCAGGCTGAATTCACCCCACCCAGCCAGCCCTCGCATGAAAAGGTTGTGAATATATGGCAATCTCATTAGAAGCAACCTTGATAAAATACTTGAAAACAGAATTTAGCAACGCATACACAGAAGAGCTTCTCCCAAAAGATGCAAGTCCTCTCTTTACCACGTGAACTACTCTATGAAACCGATGTGCTATTTATGTATAAAAATGAAAGGCAATAAAAAAAAAGGCTGTTTTATGTTGCTCAGCAAGCAATAGCATGCCTACATAACCCAACTCTTTGGAGTAAGGGTCTCTGCACACTAGTCTAACATTCCTTTGACTCCGACAAAGTGGAATAAAATCTATTTCAAATATATTATTTGATGAAAGCAGATGTCAGCAGATACTGCCTATGTAATTGATATTTGATTTATTCAAGATTTATGCATGCTGTGCCTTAGATTTATTAATGATAATCCCCTGCTCTTGTGTTTAATATAGTGGAACCAAAACATAATTTGCTGGGATCAGTCAGAAATGCATCAAAGTGATTAACTCTACATGCAAACCATTATCCAGTGACATCCCTACTGTGCATAGTGCAAAAGGAGGCAATAATACAGTAATTGGCTTCACTTAAGCAAGTCAGATATTTGCTGTGATTGCTGATAAAATTTGGTCCCTTTAATCTCAATGGCGCTACTTCCTCACATCCTTCCTCTTCCCTTGATGCATTCCTGTTCTCAAAAGAATCAGAGACTTAAAAATAATAATAAAAAGATTAAAAATCGACACAACCAAAATCCCTCCAACAACCTAGCAATTTAACATGAGAAGCTCATCAGAATCACAGTCAGGAAAGCAATGAAATACAGCTCTGCTCCTGAAAACAGGTAAGAGGGTCTTTCCCCCCTCCATGAAGGTAGTATTTGCCAGTTGTTTGTGGCATCCAACTTGTTGCTGTGATGTCATGAGGCAGAGGGACTCTATAACCAGGAGGATGCACTTTGTGTGCCCAAGGAGTGAGGAGATTTAAGCCTTCCCTGTGGCCCCAGCATCCCATATCAGGAGGGTAAGCACACCCTGAAGAAAAGCAGGTAGGGAGCTGGATAGAGAGCAGCACAGCAAAAATAGCTTGAAGAGTTCAAAAGAGGGATTAAGTTCAATGGGGAGGAGAGACCATGACTCTATGAGTAGTCACTGAGGCTTGAAGGTCATCTTATCCTCCTCACCGCTGGGTGCTAGTCCTTTATCTGGGGAAGGAGCAGGAGTCCCTTCGTTCTTGGGGCTGGGGACAGAGACTCAAACAACGAGGCCGAGAGAAAGAAGGCACAAAGAGCCCCAGTTCCCATGGCCAGGAGGAGGAAAGCTGTTAGAAAAGGCAGCCTGTCTCCTGTGAATTTTCTCACCAGAGTCATGACAGCCAAAGACTCCATTTAGTGTAATTAATTTGTTCCACTCTTGAACAATACAATTTCGGTTACACGTCTTACGAGTTGTTACATTTCCGGGCAGATTCATTGCCACCGCAAGAGCAGCCATGTGTTTCCGTGTTGAGGAACTAAATCTTTTAGCTCCTGGACCAGCAGTAACTCTGCTCCTGATGACTTGCTCATCTAGAGGACAGGCTAGATCCCTCCTGCAAAACCCAGAAACCACCTTTCTGTGGTTTCTTCATTCTAAGTCACTTAAGCGCTGTAGCAACAAACACTACCTGAGAGCAGCTCACAGAAATGAAATCTTACTATCTTGAGAGCTAATCCTGGGAGCAGGTCAAATAGTTATTGAGTGAGATTCAAATTTTTATGCATGCTTTTCCACTCTTGCCAGCACAAAGCATCTCCACAAGAGTCCAACCAGTTTACAGCTTGCAGCTTCTCCTCATCCATGCTCAGATTTGCAATGGCTGCAACGTTCTTCAGAGGTTGTGCTCAAATTAAAGCTTGGGCTGAATAGGATGACCAGAGCAAGAAAAGCAACCCTCTAGATTCAGAGAGATCCAGTTTTTGCAAAAGAGCTCTGACATGATAAAAACCAAGCAAACAAAACCCCCCTTCTTATTGCTGTAGCCGCTGCTTCTTAAGCTGTCCTGGGGGCAGTGTTTTCCTGACAACTAGTAAATGGGGTGCTCTGGCATTCAATCTAATCAGAAAGTAGTTGTTTCAAGAGAAAACCATAACCAAGGAGAAGTTTTTAAATAGGACATTTAAATTCTCCATCATTATCACGTAGGAAAAGAACATGCGATTAACATGACTTTCTCTTTCCCCCCACCTGAAATGACAAAACATAACAAAAAAAATTCTCCCCTCATTTCTCTTAGATACAATGGTAATGTGTTGTGATACAGACTTTCCTCACTAAGAAGAGTTCTATTTTGGCCAACAACCTGCGTTGAGGGTGCTGGGTGAAGAATGTGGTGCATGCAAGCCACAACAAATTCGACAGAAAATAAAGAGTTGCAGCAGTGAGAACCAGGCACTGGGCCTGCCTTGCCTCAAAGAAGCGTTGTGACCTGCCAACTAGAAAAGAAGGATCCCCTGCATGGCTTGTTAGAGCAGATACTGAGAGGAGGCACAAGTAAGAGTTGTGCAAGAAAGAGGAAATGCTCTTCTCTTATTCTCTCATTCTCCTTGCCTTCCAAGAAGAGGACAGAGGCAGGAGGCACCAAAATTAAGCAAGCCCAGACAGAAGAAAAAAAAAAGAGGTAGGAGATGGGCTACTTTATTCACAAAGAAAATAACTTGTAGATTTGGAATCATTACTGTTGTTCTTTTTTTGTACCCTCCTACTGAAACAAGCTAGCTTCCTTCCCATGGCTTCCTCTCCCTTGATACCAGGTTAGAGGAGAGTCTCTGTTGGCCCAGCATATGCCTCAATACATCAGTATTCCTGGGTTTCCCTTTGCTGCAACCATTTCTATACAGTACAAAAGAGTCCTCTTCTCATGGGTTGTATAATTCTCCCAGTATAGAGCTGATGCTCTAACCAACTTCAGCAAGTCTTTCTCTTATCTACCTGGTTATTTAAAGAAAAAAAGTTACCCTGCATTTCAAAATGATGCAGCTGATAAGCTGAGAAGATGACATCAATCCTGTCTGGTAGGAAAGGTCTACAATTCCCCAGTGAATTTATCTTTGAACAAAATGAAGAAAAATTGATAGCTTCAATTATGAAGGGAATTCATGTCACATGCAATTTAAAAAAAAAATTCATTAATATACTTTTTCCAGATTGAGAATAATCACAGCCATCTGGAGATCAAATTATAAAATGGAGACTTGTGCAGTAAGAAGGAATCTTGTCACTCAAACCTTGTACAACTTCATCCTTTAAAAAGATTGTTATCATTGATTTTATAATGCTCTGTTTCATCCTTCTTCTGGAGTGCTTTATCCTTAATTAAAGTTGTTCCAGAACACTCCTGGTGTGCCTGTGGAACAATCAAGACAGCAGTAGCTCCTGATCATGTCATTTCAGCCTCATCATATACTGCCAAGATACTAACAGAAGCAAGTGAGAGAATTACCAGGAGTGGCACAAGATAAAATAGAGGAAACGAGTGAAGAAGTATGGGGAGGAAAGGAAATACCAAAACCCAGACAAGCCGTTCGCCTACTCTTCCCATGGATTCAGAAAAGTGTCAGAGACAGCTGCTGCCCTCCAAGCCCAACAAGCTCCAGATGGGGCCCCCCTCCCCCAGAAGGCAAAATCCAGAGAAGAAACCTCACAGAGGAGCTGTAGACACTGATATAACAGAGGCTTCTGGACACACAGAAACATCCTCCAACTGTGACTAGCCTTCGCCTCCCCAGAGCGGTTTGATTGCAGCCTCTCTTCACCTCCACTTTATGTCGTCCCTTCTCCTGCCCTCTCCTCTATTTGTTTTTCCCTTGTAGATGAACTGACCTCCTTTTCACAAAATCTAGCTCGTTCCCCCACAATGGGGAATTAATGTGATGTTTGAGAGCCTTACGCTGTTCCATGAGGGCATCTTCTCCCCACCCCGACTGTGGTCCCTCTTCTGTTCCCACTGGAAGCTCTCTGAGACAAGTGCCACCTATGGCTCCATGTTCATGTAGCAACGGACATCCATGTTGACCTCAAAGGCCCTACTGTAATAAACACAATTCATGACAACTCCCACTTCTAAAGCTCAATGAAATAACCCATTGTGTTTTAATGACACTGATTAAGCGCCTTCAGAACACAAAATGAGAAACCTCCAAACCATTTTGTGCTTAACCCCATCTAAAATGATGGGTGCTTTAAGCTTCACTGTCCTTTGCTGGACTGTGAAAAAGTCCTGCCATGGGCTCTGTAGACACTCCAGGGCTGCCCTCACCCAAATTTTAATGAAGGGCTTTGCCCAAGGAAAGAGGAAGAGCAGCCCCCTGGCCTCCACAGACTCCGCTGGTGGCAAGGGAAGTAGAGGAAGACTTATTAGGAGGTGGCTGGCAGTCTCCCATACCATCAGCAGTGCTCCTCAAGGCACTCACACCCTACAGCTGCAGGCAAAGCACACACCTTCCCACGGGAGTTGCATCCTCACCAGTGGAAACAAGCATGTCTCCTGCCATTTAATGCACACCCTCAGGATCAAATAACTGGCACAGCCACTACCCTGCTTTAAACTCATTTCAGCCAGCGTGAACAGGGGAGACACATAAAGAATCATCCATCTCAAACAGTTCCTCTCAGTCAACACTGAGTCAACACTCCCCAATGGCAAACAAATTGGGTTGCAGGAGTGGTAATTCTGGACCACGCCACCGCTCCTGTCTCCAGTAATAGCCATAAACAGAAATCTTCATAAAAGCGTAAGGACAGAAAAGCATATATGATTTCATCCTGTAATACTGCCCTAACCTGCAGCCTAGGCTCAGGACATAAATAAGAAGTGACTTTTCTGCAAGTAGTGGAGTCACCCAGAGGTACTGCATTCTCACAGTGGCAGGAAAAGAGGACGATGGCTTTACAAAATTGCTAGCACCTTGCTCAGGGTCATGGCGACAAATAGAGAGTGGTAAACTGTAGAGGCTGGATTATACCCTTATGTCCGGGCAATGGAGGGAAAACCTCCAGGCTCTGTGAAATTAAGTACACAGGCTCTCAGGGTGGGTTGTCTTTCCCCTGAAGAAAGACAGTACTGCGAGCCAACCCCTACAAAGTGCCCTGAACTGTCAAGTAAATGAAACAAACTAAGGTTAAACCTCAGGAAAAAGAATAGGGTGAGCCCAAAAGAAAGTACCACTTCTAAAAGATGAAAGATGAAAAAAAACCCAAGTTGCTGAAAGAACCCGTCCCCCAACACACACACACACAAGAAACCGAGGTTGCCAGTCTCTTGCATCTCAGAATCATAGGACAGTCATCCAGAAATCATAAGATAAGCTGAGAAAGAGTAATATACTGAAAATAATCTACTTAAAACCCCTTTTATATGCCTTCATGGATGTGACACTCTCTAGTGGCCACATTTTCACAGCCTTTTCCACAGCCACAAGGACTAGCTCTTTAAGGGAAAACTAAGGATTTTCTTTGAACACATGCCTCCGGGAATTGAGAGATCAAGGGAAATACAAAAGCAAATGCAAAACATCAAGTATCAGAAGATTCATGGTTAAAAAAGAAGGATGAGCTGACAACGAGGACAGAAGGTCAGTTCATTAGGGAACTTCTGATATCAAATATAGGAAGTTTTTCTCAAGAAAGCCAGGAAAATAACAGCTTAAATTAAATTACATATTAGTTTAGTGTTTATAAAGAGATGCCCTTATTTAAGAAGTGCTTAATTAATCATACAGGTCTCCTCACACACACAAGCCCCATTAATATCCTACCACCATTTCTGCTCTGTGTTACGTGTATTGTTACCACTGGGGTAGACATCACCCTGACAAAAACCCTATCCTTCACTACATAGCACAAGAGGCTTGGGCACACAGAAGAACCTCTCATCTCTGCAGCCATCTAGAACACAGACCTTTTAAAACTCAGTGCAAACCCAAAGCAAGAAATGGGCTAGCAGAACTTGCACCCCACCAGTGAGCCAGCTTTGCATTGATCAGCTGAAATTTCCATGACCTTCAAGGCTTTTAGATGAGCTGATACAGGACGCTCGGCCAGTGGGAAAGAATTTAAAGTTAGTAAGTGTTAATCTGTTAAATTTGCTGCGCTCATTGCTGAGTTACAATTATAATCCCTGGAAAATTGTCCCACATTCAAAACACACCAAAAGAAAATATGAAGTACCATTTTCAGCACTGTTATAACCCAGCTTTGACAACCCTCTAAATAGGGCTTGCCAGAGAAAACCACCTCTCTGGGTCTCTTTGTTCTCTATTTGCTACTCAGCACACCTATGTCCAGCTGAGCAGTGTCTCTTTATGTCACTTGTACCACTCAGTTTTTTAGTGGCTTCCACGCACATTACCCCCTATACTACCCACCTCTCCACATCCAACAGCAGGTGAGCAGCTCTTTGCTTATAAGACACCCTACAAACACTCTACACAAAACATTATCTCTTTCTGCAGGAAGGAATAGTGGCTTTGAAACTTTCCTCACATCTTCTCCTGTGAACGGTGAACTAGAAAAAGGACTTCTTGGCCTGACCCTGTATCTTCTTCCATAAGCAGACCATAGCTAAGGGACAACGGTACAAGTCGTGAGCTACGTGGGGAAGGAAGAGGCCACATCGCACTGCACGGGCCGGTGCTGATGAGCAGGACTAGCCCCTGCAGTAGTTCCATTTCTAAAGATTGCACCTCTGAATAAGAACCTTTTAGGGATATGAGGGTGTTAACAGGATACAACGTTGATGATTTAAGACGGTGAGTGTCTCCTTTGAGCTAAATGTCCCTATCTTGGCAGAGAGATGATGGTATGCTAGAAATATTAAACCAGCAAGCTCCGTGGAGATACATAGGTACAAGTAAGAACAGAATTTGAATCCCTGTCTTCAGGATAAGTCATTAAACAGAACCTCCTAAACAGCAGCCAAATATATATCCGCATCTACTGTTGTAGGTGTTAATGGAACAGCTCCCAGATATGAATGCTGAAATAACATCCTGATCTCCTGTAACCGGAGCTAAGAGGATTTGCCATTGATATACCAGCTCTGAGCTGGATTTACTTCAAAATTCTCAAAAGCCCCTGCAATGGCATAAAGCACGTTTTTGTGTCGAAGGAATCCAGATGAGCGCTCCACATGGGGCACTGGGCGATATGTAATGAATTCCACATTCTGGTTTTGTCCCCGGAGAAGGCTCCCACAGATTCCACAATGGAACAAGAGGTTTATTGAACAGGACAATGCGAGAGGAAATCTATTTTACAACTTTAAGCGAGCTTCTGTCCACAGAGGATGAGCATAATTTGCTGCTGAAAAGAAAACTAATATAAGCAAAACGGCCTAGGTATAAAAGGAACAAAATTTCTAGTTCTTAAAAAACCCCACATATTTATTGTTCATGTGCACTCATCCCTATGCACATATATATGTAGCATGTACACACAGATATTATGTATAAGCACTCTCCAAACACAAAGGAGCTAAAAACAACATAATCCAGTCTTCTGGAAGTTCTTGGTACGGAAACAGTAATTAGATCATTCTACATTTGAATGTAGTACAGTTAATCAGAGCTTTCCCAGGGGCATTTTAGAATTAGGAGGAATGTTATTAAGGAATACAAATGTTTTATTTCTTAAACTGCCAATAATAGGACACGATCAACTTAAAAAACGCAATGGAAATAGGTTTCTTAAAAAAAAACAACCCTCAGACCAATTCACTCCAATGTCATGAACCTAAATAGGATGTCATTTTGCCAGGGAATTAACTGGATTGTAAATAAAAGTGAAACCGATCAGTAAGTTTTTATTGCTTGTGATGAGTGAAATGCAAGGAGAGTATGAAGAGCATAAATGATGAAAGTTGAATTTGTTCTGAAAAATTCTTTCAGTTTGAATAATCTGCAGGGTATTAATGGCACTGGTAAGAATTTTTATTATAAACATATGAGGACAGTGTGAATCAGGAATAATTCTATTGAAATCAATGGGATTGCACTGAGGGAACATTTTTGAGGGCTGCAGAATGGAAACTAAGATCTACATACCCTTTTGGTGACAGCAGAATCAGGCCCACGGTTTTCTTTCTGTTTTTCCTCCTCACTCTGTCACTGCTTATACGCTTTTATAGAAAATTCTTTTTTCTCAAGCAGCAGGCCCTCTAGATTTATATCTGGGTGCTCATGTCTGACTGTGGTGACAACATCCCTTTCAACTAAACCAAACACAACTACCAATGAAGTCAGCAAACTTGTTGGAATGCAGGACTCACTGAACTGAAGAATGCCAAAGAAACGCAAAATAGCACAATCACAAATCTTTGAAAGAGGTGACCAGGGTGAGACGGAGGCATTCTGAGATGTGAGAGACTGGGGGCAATGTCTCCTGAGGAAGGCATGTGAAGACAAGAATCACAAAATAGGAGAATCAGAGTGAGAAGCTATACCCTGATTCTGTATTTTGACGATAATCTTGTGCCTCCTTTTTCAGGGAGCAGATGCTCAGGAGGACTATTTGGATGGCCAGCACATTGGAGAGCATACCTGATGAATGGAGATGAAGGCCAAGGACTCACACTTTCTCAGCAGCCCATACTAACCATGAAAAGGAGAAAGACCTGCCAGCTTCAGATGCTAAAGAATGGAGGAGAAAGCCCTGAGGGATTAGTCTCCTAACTCAGCCACATTAGTTAGATGATGTAAATACAGATTCTCTTCTCTTCTTGCAACTCCCCATTATCTAGAGACTTCAAAGGGCTCATGCAACCTGCATGTAGTATTATGAATACCCAAGGAAGATTAATTTAAGTTAGTTTGAGTACAGCTACAGAACACCACCACACAATAAAAGTGTGATTGCTATCTGAAATGTCCTGGGGTAAAACACCAGGGAAAGAGAATACCTTCTCATATTAACGGATAATGATGGTACAAAGCTGTGATTCTTTTTTAGGCTTGGAACAAGCACCAAACTTGTAACTAGCAGAGCATTTATATCTTGGGAAGACCCTCTAAGAGTAGTCATGGCCAGCTAACTTGAAGATGGAGTTGCAAAATATATTAAAGCATTTCCAGAATGATAGCAGGGGATCATGCTTGCTGAGCTCCACGTCCCTTACTGCCCTGTGCTCCTGAGAACTTCCTTGCATTGCTTGTCTCCCTCTCTTCCTGCACTGTAGTAACTCTTGCTGGGTTACTACATACCATGGGACAGCTGCACATGGTCCATTATAAGGCCCTCCTGTGCAGCCAAACAACATTTTAGGAGATCTGTAATAGTGTGTTTCTGGAACTAAACCTTAATTTGTTTATCCCACCTCTCAGAGAATGAAATAGCTCAAGGAAAAGCAAAGCAGAGACAGAGAAAGAGCACATGCGCAAAGGAGGTGGACTCCCGTAGAATAACACAGCATACTAATTCATTCTGATATTGCTATTTAGTACCTGCAAAGTCTACCATTATGCATTATTAAATTCATGTATTATTGAATCACAATCCTTGTTGCCTGGTAAGAAATGTGGATGATTTCTTAGCTTAAATTAAAGCACTGCTTCCCTTATTTGAATAAAACTGCATTACTGGCTGCCTCGCATGGTAATCAGAAAACTGCATTAGGCAGGTAGTACTGTATGAATTAAAAAATAATGAAACAAGACTTTTAAGTCAGACATTGTTCCCTTGCCTGCTTTTCATGACAGCAGATTTCCTACTTTGAGTTGATAAGACAACAGCAAATGAAGATAACAACATGAGAGCAAAATCATTCACTCTAATAGGCTCCACCTGTGCAGACTTCAGCTCATTTACATGACTGCAGAAAAATTAGAAATCATGCAGCAATTAGTCTCTTCTAGATTATGCACTGTGTCAACTGATACCACTCTGGAGAGCACTAGTGCTAAAATGGTTTCAAAAGATAAATCTACTAGCCTGTGCAAACATTTTTAATTACCTGGAAAACTGGATTGCCTGTTTAGAAATCTCTGCTGTAAACCAGGCTGCCCACACAGCACTGGAATCAAATGTCACCAGATTCAAATGTTTATATAACTGACTTTTATAATGTTTGATGGCTTGGGGAAACAGAATCACGTATCTGCTTTTGCTGCTTTGTAGTTGAAGGAACATCTCTTTAGAGGGAGGTAATGCAACTGGGGTAAAAGGAATTTTTCTTTCTCTTTTTGTGTTAGCAGGTATCGATCCCTTTAGTCTCAGATCTCATCAACCACTCTGGTCATCCATTGTAAACGATGATCATTCACAGCACTGAGCAAACCTACCAGCAGCTCTTCACAGGATAGAAATTAAGGGCTGCATTGTGAACTCTGTACTCCCACCAGTAAGGAGTTCTTCACCTAAGAGGCCCAGTGAAGTCAATTTAACTGCTTATGAGTAGCTGTTCATCCTTGTGAGTAAGCAGTTCACAATCTGGGCTTAAATTCTTTGCCAGGGTTAGCATATGTTCTGGTGGAAAGGCAAGTCTGCACTCCCAGCTGGTGCAAATCTGCAGTGTTCCCAAACTCACAGAAGTTCTGCAGATTTGCACTGAGCGGAGATCTGGACCCCTTGCATCAGGCATGTGCTCGCCACACCTTTGCCATTGTTAATGAGGTTTTAAAAGCATCTATTGGAATTTGAAACTGGTGCTTCTTTGGTATACTTAAATTCCTCTCAAAGAAAAAAGCCTTAGAGTAACTGAAGGGGAAGAGAGCAATGAAAGCACCACAGAGACTTCAAGAGTTACAGGGTTTAATTCAGAGCCAGGACCTTTCTGTTTATTTGACTAATTCTCTCAAGGACTCCAGAGTGAGGAAATACCTGACTGTGAAGCTTGCAATCTCTAGGACTGCTCTTGGGTTCATATTCTCTAGATGATATTTCCACAGAGCATAATAATATAGCTTTATAATTTGAACTGGATTAACTCACAAAGGGCCACTTTAATGGCACAGTCACAGCTTTGGTTATGGAAATCGTTCCTGCAGGCTGAGTTTAGATGCAGGATCTAACCCTTGAAGCGTTTTTCTTTTCCTCCTTGAACTACTGCGTGTGTCTTTTCATGTCACAGAATAAATTCTACAGTTTATAGAAGTGGGTTTGGTGAGGGTCACCCCCACCTCCACAAGGTATTTACACAGCTCAGTTCTGATGTGGCACCAGGTTTGCATTAGTGTCAGTTCAAGACCCCTGAATTATCCATCTTTAGTTATCAAGGCTTCTTGTTACAGCTTTTGTAGTTTTGAAACCGTTAGCTGAATGTCTTCAGCATTTCCTGTCACAAATTAAAGAGCTTAACTTTGTTCTCAAAGCTAGGCCCTTTAGAGTTGGAGTATGCCCCTTGGTCACACCTGTATAGTGTGGGTACCATGGAGTCACAGCCCCCAAAAGCCCCAGAGATCATTCAGAGCTGGCAGGTGCATCTGAGAGCCACTGCGCTATAACGGGGCTTAGCTGAACTGTGGAACTCCATGCCACAGGATGACTCCAATATATAAAAAGGTTGTGTGGACCCAAAAAACAGACCGGAAAGGATTCAGGGGCTGAGTACAGCCGTTCTGATATACATCTTAAAAGAGATCCCATTCTTCCCCTGAGCAGCCCACAAGCTTTGTGGGCTGATACCTGTGAGGGGGTCACCACTCTCTTTACTCCTGTATTTCTGCTTACTTCTTGCTTCAAGAACTAAAACTTTGCTTCTCTGCAACTTATGAGCAGTGGAGGGGTGAAAGCCAGCTTTGTCTGTTTGTCCTCCTACCCAATGCACAGGTCATACAGAGAAGGACCGAACATGCAGGTAAATGGCACACAGACATAGGGCGATTCTGCTCCGTTCATCCTTTATGCAGGTATACAACCTTCTCCGAGGCAACAGCCCAGCTAATTCTGACACAAACCGCGGGGAAAGCATTTTCACCACTGCAGCCTTTGCCCTTGCCTCTGCACTGGACAGACTCCCACTGAGTACGGCCACTCTTATCTTCTAGTTTTGGGTGGCTACTGAGTGCCAGAACGTTGCTCACCCAGGATGAGTCATCACGCATAGCTTTGCTGTTGCTTTTTTATTTTAACGCAAATCCAATACAGTTTAACCACTTTAAGGCTAAGGTATATATGCTTTGGATAGAAGTATTATCAGCCACACAGCAGCACTGCACAGGAAAGCGATGGGAGGAGAGGGCCCTTCGGATACGCGGGGAAAGCTGGAGAGACAGAATGCAACAACCCTCCTTGAAATGTGGCCAGAATGTAAGAGAGGGGCTCTGGAGGTGCTGCATGGAGACGTGCATACAGGCACCTACCCTACTGCAAGCCAGTTCAACTGAGCTTTAATAGGAAGGACTGGCAAGGAGAGCCTCCTAACAGCCTTAATTTATTCCTTGATGATGCCACAGTTGGTGGTACTGACTAGAATTCAAATATAAAATGGAATTTATGGAGAAATTTATGAGTTTAATGGAGAAATCTGTTAAGAGCCTTGAAAGCCCTTATATAGCTAACGAGGTGTTTTAAGTCCCCTAGCAAATTCTACGCTTGCCTGATGAGGTTCAAGTTTCATAGTATAACCAGACAGCAAGGGGAAAGAATGACAGTATATGTGGCAGAGCCATAACACTGACCATGGGCTGCTCATTTGGAAACGTCTTGGAAGATACGTTATGAGGCATGTTCATCTGTCATTATTAACGACTGAAGTCAAAGGATTAACTGGGTGAGCCTGATCTAAGACTTGTGAAGCCTGATCTAAGACTTCTGGACTTGGCAATGTGCATGGAAACTGCAAAACAATACATCGGATTCGCAACTAAAAAGAATCTTAAAACCATTAAGGATAAACAGTGAGAGAAAGGGGGATTCGCACTCACCTCACTTATTGGGATTGCCTTAAGGATACACGGGCAAATGGAACACTGTAGAATGCAGGAGTTGCCACAAGATGGGACATTCAGCTCACAAATATGAAAGTTGCTGGCAGAATACCGAACTTTACATCTCATGAGTAAAGCTGGCTTGATAAAGAGTCACTTAAAATCCTTTGCTCCTTTTGTGAATCACCTGCCAACAGGCTCCTGATAAAAACCATCTCCTGTTCAAGCCAGAAGGAATTTTGACATTGATGACAGAGTTACTGTTCAATTCTAGCTCGTTCTTTGTAACCAACTGGTGAAAACTGAGAATCAGAAACATCATCCTGCAGAAGGTGTCCAAAATGTCTGTTGTTTGTTTTCCTTTGATTACGTTAATGGAGACACGTCTCTGGCTGTAAAATCAACTGACCAAGTGGTGCCTCCACTGGGAAAACCACTGCAGCTTCCTCCTTCAAATGAATCTCCTCTTCTTCCACAAATTAATATGTATTTTCAAATGCTGCTGCAGCCAAGCTTCCCCAGCTATGATTCAGGCCACACAGAGTGAGCAAACAAGCAAGCGAGCAGGCAGAACAAAATGATTCCCTGCTTCAGACAGCACACATCTAGACTCAGTCATAGCAGGACAGCAAAAGTGAGTAATTCCCTGAGTAAGGAAAGTAAACTTGTTTTTAGAAGTCAACATAATAACATTCAAACAATTGTTTTGCTCTCTGCTCTTTGGCCAGTTTTTTTTAGTGGCAGTTGGAGTTCAAGTCCTAAAGGCAATGCAAACTTCTGGATAAAAGGTGATGGATGGAAATGTGGCTTCTGTGATGTGTCTCACAATGAAGGGAAGGAAATTAGTTGAATAACTTGCCTAATGCACCATATGGAGATAGAAGCGAGGAAAGTGCGGCTGCTAGAAGTTAATGTAAAAAGCACTAACCACAAATCCAGCGTAGGGCCAGGCTCCAAAACGTAAGTGGAAGTGGCCTAGAAAACCCACACAAAGACAGTAATTTACAAGCAAAGGTTCTATGCTTCTGGAAAATAAGGGCAAGAATAAAAAACTGCCTGTGTTAGTAATCTAGGATCTGGAGCAGAGTAACTAAATCTATTGGGCTTAGACTGCCTGAAGGCATAACATTAAACTGGGGAGAGACATTCAGTTTAATCTCCAGCATGACAGATGTCCTTAAGGGGATTCTATGTAAATATGCAGTGTATTGTTTTTGCCTTCTTAAAAAAGCAGGGGGAGTTGAACCACCTCTCTCCTATCAGATGGTATGGATATTTTGCTCTGCCTTGAAGGAGACATGGTTAAGTTTAAGAGCCTCCTCATGATTCCAGTTCACCCCCTCCCCTGGGCCAATGTAAATCAGCTGCATTACAGGGATGTTTTAAGTAACCCTCAGCATGATGCACTTGCTATATACTGTCTATGGATATGCCTGCACCCAGGCAACACATGATGTGGTGTTAACAGCAGCATCTCTGACTTTTCAGCTGCATGTAGGAAAAAAAAATAATGGTGGGGGATGAGAAGCAAAGAGGGAGGAGAGAGAAGACAAAACATTTCCTTGAGATCACAGAATACAGGGGCCCGTATTGCATTCCTAGCACCAGCCAATAAACCAAGTTTTTGGGGGCTGATCTGCGGAAGAAATGTTCTCTTTTGGCAGAATTTAAACTGCAGCTTAATTAGACAGCAGCATCCAAGGTCTCATAATATTCATATTCCTGCCTGATACCACAGGATGGGACTGAATGCGTTAGACTCAAGGATAGGATAAGGGACCAAATGGGTCTGGTAACAATTCTTTTTAAAACCACTGCTTTCAAAATAAATAATGCAGAAAAACAGTTAGGGAGAAGTCTGAGAACATTCCAAAACAGCCACTGAAGCAGATGATCATACAAATTCACCTGAAAGACAAGAAAGAAGTTTGTGTGTGCCAGCCTGCAACTTCGCAAACATGTGGTGCATGCAACCTCTAGAGTGACTGAAATGCTGAAAGCTGCTCTAATCCAAAACTAAGCTGATTTTACACTACAACCACAATTATTTTCTTTTTAGAATCAAGCGGTTGCCACTGCCAGATCCGTAGCAGGTGCAAATCAGCACAGGCTTCAAGGGAGTAGTCTGATCTACAGCAGCTGAGATCTGGTGTAACATGAGATCATCTGCTGAAAAATTAAGAGAAAGGCATTTCTATTTGTCATCTGCTATCTCTTATAACTGCTCAGTAATTTCTATCTCTAGAAATCCAAGTGATTGACTCGCTTACTGCTCTGGCTGTTCCCCACCCTCAGCAAGCTCTGAGTACTAATGCTTCCTGGTCAGGAATACTCACCCACAAGACACTTATTCCCAAAGGATTTTGGCTGGCTTTTCTTCCAGCCAGAAGCCATCGGGCCATATCCTAGTCTCACTTACACTCAAAAACCTGGACCACCAAATCCCAGACAGAAACCATCACGGATACTCTCCATTCCTCTAGCAAGGATTACGTCCTAGAAAAACAGCCAGAGGAGCAGACCTGACAGAATCCCTTCCACTTCAGTCAGATGCTTCCCACAGCAGAAACAGCAGTCCAAATGTAAAACTGCCACTGTGATCTCTGCTTCTGCTACACTGATCACCTGGCACTGCACCGTCTACCCGCACTCCAATAAATGCTCAGAGTTAGCACAGGGAGGAAATGGAGCACCAAGGCAACAACACTAACAACAGCATTAAAGACACCACAGAGGTTTAAACCGCGATAACTGGGTGTGTGTAAGGAAGCTTTATGGATTAGTTAACGCTGGCATCTTTCTTCTGCAGAAAGAGGACTGGCAGGAACCATCTGTGTCACGGTGTATGGAAGACCACCATGTGACACATGGCCCAGAGGGCTTACAGAGCATCTATTCTGATCTCCTTTGTAAACCCTAAGAGAGACAATCCCAGGAGCGTAGAAGAAACTAAATAGCATTAGTTTTTCCACATCTAATGCATCCAAGTATGCCAAAGGAAGAGAGCAGAAGAGAACAATGGAATCACCAAAACCCAGTTAGGCGAAAATGTCTAGATGGACACTGACAGTCCCCACTCCATGGCACAGGAGGGTATGGAGAATGTAAGAACACGGTTGCTGCTTTTCTTAACACCTTAATCTTGAGCTCATAAATAAGACATATCAACCACCATTCTCAGCTCAGTATGTGCGTTACAACTACTCATTTCCATCTTTGGCGAATTTCTGCTCCTTTAGAGGAGGAGAAACCCCCCCAGGAGTCAAATTGTATTTGTAGGAGAGACAAAAGAAAGTATTTCCTGGTCACTTCATGGCTGACAGTGCAAAATCCCAACTCCACCAACAGCGCTCACCCCTTTTAATCCCCATTCATCAAAACTGCCTTTAACAACCTGGCAGTTTTAACCCCTACCTTGTTTTCAAAAAACTATGTGACAGTCAGAAGATAATTGGTTTAATTACCAATAGAAAAAATCCTTGCCAAACCATCTAAAGCCCCTCACAGTCCCAGTTCTCCAGGACTCACTGGGGCTGAATTTTACCTACCACTTCTCAATAGAGACTTCAGCTGTTCACAGCTGCAAGTGGCAGCTCAGTTGCACTCAAAACCTGATTTTATAACCACCTTGTTAAATCTCATGCAACTACTCCAGATTCTTAAAAGTGAACGCAATGTTTAGGAAACGGGTCCAGTTGGCAGAGACACCCTCCCTTCATTTGCATAATTATAGGCTGTGCTTTAACACTACTTATGGTTGAGGGTGCCTGACGCTTCCCATTAAGAAACTCAGCTTTCATTTACTAAAGACATTGCCAAACTCTCTATGCTTGGTTTTATATTTTCCTAGCCAATGTCTGTCTGTCTTGGGCTGAATTATTTGGGAAAGTTTCAGTTAAAACAGTTCGGCTGTTTCCCAGAATGAAGTGAGGGGGGAAAAACAATTTGTCTGCAAAGAAAAAAAAAAAAAAAAAAGAAGTAATAACCATTTAATGGAGAAGTTCTCACAACCACATGCTCTGGAGCAGGAACTTAAAGCATTGGGGGAGGACTGCCCATATCAAACCTGTTGCTGGCCTCCCACATACCCATTTGGCCCATTTCTGCTTTTGGCCAACTTCTAACCCTGCAGAGGACTCCCACCTCAGGCACGTTCAGTGGGCACTTACTACAGCTAAGTTCTCTCAAGATAAGTCTGCTCTGAATACATTCCAGACTCACACAGCTCTTGCAGGCAGAGAACAACTTTCCAGGAGCATCCCTGCCAGGCATCTGCCTAGCCCAGGCACAACAGTCATTTTCCAGAAGTCCAATTTATTTGCTTTCTTCATCTCCCCAAACTGTGCTAAAACCTAGGAGATCAGAAGGCAAAGACATGGGGTTTCCTTCCCTTTCCTTCCACATAGTTCTTCCCGCCTTTTTCCTTGCCACTTCAGAGGCAGAGTACACCCGCTGACGTGTACTTCATTTTGGGGTGGCAAGATGTTAACTTATTCCTATGCAGAGCAGAACCTGCTCTGCTCTTCTGCATAAAGAGGCCCTAATCCAGGCTGGGCAGTTACGCCCTCTGGTTCAGAAGCCTCAAGGCCATCCATTAACTCAGTGAAAGGAGCCACACTAGGGAGCTCTCTTCCAAGGGGATGAACTGAGAAATGGATGAACTGAGAAAATAAAGCAGCCCTTCTCCAACAGCAGTCAAAGAACCCCTAAACAAGAACCCCAAATTCCACATATTCTGATTCATCACTAAAAATCCTTTTCCCTCTGGAAGCATCATGTTTGCTCTCCATATGAGTAAGCACAATACACTGAGAAGAAGAAATGCTGCCTAGGAGTTAAACCACAAAGTCAAGAGATCCAAATGCTAGTCCTGGCAAATACCCAAGACCAGCATTTGCAAACCCAACCGCCTGAAGCAAGGCACCAATATCCATATTCAGGCACTTAAACATGAGGCCTTGTATCCAGCAGCCTTGCAAGGCCAATATCAGTTACCTATGCTTCAAAAAAATCTCTGCATTAACTGTTCAGTGTCTTGGTGTCTCCGAGTCACTGAACTCTAGTTAATAGTGTCCTGGGTGTTCAACTTGTGGAAATATTTGGAGTGGAAAAAAATTGGACAAAAACCAATGATCCTTCCTATGCTTTCTTCCTACCTGGCCATGGAAACAGCTAATTCCCTATTTAGCATCTCTGGTGAGGCAAAAACCTGCCAGTGTGCAGCACATACCTGGGTTAAGTATAAGCAGTCCTCTAACATATATCCACCTTCATGATGTAGCCATCGATGGCTGGAGGAAGATACAGATGTTCCAGGTGTTGTAACAGTCAGATAGTAATAGCTCCACTCAGGTAGAAACGTGTCTCACGCTGTGGGAGTCCTACTGATCACAGTGGGATTACAGGCAGGAGAAACTGCGATCCGCCATGAGCTGGGAATCACTGGCTGATCTCTCCTATTTAATCATCAGAATGAAACATCTTGTAGTTCCAGATTCCTGAAGGAAAGACTTCACGAGAAATAATGCACAATTATGCTCCTGTCCTAAATATTCAGAAAGTTTTTTTCTTTTCTTATGGCATTAGTGATTTTGCCTAGATTTAACAACAGATGTCAACTGTGAACCTTGGGAGAAAAAGAAGAAACAAAACTCCCAGATGGAGCTTTCTCTAAGTGCTACATGCACAGAACTTTTCAATAGTATCAGACAGTATTTATCTCTAAAGTGCTATCCAATAAAGTCATCTTACCTGTTGGTAACAGAAGGCTCAATTCTACCCTCAAATTCCTTTGAAATAAATGGATGCTGAAAACAGCCAGTACTATGCAATGAACAGCCTGAGACTCATGAGGTGGGGCCGACCAGACAATCCATCATTGCAATACTTCCAGCAGATGCTGCTTTTCAAAGAGCAACTAAACTGTTCACTTCATAGCCTGGTGAGCACAGTGAACGTGGGAGGTGAGCAAGGTACGGGTCTACTTTGTTGCGCAAGATTCGGAAAAGCTATTACTTACCAAAATAGGCTGTGTCCTGACACAAAATATCTTCATCATAATGCCTACTTGCCATCCCAACCACTCCTGGTACCAATGGCCAAAGCTATGTTTTCATTAAAGCCACGCAATCACCCCTGCCACAGCAGGAACCCAGCCCAGCACACCAGACGGTACTGCACTCGCACTCACACCACAAGCAATGATGACTGAAAGAGTAAAGCCACCTTAGCAAGCGTCATTTTTTAGGATGGCTTTGAGGCAGATGCCAAAAGAGAAGCCCTGCTCCTGGTGAGTTATGCCTGTATGTAAATACAGCTTTAAATTTTGACTTCTTTCATACATGCTTTATCATATTTGTTAACTGGTCATTAGATGCAGCTACATTCCTTTGCATCTTATTAGAAAGCATTCCTTTTTTCCTGAAGAAATAAATAGAATGAATGCACAGTAAATGCCTAACAGATGAAGCCATAACAAGCTGTTGCAAAGCATATAACACGGAGATGTTGTTAAAACAACGTGCATGCCTGTTAAATGCAGAAACATTTAATGTTATTATTAGGTATGCTATAAAATCTACCGTAATTTATTAAATAATATTAAAGTATTTATAGATGGACCCTTCTATGCTACGTAACTGGTTACTACTGTAACAAACATGCAATGTCAAATTTATCATTTAGGCTTTTTAACTTTCCCGAAGCATTTTTTCCCTGGTATGAAAAAGCAGATGTTCTAAAGCAACGGCAACTGTAAACTCCCAATATGTGCTCAAAGGCTGAAATCTAATATTTAAAATGAGCTGTTCTAGTACAAAATGTCTCCATGGTGACCCCTGGTAGCCGAGTGGGAACTAGACTTGGCAGCGAGTCCAAGCGGATGCAGCTCCTGTTGGTGGCATGGCACTGACCAGGGTTTCACCGCATCTGGGCTCCAAACCAGGCCAAGGTGTCAAGTATTGCTCCACACACTCACCAAAATGAACTAAAGAGGGCTTTCAGCAAACTGCTTCCACCAAGCAAACAGATAACATGTCCGGTTTGTTGTGGGTTAGTAATTTATGTAATGAGGTCAGGCTTTATAACGGGGTTTAACCCTAACAGTAAATCTGATTGTGACCTGCAACCAGCAATTAACAAAAGCCAGTTCTTCTAATGAAGTACTGAGTCAATAATACGAAATTCTGCTTTCCTAAGTTGCTTAAATATCCATACTCCTGAGTGCTGCTAAAAAGAAATCAAAAGTTTGCTTTGTTTTTTAAATTAGGGAGTTCAGATAAGTCGAGCCTCAAGAAAGTGTGTGACAGTTCAGCAACTGACCACAGTACCAACAATATATTTAAGCATCACAGGGTATGTTAGAATTGGAAGAAAAGAATTCCTCTGCTTCATACAAAATAACCCAAACCCTGGAGTTCCCCAAATTCCTCCTGTTTTTTAGTTTTAACTGTTGAGGAACAAAAGCACTAAGAGAAAAATTCAGTTCTCCCTTTGAATCCAGAATATCTCTTCTGAAGAAAGCTGGATTTATGCCACTGTAGCTGCCAGCAGTCTTTGCCCCCTAACGAGGGACACCAGAAAATTATTGTTATTGAAAATTCAAAATGCTACATAATTTGGTTAAGATTTAAGAATAAGTAATGTTTTCTCTAATAACAGTTTTCATAACGGAGCCTTTCTCATATACCATATTTTTCATACAAGCAGGATGACATCAGCCAGGGACTGGGGATGGTCACCAGTCAACTTGAGGTGCTCAACACCTTCTAAGAGACGGTGCAATGCACATGACTGGTCCTTATATTGTATATAAGCTAGAGAGAAATCTGCGGCTGAAATGAAATTTAGCTGAGGGGCTAGACTCTAAAGCTGAAGGAGCTTATTAAAGCCCACCCGGGAGGGGAAGCAGGTTTTATAAATCCACATTCTCCATCTTCTGAAGGTCCATAAGCCCGTAAAAGTAAGTCTTTTCTTCTGGTTCCTGTATAGACCTTAGCAAATCTACCATGGGTGAGAAGCACTAAAGAGCACTAAAGAGTATTTGGCCAAATGAGGCAGGCAAAATCTTTGCTGGGACTGTCTGCAACAGTATTTTGATTTCGGTTACAAGGAAAGGGATCTGTACTAAGCCTGTTGACTTCAGATGCAGGGTGTGACAGATTTACCCCTAGGGATCAGACCCTGATCATCCAGGAAAGGGAGACTTCTGCTGTTGAGGTTTTATTTCTGTGTAGGACTTTCCCTCTCATTCCCTTGCAGCACACACACACAGAAAAAAAAACCTGTTTCAAGCAAGGCATGACACAGTGACCTCATCATGAGGTTTCATTTCAGCAGAAATGTTTGATTTTGTACTGATGAAAAAACATGGTAATTTGGGAGCAGTTGAGCATTTTGGTCACCAAGGGCCCAGTTTGAGTAATGCTGATTGCCTCTTCCTGAGGGATCCTCCCTGCAGTTTGTGGACTCATGCAGAAGCTAGGAATCTCGGTACCATTGCTGGTCAAGATGTGCACATCTTACAATGTAGTTTGGACAGCAACGAATTTGGCTTAAGCAGATGAGCAGGCAGGTCCAAAATATGAATCTGCCAACTAAAACAGACATCCCAGGCTCAAATTCCCATCCCCGCCATGTGCAAGTTTCTCTCTCCTAGCTCCCATCCCTATCATCACCTTAAAAAAAAGATGGCTCAGAGCCACAAACTATTTCAGGACCTAGGAGTGAGTGAACATTGAAGCTGTGACTCTTGCTTGGAAAGCCCGAAAGGACAAATGAGGCAGTATCCTTTAAAGCAAGAGGCAAGTCCCATTCCATTTATGGCTAAGATTATGACTGGGAGAGAAAAAAAAGAATAAAATAAACTCTGCCCTGAAGCCAGAGATCAGCCAGCACAGGAGCTTTGGCTGTGAGCACTAGAGGGAGAGACCATGTCTAATAACAAGCAAGCTGCCACGTTCTGGACCAGATCCAGTTCCCAAGTGGATTGTAAGACACAGCCCTGTATTTATTTTTACAAAGATCAAGCGTGTGTATATTTATATTGCTTGGTCAAAGAAGGTTGACCACAAACAAGCAAACAACAAATGCCTTTCTATTCTCTGCCTCTGGCTCAGGTGGTGCCATTCACTCCATGAGCGCTCACCTGAAACTGCAGATACAGGGTGCCAGGAGTTTGTCTGATGCCCAAAAAAGAGGTTGCTTAGGCTTGCCTGGGCAAAAGCCTTAGCTATCCCAGAGCTCTGCTAGGTGATCCCAGTCTGTTCTTTCCCTTTTTGCTAGTGAACAGTATCTATGACCCAATGAAGCATGTACAGTGAAGGAAATGCTACACCCGACAGCCACAACCTCAGCGCTATGGTCTGCACAGGCCTCCCCAGGTGGGCTTTCCCCAGGCAACCTAAAACGCCCTCTTGCATCCTCAGTCCGTGTCAGGCAATATGAAGCCACATGCAGAGATGGCCAGCATAGTGCTGTCTGGTATAGTTACGACACGGAGAGAGGAGTGAGCTGCAAAAACAAAGTTCTGAGACTAAACCAGTATGTTTTAATAGACCAACAAGTACATTTGGAAAAAGCAGAAACTGTCAGGTACACACACCCCCTTCTGCAGGTTATAGAAAACACCTCTGGGTGATGATAGCCTAGAGATAACTCTGTACACCTGAAAGCTGAGAAGCTGATAAAGACATTATTGCTACCTACAAACTTTATTTGATCAGGGATGCAACAACATTTCCACTTCACTACACAGAAGGGGACTCTGGGCAACATTACAGTATAAAGCTGGAGAGCTGCTTGAACTTGCTCTTCCACTCCAGCTACCTCTTTGGTTCACTTTGTTCCTCTGGCTCTGCCCTTCCACCCTGTCAGTGTAGAAACTATACTGCCTTGCTGCTACATAACCTATCCTGGCATTTATATTGCCTCTTAGCCCGGCCAGTTCAGTCTGCTGCACCTTCAAGTTTCAAACTTTGGTGATGAACCTTCCATGATTTCAGACTTCAAAAGGTCCCCAAGTGGCCAGCGTGATAAGTCAGGACACGATATTTCTAGTGTAAACAAAGACACAGATCTACATATTTACTTTTCACAAAAAATATCCAAGAATGGATTCAGTATCAGAACACACTCCCCTCTCCAGGTCATTCCATCCTTCCTTTAAGCACCATAGCAATCACTGTTAGTTAATCTATATCATATTTGGATATGTTAAACTAGTCCCTCAGTAATGAGCATGGAGAAAAAAACCTGAAATGGTTTAATCCAGTTCAGAAAGGGGGCAAAGCAGGTAGATGGCGAGGGCTCAGACACACAGTTCTATTAGAGCAGATGAAAAACTGAGCCAAACTCATTTACGTGCATACACAACTGCAATGAAATGCTGTTTTACTCCAAACACTGGTGAAACAGGAGGCTTCACTACCAAGGTCTGCTGCAGGCAACCTGGCAGAGAAGTTGTCCAGTCACATGCAGGTGATGGAGCTTGGGTTCCTAAACTGTTTTGCCTTGGAAATGAAGCAAGGAGGAAACGAGCAATTAGTGCGAGTTAAGATACGACAGGTCCCTTATCAAAGCAACTGTCTGTCTGCGCACACTGATTTCCTCATGGACTTTGACTCCTAAATGCCTGTCATCTCTGAAATGGAGATCTAGGCTCCCCAGTTAGTCAGAGGCTTTTGGAAATGTTACCCTACCACATCTCATTCCTACCACCACGCACAAACTGAGCAGCTGAACCAGGAATTGTGTCAGACAAGTCTTGAAGAGCAAGAGCGCCAGTCTGCGGGTGACTCAAATTTGCAGACCTTGGGCATTCTAAGTGAAGTACTTAAAGACAAATAAATGAAAGCTGTTCGAGCAGAGGCGGCAGCAGCTGGCCTGTGCTGGATGCACTGCTCGAGAAGAAAGTGCGGCACGTATACCGCACTGCTAATGTGGCTTCAACTGCACCATCCCTGCCTCCAGAATGCTAAAAATGTGGTTTCCTTGCCTCTCTTTGGTCTCTTTTTCCTCCTTTTTGTTTCTGTTTTTTACTGTTGTGGTTGTTTTTAAAGGCAAACAAATCCAGAAAAATAGGGGAAAACAAATGTATAGAGTAGTTAAGGATATATCAAAACTCAGTGCTACTCACATCTTTAAGGATGAGGTTCCTACAGTGTGCAATTACTTAACACAAAGAAAGTAATACTTGCTGTATATAGGAAAGTGATTAGAGTACATTCTTCACTTCTGAATAACAATACCTCGAAATAGCAACAAAGATGTGCTACACATTAACTTTTAGGGATTTTTTCCCCTGGTATGTATCAAAATAAGAAAGGAGAAGAAAAAAAAGACAACATTGAAAAACCATCATTGGTTTTGACATAGAAACCAAAATTAAAGCTACAGTACAGAATTAGCATATGAAGAAACAGAGACTGTTTCAGACACAAAAGAAAGTGGTGTTTCAGGAGAAAAAGCTTGAAATAAATTAACTTGCTATTCCTGTGTGTATGCTAATTATAATGTCATTAACACAATATTAAGGACTAAAAATAAAGTTTGGCTTATAACAGACAGGAATTGTAATCGCCAAATGCTGTAAATTTTGACAAAGTAACTTCATTCGAAATGTATTAGTTGGTGCAGGCAGAAAGTCTGAAGTGTGGCAGTAATAATATCACCTTATATAGTATTCTAAAGTTATTTTGCTGCTCCTAGAGAACAAAACCAGTTTATGTAAAAGTTTCTCTTCCACCTTTTTCCAAATTTCCTTTTTTTTTTTTTCATTTCAGGCCTCAGGAGAAAAAATAATAATACAAAGCTAAACCAAAAAGCATCCAAAACAAATTTCACTGTTTTCACACTTTGACCCATTTCTGTTGCCTGTTGCAATATAGGACTCAGTGGGAAGAAAAGCACTTGAAATCAGTGCAGCTTCTTGTGTGGAGTAAGGTAGTCATCAAGATAATCAAGGGCTCAATTTTTGGAGCTGTTATTCTGATTCAGTTAAAGTTATTGTAGCTAAATTAAAGGGCATGATTGGGAGGCATGAAAGGAGAGAGTTTTGCTGCCTTATTCACATTCAGGGAACTGCTGAGACTTTCATGTTAAACTGGATCCTCACAAGGGCAGGCTTTGGCCCAAAAATGCATTTCAAAACAATCCAAACAGATGGTAGCACTTAATATATCCATGAGAAGTGTTTCTCACTACCATGCAAGCTTTCTGAGTGCTCAACTGGGCAGAATAGGGAAATCTTGCTTTCAAGTCATGTTTGTTTTACATACGAGCATATAAAGTTCTATAATGGGGGAAAATTGGTGACAAACTATCCAATATCAGTCTGTAATAGGTCAAATCGAAGAGAGGAAAAGAGTCCTTGAAGACCCTTAATGCATGTCCATGTGCAGGACTTTCCTTGAAGGTAATTTTAACTGTGCAGTTCCTATTAAGTTAAATCCCCATATTTCGCACTAGCTATTTATTACACCATGAAACAAATGTGCTTTGTTCAGGGAATTTAATTCCTAATGATTAATATGAAATAGTTTTGTCAAGTGACTCTTTTCTCAGATAACAATTTGTTACTGAATGTTAAAATCCCTGCTTTGGCCTTATTCTCACTCTGGCTACATGTGTGATGAACTTCAAAGCAAGTATTACTTTAATAAACCAGTGGGATGATTTTCAAAGGATTTTTGTTTGTTTGTTTAAGTTCTCGAGAGAGCTGCTATCCTTAAAGCACAAGATTCTGGATTCATGCAGATTATGAGATTAACTGCAGGTATTATTTAAACTGCAAGCCAGTTTTTAGCTCATATAGTTATGAAGAAAAATAGGAAAATAGGATCTAAAGGTAACACACAGGAACAAGAACTAGTAGTATGATTTCTAGGGCCTGACTCAAAAGTCATGGCTATTTGGAATTGTTAGCCTTTTGCCTATAAACTATACAAATAAGCTAATTTCTGGAACTTTGCTGAAGACTCCTTTTCTGTGTAAAACATTCTGAGTCTAAAACTTCTTTCCATAGAAAATGTTTCCCTCTGAAGCAAAGCAGCTGAAGAGACAGCTAAGGGACCCTTCAAAGCTTTAAGGAAATCCTTGCAGTTACAAAACAACCCAAATAAAGTTTAAAGCAAACCACAAGTTAACACTTTCTTAAGTGGTACAAAGATTTCATGTGTGCGTAATCTGAAGAGGAAAGTGCATTAATACACGTCACAGTTGCTATCTTTATGGGCACTCTGTCTCCCTTTGTAGCACTAAAATCTCACAAAATGCTGTGCCTAATTTCAGAAGATAGGTGGTTCATCATATTTCTGATTATTTTATCCGGATAAATAAGAGAAAGGTCATCTCCTGCTGTGACATATTTCTAGCCTGCTGCCTGTCTCATTTTTCACAGATAAAGCTTCAAAAGTTATTTGAATTATTATCTTTTTTAAATGAAAACATTGTTTCTCAGGATGAAATCTCAACTCCTTGAAGTCTGTGAGTTCTACCCCTAATGTGATAGGAGAAAGATTTTGCCAACTGCAACTTTTTTCCAGACAAGCAAAGAGAACCCACGCAAACAGAAATTGGTTAGAATCTCCCCTCTAATTTTTACCTCAGTAGCAGAAAATAGAATTACCCAAATTGATGCAAAGCTGCTTGAATTTCTGTATTTATAATATATACCAATTATATATAATCTTGACTGTGTATATATCCCTTTCAGCTTTGTGTTCAACACTGCCAAAACAAGATCTTCCTTTAAGTCACAGGGTTAAAAGGTACCTTTCTCTGAACTAAGATTATGAGTCTTTACTGTAAGAACAGGAAAGGGGAAAAAAAAAAAAAAGAAACCCTTAAGAAGCCTCCTCTGAATTTAATCTCTTGTCCTTGAGATAGCTCCTCTCCAGCTTTTTAAAGGGGAGAGTGAACCTGCAGTCCCTCTGGGGTATAGGGATCACGCACCATTTTCTCACTGCCCAATGGGTTTTGGTCGGCTATTTTAATGTTTCCAGTCCTTCATCTACATATGCCACTAGACATAATGCCCCAAGCAGCCTGGGAATGTGGCCATTTGTTAAATCTTGCTGGCGTCAGCTACAAATTGTGCCAGCTCGAGTCTTAATTTTTATTTGAGTGTAACTGTTAGCTCTACTGCTAATAAAAAGTCTTTGAAGAACCTCATCCTTTATTTGTATTCACTGCTGAATTGAACACCAACAGCAACATGCACCCAAGAGTGCACCCAACATCACACCTGGTAGAGACAGTCAACAAACCTGACTGTTGTGACACTTCTATTTAAGAGTTTGAACCCTTTTTCTGCATTTTACTGTTGTAGATAAATCTTAGCATGAAAAGCAAACAAACAAAATAAGCAGCTAAACTCACCTGCCCGGATAATACGAAGTTCATTAACTTTCCATTGCCCAAATCAGATTTTGTATTGGATCACAATCCAATCTGAAATGAGTGCTCAGATCCACAGGCCAAGGTTTAGTCAGTTGCTTTGTATCATGCCATTCACACACATACCACGTAGGAGAAGAAAACATCCATTCAACTAACTGCAGTCCTAAGAAAAGTGAAATGGCTATTTTCACCTGTCCCCCTAGCACCTCCTTTTGGTTGATTTGAGGCTTTGGATCTGCTTCAGTGTTCAGAGAGCCGCGATTATTAGATTATTTGGCTGATCGTGAGAGGCTGGCTCCCTCACCCCAGTAAGATCAGAGCATCATGCCTAGGGCTCCAGGCACACACACAGACCTCCGCACAGGCAGATTTTCTAAACACAGAGTTAATGCAACCATGTCATCTCATAACCACTCAAGTGGTTATTTACCCCTTCAAGTGCTTCTCGCTCAGCTGCTAAGAATGAGTTCAAAAGGGAGGAAAAGTCCAAACTGAATCTGAAAATTTTACCTACCTATTTTGGGGCATAATCTAAACCGCATTGATTTAATGGAAAGGCTCCAGCTGGCTTTGAATCAAATCCAGTGTGGAGGTCCTTAAGTGTTACTGAGGTTTTGTACCATTAACTGTGGAACAATTATTATAATATTCATATCAGTTCCTCAAAATATGAGAGGGCCTTTTGTATTATTTATGTCTCGTGCTAGGGGTTGGTAAAGTTTATTGTAGCAAGGATATTAGTCACTGATTATAATTTGCCATTTGCGATAACGCTTAGGGTTTCTTTATGTGGGTTGAAAAAACAAAATGATGAATAAATAAAAACACAGAATAAAAGGGAGACACGAGAGAGTTCCCCTCCTTCCCCAAATATATAGGAGGCCAAATGAGCTCTCTACCCTGCCAAAACATATGTGGGAATAATAGCAAAATGTCTATGTTCAGGGTAGTTATCATGCGTGTATTTTGGACAAGCTGCATTTGATTCTTGAGTGCTCTATCAGACAACGGAGGAAACCAATGCCAACATCACAAAAACACACACAAAAGCCTGGGGTAAGCCAGCCTCACTGTGCACTTTCAGTGCTAAATTAGGGATAAAATGTTGGAAACCAGCCCTAACATAGCAAAAAATAAACAAACTATCCAATGATGGAGGAACTGCAAACAGCTTGGTTCAGAGATGGGGTCTCAACTTCTTCCCTGTTCAGACCCCACAAGTTCCTCTTGATAAATAATTCTGCAAATTCTGAAAACATGGGATAGTGAGGGTGCGAAAAGAAGTTAAATTCCCTTTCCTAACAGAGAAATTCCTCTTCAAGAACTCCGTAAAAAATATAAATGCCTTCTCCAATGATTTGCTTATCAGCACCAAACATTGTTTTTTAAACATGGAATTAATTAGCCCATAGAAAGTACTACTATATATATAAAGATATATATATATATATATATGAAGATCAGTGAGTATAAATACTTTACTATGGAATAATGACAAACATACCAAGACATGGAGAAATGCACTGCAATACACAAGGTCTTTTTTTGCCAGTTGACACCTCTCTAAAATAGGAGAAAAAAAAATGAAAAGAGAAAGCATCAATAGTCTTGACTTGTAAGCAATATAAAGCATTACGTTCAGAAACCCTATATAAACAGAGACATACCATTACACAAATGCAGAAGAAACTCATTATTCTAAAGAAAACGTTTGGAAAAAAATCAACCTGACATGCCTATATATTTTCAGTACAGTGTAGTTAGAGAGAACAGAGAACAACATGAGGATCAATGTCTCTTTGGCATGTGGTACACAGGAACCGTAATTGCAGAAACCTCTAAGTTTGGAAATATAACAAATTCATTTGGAATACCTATCAGCTAGAGAAAGCATTGTGAAGGACTGAAGTGCAGCAGTAATGCTCTTTGTTTTAACACTGCTCTGAAAGTTATTTTATTGCTCAAAACCAAAATATTTCACACCATTTCTTTCTTTTTCCTCCCAAACTTCCCCCTCTATTGTGATGTTTTTGAAGGTTTCCATGGTGTTCTAGATTCCTACTTTCTTTATACAGACCCTTACAAAGCCCTTTTTAAAGGGACAAGTTAAGAGTAACCTACTACCATTCTCCAAAATGAGTAGTTGCATCTTTCCGTCCATCAGGGTTCCTCATCATCCTTATCCCAGCTGAATTCCTCTTGTTCTGCATATCTGGGTACAAGTGCTCTCAGAATCAGAAAGCATTTTGATTTGGAAAATGGGCTTGGATCCATTTTAGCATATCCTGTATGTTAGTTTTGTAATTCTACCCACAACACTACAGCTAAAACTAAATAATAGATGAGAGCAGCAGGATAATAACATTAAGAGCCATAGGGAAAGAAAAAAATACATGTTTTCAAATGAGATTTCTATTGGGAAAGGGAGTGAAGGACACAGAGAAATATGTGAAAACTGTTTCAGATGGCAGGAATAACAGAGGAAAAGGCTTCTGTGTCAAGATAGCAATTGGTGTGAGGAGATAGAGTTAAGGCCAATACCGGAAATAAGGCAGAATCTTATCTCTGTTGCTTGGAAGTAAATCTGCAGTAAATTAATCATTCTTACTCAAAATTTAAGTCTATATTGCTAAGATCAGAACATAGGCCAGTATGTTTAGGATTACAAGCCAATTTTTCGATACAGGAAATTTTCAGCCACAATATTGCTGGCTAGAACTTGGTGTCATAATCAAAAAGAAAATATTCACATCCACATATAAGTAGCCAAATATATAGCCAAATAGGACAAATACATTACGCTCTTTGTAATTCACATCTGATACACAGCAGAAATACTGAAAATGAGAACTGCACTGAGACAAAAATCCGAGGAATGTAAATCCTGTCTCTTCAAAACAAAAGTACTCTTGTTTTTTCTATCATGTTGAGTCAGAGACAAGTGGCAGGAAAACTAAGGTCCAAACACCTTGGTCCTTATAGACTGCCCAAGATGCAGGTAAGGATTACTTGAAGTACCTGGTTTTAAGCAAGGAAATTAGGAATTACCTATAGCCCTAGCCAGAGGGATGTTACCTGACATACAGACAGACAGCTCTGTATGAAGCTCAGATGCTCACACTCCCTCTTCCCTTCCTCTTCCCCACCCTCCTCAGACTGTCACTGGTACACCTGGGCAAATATTACACCGCTGACATGCTAACCCTGACAGTCATGACATGTACAAAAATGGAATGTTGCAACTTTGCTATAAAATATGTTCCTGGGCTAGAAAGGACTCGCAGGCAAAAGACCAAGGGAAGGGAGGTCACACACACAAAGCAAAGGTGTGTCCACAACCAGCTTGAAATGTCTGATGAGCCAACAGCTGGAGAAGGATGGGGTGGGGGGACATCTGTTGTACCAAAATAGAAATCTTTGCTACTGCTGTATAATCAGACTGAATCTGCCTATTTTAAACTTTACGGAGTATAAAACTTGATATGCATACTGTTTCATTTGTTTTGATCATATCTGATCTATTTGTTATAAATCCTGTTTTAATTCCAGTCCTAGATCTCACAGCTTTTTCCTCACTTACATTAAAATTCAACTTAGGTTGATTGACACTTTTATACAAATCATCCCCAAAACAACCTCTATCAGCTTTGGGATGAAACACCTTCACCTATCCCTTCACGCAAAGAGGGATAGGTGAGAAATGGAGACATAGACCCATCCACCTCTGGCAGGAGGACATGCTGGGTAGCTGCAGACATGTTCTTTTATACATTTGGTAAGTCCTATGAATTCCTGGATCTCTTCCAAAGTCCAGACCCTAGCCACCACTTCATCTTATTCCAGAAAGACAGAGAACCACAACCACATGTGGTGTCACCAGGTACAAATCAGTTGACTTCAGCTATCAGCTTCAGTCAATCCAGATCGAATGGTCTGAACTTCCACCTGAATTCCAAAGAGGTGCTATAGAATTCATTCAAACGGAGTTAATTCAAGGAAGTGTTTTGTTTGCTGCCCACTGCAGAGCACAGGAACCAAACTGGTTTTTATACCTTAAACAATACACCTCCTGGGTTTCTATGAAAAATTATTCTTTGGCTACCTCTCATCAAAGTTTTGAATCCACACCTGTATGAAATGGATTGATCCCTATTAAATTCCCTGCTGTTTTTGATAAAGGGACACGGACCAATTTATGCCACTTCTAGTTTGTCATCTCCTCACTCCATTTCAAAATAGAGCTGATGCCTTCCTGCTGTCTACCTGACCTTGCACATATCTTCTAAATCTGCTGTCCAGCTTCAACCAGATTTGCTAGAGGGCTACAAACCTCAAAGATTAGGAAGTTCCAACAGACTTCATGAAAATCAGTTGGATTGATGAGAAAGGTCTGAACTAGCACCTGCCTCTTGACAGAAAAACAGGCTCAGCTGTTAGAAATGCTGCTTGAGAGCAATCAGTCACCAACCAACAGAGTCATGCTTCCTTGCTAGTTTGCTTGTATGGAGCTCCAGGCAGACCACACACACCCAACAGCAATCAGAGGTGAAGCTGCACAGGCTGGTGTCATTGCAGTGTAATGGTGTGGGAGATGCCGACAACCAGAAAATCCGGTTTCATCAGTTCTGCCACTCATGACACAAAGCATCCTCTTGAAGGCCAAGCCCAAGTCAGGCAGGTAACCTGAACTAGGAACTATGACCATCAGACCAAACTTTGTGTTTACTTTAGCAGAATTTACTAATGAATACAGGAGAACAGAGATACAAATTCTATTCTCGAGATAGTGCCTGGACATCTCCTTTAGCAAACATGAGCCAGAGGCACCACTTCCCAGGCACTGAACTTGAAAATTTTTGCTTCATTTAAGCCAGGGACATCACTCCCATTGATTTCAAATGGACTTCACTCCAAACCTTTAGAGGTATTCAGCTTCAGCTGAATGTTTCCTCACAACTTGTGCTGCCAGTTCAGGAGAATTCTAGCTCTACAATTCAGAATTAAAGGATGTTCAAAATGTCTTACCCTTCACTAAGAAATAACCAAGATCAGGTGGCCATGTGATTCCATTATTTATGTAATGCCTCAAAATGTCATTTTTCTTCTAATATGAGATGACAGGTTTCACATGTACAAGTTTTCTATAAGAGTAGCACAGTCATCTTGATCCACTCAATACACACATTGCTAATTTGAGATAAAAGATTTATCATGTAGATTCTGTAGTTAATTGGCTGCAGTAGCCCTTTTTTTTTTCTTCACTATGTAGATTTATTTGGAATTTCTTTATAGGTGTGCCAATTTTCAAGACTGCTATATTTGCACCACAGGTTTCTTTTGGGAAGGTTTTTATTTTCACTTCGTATATGCTCAGCACCTCACAGTATGTGTTCCTGGTACCTGCTTGAGGCTCCCATGTGTTCCTGCATGCTCACACAAACAGAAAAAAAAAAAAAAGAGCTTTTAATACAAAACTTATTGTTCTTTTTAAGGACCAACAAGAAAATTGGCCTTTTTAGTTATCAGGCCATACTTGATATACATAAAACTGTGTTTGTGACTTGAGTGAATTACACTCTTGTACTGAAACTAACATTTAACTTATGTTTGAAAATAACAAAACAGCACAATCTTTCCCCTCAGTGACGCTTCTCTTCAACCACCTCAAGGAAGCAGCATCCATCATTATTTGTCATTAGTGTCCAAGTGTTTGACAGTAGCAGATAGTACACAAGAACTCTAGCTGTGACTTGGAAAATGCCATGGAATCATGAAACGGTTGAGGTTGGAAGGCATCTCTGGAGATCACCTAGTCCAACGCCCCTGCTCAAAGAAAGCCCAACTACAGCAGGTTGCCCAGGACTGTGTCCAGTTGCATTTTGAATATCTCCAAGGACGGAGACTTCACAACCTCTCTTGGCAACCTGTCCCCACAGTTATTTATGAGAATCTGGGGGAATATTTCATTATTCTGTAAGACATACTGATCAACCTGGTCGAACAATCTACATTCGCAGTCTGGCAGGAGTCCCTCATAGATATGCTCTGGGAGTGGGGAAGACACACTGATTCTAGAGGATCCGACGCACTATGAGATAAAGGCAACTTGTGTGGTCTGGTTTGGCTAAACTGGTATTAAAATCACAGCTGAAACCCAAAGTAGCTGTTAAAAACTGCAAACTTCTTCCATTTCCCCATTCCTGCTGCCTCCACTCCTGAGAGCAAAGCCCCTGCTGAGCTTCACAGGAGTTTGGTTTCTCTCCTCTCTCCAGCACATATGTGCATTTGGAAGTCCTCTCCCTTTGACCTGTTCTAGGAAGCAATGTTTTTTTTTTAGTCTGGCATATTCCTCTTCTGGCCATGATTTCTTGACAATCAAAATCTGTCCTGTCTGCAAAGGTGTTAGGTAGAAGGTCAAGGATATCATCTGAATGTAAAAAGAGAAAGAGAAGAGAAAATAAAAGTGCAACTCATTAAATGTAAGACATATGGTCAACTTAAGCTGTTACAGACCCTTTTATCAATTCCTTCACCTCAGAACTGAAAGAAATCAGGCACAGAGGTACCACATAAATACAATGCTGAACTGTTAAAGGTGTGTAGAAAGAAATGTTGCTTAGGCACAACTACAGAAATTCCAACCACCACCCAATTTTTGCTTAACTAAAATAAATGGACCACGAGGACATGAAGCAGCATCGCAAGTCATTGCTGACTTTGCTTTCTGACCTCTGAACTCATCGTTATCCCTATCCTTTTAAAACATAACACTTTGTTTCTACATTTATGACAAAATCTTGCATCTAGTCTGTGAAGACACACATTTTAAAATGTGCCCTGAATAAAGACACCTCAAAAGCACCAAATAGCAAAGGCACACTATACTACCTTTTACTGGCCACTCCACTGACCCTGTGCAACAGCTATGTTTTGTTTCCTGGGAGACTGTTTGATTCCTTTTGTCTTTATCAATGTTTTTCTCCACACATGCCTTCACCTCATGTATTTGTCCCCGCTCTCACAGATACAAAGCAGATCCACAACATCACTTCAGATGGGGAGTCCTCCCCTCTCCCCCAGACTGAGGCTCGAAGAGGGTGGCTGACACTTCATCCATCAGACTCCTTTAATCATGCATGTTTTGAGGAAACTTTAGTTGGTTTCAACAAGAACCTCTCACATAAGGTTTGGGGAGCTTGATTTGGGATATTTTTGCTGAACGTAATGTAGCACAAGCTATGTTTAACAGGACAATATTCCGATCTTAGTCACAGAATGGGTAAACTTCCTGTAGCTGTACAGAACAGAAGAAAAATCCACCATTGACATGAACAGGATGCCAGAGGTGATCCTAGACAGGATCACTTTTCTAAGACCTGAAACAAATTTTCAAAATTTGGCAACTAGAGTGAATATGGCCTTTCCTCACAGAGGCAGAGACAAGCAAGAAAACTGAGTCTTGGAAAAGACACAGACTCCTAACATTATGAAAAATAGAAGCCACCCTTCCTGGAAAAGAAATACTTAGGGGCCTGAGGCCAGCATTTGATCTGTGCTAAGAAACATTTGGATATTTTTATGAGCAGCAAGTTCATCAAGAATCTTGCTCAGAGGTTAAATCTCACAGAAAAGACAAAATAAGTGACTAAGGACTGTTCATATGAGCAAAGATGTACAGGAAGAGGCCCATACCAGTGTGTTGATCTTGCATTATGGAAATCAATTAAGCATTAATTATAGATGTTCCCAAAGGTTAAGTGAAGTGTGCCTTGCTACGGAGCCAGCAGCCTGACAGACCCATAGGGCTTCCTGATGCAAACAGCTCCTTGGGCAGACGGAAATGCTGAGCTCTACTGCCTCTCCGCAGCTGGGCACCCGAACCCGTAGGCCTGGCAAGGGTGTACCATGTGCAGCTGAGGGGATCTTGAGGAACAGCTCTCTGGGACCTGCAGCATGTATTAGGGCAGCCCTGAACATTGGGGAAACCAAGAGCAATCAACAGTTCTCTCAGGCGTTGTTCGAGTCCTAAATAGCCTTACTCCAAGTCTTACTGGACTAAATTAGCAAGCCGCTCCAAGTCGCTCCCATCAGTGAAACTTTTGCCTTAGCAAGATCAGAGTGGCAAGACCAAGCTTTGACACATTACCTCCCATGGCATTGTTCCCAGGAGGAAGGCTCTAAGAAAAGGCCCCAATTTAGCTTCTGTTTGCTAAGGATGTGGTACATGTAATGTTGATCAAACAGTTTCTGCCTTCTCTGCCTTCCCTGTCATGCAGTTTCTGAAAAAGGGCTTCTCCTGCTCTGCTACATCTGTAGACTAAGGTGATTTGTCTCCAGTACTCCGATTATGTACAGCTTAATTATCTACTGACTAATTGCACTTACCTTCTTGAATGTCTCCAGGTAACAGGAGTACTGCTTTCTTTTTGCTCATCAGGCCGTGAAGGCAACCAGTTTGTCTCATCCTTTCTGGTACTTCCAGACAAAGGGCCCTTCAAAAGAAAAAATCCTGAACAGAAAATCTAAGTAATCCCTCTTTCCACGCCCCAAATAAGACAAATATATGCGTGTGCATGAGTCCAGCTCAATGTACCACCCTGAGAGATTTACCTGTATCCAGAGGGAGGAGCGGCCTGCCCACAGTTACCTTTTAAGTGATTTATTAAAAGGAATTTGCAGGAATGCGAGGTTAATCCTGACAACGATACCTGCTAATAACTTGAAGCAGCAGTGCAAATAAGGGTGTTCTCACTCACCACACACGAGTCAGTTACCACCTTTTGCTCAGGAATTGCCAGCTCTCATCTGAGGTAAGTGCTTGCCTATTCCCCGTCACAATCAAAGCTCAGCAAAGTGGATGACTCTTAAACTAGATACAGGAATTTGTGCTGCAGCAAAACAAGGAGCACACAGTCTGATATTGCGTCTCCAAGATGGAGAAGTAATGTGGGATAGATCAGTAACTAGCTCATTTGCACACCTGCGTCATCAGCCCTTACACTAGGGTCAGAAGATATCACTGGGACATTCCCTTTTCAACACTTATTTAAAATGGGAACCAGTCAAGAAACTGAGCATTTCCAAGCAGAGGACCCTGAGCCAACAGAAGTGCAGGTAATGCAATGCAGCAGCCTCAGCTACACATCTCCGTTCAGGAATACTTGGCATGCTGGTGCACTTATAACTGCATCTGGTCTCAGCTGACTCTGACACCTTCATAGACACACTTCTTGAGTTGATCACAGCTGGGAAGAGCCAGTGTACAACAACAGGCAGGAAAATACCTGCTTTCAGGATCCAAAGGGATTACGAACCCAACAGAGACCCAACTCCTGTTGGGAAAATTCTCAGGAAAAACAGGCTCTGTGTGGAAGTGTCAGTAAGTGAACAAGCAGATTGGCACTCTTGTTTTTGGTTGTTTTTTTTTTTTTTTTTTTGTTTTGTTTTTGTTTTTGTTTTTGTTTTTGTTTTTTTGTCACAGCTACTTACCAAAACCTTATGCACAGGCTTTTGCACCGTGTCCATCCAACAAGGAACATTCACAGGCGAAACCAACAGAAAAAGGTGGAGGGTCTGGTGGAGCATCTTCCCCTGTTTGGACAGTGTTATCAGCAGATAATACTCACCTGTGATAGGAAACATGCCTTTATGAAACCTGAGCCGACCCACAGGTTGAATGGCACAGTACAGGCCAGTTCTGAAAACAAACTTCTGACTAGCCAAACGGGGCACCAGACATTTATGCTTCCCCTTCCACAACTATTTTGCAGCTAAACATGGAGTTTTAAAATCAATGTAAAAGGCAGTGGTGTTTGTTCATTCTCTGGCTTGGTCAATAGATATGAAAGGCAATACAAAGTTTTTCTTCAGCTGAAATGATCCCATAATTGTGTTCCTAAAAATTGAAAAATCTCCTCCAAATGAAGGATATTCCCCAACTTTCCCTGAAGAGGCTTTGCTAAAATCTCTTTGGGAAAATTGATTCTGGAAGACAGAAATTTGCGTAAATCGGCACTAAAAGGTATCTGAGCATAGTCCAGATTTGGAGACCCTGGAATGATGATACAAGCTGGTTATTGACTAAAATGTCAACAGGGCTTGGGTTTTATGGCAGCTATCAGCCTGATGCTCCCTGCAAATCAGTATCTGCAATTTAAATTTTGTATTTTGTGGGTTATCAGTTGAAGTTTAATGTCTGTTTCTCTTTCTTGTACTGTTTCTTGGGGGAATTTTTTCCCCCCAGTCAGCACGGTGATTACACAAGGTCAACACCTGCTTGCAGCTGAGCCAATGGAAGGGAGCAGATTCAAGAGCCCACATTGTCCCACACCCAAGACAGCAATAAACTAGTATTTCCTTTTATTACACCAGTTTAGCACCACAGCATGTGTGAGACTTCCCCCTTCTGAGTTTCAGGGGACCAAATCCTATTCAGGACCCAGAAGAAAATAAACACATCCATGTGTGTGGGACAGCAATTAAAAAACAAGACAGCAAAGCAGAATATCCATTCCCAGCCCTTCCTGGGCTTTCTTGGGTTAGTTACTGTGCTGCAGGGTGGACATGTTTCCCATCTGCCAAATGACAACAATATTTCCCGTTCCCACAGTGAGGTTTGGTGAGTTAATTCATTTAATCCCCTTGATTTCTCTCTCCTGACATTCTTCACCAACCTCCCTCTGCTACAAGTCAAACTTAACCCGTACCAATACATGAAAAATACCAAGTCCTCTTTCCCCACTCTCATGATTTTATTAGCACAAGAAGCGCATGCAAGCCTCCTTCAGACTTTGTTACCCTCCTCACCACTCCTACCTCCCTTTATGTGGTCTTTTCTTGGGTTACTCTGGGGCAGGGGGCTCAATCCTGTTTAACACAAGCGAAGTCTCCTGAGCAGGACTTTGAAACAGGGCTTCTCCCTTCCTAAGGGAGGATTCAAATCTAGCTCACAAGGAGGGGGCTTTACTGCCTATCTGTGACTATGTTTTAGACCAAAAAGCCCAGAGCTGAGTCTTGTGTGGGGTCCAACCACAGTCTGTGAACATTGCCTAGAGAAGGACCCTATAAAAATCATAAGCGTGTATTTTCTGTGTCTCACCAACACTTACAGGGGAAGCAGGGAGCAAGCTGCTCAGAGGGGGGCAGTTACAGGCAGAGAGAAAAACAGGTTTCCAGGTCGCTGGGGAACTCAAAGCTCAAACTGATGACAGTTGAAGACCATCCATATTAAAAGAGCAGCTGAGCAGGGACTTAAGAGCCACCATTCTGCTTGGAGAAAAAAAGCCCCTCTGTACATCTTGGGCTTTCAGGGACCTAGGGAATCTAGCACCAAACTGGGGCACCAAACTCTTTTGTGAAGAGTTCACCTGCAACAACAGACTCAGAGGGGGAAGGCTTATGATTAGACAGTATCTGCCAGGTAGTTTACTCCTGTGAGAGACTAAAACTAAGCCATAGCATCCCTCTGAGATTTATACTGCCAAAATAAAAAACATCTAATTGAGCAACAAATGCCTTATTTGCTCTCATGCCTGAAGCTGACCAGAGCTACTCTCATGAAGAGCCACTGCTGCAGAAAATAGAAATTACCGGGGAAAAAATTAGGACACACATGGGAAGACAATGCCAAGTAGCTGAGAGAAACAGCTAAATAAAGTCAATTATCAAATGCAGTATGAAAAGACAAAAGCTTCCTTTTATAACTCTGCTTTTGCATTAGTCTTATCCAGACACTTCATATGTTGGCATTCAATGAAGTTAGACGATGTGCTCAGCTGTTCTCAGCAATTGGGCACTGATATTTATTTCAGAAATAAAAGGGCCTTGTAATTCATTTGTAAGGCTGTACGTGGTTAATTCTTGATGCCTTGTAAATGCTAATTATGAAAGAAGATGTTAAAGGGTTCCTTAGGAAATCAATACTTTATTATTCAATAATTGCATCTGCAAGTTTAATGTTCTTCATAAGACTTCTAAAGAATGGAAGAGGTTGGGAGGTCAGATGATGCAAATGGTGGCTGCATGACCTGGAAAGTCATCAAGAATTTGAGGCCTAGTAAAAGGCCCAGATGTCATTAAAATATTTTCAAAAATCCAACACTTCTTATGGAAAGCAAACTGCTAGTACCTCTGTCTAGATGACACTTTGGCCCAATATAAACCTAGGCACACTGATAATTGAAATGGTTGTTCTGTTATTCATCCAAGAGCTTTGATTAATCCTTTGCCTGAATGATTTGTTTCTCTCAGGAACAGCATTTCAGTTCTGTCCCCCCTCATCTTCCCCTGGCTCACTCCCCAGTTGTTCCAGCTTTCAACATAGGAGTCTGCAAGGAGCTACTGTTAGGGTTATAAGCCCTGGAGACAGGATATAGCTGAAAAATCATTCTTCCAAGAATTTCTGGGTCACTGTCTAATTGATACTAGCATTAGCATGCTTCATATTCATGTTCCAACTCCACAGGCAGTACTTACTCTGCACCCAGCCATGTGGGACTGCTCTAGGCGGTGAGTGGGAACCCAAAACAACGCTACTATATCATCCTAAGAACGCACCAGCCCCAAGAGTTTTACAATAGCAAAACAGAAAAAAAAGTCTTTCTTCCACTGCGGTCATCAGTGCAGCAGTACATTCCTCTGTTTTTTATTACATACTTTTTAAAAGAAATATTCCATGTTACTTAGAGCTTATTAATTTGCAAAGAAACCACAAGTTATTTCCTTACATCATGATGGGTTTTTAAACTTTTTTAATTCTTACAGGCTATAAAAATCCAGAGACTTCAAAGGAAATGAGTTTAAGACTCAGTATGTTACAAAAGGAGTCCAGACCACGTTCACAAATAAGATATCTTTTGCTAACAGCAAAGTATTTCACAGGTTGTATTGTAACTTATACTTTGTTGAGAAAATGAATGAGAAGTGAGTAGTGATTCATAAAACAATCTGTACATTTAACGCACAATAAAATAAGATAGTATTGCACAGCGTTCTTGGAGAGCCAAAAGGCGGTGCCTTGTGATCAGCAAGCTAGTCAAATAAAAACACAGTAGGAGGGGGTGTAATGCTGAATTGCTGCAACCACTCCTAATGATTCATCTTTTCTCCAGCAACTCACCCAGTCAGCACATCCAAAATACAATATGAAAATTCAATGCACACCCCCCCAAAAGTGATGAAAAAAGGACAATATGTGCATATGTTCACATGTGTGGTGTGCATGCAGTATTTCTATGTGAAAGGATGTTCACTTGTGTGCTACTGTAAGAATTTGTTTGGCTGCCTACAGACAGGTCAGAGGGAATCTGCCTCAATACATCAGCCATATGCTGACGGAGGTGGTTGCAGGATTTTCATTTTTCAGGAGAAAGCTTGGTTTTTGCTGAACATAGCAAACTCACCAATAAATCCCCAAAAGTAGAAATCCTGGTGCATTGAAAGATCCTCTCTTCCCCTTTTGCCCAATGATACATTTTTCTGGCACTTGTCCATGATCAGTAAGATGTAATATACATTCATTTATAAAGGAGTGACACATCGCTGCTTGACACCCATAAGCAAAAAATGCAAAAGAAGTAACCTCATGCATACTGGAGAACTGGCAATGCCAAAAAGGATTTTTTTTTTTCCAGCTAAGGAGCCTGAGTGTCAAACATGACTTCACTCAAAACCAGTAAGGGTGAAGATCTCTACCTGTATGCTCCATAACCCCTCCCTTTTGCTACATAGACTGCCTCTATAGAAGATGCTCTGCTCAATACATTGTAACCTGCAGATGTTGTCAACACAGGGAGCAGAATTGAACCCATCAACTCTGTTCCCAAGCTTTCCTGAGGGTATTACCGACACCTGGGATACACTTTTTAAAGACAGCTCAGCACCCAGATAGGCACTAAGCTAAATATCCTGGCTGGCTGAGTCCTGTTGAAAACCCAACGAGGAGTGCTTTAAACATCTTGCCCTTGGTGTGAATCCTAATGAAAACCTAATTCTGAAAGCGAGCTTTAAGGGGACAGCTTCTCCAGATTTGAACACAAGATAAATATCATTTTAGGAGCCCAGGCAATGAAATTAGATGCTTAATTCTCAAAACAAGCAAACAAATGAATGAACAAACCAACCCCAAACCCCCCAACAACAAAAAAACCACCAAAAACCAGAGGGATTTCAATGCTAGAGGCATTTCAAGGATGTAGGCAAAATAGATTTGGCACTTCGGTGTTTGGTCTTAACAGCAAGATTGAGGTGGGAAGAGGATGGAGACAGTTGCTGCTGGAAGGGCTGCCCAAGCCCTGCCAAAAATGGCCACGTCATCACAAGCTACTTTTGAATCATGGAGGCTCTACAGATGCAGCTTAAGAAATGGAACCCAACAAACCCAGTGACCATCCCTCAGATCAATTCTCACAAGAGGGTTGCTTCCCAAATTGTCTCAGCGATTTCAGGATGTGGACTCTACCTGTATTTCTCAGGCATGCATGTTTTCGTTTCCTCAGACACTGAAGAAGTGTCTCCAGTCCCTCCCAGGCAGATGACCAAGCATCACTAGCTATAGGCATGATCTCAGGCATGCTTTGGTCCTGGCCAAAGCTGCTGTGAGGACACCTCATTTAGCTGCATCTACTGGACACAGCAGTTTGGCAGAGGGGGATGCTACAACCAATGGGAAAAAGGAGTAGAGCTGAAGGAGGAATAGCCCCAAAACCATTCTGGCAGTATGCAGAATTTTATCCTGACATCCCCAGGCAGGGCAGCTCACATCATCTCCCTAAGATAAGACAATAAGAACCCCCCCAACAGACAACTATACTGTTCCTCGAGCTTTTACCAGGAATATTGTCTGAGAGGATATACTCGACAGTGCTGTCTCCAGGGAAGCAGACTATCTACTGCTGGCTAGCCAAAACATGCTTAAAGAAGTCTAAGTATTCGGAGGAAAATTTCAATGGGTTTTCTATGGTTTCCCACAGCACCTGATATTGTCACACTGGGATGATCTTCCAGGAACTGACTATGCCACCTCAAGGGCTACTTTGAAGTGGAAAAAGAGCACAAGAGCAGCTCTCACTAGAGCCAGTAACTAGTCAGCACCCATATGAATGAGTTACTGTTTGCCCAGAAGAAACAGATCCTCCACGAGACCTAATTGCAATGGAAATTAGAAGAGGGGGTTTGCTAATTTGCACTGGGAACGACCCTTCCTGCTACTGACATGTGGAGACATACATCTCAGTGAGAAAAATACATACCCATCATCCTTAGCAGGGTAGGATGACTTTATCCCAAACACGGGAAAAAAGTTAGGAGGGAAAAGAATAAACAATTGCTTTTCAATGAGATGACACATACATACACACAGATTCCCAAACAGACTGCCCTGAGTGTTAAAAATAATCTTTTGGATTCCTTAGAAGTTCAAAGAGTACCTTACTAAACATGGCATTTAAATGACAAACCAAAGCAATGTTTTTTCCTACTTTCTTGTGGGTTTTTTGAGTCTTTGGGGTTCATACTTCCAAGTTCTTCCCAAAGCCTTTGGACCTCATGATTTAATAGAAGATAAGATTGTCACGTAACATCTTGGCTTCAGAAGCTTGAGTTTTTAACAAAACACAACTATTGCCAGGCTAACAATAGGATTGTAATAGTTGGCCCCTCTCAAACTTGGTATAAACACCACCTGTTGAGTGATTAGCAGATGCCTCATACATTAATTTGGGCAGCATTCCTTTGCTATGAAGGCTCTTCCATGCCACTGTGACTAAGAAGAGACCATTAACTTAAACTTATAACCATCTGGTTTCTGTCATTTTTTGTCGCAACTCTACCGCCAGCGCTGTCATCTCAAATTTGGCTGAAATTATAGATTTTTGTCAAATAAGCTTTCACAGCATGTTAGAAGAGCCAACACATTCCTCTTACTTTAAAGCAAAAATTCCAGAGGAAACAGTTGTTTTGGAACAAAGAGAGACCTCTGCAGTGGTTTCAGCTGAAGCACTGGAGAACTTGGAGGTTGAACTGATTATAGACGAAAGCAAAACCCACTTCAACACCATGTTGAAAAGTAAACACCAGGGGGGTGGCGGGGGAAGAAAAGAGCAAAAGAAAAAGTTAACAGCATTCTAATTTTCCCCTTTGTCTCAAGTTAAAGATTTTTATAAATAACACATTTTTGAAGATTTGCTCTTCTCCACTGATTTCTAAGTTTTAAGTCTCCAGAAAGTTTTCTGCCATACTACAGAGTTGTTCTTTGTGCTAAAGTAGTAGTTCAACAATATCTAGCCCTGATGTAATTTTTTTTTAAGTAGACTTAAAAGTATCATTATCCTCATTCCATAGGTGAGGAAATGGCTTATGTAAATTGCTGAAGGTCACTAACCAGTCAACAGTGCAGGCTCAAGGCTCTCTCCTCCCTCCACCACACTTAAAGGGAAAAATAGCATTTTTAATTTGGAAATTTTCTTTAATTCCTGTTCCCGTAAAGTCCTGTCCTTAATACCTGACCCAGAGACCACCAATTCGGTGCTCTGAAACATCTGAGAAAGGGAAGAGATATCTAAATTGAATTAGCTAGCAGGTGCTCATATCAGTAAATGAGTGAAAGAAGCCATTACAAACACACTTTCCTTCTGGAAGTATGGGTGCGAGGCTCGACTTGATTTTTTTCACTTCATGTAGTGTGTCAACCCGTAAACATCCAGGCAGCCCCTCTGCATCTTTGCCGAGCAGAAATTTCTGGTCACCAGTTTTCCCCACCTCTATTTTTTAGCAGGGCTACAAAAAAAACAGAGAGGGAATGCTCTGCTCCCTGCCTTGACCAGCGTTAAAAGGGATCTCACCAACGGGATTCTCCGGCCACAACATGTCTTTTTATTTTCAACATGAACATAACAGGCAACATTACGTTCATGGAGATCCAACACTGCATCTACTTTACAGACTCTTCCTCTTCCACTCTCTTCAGCTTTCCAGCCCAAACAATGAAAGACAGGAGTAAGAGGTAATAAGAAGTTTGCTGCTACCAATGATGCTACCAGCCCCCACATGAATACTGTGTTCTCCCAACAGCTTGAGCCTCCTTGCCAATTAGTCATTTTTCATTCTTAAAAGAAATTAGCCTTTTTGTCTTCTCTCTCTAGCCTTTTGAACCAAAATGTTTCCCCATCCTTTCTATCAGCATTTGAGGAGCTCACAGTATTTATGCAGCAGAGCTCACCGGCATGAGGAGGCCTCAGTGGCTTATATCTACCTAGCACTGACACTGCCTCCATGCAAACAAAGCTAAGGAATTCAAACAGGTTCAACAGGCTCTTAAAGGCAAGTGATTTCCAGCAAAAAGACTGCTTTTCCCCTAAACATCAAACACCTTCACCTGCCATCCAGGTCTTGTGCAGAATCTTTGCAAATGAAGTTTTACATGCCATCAGGTGTTTGACTACTCATTGCAATAAAAAAAAAAAAAATTCACAGCTATCAAGAGTCAGCTTAGCATTCACAGAGCACCACTGCTGGTGGCTCTACCATCACAAAAACATTACACGGTTAATATATCCCAAAGCAAAATACTGCAAACTCAGATCAGAGAATTTCACAAAGATGAGACTGACCAAATCTGGCAAAACTTTTACACCTTTTTTTCTAGGCAAAAACCAATTGCCTTCAGCAGGATATAGGGATGCTCAGAGTGTAAAATGACTCTAAGATTGTGTGGCTTTTAACTCTGGAGGATGCCTAAAAAGATTTTTCTAGCCTTATTCTCTACATAAAATAGGCCAGTGCTTCCTGCATTAATCTCTATCCATGCTTCAATACAGCAGGTTTTATGTTAACAAGCTTCTTCCACATTCATCACACTCTGCCTAGGGTTTTTATATCTAATATACTCAGGTTACACCCAAAAAGATCATTCAATCTGCAGCCAACATTGATGCACAGGCAGGAAGGGACCCAGGGACCCTCCTGCACTGCACGACAGCCAGGACCAAAGTCAAAGCAGCAGTGTTCACGATCTCTTCACTGGGAACACCCTCAAGAAAACACATGGCACCTTTCTTGGAAAGGAGGGGACTGGTGGTTCATGCCAAGATGTGCTTTGTAATTTATATAGACTGACCTAGACATTTCAAGAAATTGATGTGTGTTCCCCAGTACAAGACAGACATGGGAGGGAGTCCAGTGAAGGGCCACTGAAATGATTACAGGACTGGAGCATCTGTCCCATATGGGAAGAGGCTGAGACAGCTTGAGTTGCTCAGCCTGGAGAAGGCTCAGGGGGATCTTATCCATGTGTATAAACATCGGAGAGTAAAGAACATGGAGCCGGGCTCTTCTCAGAGGTGCCCAATGACAGGGACAAGAGGCAATGGGAACAATTTGAAATAAAGAAAGCTCCATTTAAACACAGAAAAAACATTATTATCATGATAGTGGTTAAACAGTGAAACAGGTTGCCCAGAAATTTGTGCCACCTCCATCCTTGGAGATATTAAAAAAAACACTACATTGTCCTGAGCAACCTGCTCTAGCTGACCTTGCTTTGAGTAGGGGGGGTTGGATTAGGCAATCTCCAGAGACTCCTTCCCACCTCAACAATTCTGCAACTCTTTTTAACCTTTGTAAATTCAGATAAGTAACTAATTATTAGCAATCCTGACTGTTAACATACACAAAATACAAATGTCAGTTTATTTAAATCAAGAAACGCATTTCACCCACCTGGATAAAACCCCTCAGCTGACCTATGAAGATCTGCCCCTTATCAGCAATGAGGGATGGAGGCTTACCTTAGCCTCTCCTGCCCTACATGCGTTGCCTAGGATGAAAGCAAGCTGTCTTCTTCTATAGGAAAGGCATAACATACGGTCCTTGACATCAGGGCACAAGAGGTGGGAATTGTGACTCCAGTACTGGGCAGGCAAAAGGGACAAGGACATCAGGAGTTCTGTGAGTAACAGGAAGGCTAGGACACAGTGGCCTGAAATTCAGTGACATCCTGTGCACTGAGTGCCACCTTGCCCGTCCTGAAGTTTGGGCTACCCGCATCTCCAATGCTTTAACACCCCACCAGCTAAATTAAACACAGCTCAAGAAAACTAGTCTATCGTATTTTCATAGTGTGGGAACATGCTGAGATAAAATTTCTTCTGTGACCTTTTTTTTTTTTTAATTTTTTTTCCCTCTCAAAATCGAGCTTAAAAAAGTCTCACTTAAGAAGCAAAGCTGTCCTGTTTTCACATTTTTTTTCCCAAACGTGGCTGCATTTGAAGGGCTGGCAAAACCAGGTTATGGTATAATCCAACAAATCCAGTAGGAATTTAAGGTGCACAAGCCTTGCCCTGAGGAGGGTAATTATTAGGTCAGTCCAAGAAAAATTGATGAACCTAACATAACATACTCCCAAACAGATCACGGTCTTCATATCAATTTTGGTCCTGGCTCCTATAAAACCATTAGCATACCCTAGTATTGTAATTTACAGCCTGATGATGCACTGAATCATGTTTTAATTTATCTGGAAGATATAAACAAACATTCTTGGGTGGAAATTAATACCTGATCTTTGGCTACCTCTTGTGGTATAAAAATCCAAAAAGAAGAATTACATTTTAAAAAACATAAAAGAAAATCATTGCCCAACTGATGAGCTTGTCAAATACTTCTAAGGAGAAAACCAGTTCTTAGGTTTTTGTATGTAAGAAGCCTAGAAGATCTTGCTGTGAAAACGCATGCTAGGGTAAAACCAGGGTGAATATTTCTGTAAGTATGTGCCATGGATGGCATCTGTTTTCAAGAATAGTTCAAAAGGAGTGCAAAGAAGTAGTGTATTTTTACGCTGGTAATCTCTCATATCTGTGGACTGTCTGAACGAAAACAACACACTTACATCACCTAGACATTTACCAATTTTGTGTGGACCCCAAATGAAAATTTTGCCTATGCGACTGAAGAATGACAATACATGAATTACATAAAAGTGTTCCTTCCATTTTTAAAGACAACAGAGGGAAACAAAAGATAGAAAGCTACAATGACCCAGGAGACTTTTTCCCTTGTCTTTCAGGTCAGGTCAAAGTGAACTAGCGTCAAGAAATAGCCTGCCTTCGTACACGAGAAAGTGGAGGGCAAATAAAGAATTACAAATAAAAGCCTCACCTCTTCTATTTCCCTCATGTCCACTGTTCTGCAAAACACTTCATGCTACTGTACAATTTTACGTTTAGAGCGAAATCTGTGAAGTATTGCTATTCACGTAACGTAAGGAGAAAAAATCCAGGGAGTTGATATGAGCCTCTGCTATGCAACAAGAGCTCTCCCACATAGAAATCAGGCTCGACAGCTACAAGTAACTTCAAGTATAGTAAAGGTACAAGATATACAGTTATGGGGAGGAGAATCATAAATGCAGCTGGCATGCTGAGAGAACATCTGTACACTTATTGTACCACAGTTCATCAATTGTTTATTTCAGCAAGTACCATACGCAAAGCAGAAATGGGAAGAGTGTAAACACAAAACAGAATTTGCTCAGATATAAAGAATCAGATGGTAGATCCATGGTCAGAGTTAAACAAGAAAAGCAAAGAAATATTCAAAATGAGCCAGAAGGTCTACCTAGCCTCCAACTGGAGTAAATCAGCGTAGCCCCAACAAGGCTTATGGCTCTTGTTAGTTCTGGTCTACTTTATGTAATCCCAAAGCTTTCTTCTGTGGTTACAACAGTAATCCAAAAAGCAGCCACACTCTCTATTTAAGGTAGGAACAGTGACTTGTCCAAAGAGAAGCAGAATTTGTGCAACTTCAGTGTCTTTATGGATTTTTAAGAAGGCCTGACAATTTAGGTTCTAGAGTAGGAATGCAGGTCTTGCTCAAATAATCTTCTCCCTGCCCCCCCTGCCATTAAACTGGAGAACCAGCAAGATCACCATATCACATTAACCAAACAGTTTCTTTTCTGCACAACCAACTCAGTAATGGGGAGAGACTTCTTTTTGCTAAGAATTTAGCGTTCTCTAGCGCTCAGGAAAACGTTCCTACCCGTATTGTCAAAGGCATGGCTTGTAGTAACGGCATCCTACCAAAACAAGAGATACCAGTATAAGTCCAGTTTTGCCTGTAAAACTATGCCTACATTAGATGGTCTATCAGTCCAGAATCATCCTGTGCTGTAACTGAGCATCACAGACCTATGTCCACGGGGTAAACTCCACTGGTTAAGTAGATGGTAGGAGAAAGAGCTGTGCCACTGAAATACCTACTGATATATAAAAGGATTTAAGACAGAACACAGGAAACAAGTGAAAACAAGAGGAAATAGTTCAGATTAAAACACCGGATAGAAAACAAAGCAACATTTAGTAGCCCTCAAACTGGGGGCAGGAGAGGGCATCATAAAAGGTAATACTACATACAAGTTTATGTTATGGCCAGCGCCAATTTTTTCTGTAACCAAGATCACAAGAGATTTACTTTCATCCTATGTCCTACACATTGTGCCATGGAAGTTAATCCAAATACGCTCCTCAGCATGCTGTGGGTGGTAGGAAACAATCTCTTCAGAAAAGACTGGAAAGTAACCGGCTATGTATGAGCAGAAGCAAACAACAGCATTAAATGCAGCACACCAGAGCAGCTATGAAAGTCAGCAGAACTACTGTGAATGGAGAAAGGTAATAGGAGATAGGTAATGCAAACACTACAGCAAAGCAAATTGAATACTCTGACAATACAGAACCAGAGGAGATGACTCTCGGACACCCAAGAGCAGGCAGCAAAGGAGATCTTCGCATGAGATCTTTCAAGAAAATAAAGTGGAAGAGTGGGGGTTCTCGTAAGAAGGAGTAGACCAGAAGAGTGCAAAAACGTAGCTATGCCTAAGTTGTCCTTTTTACACAATCATCCTGCAGAAAAAGGCACAGTCTCTCCTGCTGCACTAATCTCTCGATGGCCAGCACTCACATTCATATAGGTACAGAGAGAGAAATAAGATTTCATCACCAACTCAAAAAGCCATTATAAAATTTGCTGAGGAAATTGCAAACCCAAAATGGAAGCCAGCTGAGACCACAGCCTGCAGGGTCATGTATCATTAGCGCCAAGTGAACCAAGTCCAAATGTCCAGCTTACTGTTCAGGAGGAAACAAAAGCACTACTATATATGTGGGCAAAGTATCATCTTTTTCTAATCAAACCTGTCTTAGGTCTGGGTTCAGAAAAGCATTCAAGCATGTGCTTAAGGCTCTCTTTTTTCAGAAAACTGCTCAAAACACACATTTACCTGTAAGCACTTGCTAATGGCTGTGAATAACAGTGAAAACCATAACTAAAATTTTCTGAGAAAAGGTGTTGAAAAAAAAAAAAGCAAAATGGGATAAATGTGATTGTCCAATGCATTGCCTTATCTCTCTGCTAGGAATACTGTGGGATAAACAATGAATAATACAGGGCTGCTCCCAGAGTAAGATGGCCACAGACATTAGACACAATATCCTAGTCGCCAAAAATATATAATCAGCACACCAGCATATTCTCGGGTTTATTTATAGTATTGCCACAGACCCAGTAAAAAACTGATTAGAGTAGTTCCAGGTTTGAGCCCATTCTCAGCCATAGAACTTTCAAAAGGAATCTTCTGCAAGAGTCTAAAGTGGAAGTTATGACCCCATTTAGTGCCATTCACTAATGGCAGTAAACATGACACAGTTTTCATACCACAGCTCAGCCCTGATGCCTGCTTGCGATACATTAATAATCCTGTCATAGCTGTCAAGAGGACGCAACACTTGCTGTTCTGATGACGCTCCGTCCCTGTCTCCATGCAAATAATTTGTCTTTCATCACCAGCAGAATTGTTTTCCGGCATTTCTGTTTGACTCGGTGACTTTTGATCTCTGGCCTAATATTCCATTCGTCCTTATCAAAAAACCACAAATCTGAAAAACGAGCTACAAAGTTGCCGGCTAACAAATCTAAAAGGTTGCAAAGGCAAACTGTCACTAATTTTATCATGTGATTAATACAAGTTGACTTACATCTTGAGGAGGCCACGTTACCTCCCTGGGAAATACCCTTCTGCACCAGTTATTCTTAGGTGTTATTTCTGATTAATTATGCTCTTGCTCCATTAGAAAACTGATGGCCAACTTTGCATCTGTCTCTTTGCTTTGTATCTTACAAAGACAGTGGCTATAAAAAATTCATAGAGAATGAATGAAGAGATGGTCAGTGTGTCCAAGGTGGTGCGGCAGCTCAGGTTTGCTATCCTGGGAGTATGTGCTATGTATAAAAATGAAGGTCACAGAAGCATCAATTGACACAGCACCTAATCTTCCCAAGTAGAGGTGCTGTTTTTCACCCACTAAACTGCATCTGCAGTTTAACACAGTAGAATTATTAACAATTCCATGAAAAAATAGCAGATGCATCCTCAGTTTTATGAATGCAAATAGCCCTATTGGAGCCAAGGGGAATACTCACATGTGTTTAAGTTAGATACATGCATAAGCAAAGGCAGGATCAGAGCCCCAGCTATAAATATTTATGTCTGCAGTACAACACGGCCTCAAAAATGCATTCACAAAACAGACTATAATGCAAGATCCTGACAATACAGGTTACTCCATAGAATTTCAATGGGAGGCTCTCCTTTCTTGGGTCCCTTTGAAAACCCCAGCCTCTGTTATTTTAATAAAGCCACCACTGTCATTTCAGCAACCTTGGCCAATAGCACCCAAAAGAAGTCAAAAGGAAGAAAATATAGTAAAAAAAGGAAAAAAAAATAAAAAAAAATTTGTTACTACCATTGTAAAAATCTTTTCAAATTCTGTTTTAGCTTATTTATTCATTATTAAAAAGGGTACTAAAAGGATCTGACTTTGGAACCCTAACACACATCTTCAACTAAGACGAGCACAAATCGGGCAACTCCCACCTCTCTCTCTTCCTCAGGGATTTAAAATTAGATTTGGGTGACTAATGCAGATAAAAATATTCATTCGCTTCAGCCATACAATCTGGTTTCCTGGCACAAATGTTTGCAGAAAACAAATGTCAAAGCAAATGCTGTTATTTATTTTGGAAGAATATTTCTATATATCCAATCACAGAATAGAAACACCAGCAGGTGACTTACGTGGCCAGTCAGAAATAATATCACTCAGATTTGAAACAGTCAATTCACAGAGGAAGAACATTTGGGAAAAAATTTATCAGATCCATTTGAACTCAGAATACATAAAACAGAAACCAGAAAAGTACTGAAGGAGAAGAAAAGATAGAGTTAGCCAAAACAAATACCCCACACTGAACCCAAGCCGATAAAAGGCTTTTTCCCTTCACTTCGAAGGATTTTGGATCCAGCCCCTCCAGCTCAGTTCAGTTTTAAAGGCTCACATGAACTTGGGGACATCATCCTGCAAGCAAATCTCAGGCACTTGGACTGTTATAGCATTGTAGGATCAAGTCCTGTAGAGCATCAGATACAAGTTGTAATTAAAATAATTTACATGCTGCTAGCAAGTCAGCTAAAGCAAGCACATCAGGTTCCCAGCATGGATTTCAATTTGTTCAAAATTACTCAAGGATAGGAGCTCCTATTTTTCAACATCATGCTAGTTAGCCTAGGAAAAATGCAAGACCCAACTGACAGCTATTTGATTAGAAGAAGGTGGGGGTGACTATTACTTGGTAGGTATTTATCTTTACTTGCTGCCTGGATTCATCATGAAAGCAAACATCCACACTGTGCATACACTACCAACAAATGCAGCGTGGGCTGCAAAAGAAACAGGCTAGGTTGCTTTTCCCATATGGAAGCGTGCATGATGCTCCACAAGAACAGCAGCTTGGTAACTCATAGCGGCATCTGACTTAATGGCAATCCTGACACACAGATCCTGTCCTCATCCCCCCTTGCACTCCTCAAGCGACCCAGTCCTGGATGGAGCTGTGCTCCACTGGCTTCTCTCTTCACAAGCTGCGATTGCTTAGCCAGCCTTAAAAGCCAGTTAGTTGTCCTCTCCAGGCAGAGCCACCTAGGTGGATCTTTTGCCTATTGAAATACTGAGATTAACTCCAGTGGATCCTGGAGCAAGCACCTATTCCTCTACAGGACTGCCTTTATCACTTTGTCCCCACAAGTGACAGTGAGGTGGAGGGAGTTGTGTGAAAATGAACCAGGATCTCAGAAATCCCATTTCTACCTATATGGGTAAAGCACCTCAGAGAAAATCAGCTGCTGATGAAAAAGACCCCACAGAACATCACCAATATGACTTCAGCATTTTCTAATAGCCATGCATATTACCTACAAAATTAAAATATATTTCCTATTAGCGTATCTGGTTCAAGCATTTATAAACTGTCCTCAGCCATCTCAACCAATGTATGAATTCTTGTTTTAAGGAGAGATGGAGACAATTTGTGTTTCTTATTTACTTGGGAACAGCACGGTTGCTGAAATCTCTACATGAATTTTTGGGGTTTGGTTGTTTGTTGGCATTCTCTTTTTTGTTTTTTTTTTTTTTAGTTGTTTTGGTTTGTTGTTTGTTTGGGTTTTTTTCCACTGTGGAAATTGATATTTTAAGGCCATAAACAATTCCACTCCAAAACTTATCCTTGCTAACATTACAGTGCAGGTGGGTGGATATTCAGGGCAACTTCTATCCACACAAGCCAACTACCTTAAGTCTCTGACAAACAAGTTGCAGCATGTTTAACCGCAAACATTTAAGGAGTTACCCTACCCAGAAGCCCAACCACCAGAGGTAACTGTGCCCCCTACAGAGTCAACAGTTGGGAGCATCTCTGCTGGTGTCTCTGAGACTCCAGCACAAAGCCTGGATCCTCCTCTTACAAGGACGACAGTTAAATTCTAGTATTGAAACCCAACATTGACTGGCAGAGACCAAAATTATAGCTTCCTAGATCTTTTCCTGGAGCCTCCATTCTTGGACATTTCTAAACAGGCCATACAAGTCTTGATGGATCTCACAGCTCCTCTGCTGTGAATTCCTTTGTTTCTCACATCAGTAACATAAAAGTTTGTATTTAAAATTTTGCAGCAGACTAGCTGGCATATTGAGTTTCATTTGTGCTGTATTACTTACCAAGCTGACAAGTCATTTAATTATTGCATTTCCAAGAAAGCAAAAGTTTGTCTAAAATGTTGTCTAGAATGCACTAAGAATGTTATTTAAAACAACTAACTCATAGGATGGCATCTGAAACCAGCAGATCAGGAGTGAAAGTTATTAGCCTAGATTGAAGGCAGACTTGAGCTGGAATAACGTGTGTTCTCGATCTCCTCGGATTGTGTAGTCAGGAGGGAGATATCTGGCTAGATGGGATTTTGCACATCTGTCAGCTACATCAGAGATCCAAATGCAAAAGCCAGCATGTAAGAACATTATGTGGATTTGCGACCCTCTCCTGAGGATTTGGGGTCCATAAACCAATGAACGGATTATAAAGAAACACAGTATTTTCATCTGTGACAGATACTGCTGCAACTCCAGGGTGGCTCACAATATTTAAAGGAAAACCGTACCCATTCTCCACACACAGGCCCTGTGAAAATGCATAAGGCAAGCACTGCTCAGCATGAAGAAATTGGAAAATGTGTATTAAAGTTTGTTTAGCATCTGACTGGAAAACTCCAGATTTCTATGGTCAGAACCAGCACAGTATGGGAGTTTTTTCCTCTTTCATATTTGTTCTGTATATGAATCCACGTAGAAGAGATATTGGTTGTATGCCCCAAACCACATGTTAGACACATGCAAAGACGTTCACCAGATGGGCTACAGTTCCTATTAACCCAGAATCAGATGACATTTAATAAGCAAACTACATGACCCTGTTCATGGACATTTCCTATCAATCCGTTCCATACCTCCCAAACTCTACTTCAAATATCTTAGCATGAGAACTGCTGAGCTTCAGATCTCTTTGGATGCTTTCAAGGAAAAACCCGGGAAATAGCAAGAACAGATGAAACCGAACCTCTAGATGTGTTACAGAGTAGCATTTCAAAATGCCCACCCCCAAATTCAGCAAATTTGCTACTTTTACATAGGGAAAAGCTGGGAAATTAAAAGTCTAAGGGAATTTAAAATACCAAACAGCATTCAGACCACAAGGGAACAAGTGTGACACATTCAGTTTCTGGTTGACAGGAGATAATAAAAAGCTAACTCTGGTAACAAAGAGGGGAGTGAGATGACAGCATTCCCCGGTTCATGCAAACCTGTTCATGCTCACGTAGGCACGTGCATTTGGTGGCCCGCTTTCCTCACGAAGGCCAGCCCCAGATCTCTCCAGCCCTTTGCACACCACGTCTAGCTTTTAGTACTCCACACTTTGGTGAGTGAGCTGCTAAGCATCATGTCTTCTCTTGGTTTCTCCAACATAGTAACCGTTAATTCAGTTCTCTGTAAACATACCAGAAAATCACATTCTCCCCACTGATCACCTTTCTTTTCTTTACAAAGGCTATGCTTTTTACAGTCACAAAGGTCACATTCTGCACACTTTAGAGCACTTTTCTCACACCAATTTTGCCTTTCAAACCTAATGGCACACACAGCCTCCTAATGAAGTACAAGGCATAGCAGACAAACAGCAGTTTGCTGGAGATCTCCGAGGGTTTTACTCACCAGAGTGTCAAACACATCGCTGTACATATATTTTACACTTGAAAAGCTAGGAAAGCAACACATGAGCTTACTTATTTAGGCACACAATGTAAAAATCTTTACTTGACTCACTGTACTATTCTGTGCACATCCTCAGTCAGAGGGTTCTTTGTTTCTGTGGTCTCAGGGGGGTGGCAACATAAGAAGGAGTCCTATTTGTTTCCTTCAGATCTTGTTTGGAAAGGCAGTTGTTTTAATTTGAAGCTAGGATTGTCATTATTTGCACCATGACAAGATATTAAGTGGGTTTTTTTTTCCTGAGTTCACCTGTTTATATTTGATAAAAATGCTCTTTCGTAACTCATGATGGGCTAGAGAATTCCCAAACCGTTCAAAATACTTTAAAGTTCTTTTGGGACATAGCCAGATACTTAATATTGTATTACATTTTATAGTTGTCACTTAATCAAGCTATTTAATATTATAGTACATTTTAAAACTGTCACTTAATCACATTTTCTTGACCCTTTTATGTGAATTAAAGATCACTGTAGATAAAAAATGGCATGCTTTAGTTTAAATAGATTCACTATGTCCAGTTTGACAGTTACTTCTGAGACATTAAAAGAATTTTCTGTGATTAATGTGACCCCCACACGTTACATAGTATAATGTTCCATTTCTTCAACCATTAGAGGAAACAGCGTTAGACAGAAGGAGCCAAAACTTATCCAACTGTGTGTAAAGCTAAGAAAGCCTAAAGATAATGTACAGCTATGCTTAGTATACTATAAGACTGAGTGAAACCAACTATTTTCTCTTTCCTTACCATACAAGTCAGGAAAAAAAAATGTTCAGTAATAACACAGGATGCCTACATTCCACAACAAAAGAAAGCATTTCACTGCAGCCTTCTCAGAAAGGAATAAATGCACTTTATGCCATGACAGGTGAGCAGGACTATCTGTGCTTAGTATAAATGATTGATAGCCATGCATTCTAATCTTGGAAGAAATCTTATATACGCATTTACTCACAAGAGCAAAAAAGTACATAACACACGTCCATTTTCACAACCATTTATAATGGCAATCATCATCATTTTATGTGGTTGATCCAGAACTGCGTCATTTAAAGATTTTATGCTTTTAAGTTATACACAGTATATTACCTTCTCTTACGGGCATGTTTAAAACCACTTTCTTTTTCTGTAACCTTGGTCCTCAGATCCTATTTAATTCATTGAGCTCTAATCGTTCTTCCTTTGTATCTTAATCTCAAATCAAATCTACCATGTTTGTTACCAGCTGTGACTGTAAGTGCTGCCCATTCTTAGAGCATTCTGTGTGCTTTTCTTGATAATTTAATTAGAATAAATACTCTTTTTAATCCCTGCAACAGGACATAGTACTATAACATTGATCTTTCATTTTAGCAAATTTGTGTGATAACAGAACAGGATTTAGTGTAACCAAATCAGCAAGAGTAATTCATTTTGGATAGTCAGTTAAAAAGAGTGTGTATACAGTACCTCTGCAAACAATGAATAGTGAACTAAAATATTCAAAACATGAAAAGAGACTGCACAGAAACCAGTATGTTGATGGAGGAGGAGAATAGTTTAAAATTATTTACAAGAGCTGCCAATGAGATGCATATGGGTATAAGAGTGTCTCTCTTCAAAAATGTGGGCACACTGGGAAAAGAAGTCTGTTAACAGGGTCTGCTCAACAAACTGCTGCCTCCCACTCATTTACTCCAGAAGGATATTTTGTTAACCTAAGTTTTGCACACAGGACAATGTTTGCCTTCTTCTGGGAGAAATGAACCAGGTTTTGCACGGAACTACCAGCAGCTTGGGAAGAAACCTATCCCTTCATCCAAGAGCAGGCACTGTCTCAACCAGTTCCAGCTACCCCTTCCTACCAGCTATGCTGGCACCGGCACAGTATCTGAGAGCAGCAAAGCCTCAGCATGTTGGGATACAGCTTACCTATGCCCTCCTCCTATGGTATTGAATATAGCATCTAAAATGTAAGTTACAACCATGAAGAGCAGCAAAAAACTAGATACACACTTTTCCTGCCATCCAAAAGAAATTACAGCCATCTAGACTAATTGAAGAGCTCAGTGAACATGAGCTGCAGAACCTCCAAATTAATCCACCTTGTTGCCGTAGCAAGGATGTCACAGGTATCAACTCATTGGTGTTTTACAGTGCTTGAACATAAGCACAGCAGTAAAGAGGACAGGTATTGTTACTCCCAGTAGGTAAATGAATATTCTCCTTTTCCCTTCATCCATTCTTTCCCTTCCTGTTTATCATCAGCATTCTTGGATCTTTTCTTCAATTAGATTGTAAGCTCCCTGGGACATAAACCAGGTCATTATTGTGTCTTCAAAAAGAGATCATCGCAAGGGGCCAAAACTGTGTCAATGGTGCTTAGAGCCTTTGGGCACAATATTACTAAATTGCCCTTCAACTGCAACCCAAAATTATAGGCATGCTGCGTGCAGTATTTTGTAAGCCATTGTTTTGCAACGTGGAAATATGCAAGTGAACATGATACTTGAACAACATAATTCATTTTCCATTCATGAGCCACAATGGGTATCTCATGGCACTGTTTGCTCTTCAGTTTCAAATGTGAACTTGCGTACAAAGTCAAGCAAATGAGCTTTCCTTCACGTTTTATTAAGCTCTTGGACGACACTCTAAGCCCTAGAAGAAAGAAGTACAATTGCTGTTGTCTCACAAAAGCAGTGAAATTCCCAAAGAACTAAAGAACTCAGCCCTAGATTGCTTATGAAAACGACTGTAAGCTCCCTGCATGACCTCTTGCTGTGTCCTCTGCTGCTTTTCTTATCGCTCTTCATGCCAGCACCGCATTTGTGTTCAAAAGTGAAAATTAAGTTTTACAGCCACATCCAGTAAAAACCCTCATCTTAACTCTTGGAGAATATCCTTAATGACCTTATTGGTCTGAAAAGTTTAAAGATACCTTTGTTTTAATTTCTCTTTAGCTTTTCACTCAAATATCCCATGTATGACATTATTATAACTCTTCTACCAGCTTTATGCTTGCCAACTCCTCTCCTATTCTTTTGTTCTTGGGCTAATCTTTTCTTTTGTATTAATGAAGTCCTTTGAAGTATCTCTTCAAATCTTCAGCTAGATTCCTTTGTGACTTCCCCCCCCCCAACCCGATAGGGTCTTTCTATAATGAAAATTATTAATACTTCCCCTGCTTCTGGCATTGTATCGTCAGCTCTAAAATGTTCTATTATTATTTCTGATCTTAAGCTGCTTTCTCCTGACCCAGGAATATTGGCAAATTACTGACCTATAGTCAAGCTTTTATAGGGAAGGTCTTGCATCAAATGGTAGCCTTTCAAGTGCTTAACCACCTAGTAATAATCCTTAAGACAAATGGCCTCCTGGTTTGCAGTTATGCCTAGCTTGCTATGCATAGTGCTAGGAGAGTGTCCCTTAAAGTGGTCAATGACTTTTTATAAAACCATACCTTGAGTATCATGTCAGCTCTTACCCACCTTGCTATTAGCACACCACTAGACACTGCAGATCATGGTAACCCTTTCTGACCACAGGCCAAGTTATAAAACACAGGATGTCTTTAGATTGAACGAAGCACCAACTTGTCACTCTGCAACATCATTCATCTGCATTGAGCAACATGCATCACCTTCTTGTGATCAATGCAGAGCCCACTGCTCCTGAATGTTACTGGAGCTAATCATTAAGACAAATTTAAGAGTACTGACGCTCCTTTCACCCACTTTATGCAATGAATTAATTCCTATACCTACAATTTGGCATTTTGCTGTGAATCAGTCTTTTTTTCCTCTTTCTGCTCCATTATCCACCGTTGCCTTAGGTGCAATGCAGTGCTTTAAGGTGATGCTTTTAGGAATAGGAAGTGTTTGTGAGTAGCAATTTTCAAGAATTTTTTTTAGGTCATCTCCTTCAATCGAGAGGATGCCTAAAATTACTGTAAACGAGAAATCAGGACTACAAGCCATGAAGCAACATGAAGCAAAATGTTCCTTAACAGGTTCTTTCCTGGTCACCCAGCTGAACAAAAATTCTACAGGCAAACAACTTTTCACCTCCCAACCACAATTCATGACTTTTAAAAATTGCCTCATCATGACCACAGATTTTGTCATGGCTTTCATCAGAAAAACAAATCCAGAAAAAAGGACAGATGACAAGGATTGTGACAGATGTCTTTCTTTGATGCAATGACACTCCCTATGCGGATAAAGAACCACAGTCAAGAGTGGTGACTATTTTTTGACAAATCTCATTTTGCTGAAATGGGAATATTGAGGGAGGAGGCGGCTGATGAAAATTGTTCTCGTAATTAGAAGATCTTCAGCTAGTCCACAGACAATGATATCCTTCTGATTTTCTGTAACCTGGCCTCCAATTGTCAATAAGAATTTTTACTAAAAATACAGAACAATCAAGCTTATAAAATGACTTTTTAATGTTCAGTTATATTTATCTTCATTGGGGCTATTTGCAATATTTGCTGTGCTTAATCTAAAAGATGAGACAAATGTCACACATGAATGACAAACATATGGCAAATGCCCTCTTTGAATAATCCTGTTCTCTCATATGCCCAGAAGCACAAGACCCTTTGCATATCCTCAGCATTCCTTAACACAACTTAATGCAAGCCAAACAGCAAGTCCTTCTGTTTTCAAATTAACTCCTACCCTCCTCTCACAAAAGAATAAATTAAAAGGCAGTCTGTAGACTTCTCTAGGCTTACATAAAGAGACTCGGGCAGAACCTGGAGTGGAACACAGAAATCTGCCGGCTCCAGCAAAAGCAACCTGACTCAGGTAAAAGCTCCTACAGGACGACCAAACTTCTACGTCAGGTTGCTGGCCACTCCATTGCTTTAGTCCATGGTCACTGAGACACATTATAGGTGACAGTTTCATGTGCACACTCAACATTATTCTGAGACTGCTCTCTTGAAGCTGGTCGGGCCTTCACAATTGAAATACATTTGAAAACACACACACACACATGCAACTTTGATGCTCCGAAGTTGAACTTTGAACATTAAGTACATATGTCAATGGACTCCAACCAAACCCAACATTTGCTCATGGCAGAAAGCTATTCACTGCTGAACTGGGGATGTGTCTCCAACCTTATACACAGTCAATGTTGATGAGGGAGGGGAGCAAGGTGAATATTAAAAACTGCTGCCTCAAGAATAATATCATGTACAGATTTAATCATAATAAAAAATGATCTGCAAGTAATTGTAGTCATTACTACATCTGCTCAGAGCTGTGGGTAATCATTATGTATGAGTGAATTAAATCAAATTCAGTATCATGGGCCTGATCCTAGAATTTCTTGAGTAAACTCGCCTCATATTAATAATCTCCCTGAGTGCAGCGAGTCTTATTTGCTTCTACAGGTATGTTTCTACATGAGGAGTCTTTCGACCCTTCCTCACTTTACTTTAAATGCTAATTGAAATATAAGTCTAAAAACTTAAGAAGGTAGAGTGAAACATAGATCCCAAAAGGTGGGAAATGCATTTGTTTCAGGCTGCTCTTCTGCCTGTAAAGGCACTGAAGGAGCAGAGAGAAAGATGGCTCGGTGTGGAGCTTGAGTAATGGAAAAGGCAAAGCCTTCCAGGATAAAAAGTTGAGCTCAAATTCCCTCCTTTTCTCAGTAAATCCCAGGCATTAGCACAGTACTGGAGACACAGGTGTAATTTATAGCACAGACTGGGAAAGTCAAACCCTGACTCATGTAGATAAGAAAAAACCTGTTTACAAAACCTGCTGAAGGGCAGAGCTGGAGCCAAACTCAAACTAGATCAATAGCCAGATGAATTATTATTAAAAGAAATAAATTATTGGTGAAAGTTCTTCTCTGTCATCTGTGCCAAATACTAGAGACTGCATTTTAGCATATCATCATGAAAATCCATCCAAGAGCCAAAGTTTTTACACCAATAGTCTTGTGCTGACTTCTATGTATGTTTGAAACGAGAAGTAAGAACTGAGGTCCCAGATATACCCTTTGTGCAAAGGGCAAGTTTTACCCTTTTTACAGACAAGGGTCCAAGGAAGGCATCATGCTCTTCCAAAGATGCAGGAAAGAAATGGAACTAGGTCTGAATTATTCCTCACATGCCCTTGGTGAGGTCACGAGATGTTACAACCTGAGTTTAGGTGACATTTTTTCTGTCTTTTCCATGGTCGATATTCCACTGAAGAGAGTCTTGAGGGCAGCTGGAGCAAGGAAAAACCGTAGTAGTTTGCCTCTGTGCAGGTGGACTGTCAAAGAGCAAAGATGGAGCCCTGGGCTTGTGGCAGAGCACAGCACAGGCATGGGGACACACTCATGCAGTGGGAGAGCTGCTGATTCCACACGGTGCAGAGAAAGCTCATCAGATTTACCTCTTTCTATGTCCTTTCAAGGGGAGTGTACCACAACAAAGGAAGCTTGGAATTAGCTTTTATAAATAGTTCTGTATTTTTGTCTCCTGTCCAGAGACAGCAATATCTCTGGATGGGATGTTCACAGACAGTGGAAATGGAGGAATTAAAAAAATAGGCAGAGTAGATGTGGGTGCGTGCATCACACATGTGAAGATAATACATATATATATACACACACACCCACAAATGCAAATCTCTCCATCACCCACATCTACGCACATATACTCTCACTACTAACATAGGTAATTGAGTGCAATAACACAAATGATCATTTTTTTCTCCTGAAACAGATGAGCTGGCAAGCATAATCAAAAGATGAGGATTGTTTTTCCAAAGAAGAGTGAGAGCATCAACAACAACAAAATCCATTGAGAATTATGACAACAATGTAAGAAAGCAATCACTGGAGAAATCCTGATAAATGAGGACCTTACATTTTTAAATGCCTTAGAAACAGTACAAATAAATCCAAATTTGAACAGAATTCATTGCACAATTGAATTAGAATGGAAAAATTCAACCAAACTGTTAAACTTCCACTACAGAATTTCTAAGTAGTTTATCTAGATAGAGCTATAGAATGAATAAAACAGCAGCAGAAAGGATTGAAGTTTTGCTGTCAGTAAGAAATCCAAATCATGGATAAGAGTATTATGAATCCTACGTAAAGAGCTCTGCAAAATATCCTCCAGTGAACAGGAATCGATGAATGTGCACATGTAATTGAACATGCAAAAAAGAAAACCAACATCCCAAGAAGGGAAACGGAAAAGCTCTCAGGAGTACTGGCCAATGCTAACATCCACAAGACCGAGACGCATACAAGGAGAAAAAGCAAATTACCGAAAATGCAGCCTGCTATGTAAAATAAAATACACGTTTGGGCCTACACATATTCTTCATTAGATTATCAAGGGAGCATGTGTCACACACACAGTTGTGAGGAATGCTGGCAGGAACACTCAACCACATAAAGCTTGCCTGGTTTTGGGTTTCATTACCAACATTGGGCCCCATGTTGTTCCCATCTTAATTGATGGCAAACTTCCCTTCGACTTCACAGAAAACAGGATCAGGCCCTTGCAATTTAGATTGCTCAGCAAAGGGTTAAAAAATAAAGTGTAGTGAAACCCTTGAAGTGCACCTCAGCCCAGAGCCAAGCCACCCCGAAGAACTGATCCCTTTTGCATCCCACACCATAGGAAATAGGATTTTCGTAGCTGTGTTTTGTGTTAAGTTGTTGGGCTCAGCTAAATCAAAACTCAAGCAAAGCAAACCCACATGAACTAAGAATCAAATGAAATTTCACACTCCCCCTGCATACTGAAGCAGCCCTACGCAAAGGTACTTTCAGCAGACGAAGCTAGTGCACCTTTTAAGAGTAAGCAGAAAGTAGAGCATATTTGTAACAGACGAATTAGAAGTGCATCAAGGTACTGGATGAAAATATTTTTTGAACGTAAGCCAAGTACACAGTAGGAATAGGTTAGAAGGCTAAATCATTTCTAACCACAACTTAAAGAAGACTTCATTGTAAAAATATCCTTTTTTAACTCTTCTCTTCCAAGCACACATCACAACTTTTGTTTCCATTGGTTTTATTCCCTATTTCAAAAGCAGCATTTGCTGTAACAGCTCATTTTTTCATGCAAAATACTGAATCTAATTGCGGAAATATGTCATTCCCTCCTCTCCGCCACATGGCATGAGTTAATGATGATGAATGAAAGTAATAAAACCCAAATCTTTTTCAAACTAAAGCTCCTGTTAAATTACTGGAAATTATATGCATGCGTCTACAATGAGGACACTGCAGAAGGTCAAAGATCTTGCTTCCTGCGTTTGGCCAAACTATTCAACAGGCAGCTTGGCTGAACCTGCACAGACACATTTTTGCTGAGATCTGGGGGAGCCACCTAAGAAAAGCAGCTTAGTTTAAGGCTGGTGATTTCATTACAGTGTTTCTCCCCTTCCCCATGGAACACTAAATATCATTCACCAGAGCCTAGGACCTGCCCCCCATGTCCATGCAAGCTATTTTTGGATGTTTGAGACCGGGGGTTGGAACAGTAATATATCATCTAATGTGATATACGTTCTTAGAGAAGGTCCCAATTTTCCTAATACAAAACCTTATTCTGTGGCATTGATACAAAGCAGAAGGAATACAGCAAATTTAGAGCCAGACGCTGCCTCTCATTCACTCTGAATCACACCTGATTTCTCCAGCTGGTCCACTGAGAAGACAGGCAAACCATTCAAAGATTAAGGTCCTACTCAATACAAACACAAGGGGCAAAATATATTCCTTTCCTTTCTGAAAACTTGGTTTCCAATTCTACACGCTGCAAACTGCGTCAGCTTATTGCTATTCTCCCCATTCATTCGTTTCCTCATTTTTGCTTAACTGGCCAACGGTGCTGCGGTCCCTTCTTTTCCTTTGGGCATTCGGACACTATGTTCTCCCTTCTTTTCCCCCGGCTCATCCACAGCTCTCTTCAGAGTCTTTTTGTTTCCCTCCCCTTCATCATGAATTCATTGAGGTTTCATTGTTTTTGTCTTCCCACTATGCTGACCTCCCACTCCCTATGCTTCCCTCTTATGGTCCGTTTCACAGATGGACCACAGAAGACATGGAAGGAAAACATAAGGAGAGGAATTCCTAATAACTTCCCTTAGTGTATTTCCCTCCCACAGATGAGTTTGAATGCTTTGAATCCTGGACTGGTGTAAATCAAGGTGTTATTTTGCACAAGACAGCATAGGTTATTTTTGCAAAAAAGTATTTGTAGTACCAGGCTTACCAGCAGCAAAGCAAAACTTACCATCCTTGCAAGTTTTATTCCTCTCTCTTTCCATGAAAAACAGTTTGCAGAATTGAAATGCATAGAATTAGAAACATCAGTTTTCAGAAACAAAAGACCTAAATTCTGCCACTCATGTTCACAGTGAGGGATAACTTACTCTATAAGTACTACTCATTTCATCTCGTCAGAGTCATCAAGAAATCATGTGTAATTCAACTCTCCATTCCACTCATTGCTTCACCACACAGCGCAGACTGGAGAAGTGCAACACAGCTCTAAGCACAAAGCAAAGCAGGAAGGCTCCCATTGTGAGGAGTCAGCAAAGGAATGGCTGCAGTTAATCACTGTGTATACTCATTTAGAGCAAAAGAAAGTGAACGAAGGTCCAATGAAGGAGCAAAATTGGTTTTAATCTGCATGTTGACACCGGTGAGGGAAAGCACAAGAGTTAAAAAACAAATAGATGTAATTTTTTACCTTTCTTTTTGCATTGCCAAAACACCTTACCCTATGTCACACTCTAGGATGCACACACTCCCCCCAATAAGTTTCGATGTATAGGCAAGAACACACAGAGATGTTATTAGCAGCTACATAACACAGGGGTGCAAGTCACATGTTTTCCATGGGACTCATACAAATATGTGAGTAAGAAGCGAAAAAGGTCTGTTTCAGACCTTGCCAGTTCACACCTGGCTTTCAGATACTGGCTTTGGGACGATTCTCCAGAGCTCCCGTGTAACCCCTACACTATTGGAAATTACTAATTTCTCACTATGAGGAAGCCACTTAACCTTGATCCTGAGCACGCACGAAAGGACGAGGAAATCTCACAGAGCCACCTGTGACGATATTTCACCGACTATTTTTGAATGTAATGGACATCCAGAAGTTTCAACAATCTCTGTCATCTTTGAAAAGAAAATCTCTAAGGGATGAAAGAAAACTAACCACATAACACCTCTGCAAGCACAATCCTGATCTTAATTGTTTAAGACTAGGTTTTTTGGTTCAGCAGTTTTGCATGGAGCTTACAAATATCATACAGAATACATTGTGGTTTTCTGGCATCCTATGTCCACAAACAGAGCCATGTGTTGGAATGGAATTAAATCCATTTGCAAGGCTGCATGTCTGTTTTAAAGGAAGCATATTCTAAGCTCTAGTACTTTGCAGGTTGAGAGAAATAGCCTCATCCCACAACTAGGGGCACCTCTTCTGAATGTGGGCTTCCTAGGGAACAAATGACATCAACGTGAAGGAGTAGGTTTCATAACCAAAGCTCGGCCCTGTGAGCTTTAACATATTAGCTGAATATTTATAAGAACATGTCCTCATTTACTAAGCTTCTGGGAACATTTCCACAATTAAAAAACAAAACAAAACAAATTGAAAATAATTGTCAACATACTGACAACAATTGGCAGCTTTCAAAACAACTCACAATGCCATCTCCAGGCCTTCATAATCTCCCCCACGGTGACACTCCATTACCATCCTACCCGGGTGCTCATGTTAACCTTTGGAGGTGCCCTCCATTCCCATGCCCCCATCTATCTACATGAAGTCCTAAGTAAGAGTCGATACACAAATCCTATGCCACATTTAAGAGTCACACTGAGGCAGTAAAAGGAGAGTATTCCAGTTCTTCGCTAAATAACCTGCTTCAGCCACGTGGCATGGGTTATTAGCATAGTCATGGCCAGAGCAGACACACCAATTCACATAAAGGTAAAATAGATTTATGGAGAAATCATATTTGTGGCCACCGCTGACAAAAATGAACTGTAGTGAAGCTATACCATAAGCACTCCTGATGAAGTTGTTACTTACCATCAAAAAACCCACAGTATCAACTCAGGAGAAGGGCAGCATACCACACCAAAACATTTTGCAACTTCATCTCATTCATACAGATACTGGAGACAGCTGCTGAGAATGAGGAACCTCAAATCCTGAAATCATCTCCTCTAGGACCTCTGAAAAATGAAGACAAGAAGCTGCCACAGAACCATGATTCAGCCTTGGCAAGTTCTACAGGAGCATCTGCCGCAAACTAGGATCTTCTGACTCTACTGACTCAAATCTGCCAGCTTGCCCCTCTCTGCTTATACAAGATTGCCAGCTGCAGCCACCACATTGTCTCAATACTAGCTGGGCCCAGGCACAGACTAAAGAAGGTCTAGCAGGAAATGCTTCCCAGATTTGAGATCTGCTGCTCTGTGGTCTTCCTGGTGGAAAAAGTAGGAAGAGAAAGTAAAGGGAGAGGCTAAGAAGAACAGGCAATAATTACAGAGCAGATCTAGCTGCCGAGAATGATGAAGTAACTCTCTGAGCAAGAACGAGATGCTTCAAGGAAAGGGGACACAGCATCTTCTCTGTCCTATATAGTATTCAGATGTGGTTCCCTCACCCATTCCTGACTCCAGGCCTGGCTTTTTTCTCCTCTACCTTCTCATTTGATATTTCTTGCTTTGTTTTTATTTTTACCTCAGCACCTACCACTTCTCACCTAAACACCCTCCCGTATCTCTTTCCAGTTGCAGAAACCATCAACAGTCTTAATATCGGAGGGAGGAAACTATCAGCACCTTTTCACAGGAAAAGCATGATGATCATTCTCCTCTAGCTCTGCTCAGCACCTCTAGGCTTCCTCCATACGGATGTGTTTTCTCCTCAGTCTCCATGGTTTCATCCTGTCCTCCTTTGTTCCCTTCATTTCACAAACTTCCTCTATGGCTTCTGCTCCTCCTACTGACATCTTTGAAGTAGTGTGTGGCACAGAATACTTGTTCTGCATTTGGGCAAAGCTCATTGACTGGAGAAGGGTTTGGGAAACCACAGAACATTTGTGGTTAGATGCTTTTTCTTTACCCTGAACTCCTACTTAGGGACATCTCTTTGTAGGATCAGAGTTACATCATCTGCAGTCTCAGGCATCTCCTGCTCTGAGTCTGAAGCGGACTCAGAACACCAGCACAGGGAAGCTGAGATTTAATCTGAGATGACGAGGAAGCCGAGATCTCATTTGAGGCAACAGAGATGCAGGAAGCCTGACCAACCTACTTTGTGTTCCCCAGAAATAAGCACAGTCCAGCAAACACTGCAGCTCTTTCATAGCAGAGGCTGCTCAGCAGAGAAAAAGTAAAACCAGAACACCTGCACCTGGAAGAGTGCCCCTGCATAGACAGAAAAAGGACAATTTCTAAAACCACAAGCAGGCAAATTTCACCTGGTTGCACAACATTTGCACTTTGTGCAAAAGTTCTGCACAACTGCAATCTTGTGATGTCCAGCGCATATCAGGAAAGGAGGAGGGAGAAATGCATGGGACAGAAGGCTCGCTTTTGGCTTCTGCACGGCCAACGTCATGAAACTCTGGAGGCATGAATCACCAGTTGGCTCCAGGGGTGCTGAGTTGTGGAGTCTCCGTGACCGGCACCCGCAGAGACACAATTTGAGATGAATAGACGTCTCTGAGAAGGACTGCGGTGAACGATGTAACACTTATACAGATGGCACAGTCGTAACCATTAAACAGTTACGACCAGCTTGAGTGAGAGAGTGAAGAATGTGTGCCCAGGGTGATAAAATACACCCACAAAGTTGAGAAAAATGCACATATTCTGATTTTAGACGCATGGGTTATCAAAGATAAGTGAGCCCTCACCACAATATGATCTGTTATCAGAAACCTAAGGCAGCTGGTTGGTTTCTGAACTTTGACTCACAGATTCCCATATGGTCACAGTTTGCTGGAGAGAGGGGGTGGGGGAGGAAAAACTATGAGCTCTTTTAGCACAGCAAGTCTAGTCCAGTCAAATGATTTCTCCTCCTCTCCATCCCTGACCCCATTTAAAAGCTATCTTAAATATTCCTAGGGACCCACTGGTCCATAAAGAAAAAAAGCTAAAGAAAACATAATCTTTCAAGGGCTGACATTACCTAGTTCCCAGCGCAGCTACAGACTAGCTGCAGTGAAATGCAACAACCTGATGGGAATTAGAAAGCTGTCTTTTAACTGCCATTATTATCTCTAAAGCCTCTCTAATAGCAATCCCAGAATATAGGTTTAAAGAAAAATCATTTTAATGGAGGTCCCAGTACTACATTTTTATATTGCACCAACTCAAGCTATTGATTAGCTTTACATTAATTTTAAAAGCACAAAGAATTTGTCATGATTTTTCTCCCTTTGATATCAATGTCCATCAGCGATTGCATCAGTTTTCTGCTGAGCTGCTGAGCAAAGTTGAATGACGATGCGCTTCCTCTCCCTGACTTTTGATTCCAGCTAGGTTCAGCAATCTCCACCAGCCACTTCCTGTCTCCCCTATTGCACCATCTAGCACTTACTTCAGACAAGTCAATATGTTTAAATTATATCTGTACCAGGCATAATTAATCATAAACCTTTCTGCTTTGTAATGTTATTTGAACTTCTGCTTGGTGTTTGCAAGTAGAAAGCAAACCAAAAGGATTTCAGTTGTGAAAACTGCACTGCTATCCCCCACCTTCTTGTTGAGTTGGAGCTCCTTCAGAGCTCGAGACGATTACTCGGGAAGTCACTGCTCTCTGACAGTTCAAAGCTAGGTCATTGAACTCTAGTAGGCTGAAAACGGGTGGGAAGAAAACTCCAAGGAAAATACACAGCTTTATCATCAACTATGCACAGTGATACTTTGTATGGAGCCAGCCTGGAAACACACAGGTAGTTTTTTTGACATCAGGCAGAGCCTGGTGCTCCATGGTATGCATGGGACCCACCTCTGAGTCACGGCTCTACCTCTATGACTGCTATTCTCCAGGGCATGTAGTAATTTATAGCCATTAGAGGCCAGCAGCAAATTACTACCCCCCAGCCTGGCTCCGAGTCAAGCTCCCTGACCAGCCACTGGAGACTCAGTGGGAGGGAAGCACAGAAAGAGAGAAGTGGTTTGCATCTGCCCCTTGTCTGTTCCAGCCTTGTCTACTTCTAGAAAGGGAACAAATAGACAAGTAACATTTTATTCTTTCTGGGCACTCAGCTCAGAGGTCTGGACTACCCTCCCGGGGTTGGGGGAATGGGAGCTCTTCCCCCTTGCGCAAGAGCACAGCACAAGCACGAAAAGGACACTGCGTGTAACCACCACCTTCTTGGGTACAATATCTCCCTCCCCAAGCAGGCACAGAAAGAGATCAGGAGTTCAGGATGCAATGATGATGCAGCACACCCCGACAGCTGAAACTGCTTGCAAACCCATCGGCGCTCGCTTCTCTCACACAGGGGTTCTGCTGAACTCAGCGCAGTAGCATGCTCAAGAGTACAGCCCACGAAATCCACCTCGAACTGCTGGGATTGTCCTTCATCTCGGTGGGTTGCAGGGTGCTGAGCAGTGCCATTCCCACCTGTCATGGGACTCCAGCTGGCACCCACCTCAATCCTTCCATTGTGAATCCATCCAAAACCAATTGCTCATCCTATGAGGAGGGAATCCTCACCAAGAGCTCAGCCAGCTGCTGGGGTGTTTCTTTTAGGTGCTTTAGGAACAAAGAGATATAATTCAGCAGAAATGAATCTTTCACGTAATCCACAGCACAGGGACCTTTAAAACATTTCAAACAAAAAATAAAAGCAACAACAAACCCTCTTTCTCTTAGAGCATCTCAAGCAATTTTACAGAGATTAATTATCCTTATTCATTTTTGCCTTTCCATATATTTCAGCTCTCCCACAGAAACTAATCCACTGGATTTCAAATTATGGCACAATTAGCATGAAATTAATTAGCATCTGACCTATCCCCTAGTTTTCCTCCAGCCGAGACTGCCAACTTTTAATATAAGCCTAAAGCAAGAACTGTAAGACTAATGCAGCAAATGGGACAAAGGACTTTTAAATTAAAGAGAGAGAGTTTAAAAAATGCAATTTACAGCCATAAGCATTTCCCTGACAACAACCCGAAAACTCCAGTCCTCGAACAAAGTGTAGAGAAATATTCCACCTCCCCCTGACACACACAGAGTTCATTTGCACAGCCTGCAATCGTCCCTCCCATCTTTTAAAATACTCATGGCCTTTCAAAAGCAGAGTCTATAGTTATCAATTAGCAATGCTTTTTAGTCCCATCATGCAAAGTTTCTCTTTCACGTAACCTCTCCAGACGCCTGTAAGGATTTTTAAGTCCATCGTATATATATAATCAGTCCCCCGACTGTATCTTAGCCTTCACAATTTCCTGCATCATTTATAGACCTCTGCAGTCTCTCTCTTTGCCACTGTACATATTTTCCACATTCCTTCAGGCTCCTATTCACTATCTAGTACTCAAATTTCTTCCCCTCCTTCCTCTCCAGAAGATTTCAGCCATCATTACTCGAACACTCCTGTTATTCTTTTTCATAGTTGCTTCCATCACTGCCATCCCTGTCTCCCACACGGAGCCTGTGATTCACAGATGTCCCGCGATATTTAACTCTTTTGCTTACTCTGGCTGGAGTGGCACACAGCAGCTGGGCAGGAGCATCTCCTCCCGTGGGACACGAGTTTTAAATCAGAAAACAAGACCTGTGCTCAAAGAATTAGTCAAAAGGAACCTTCCTTCTTAACCTGCCATGATCACAAGTCGTTACTGCCTCTGCAAAATTTAGTAACAGGCTCTCCCCTACCTTGAAAGGATAAGAATCCCTGGTGCAAACCCCACCACCTGTGCCCTAGAAAGCAATACTATAGACACAACTTCAACAGGAGGATTTTACAGCCTTGAAAGTGAACCATCCGGATGATACCCTCACCATGGCAGCAAAACAAGCAGCTTGGATAAAGTTTACAGTAGAAATGGGACTTAAAAAAAAAAAGGACATGTGCAGGCACTGCAGAGAAAACAACAAGATTTAAAAAATGGAAGGGTATAGAAGACGCATGCAGCATACAGAGGAGCTCTTAGAGAACCTGTGTATGCCCATATAGATTCAATGCATGCAGTACAGAAAGCACACTTCATTCTCTCATCAGTAGAGAGTACACCAAAGATCTAGATCTTGGTCAACAGAGCTCCAATACTGTTAGCCTTCGAGAACACTAAAACTTACTCAGAAACCATGGAGAGGAAAAAACAGAAAGAGAGAAGAAAACAACGTTCTATACAAACACAGTATATTTTCAAGGTTAGATTTTCATTTCACAAGTCTTCGGTTCACCTGGACATTTACTGTTGGTATGGTCTGACAATTCTGGTTTTATAGACTGCATTGACTGTTCTTTCATTCTGTGGTTGCCAATATTGTTTTTTCAGGTTTTTTTTGTTTGTTTTTCCCAAAGATGAAAAGAGCACGCTCTGCTTTTTTGAGGTGAGAGCAACCACTGCCCAATCCATAGCTCTCCAAACCACTCTGAACTTCAGAAACAGCCCTAAACCCTCCTCTGCTCCTATTCTTCTGTCCTTTTGGTAAAACAGAATCAAAATAATTTTTTTGTTCCCTTCCAAATTCAGACAGATGAGGGGTCTAGGGAAAACCAGAGAACGAAAACTGCATCAATAGTCACAGCCTAGTCCAACAGTGGGAGAAACCTGCCTCATGCCCACATGCGATTTGCTCAGAGGCGGTAAGAGCGGAAGCACAGTCCAGCAGCTGGGCTCTGCCCCTGCTGAGGTTGCCTCTTATACATACAGATGTCATCTGCTGTCGTGGACCAGGTACAAGACCACCACCAGGTACTGCCCCAAACAAGTAGTGTAATTACATGCATTGGTACAACATTGTGTGGTGATGCATTTCTGCTGTGCACATTTCCACATTGTTTGCCCAGTTCCCAGCAACAGTAGGCAACTTCACAGACTTCTTTTAGCAGGATGTCAAACTGATGAACCAAAAAGAGGTGTCCTTTAACCTCATTTCTCTTCTCCCTCCCCTAAATACCTCTTTCAAAATGGATAAGTTTATGATAACCTGGCTCACACTAACCCTTCACCCCTCCAGAATCCACAATATTAATTCTCATAATAAAGCCTATTTTAAATATTTTTTTAATCCTCTAAGAAAACCAATTTCATCCTTGAATGTTCCATTGATCTACAGTAAATAAATAGGCATTAGGGAGAAGCATTGTTTATTTATTTGCTTGCCACTTAGAATTTAATCCTGGGATTCTAAAGGGATGATTATAAATTTCTCTAACAGTCCCTAGGGTATGTTTTGAACATAGCCATCTAAGATAGGACTCTTGCACTCCAGGATGCCAGTGCATTACAGCTTTAGAAAGATTGTAGCCAAATAGCACTCATTTATTATAAAGAGGAATGAGTAGTAATTCCAGGGCACACACTAGATGAGATTTCATCACTATCTAGTCTCTGTACAGTGCAGAATGTATCTGGGAGCTTTCCAAAGCCTGCTTATATACAGCACAGTCTCACTAAGGGAGTTCCTGGCAAAATCTTGTTGGTAAAGTGAGGGTTTGGGAGCTTCTTCAGTGGAGGAGCAGCTTCCACCACTTACCAAGCTGAGTTTGTAGAGTCACAGGTCTATGGCCAGGTAGAAGGATTGTGGACCATCTGACCTCTCACACTGGAAGCTTTTAAGTCAGTGGTTGCTTCATTCAAACTTTCATTCTTCTTGAAAATCAAAGGACAGGGTTTTTTTTTTTTTTGGAAGACACAGGCTTAGGGGTATCATGCTAGAAGGGACCAAAAATGTCACTGCAGCCAGTTATATACAATTGCAAGCATCAAGTCTGCTTGAACATCAGCTCCTACCACCACAGGCCATAAAACCCTCTCCTGACCCCAGCAATAAAAAGCTTAAATCTTAAAGACTGACAGTGACTAAGACCTCATCATATATCCAGGAAAGCAGTGGTTAATGACTCTTCCAACTTAAAACTTTTGCCAACCCTTTTCCTGGGAGAGAAAAAAGCCATCCACTAATCAGAAAGCTCTTCATTCAAAGTACATCTAAGATATCATTAGGTCATGGTGTTGGATAAACTAACTAGACTGAGCTTCTGTGGGTAGGTTTTCCAGATCTCTGATCATTCCCCTAATGTTCTTTTCTAAGCCCTTCCTGATCTGTCAGCACAACTTCAGCAAAACTAGACAGCAAGGAACTGTAACAAAATGAGTAAGTTCTTCAAGCAGCATATTTCTACTGTATTTCCAAGGAGTAGGAGGATGTCATTCAGTGTGGAGAAGTGAAAGAAATGGCTGCACGACGATACAATCTTGCCTAAATGCTTTGGAGACTCCAGATCCCCAGTGCATGTCAACACGCAGCCTGAAAGAGTAGCTGGGCCAGAGCACTAGGTTGCATACAGGCTAACGAAATGCTCGACATAGCGAGGGTGAAGTCTGCTTTGTGTCACTGGAGAAAATTAGGCTGATATCTAACAGATGACATTTGCCAGTAAAAACGATTGTTCACATTGCGTTTGTCTTCTGGGAGGCGTTACTAATCTGACATGCATCCACAATACATGCAGGTACTGAGTGTAACCTCACCGTAGATGGCCTCCAGCCTGCTACGCAGGTCCCTCCAGGATACAAAGTCCCAGGATAACAGTCTTTTTTATTAATTTATGAATCTCCTTCATGCTCATATTAATTAAAGACTAATCACATTCATTGGAGCCAGGTACTGAACAAATTTCTCATTTGCCTTTACAGTGCAGAGCACCATGGGCCCTGGCCATGGTGCGAGAAAAAGTCAGGAATGGAGGCCACCTCTGTTCCTGCATCGCGTTATCTCCGAGTTCCCGCCGCTCATTTTGAAGTAGGGCTCTGGTGCCCAGAGTTACAGACTACAGTCTCATTGCATAAGGACTCCTGTGAGCACAGGACACTAAGGTGGTCTCTGTCCCAAAAATATCTATTATAACCTGCCATGAAGGCAAAATGCAGTCACCCTGCCTGCACTACCACTATTATTTCACTCCTTCAATACAGAGACTCTGCACTGCAAATGCAGTCGCAGTGACATAACGCTTACAATGTAAACCTGTTGGTATTATCACTTCTGGTTTAATCTGGGGGCAATGAAGAACAGAGAGGTCACTGACCTGTCCCAAATCACAGCAGAAATTCAAAACGTAACTGGGAATAGAATCCTCATCTGCAGACACCTGTATAGCAACTTCAGTATATGGTCAAAATTGCTCAAACTGAGAATTTCACCCCTGACACCTCATGGCACACAGGAACACGAGGGTTGTTCCCTTCAGCTTATTTGCAAACCAGAATTTGGAGAATAAATTCCTGTTCCTAGGTAAACAGAGACTCAGTTAATGCTTTGAATCACATGGTATCGAATGGGAAACTCCTGTCTCTTCTAGATCCTATTTCAGTTAAGTCAGACACAAAGAGTTTAGCCAGGCAGATCATGCACACAACAATTATTTGAAGCCTATGAAAAAAATCCTCCAAGGGCTCATCTTGCTTCTTGAAGAGCCAACACACAGAGGAGTTCCCTGCAATGCCTTTCATGATCTCTATTGTTCGCAGAGTACTAAAGTAATGAATAGCCTTTATTTTTCCAAGTTTCAGTCACAGAATGCGCATGCTAGCATTAAAAGGAAAACAAAAGTGCAGAAATGCCAAGATACTATGTAACACACAGCCCTTCATCACTTGCATTGATGCACAGTGTTACAAATTTTATCTAATCAACTGACATTTTAAGTAGTGGAGAATTTAACAAGAATAACAATGTGGTGACAATTTAGTCTTTCTTCCCCCTCCATAAAAACACTGTCTTCTGTTTGGTCTATATTCAGGTCAAGACATTTCACTAATTTGCTAGTCATTAAAAAGATATTTTTATACCCGGCCTGTAATATTATACTCCTCAGTGATTATGATAGTTCCCAACAGAATTCCAGACTTGAAAATGAAGGCTGGGAAGCTGAGCTGCAATTATGATACTTTAAATAATTCCACAAAAGTAGAACCACTGTTAAATAATTTATAGTCTTTGATCTTGTCACAGATCTACTGAAATCTTCACATCACTCAAGCTAAATATTTTCATACAGAAATGGGATAGGTTACTTCCCTCCACCCCATTCTGTCACTGCGAGAGCTGAGGAAAATAACGGTGCCGGGGCCAAATTCTTAGTTACTTTGGTGTAAGCTCCTTCAGAGCAACTTGCGTGAAAATTTTTCCTCTGGGGCTTAAACACATTCAGAAATAAGTCTTTCATCACAGCACCTTGAAAGGTTAAGAAAGTAGCAGTTATTTTTGAAATGGCTTTCCCTCCAAAGTGACATTATTCCCAATATTTTAGAAAACAGAAAATGTTACCTTTCAATTCTGCATCTTGCACAGCTATAGGAAGCAGAGACAAGAGATGCTCTGCACAGGATACCAGCCCTTGCAGAGCAACACGGGTCTGCGTTGGGAAGGTGAGGGAGCCTTGCACAAGATGTCCGGCCACACTGCCAAACCTCAGCAGATGCCATAGGACCTACAGAGGCACTGAATACAGCCAGTTTCCTCAAGTGGGGGGCAGCTACTAAAGGCTGGTAACCAGGGACATATGTGAAAATGCAGCCTGTGCTAAACTGTGTGGTTAAAAACAAAACAACAAAAAAACCCTGTAATTTGTGGTCTAATCAGTCACAATCTGTCTTAATGTCCCACCAGTCAGGGATATGGACTATTCACAGTTACTATCAAGAGTGCTGGCCAAAAAACTAATCTCTAGTGAAAATTCTGCTTCTTAGTTAAAAACATCTTACAAAGTCAGATTCAGAAGCTTTGACACAAATTAGAGGTTCAGGTGCAGGATCAAGCTATGCTATTTGAAAAAAGTTACCTCTAATTAGCTGAGCCCCAGTAGCTAACACAAGACAAGATAACATAGCTTAAATGCCTTTCACTGTAGGTGAAACTAAGGCTGCGTCACATTGCAGCCCAGGAAGCCTACATGTGTGCATATGTACAATTACACAGAACGCACACACACAGACTAGTACGGGTTGGAAAAGACCGTTAAGATCATCAAGTCCAACCGTAAACCTAACACTGCCAGTTCACCACTAAACCATGTCCCTAAGCAACACATCAAAACATCTTTTAAATACCTCCTGGGATGGTGACGCCACCACTTCCCTGCACAGCCTGTTCCAATCCGTGACAACCCTTTCAGTGAAGTAATATATCCTAATATCCAATCTAACCCCCACCCTGGTGCAGCTTGAGGCCCTTTCCTCTCATCCTATCGCTTGTTACTTGAGAGAAGAGACCAACACCCACCTCGCTACAGCCTCCTTTCAGGTAGTTGCAGAGAGTGATAAGGTCTCCCCTCAGCCTCCTCTTCTCCAGACTAAACAACCCCAGCTCCCTCAGCCGCTCCTCAGAAGACCTGCTCTCCAGACCCTTCACCAGCTTTGTTGCCCTTCTCTGGACACGCTCCAGCAACTCAATGTCTTTCTTGTACTGAGGGGCCTAAAACTGAACACAGGATTCGAGGTGTGGCCTCACCAGTGCCGAGCACAGGAGACAATGACTTCCCTAGTCGTGCTGGCCACACTATTTCAGACACAAGCCATGCTACTGGCCATCTTGGCCACCTGGGCACACTGCTAGCTTATATTCAGCTAGCTTTTGAGCAACACCCCCAGGTACTTTTCTGCCAGGCAGCTTTCTAGCCATTTGTCCCCAAGCCTGTAGCTTTGCATGGGGTTGTTCTGGCCCAACTGCAGGACCTGACACTTAGCCTTGTTGAACCCCACACGACTGGCCTCAGCCCATCGATCCAGCCTGTCCAGATCCATCTGTAGAGCCTTCCTACCCTCGAGCAGATCAACACTCCCACACACACAACTTGGTGTTGTCTGCAAATCTACTGAGGGTGCACTCGATCCCCTCGTCCAGATCATTGATAAAGATATTAAACAAGACTGGCCCCAAAACTGAGCCCTGGGGAACACCGCTTGTGACTGGCCGCCAACTGGATTTAACTCCATTCACAGCCATTACAATGGCTCCGCTGACTGATAACTTGTAAAATTGACATAACTTGACTGTGTCAGGGTCCTAAGACTAATGAAACATGTAAGGTATGCCAGAAGTATACGGCAGCTTTCCAAGAAACCCTTGATTTGCATTCTAATTAATGCAATGTGGGGCAGAAGTCATAAATAAAGGATTCAATCACAGCTCACTGTATAATAGGCAGACTGGTTTTACACACCTGATATGACAGGCAAGTACTAACGTGGGGTTATGGAAGATGCCAGACCTAAACAAGCTACTCATGTCTGCAAGCAACAAAGAGCTGCATCACCAAAAAAAAGGTTTTCATGATGCAATTTGTCTATTAAAACTTTCCCTCCCTAGGAATTAATCACATCTTTTTTAGAAGATGACAGTGCAAAGAAAATTTCATCTAGAGGAGTCCTTGCAGGTGTGACAAACAGGATCTGAACACCACACTTTCAGGCTTTTTACCACTGGAGATGAGGGGAGTAGTTCTCATACCCTGAATACCCTGGTAAAGATTCAAGTCCCACTTTTGCAATGGCTTGCACAAGTCTTCCCAGAATAGCTGCCACCATCAAGGACCCTATGCTCACTCCCTGGCCCTGAGACAGGATGTGTGCATACTAGAAGAGGGACAGATTTGCCCAAAATGCCCTGTATGGCATATTCAACTGAGAGACTGAATAGGAAAAAACAGAATGTGGAAGAGCTCAATAGTGTGTGAGGGTACCTGAATGACACTGACACACGTGAGCACGGGGACTGAATCTTGCAATTATATTTGTCAGTCCTGTCACACAGAGCATATTGCCTGCGATAGGCTTTCTTTTAGATCAGGCAGAGTTTGAGGATGGATTCCTGGTTTGCTCTCACCTGTAGCCTTATTGTATCACCATTACAGCATTTCAGCCATTCCCTCCAAGGGACCGTATCACACAGTTAACACCGACTGGTAAGCTCTGAACACGACAGAGCAGCAGAAAAGGAGGCTCGTTGCATTTAGCCACAATAAACTCATCTACATAAAACCGTTCAGAAACTCAATTTTGATGTCCTTTCTGTGTGGGATAGTACATGTGGTTTACGTTACTTCGAGAACACTTTCGTAAACGCTCTGTCGTATTTATTAAACGTAATCAAGTCAATAAAAGAACAAGCTATTAAGTAACTTGCTTTCTAATTAAAAATAAACAGAATTATTTAAAATACCCCACTTTTCCTCCCTGCTGAAAGTACAGTAGAAAAACTAGCCTATATAAGTGAAAGAAGATTATTGCAAACCAAGCCGATGAAATGAAAGGGGGCAGTAAATATCAGTACCATAATAAAAGCAAAGTCCATTATTGCTTTTAACTACTTTGCTGCACTTGCTTCATATTTCCCCGCTACCCTACTACAAGCAGCAAGTCTGTCCCCGGGATCCTCCGAGCTCATTCATTTTTGTGACAAATACTTCCTTAGTGGCTATTTGTTTTTGCAGCCATAGTGATAAAACATATTACTGGCAGAAGTCTCGGGATTATAAATAGGTATCAGTCTTTGTTTAATTTCAGTAAGCCAGGACAAAATCACTGAGGTTTCTCCACACATGACTTTCATTAGGAGGGATGTACAACTGAAAATACATCACAATCATGCCTTTCATTGTTCTTATTTTTATTTTTTGTGCCTTCATGTAATTAGAAGGCTGAAAGTTTTCAGGGGTGCTTAGCAAAGGGCCCAGGGAAAAAGCACTGATGACTTTGACCAAACAGGCAAAGCTGCTCATGCCAGGACGGTAACTACCGATCTGTTTGGAAAAGTGAAAGTATTTTGTTTTGAGGTTTTTGCTTGTTTCCATTTTGTTAAATTGTTTAAGATGTGTTACTTTGGTAAATATTCATCTAACTCCAAGCGCTAATCAACACTGCGAGGGAAGAAAGCCTATTCTGAAAATTTAATACATTACTCCAGAAAGCTGCAACCTAACAGACAGTAACAGGCTATCCAAGAGCCCAGTGTTCCTCACTGAAGCTGTTAGAGACCAGACCTGACATTCTTTATACTTCAAAGTCAGACAAGCAGTGCAAAAATACCTGTAAAAAAACATGTGCAAGCTCTTCTTTGGGTCAAATCTTCCAAGGATTTCCCTTAAAATTCATATAAATGACCTTTATGTAGGACTTGGAGGTTTTCTTCAGGGCTTGCAAGCACTCTATATTAAGAACAAAGACTTAATAAAATAACACAGAATTGATACGATAAATTAAGTTCCCAACACATCACTTCTGTGATTCAATGATATAATCATACCCTACAGCAAACAGGTAAATGCAACAGTTCAGTCCAGGTGCCGAGTTTAAATTGGCCCATGACTTCTCCCTGTGAGCGATGCTGTACCTTGTCCTCAAAGAAGGGCAGGCAGAGGGCAGCCCGCTCCTCCGCACAAGGACACGGGAGCCACCTCCTCTCCAGGAGACTGGTCTGGGGCTTCACCCAAATTACTTTTAAGTAACGTTCTCCTGGGGTTTGCCTGAGTGTACATGGACAATGCAAAGACGTGCTCAGCACTGGCTCTGGCAGCTGCAACTGGTGGCTACGTCCAGCCGTGGTAACGCTTTGTAGCAGAGGCCAGGCCCACGAACGCTGGCACTGAACCCCTGGGGCTATCCACCCATGCTGCCTTTCCACCATGGCCATAGACAAAGGACCCACTGCCAGGATTAGCAGACTGCAAAGGGTTAACCAGCCCCGGCCAGTTCAGGCTGGGGGGATATTCCAGATTAGCAGAGGAGCACACAGTATTCACAAGAGGGAAGCTAAAATGATTTGCTGTTTGGGAGCCATTTCATGCCACCCTCAGACAAGTCTCTTGTAGAAGCCAGCAGGATGCTCCTCTGGTTATAGACTGCAGCAGGATTTGGCTTTGGCTCTGAAGAAAAGGGATTCATAGGGGAAGCTTCTGGTAGCAGCATGTACACAAGGGAAGTTGGGCACAGCAGCATTTTTCTTTCAAAATCTCCCTGCTCCTGAAAGGCCACCCATGGGACGCAGCCATCTCTTGTGTAGCTATTGTTTTCTGTGGATGCGTGCCACGTATTAACCCGGGGTGGAGCAGAGGGAGCTCCCAGGCCTTATGCAGAGAAGACGAAGACTGCCCTCTGCCTTTCTGTCTTCAGAGGCCACTCACAGCACAAACAAGGCAAAAAGCAGAGGATGGCAAGGGCACAAGAATACAGCTACAGTATTACCATCCCAAAATAGGCTCCAACAGCACCCAAGCTAATTCCTACAGCCAGCATGTCAGCAACAGAAAGAGCCTTCCTGAAAGAGCTGGAGGGCACCCGGAACAGGTCACCCTAGATGGCTGATTTAGGAACCACATACTCCAATTTAAGACCCAGAGGCTATATGGTAGTGAATCAGGAGGAAAAAAGGGACAGTTTCACACCCACGGTGTATTAAGTTCATCGCTGCCGGGCTGAGCTTCACCATTACAGAGAGGATGCAAAGAGTGGTAGCTGAAACGAGGTGTTTCGAGCAGCTGGGGTAAGCCACCAGCTGAGGATGGAGGTGCAGCAAAGCTTGCTCCCCTTGCTTTACCACAAAAGCCCAGAGAAGCAATAGCAGGACTAACTCCAGCTCTCCCTCCTTTGAAAGAGCAGAGATCTTTCTGACTCCCCAAGGCTCAAGAGCCCTTTTGCAGAGCAGTGTTTTAAGGAGCGCAGTTTGGTTTCTTTGCAACCTTCCACTTCATTTCTCCCTTGGTTTTCTCTTTGGGGCAGAGTAAGCATTCCCCACAGAAGCCGGATGAGATTTAGCAACAGCAGAGTTATCAGAAGCCTCGTGTGTCGAATAAACACTACATTTCTTACAAATAGAAAACATACAAGTCATAAATCAAGGGCCCAGCTCTGAGAGGCTCGTCCCTGGAAAGGTGTCAGTGCACATGCATTTGGACGGCTGCTGCCCTCAGGCTGCCTGAAGGAAGTTTTGACCCGGGATATTAATACAGCTTATTTGATACAGAGCTAACCAGGCTGGGGCTCAGAGGTCTGTTTACATTACAAGACTCTGGGCCTTTGGGAGATTAACACCTAGAGAAAACGCATCTGTGTTTGTTTTGGCGAGGCTACAATTTAAATTCTTATGTTATCACACAAATGAGACAGGATAGATAATCAATGCCCTGTGATAGCTAGTACTGAGGAACTGAGCTAGTTTTGTTTTGCAGGATCATTATTCAGCATATCATTCTTTCCATGTTCAGTTATATTTAAAGTCAGATCAGGCATTTATTTTCCTGAGACTTTTATGAATTCATACCTATATTTTCATTTCTCATCATAAAGCAAAACTGCCTGGATTATGTCAGTTCTGTGCTTTTTTTCAGCAATATAAAAATATATTATATTAATGCAAAACATTATGTCACAGAAATCATACAGATGTCAGACTAAAAGGAATCTTAAGAGGACATCCAGTCTACCTTCTTACCCAGAAGCAGTATCAAGTTTATTTCCAGCCATGAGAGATGTCTGTCAAACTTCTTAAAACCTACAACATCCCTGGGAAACCTGTTCCAGTGATCAAGAATCCCATATAGATAGATGTGTTTTAAACAACCAAAAGCCTGGTTTTGCTACCAACAAAGCTGATCTCTGAACTTATCTCCACATCTTTAATCCACACCTTAGGTAACTCCACCCCTTTGAAAACTCTGACATCTGAATGTAAGTCGAGGGATACACTGTACCTTTAGATATTAAATTACATAGAGAGATGTGCTGATGATCTGGGGAAAGAGAGGAACTAGCACAGATCAGGGTCAGTTGCACTGTTGAGAGGTAGTGTGTGATACACTTTTCACATGCCTGAGCAAGTAAAGCACTGATCTGCTACATCTGAGTTCAGTTTGGTTTTTACAGAGAGCCTTCTATTAAACTTGTGTGAAAATAGAGTACTTCTGATCCTATGCTCAATAGACACAGTGACTGATAGATCTGCATCCTCTAACAACACTTGCCTAGAAGACTTATATCCTCCCTCAGAAATCTCTTTTCTAGACAAACACGCACAGATCTTTCAGTCTTTCAGCACAGATCATATTTTCTACGTCTTGAATCATTTGGGTCATTTTTCTGGATTACATCCCATTTTTCTGAATCACTTTCAAAACAAGTCAAAAACCAGACCCAAAAATTCATCTTCTGACTTCTCGGCACTCAACAAAGATGTCTTGCACACAACAGCTTTGCTCACATGCTGCACGCTAAGAGTTGCTCTTTTAATGGAATTATCACATCTTTTACTCCTGTTCCACTCGCCAGGCACTAAAACTCCATCTTCTCTCCTGCTGCCAAGTCACTGTGTGGTTACAGATTATCTGAGGCATACTACTTTGCAGTTTTATAATCTGAGTGTCGTCATGCTGATAACTTTTTCCGCAATGTATCATGTTCATTCGTTCTTCTAAAGAACTCCTGCCTTCTAAAGAACTTCTGTACCCTCTCAGCCTAGTGCCCTCCTTAAATTTTACACGTTCACTTTCTATTCCATCATTCAAGTCAGTAATGAAAATATTGACTGAAACCAGGCCCACAATTAAGCCTCTTCTGAGAGCAAAAGTGAATTCTCTTTTTAGCAGAGCACCACTGCTAAATACTTTCTCAGTGTGAGGTTTCAGAGAATCAGGCCCTCCCCAATTTTTCCAGTTTACATGTGAGCATATAATGTGCCATAGTGTCAAAAGCCTGGCTTAAATCAAGGTGTATCACATTTACCACTTTCACTTTATCCACCAAGCCAGTTTCCCTGCGAAGGGAGGAAATTAGATTGGTTTAACATGATTTGTTCTTGACAAATATGTGTTGACTCTTTTTTATCACCTCATTATCTGGATGGTGCTTACACACTGACTGCTTAATAATTTGTTCTAGTATCTTTTCAGATATCAAGGTTAGACTGACTATTGCATAATTCCCAAGACCTTCCCCCTTCCCCTTTTTAAAGATAGCTACTACAGTCTGTTAAAAATTCAGTGCAGAAACAGACGTATGCCTTCAAGGGAAACAAGACTTTGTGTGCATTGTGATAGTCATGTGCGCAAATTTAGGCAAGAAACGTTTAACTATTTTATAGAAAGCATAGGCAAAATCGGTAAGTTGAATTTATCTGTCATATTATCTTGGGATGAGACAAAAATAAGCAAAGTCTAGGGTACATTACCAGAAATGAATATTATATAAAAAGAATCATTCATTGTCACAGAAATATGATCGTTATTATGTAACCTCTTCCAACCTCCTGCCAGTGGATGATTATTTCCTACAGAGTATTTTCCACTGCTTTGTTCAACAGAGATTTAAGCAAATCAGTAAATAGCTTCCCCCCCACTTCCCTTGGGAAACTGTTGCATGGCTATATAATAGTCAGTCTGGTCTCACTGAAAACAATAATGTAATACTGAAACATATTTAATAGCAGCTAATTATGACAACAAATATGTAGTAGTAACACTACCCCTCCTTTCTTTATCCCATTCAGACAACTGTTTCCATCCACAGGTATTATACCTACTTATTCTTCTGTTGTTTCTCCTCTGATTTCGGAATAGCTCATACTTTTCGTGTTTCCCATTGTACACAATCACAAACCCACGCTGGCATCTGCAGACGTATGTGAAGAGGCTAGGAACACCTGACCTATTTTTTGGGTGCCATTATACAAAGTGCTTCCCATACCCTCACTGGTCTCCTGGTTCCTGGTGGAGAGGCAGGTCTTCATCAAGGAGATGATCTTGCAAGGAGAAGAAAGGAGAACAAGAACACCACTACATCTACCTCCATTATAATGCCATATATAATGCCTTCACTTATATATGAAGGAATGTAACGTCTTCCCCTACTACCACTGATGTGTATGATACACACACACACACACACTCACATAGAAATACACATGCATACAAGCAGCTGAGTCCAAGCAAAGGTAAATCTGAACTTTACCTAGATACTGCCTAGATACATCAGTATATCTATATTGAAATGCCTAAAATACAGACCACAGCCTGTCAGGTGAGGTTGAGCCGTGGTTGATTCTGACCTGTCACTTCTCTACTTTTCTCCCTATTTACTAATTTAATCTGATCCAGTTCCATTCAAATAACTCTGGTAAACTGACGTGTCTGGAGGAGAATAGGCTCCCAAACTGATTATAAGCCAGCAAATACTCCATGTCTACCACTATTCCAGATATTTCAGACATGCTCAGCCCATTTCTATTTGTAACACATTCAGAGACTCAGAGGTTTGTGACCAGCTGAGAATGCACCAAGTTCTCATCATCACAATGGCTGCTGAGATTTCTTTCTTTACACCAACCCTTGCATCTATTGAAATAAAGTGGAATTAGTTCTGATGTTGACTTTGGATACCCTATATCCTGCTCTGCCTTTCAGATAGTGGCTGGGAGTGAAGTATAGCTGCAGTATCACATGATAAACCCGCTGCCTGAATAAACGCTGTTTCCCATTCTCCATGCATTTAAATCAGAGGTAGTTGACCTGTTTAGGATATAATCTATTCAGATAATAAAACCCACATGCCACATAGTAAAACATTTTAATCCATGATCCATGCATATACTTCTCTAGAAACAAAGATGGTTACAGACTGTAGCATATAAAATTTGCCCTGAGCTAGAGAGCCAAAGCCCTTTAGCACAGAGACATTTTTGAATTGTGAACTTTATAATACCCAACCCATAAGTTCTGCAGATGTAGCTTATTTCTGAGAAAAATCTAAGATGTTAACTGCCAGTGTTAGCTCATATAAGCTGGTATTTGTAAGAAGTGTGCTGTATAACTTGTATTATTTTTCTCACCTTTCCTGTACAGTAAAATCCAGCTATTGTAAATTAAGGCTTTATTTTTTTTGCTGTGGATTTGTTTGGGGGTTTAATAGGGGTAAGGATGTGGGTTTGTCCTCTGCCATTTCTAAAAATTGTACAAATCAAAGTGTATTTTGTAAAGGAATTTTACTACCTGTTTAATAACTTTTTAAAAGGTTCTAGTATTGCATCATGGGACTACATATATGGCAGGTCTTTTCCTTCATGGATGAACAAAGAACATACCCAAGCAATGCTTAGTAACGTTAATGGCAGTTACCATCCAAAAATCCCCTGTGCATTTTAAGCAAAGGGATCCAGAAAAGCTAGTCTGCTTGAAACATTATTTAAAGACATGGGGTTTGGACACAGACCCACACAAGCTTTTTAGCAGCAGATTATCCAGCCTGTATCAGTTTTCCTTAACCTTATGGCTGCCTATGACTATAATTTTAAGTTATTTTTATCCAACAGCAGAAAGGGATAGAAAGCAAATCAAGATCATGCACAGAGGGATGCCTTAGACTGACCACTGTTGGCTCTTTCCTTCACCTGGCTGCAGAGAGACACCACTCAATTCTGAGTATCCATGGTAGGACTTGGCCAGAGGCTTTTCCTTTTGGCATTTCATGCTTCTTTGCATGCTAATAAAGATGCCAGGAAGACCAGCTGCTCCTAAACAGTTTGCAGGGAGGCAGATATAATTAATTCACAAGTTGGAAGCACATTTGACAGAGAGAATTGTTTTGTTACCCCCAAACAATCGAGAAGCTCATATGTGAAATGTACATGCAAGTACATCTGCTCTCACTTAAATCCCATATATTTACGCTACCCTAACCAAAGACACTGTAGTCAACTCTCATAGCTAGCCATGAAGATGATTTGCAGAATAATCTAAATACTGCTGTGCAAGAAAAAGCTTGATCAATAGGCCCCATAACTTAGAAGGTACGAATTTATGTTACGTTAATGGTATGTCCAAGACCATTAAGACCAATCAAAGTCTACCCAGCTGGCCATGTTTATCAGAGCCTTGGCCTTCTTCAGGTCATCACAATCGTAACTTCCACCAAACTCAATGCCCAAGACTCACAGCAATAAGAACAGGATTATTTAAGCATTTTTCCCTTTCTTTTTCCTTTTTTTTCAACCATATTCACATAAACTTGTCACCCATTTGCATCCATTTGAAAAGCCTGCCTGACTATAAGGCATCTGCACTTTTATGTTCATTTCCCTGACATCTGGAGTGCTATAAATTCAATGCTTGCCTTGTTTTTTTTCTTCTTCTTTCTTCCCCTCTTCCCCAAAGAAGTATTGGCAGTAGCACAAATCAATCCGGTCACATTCAGATCCAAACTAACTGGAGATTTCCAAGCTTGAATGACTCAAACTGGACCAAAAAAGTTAGAGTGGTGGAAAAAAACACCAGTGGCGTCTCTGTAAGTGAAAAGCAGCGTTACCATTCCACCACAACAAGATTCAAAGGAAAATATTAACAATTAACAACTCAAGATAAACTCAGGGCACTTTGGAAGAGAACACTGGGGCACGTATGACCAGCTCTCACCCACTTCTGCTACCCCCTTGCTGGGTAAGCAGGAGTTGATACCAGCACCCCAGGGAAAAACATGCCTCAGAGCAGCTCTGGGCTGACCAACGAAGCAATTCAGCCTCCCTCCGTGTCTCCTTTTGGACTACTAGACAGGTAAGGGACCACCATGCCAGTGAGTGTGAGGACACCGGACATTGTACAGTAAGCATGAAAGCTGTATGTTCATTTAATGGGAATGTTTGGAGTAGCCGAGCACCCAAAAGGGACACAAGAACTGCTTTGCAAACCTCCAAGGTATTGCAACACACAATGCAAATGTACAATTAAGTTTTGCAAATCTGGCCAGACACCAAAGGCTTTCGAAGTTGGCTGAACACAAAGTTCCCTGATTCTTCCCCTGACTCTCAGCTTTCCCTGCAGACTGAATCAAAAAGTACAGATAATACTAGGCTGCTCATTCTTCTGTTGCCCATACACTGATATATTTGTCTTGCTCCATTGGGACAGATGAAATAAGAGAAACAAAAACAGGGCCAGTCTGGTGTCTGTTGAGGGATCATCTCTTACTAACCAAGAAATGGCAAAATCCTCCTAAAGGTTCTTTGGGGAATATTTATTTTGTCCTGCGCTTTTACTGTAATTGTGTTAATCCAATAGATTTGCTAAGCAGTAAAGCGTTAACTGGCATGTCTGAGGAATGCCTGTTGGGTAATGTGTCTGCATGGGAAGAGGACTGAAAATGCAGTTTACATAAGGGCGTGGACCATATGTGACAAAGAATACATTATAGTATATGTTTCCTTCACGGTAAAATATGATGAGGTAATGGGGAGCAGGGTTAAAAGCTGAAGAGACTGTATTTATGCATCAAGTTCAAGGGGTTGTTTTAATTTCTAGACCCGATCAATGATGACAAACTTCAGCTCTGCTTCTGTACATGCTTTGATAGCCTGGAAGGGGTAACTACCATGTGTCCAGCTAGCATACATTTTTGTGCTGGACTTTTATTCTCTTAAACTGGGATTTTGAGTGGAAAGCATGGTGCCAAGCATGACAGAAAAGGCAAGTGGAGAAGGGAAGAGAGTGAAGTTAAATAGTGTGGAATTGACCATAATGAAAAATGGGGGGGGGGCTAAATCAAACCTGTAGCTATTTTGCCTATCACTCACTTATACATCTTCCCTTCATCCAAGAAATCACTCATTTGATCCGATGATTGCCTTTACAAGTTGCAAGGTGCATCAGGGGAACATTTTACCAGTTTCATTTTCTCTCCTACCAAGTTACGCTACCCACAGCCTCTATGATCACACAGGATATGAGAGCCCACGGCTTTTTTTTTTTTTTTTTTTTTTTTTTTTTGCTGTTGTTGGCTGCTTTCACTGCTAGGGCTCAAGTCCTGTCAGCAGAAGCTTTGCAGCGGATGTACAAGGAACCTGCCTAACGTGTTACAAACTGACACAATTCCAGCAGTAGCCAGTGGTCTCACATAATGCACTTATTTTTTCCAGGACTGTTTTCTTCTTCCAGCTGAGTTCCCAAAAGGCAGCAATGCTTTAATGGACCCACACAGTGAAAAAATGAGCAACAGCAGCATCCAAAAGGCTTTTGTTCGTTATTGCATCCAGCCCTTCTGGTGTGCTCAGACAAATTGGAGGGCGAGCTTGGCTAACATTTCCTGACTGAAGTACTGGGAGTGCCCGACTCAAAGATTTCACGTCAGAGCTACCCTGCTTTCCACTACACTACTTAAGATCTAATGAGCATATCAAAGTATGTGAGGTCTCTCAGATACCTGCCCCCTTCCTCTTCCTTCCTTCGCCTGAGGACACTCGGTCGCCTCCAAAGATGAGAAGACATGTCTCTAGACTACCACACTCACAAGGGCTTTTTTAAGGCATGAAGAAAATTTGGACCAGTAGTACAGCACGATGCAGCTTTGCCATTGTAACAGAGGAGATAATCCAGGGCTCAGGACTGTGGTTTTTTTGAAGCAGCTTACAAGGATCTTAATTTTCAGTAGGATCTAAGCTTCTGACTCTGGAAATCTCTGTCGACGGATTTTCAAATCCATGTTAACCAACATTACAATAAGCAATTTCCACCACCTATAGAGCTCTGGCTTATAGCATAGCCAGCAGCACAGCCTTGTCCATGCTAGATACAAGAGGCAACCTGAGACACAGCCCAGGTGAGAGCTTGCTTGATCCACACAACGCCTTGTCAAATGCAAAGCCAGTAATGGAGATGCCAAATGTTCACACTGGCACAGCTATGCTGAAATGCTGCCCATTCCATGCCTCTTTCCTTCACACCATAAAAACAATGCTGAAAAATATCTCTTAATTCCTCTGAGGCTCCATACATGCAGTTACCTACATGCCATACGTACAATCTCTCTCCCCTGTCGTCCTTCCTGCCTCCCCCAGCTATGGTACAAAGCTCCAGATGAGCAGTTTCAATTACTTGAACAATGATCTTGGAAGTAAAATATTTCCCTCCTTGCCACAAATCTTTATAAGTAGCGAAATAAACACCACAACGTGCTTTCTTCCAACAGCTGGAAAATTATGGTCTGACTGAAATGACATCATTCTGTTTTCCTGTGGAATTTCTGTGCTTTGAGATTTCAGGGAGAAACTGCATGGTGGCTTGAGGTGGGGTGGGAGACAGCGTTGTGGCGAAGTGGGCAAACAAAAAAAGGTGAAACTGTCTTAAATAGGCCTTACTGCAAAGTACATGTTTACAAAAAACCCAGAAAGATTCCTTAAAAACAGATCAGATGGGCTGTTCTTTGGCTTGTAGCCATTCCCCAGTTCCAGCCTTCAACAGTCCTGTAGCAGCTCTAACGGATGATATTATGTTTCTCAACATCTTATATTGTTCTTCCCCTCTGTCTTATTACATCACTGAAAAAAGATACGGAACATATACCCCAGTGAGGAAATACTTCTGTCAGAGCAACATTGCAATTCTGGCAGCTTTTCAAAGGAGACAGCACTAAATCTACACCCTTAATTACATGCTCGGTTGTGGATGTCATCAGAAGGCGTGTGACCACACTGGCTATACTGCAATCCCCTTTATTACACAGAGTTCACGTGGAAAATAAAGGTTTGGTCCTAGCAAGTTAGAGTCAAGTCCCAAAACGTGACTGTGGACCAGAAAAGACAGACTGCAAAATGTTTGATGGTAACAGAGCCAAAAACTGAATTTGGCCAGTTGGTGAGAAGAGACACAACTGCCAACTTCTATCAAGAACTGGCAAGTTCAGTTTTTCATTGTCATGGTATTTAGAGCTGTAAGCTTCGGCTAATTTCTACGCTCAGCTTTGGTCAACATTGTGTAAAGAAAACAAAATTTATACTTTTTTTTCCTGATTTGCTTTTCAATTCCTTACCATGCCAGGGCCTCGTGCACATTAAGATAGCCAGAGATACCTGATTTTCACTCCCTGGCCCAACAGGCCCCAGTATCATTAAAGGTTTGGTCACCTTCACTGAAAGTTTCTTGAGCACAATTCTTGGTAGTACTCAGTGCAGTTCAGTAGTGCAATCTGGCACTCCATAGATGGGTTAAAAAAAAAAAATCACTGAAACCAAAGAGAAATTCTGAATTGTCCTTGGTTATCACTGTTTCGCTATAAACTACCTACTAACTCCAGACCATAGCTGTGGGAAACCGTCAGCAGCATTGGTGCTGACTTCAGGCAATAATCAGGCTGAACATGAAAATCAGAAATGAAAAAGAGCATACAGATAAGAGAAAGACAAAAGACATCTTTGCTGAAATTCCTCTTCTGTTTTAATTCCTATAGAAGGCCTTGAAAAATCTTCTCAGTGCTCCAAAAATACCACAAACATCTTCAATAGCTCTGGTTTCTATATACTTTCTCTTACTTCTTCCCCTTGCCTCTCCAGTTTTTCCTATTCTGTTGAATAATTGCATAAACAACCCAGGATGGCAAACTAAGAAGTCAAGGTGCATGTTAAAACTTCCCCCAAATCACGGATAACACTCACCTTGCAAAGTTTTTCTACATTCTTCTTTGTTATGCAAATGACTGAGCATCATACATTCAAACCTAAAATTCCATACTTCATTTGTTAGCTTTTCTTGCTATTGTTATTTATAAGCAATTCCAAATTATTAACTTTCAATTGCTGTATTTAGTGGGGCCAAGAAGAAAGAGCAATGAAGGTCTGTCTTCAATACTTAGACAATGAAGAACAAAATTGATATATAAACGTGCATATCACTTTAATGTATCCAGCCCTATATATAAACAGAATTTTGTGTGATTTATATCCCTAATTAGATTCCCATGGCAACATTCTTCAGCTAACAATGTGTCTCATAATCACCTTTTCTTCATACAAATTATTTCCTTAACTTTGCATGCATAACTTAGCAGCTTTTATTTTTAAAACTCATGTTAACAGTTTCTCTCTTGTTACCAGTAGGGGTGCTATGATAAGAAACTAATTTGCTGTAAAAATTACTCATTTGTCAAATAAGCATTAAAATAATTGTTCCCCTTTTGACTGTTACCCTGCTGTTTCCAGTCATTTTCAAAAACTAAATTATTTACTCATTTGAAAGTTCAGCTGTGCATATTTTAATTGATATTCCCTCATAGGACTCATATTGTTAATGACAATAATTAACCCGAAATGGCTGCTAAATAATTATGCTGAAAAGATACGAAGTATTTGTGTGGAAAGTAAAATCAGCATTTGAGAAACCATCAAAACGTACAACTTTCCTATTTTATGGCAAAGCACAGTAATAGTTCATAATCAAATTAAGGATAAAAAGGAAAAATGTAGATTACATGCTTTGATGCAGAATACTTTATGTTTCCAATATAGTACGGTATTCTAGCTAGCAATGAGTACTCAGTCATTTTAATAAATCCCTAGTATTGCTGTTCCAGATAGTAATGTAAAGTATTCTCATGAAGTCAGCGCAGTTAGGAATGCGGTAAACTATCCATTAATAATATTTCTCTGCCATCTATCTATTGCATTTCATTTCAAGGAATCAGACCCTTGTAATAATTTATAGCTTATGGAATTAATGCTGAAGGTTTTCTTCTGGCAAGTGTTGTTGATTTCAATGATGATAGCTAAAAGCTATTCAGACCCAGCTTCTTTCTCTGGACACATCACAGGCGAGATGCATTACTGGCCTATTGTTTGTGCAACCATTTATAATAGCACAAAAATGATAGCATTTTTGATTTAGCTCCTTTGCTTGTCAGTAGTGAGTGTCACGGGTGAAGCAAGCTCCGTACGCACTGCTAAAAGGAAAGAGACAGGATAGGTTTGTCTACATGGGAAACAATCTGAGTTAACTAAGGATGTGATTTTAATGTGGGTTTCTATATACAACTATATTAAGCCCATGTGGACTCACTCATTCAGAATTAAAACAGCTCTAATTCACTTTAATCTAATTCACTTCCAAAGACCACAGAGGGGCTTAAAGTTGTTTAATCTATTTGAACAGCTCATTTGAATCCACATGCCTGAGTGTCCCCACAGACACCCACACAGACAAACAAAAACCCAATAAAGCAGTAGAGAGGTTAAGAGTATGTTGGCAGAAAGTTTTACTTCACGGCTTTTTGATTGAAAATTTGGTTTTCAAACACATAGTCTCTTTGAAGAAGGTGTTGACATCGAGTGCTCCTAAATTTCAGCTGGAAACTAAATTCCCTCTCTAAAAGATGCCCTGAAATGCTGCTGCAGTACTCTTTGGCTGAATGTCACATATCCCCATAGTCTGCAGTCCAAGGGGTTGGCCCGAGACACCGTGGTCAAGGACAATCAGGGTGCCACATAAACCCAGGTATATCAGACAACACGTATTCTGGCTCCAAATCAATTTTACTATTTTAGACTCAACCACTTTTGGCCTTTGATTTGTTATTGAAAATTCAAGATTTTGAATAGGGGAATAACACTCCCCTCCTTGTCCCTTACCCCAGATCAGTCCTACCTGAAAAGGCTTTTCCAAGAGCCCATACCAACAGAGCATCCCCAAAATGAAAGGTTAGGTGGCACTTGCAATAACGTCATCTATTTGGAGAACACCCACTGTATCAGCTGTGTGCTAAGCTCTTTTAAGAATAAGGATGCATCTGAACTCACCGTTGAAGAGTCACCAACTCCTGAAATTTTGCTCTTGTTAAAGGAAAGGGTAGATTTGAAAGAGCAACAGGGTCTGCACTCACAGGCCTAGGTGGGTGTTGGCAACAAGCAGAGCTCTGTAGCCAATATGCAGGAGTGAAGGTTGGTCATATTCCTGCCTCTGGGAAAGTGCTGGGTTTTGTAAAAGGAACTGATTTTCTATAGGTGTCAGTTTTTAAGACTTGAGAAGCAAGTAGGTGGCCCACCTCACAGGAATGTCATGGATTAAGCATAGATGTGTTGCCAACCCCCGCAATTTTGAGTGTGTTCACTGTAAAGCTCCCCCTCTTACAATCAAAGGAATACGTGAGACTTTTAAAGCAAGTGAATTTCTATTCCTTGCTGTAAAGGAAAGCAGAACATTCTCAACTGAGTGAACTCCAAAGATTAAAAATAAAAAAAGCACGTTTTTAAAAAAGTCTGGTGCTTTTGAAGAAGTAATTCCTAATTTTTGCATGCTTTCACTTAGTAAAATGCTTCATTACAGCAATTTAAATACTCCTGGTCAGAGAATGTTAATATGAATGCATCCGTCTTATTCACTTAAATTGCCTCTGCAATTCTTGTACATTTTCACATGCACCTCTGGGGGTTTGCATGTGTAATCAGCAGCATTCAGAACTCAAGCATGTCTCTGTGAAAGTTTGGCTCATTTAGAGGTACCTTCCACATCCACTAAGTTACGTTTTGGATTTTTAAATTTAAGACAAATAGCCAACAGACGAAAAGCATATTTATGAAAAAAAAAATCTCCTAATTGCTCAACCTATTGCTGTCTGAAAAGTAAGTGCAAGCTATTACTGGCACCAGATGACTCCCAGTTTTCACTGGCCAACAAAGCTGCATCTGCAAGTTCAATGAGATCAGTAAACAGTGTAGGTTAAGTAACTGGTTACTAATATTTTCCTTGAGCTACAAAACTTTTAAACAAACAACAACAACAACTGTGATCACAGTAACCTTCCAGAGGTTAACAGCATGCAGGTGGTCAATTTGAATTAAATGCAAAACAGACGCTGCGGCATTATAAACTGAAGATCTCGGTTAAGTTTGCTTCAGGAATTGGGTCTTCTTTCTCAAAAGCCTCAGTGATACAACACATAAATGTCAAAATGACAAAAATAAGGAAGTATGTCATAGACTAAGCATTTTAATGCCTTTTCTGGCTCACTTTTACAGGCTGAACTGTCTGTGTTGACCACATTTGATGGCATCAGTACTTAGAGTGGCTGTGTGCATGAGTTTTTAACAGCTGAAATAAATGGAGATGGCCCATCAACTAACTGAACTGGGCTGTGGGCTTGTATTTTAAACCACTGGTATGATACCTTTTGTACTTCATTTATGAAGCCAGTTTGCTGACTTTGTGAGATAGCTCAAAGTATTGGTAATCAGGTATTGAACTGGAAACAGGTTCAACTCCAGCTAGTGATGGTGTCAGTAGTGATTAGAAAGGTTTATTCATATCCTTCCAGAGACCTGTCTTAAAGCAAGTCTCTCAGTCTATTCCTAAGCAGAGAGGTATACCTAATACCGTTGGTGACCACCAAGAAACCTACTTGGAAGATGTGCCAAAATAAGCACAGATTAAAGAGTGATGGGCAAGAGAGTTAGCTCCTAAGAGAAATGTGTTCTCCAATGTCATTGAGAGCAGCTGTGAAGGGAATCTGTGTACATGGGCACTGCTAGGGAATCCTCTTAGGAGACTAAACAGAAGTTCCCAGGGTGGTTCCCAAATACACTTAAACTGAGCACCTGTGAAGTGTAACATAAGTTTGGCTCACAGTGGACATAACCTGGCAGAAAAGTTGTTACTGGATGGAAAACAGAGGAGAAACACTGAAAAGTCCTTCATCCCACATCAAGCTTTGGGCAGTCCAGTGCACAAAGCATTTGCTTTAAGAGCTTTTAGCAAAATGTTTTTCAAAGCCAAGCACTCCCTTTTGGGATCTCCCATTCACTCACCAGCCCATCCAAGCAACACAGATGCAAGCGAGCTAATGCCCAAAACCCACAGGCACACAGTAGCTGCTGCAAAGAGCAAGGGACACAAGCGGAAAATGCAGGACCGTGACTTGCCATCTATACGTACACCAGCTGGCACTTGGACTCCATGGAATAGCATCAGCAGTTCTGGAACTTGACACCACTCAGAGATCCACACTCAAGTTGAGTGGCTGCCAGTAAATAAATACAAATGCGTTGTCAGGGTGTTTCATAATGACTAGCTCCTTAAAGCTAGTAATACTCATCCCCTAATGAAGCAATATCCCTCTAGGTACAATTGCTTCTCAGGCTGCAATATCACCTCCCAATCTACTGTACTACATCTTAACTGAGGGCATGAGTCACAGGCAGCTCCGGTGCCCTCATGTACAGCAGCATGGTGCCAGTGAGGTCAGGGCACACGGCATCTAGACATCTTCCAGCAGCTACTTTAATCAAGTCAGTGGAAACAGTGAGGTTAGAGAGATTTCTTAAGTGTATCATCCCGTTGTCGTTTATGTAAGATTCAGATCCAGCATGTTAAAACACAAAGCTGTTCCTTAGTTGCACTGCTTAAAAAAGACACGTTTCCTCTGCACACACGTCCTACACCCTCACAGATGATCACCTCCTTCATGCCCGCCGCACAGGCAGGTATATGCTGGCACTAGATCAGAGCTGCACATGTGCACGTCACCTAGATGTGTTTTTTCCCAGCTAGCCAAGCTGGGTGGCCAAACCTAAGCAGGGAACAGCTGAGCTCCAGCTGTAGCCTTTCCATTACTGGTGGCACCAGTTGTTCTCTCTTCTTTCCGCTCAGCCAAAAGTTTTCAGAAAACTTAGGAACTTCATTACCTCCATAAAATCTGGTTTAAATTGGCCAGTTCAGAAGTTATTAGGGAAAACAAACACACTAACAACCTTTTAACACACTTGTGAGGTCTTCTACTTCAGCAAACACTTAGCTAATTGAGTGAACAATTAAATGCTCAGAGAATTTTGAACCTCTTAAAATACAGATTAACCTGTTCTGCAACAAATGTCCAGCATAATCACTTTCTAAAAACACCTCTGTTCTCCTTGCCATTTCTTTGCTCTGTGCACCTCTAATTTTAGCTGGAAAAAATGGAACTGAGATGTTCCTCCAAAAATGAGCAGCATTCTTATCAGCAAGAAATTGAAGGAATAAAGTTTTGTGTCTCACCTGGAGCAATGGAGCCTTGATTCCTTAACAATACAATCACTCTGTTACAAGCAGCAACTGTGGCTTCAGCTCCAAGGCAAGAACACGTAGCAATGGACTACATGATGGAAAGGAGTATTTTTCAGCCTCTTCAGCCTTGCCCTGCATTACCTGTGATACATTACAGAATTGAATGCCAGAAAAGAGCATTTTAGAATAAAAAGTATAGTGTTTCATAATTTGATTTAAATCAATTATACCATCTCTCACTGGAATGCTCATGAGCTTCAGAAATGAAATATATAAATGAAACCAGCTGCTCTAGATACTCTTTCCTTGAGATAGATTTCACTTGAACTCAATCAGCTTTCTTCTGCAGCACATTGTTGTCATGCAGCATCAGAGCGGAGAGCACACAGTGCTATATGAGTTATTGCAAGGTAACCAGTTATGGTTAAAAAAATGCAGAAGATTAAAATTCTTTTCTGCAATGGCTGGCTAAACCCTGAGGAATTAATTAATTCCTCTGGGGCTGACAGGGAAACTGAGGTACTTATTAGCATCCCAGCAAAATCCATTAATTTATAGCTATTTACTACATTGCATAATCTTTCTGATTTGTCTCAGTCTGGAGCCCCTCTGTGCCCAACAGCACGGAGGTCTGCAGTGTTTGGGATGAAGAATAATTACAACTGGAGAAACACATGCAACCAAAGCTCCGTGTTCTTTAATCTCCAAGTATAATGCATGTGTAGATTTTGGCATCACTCTTAAAATGATTGCTTGTAACTAAATACCGTATCTCAGTGCTTAGACACCACAACGACTGATCTTTTCATAAATCAGAATAAACATATAGGGCAAAATCCTGGCTCTGCTGAACTCAACGGGAGCGCTGCCAGCCACTTTAAGGGAGCCAGTGTTTCATGCACAAGGTTTTCAGCAGCCCAAGCTGTCCAGTGCTTTGGCTGCAGTATTTTCAATTCCATTTCTCATCAAGCCCTCTTTTCCCATCCAGCATCTGCAATGGCGTTGTGCTGAGGTGCAACTGCACACTGAGCTCCCAGCCGAAGTAAAGTAATACAAAAATATCCTCTGTTAAAATAAGGTAGGATTCCAGCTTCAGTTGACAAAAGCAACTTCTATCTTTGATCACTGTCAGGCTGCCCATAGCCTTCACTGACAAGACATTGGCCTGTATTAAGGCTGGTAAAGGATTGTTCATTTTAGAAGGATGACAGATGAGTTTAGGACATTCCAGGCCAGAACAGAAGTTAGTGATGCAACTATAGCCTTTACTCTCCATTTCCCTTCTTTTGTCAATTTGAACCAAACCAAGTTTTCCTCGCTTTTCCCTCCCCTCACTGGAAAACCATTCTTCCCCAACATCTTCCAAAAGGGTCAGAATAAATTGAAGCCAATTGCTCTCTTGGGCGCTTCTCCGTTAAGTCACGACAGGGTTCTCTGGGGGACTCTCTGCAACAGCTCATGCTGCTGCGCCCTCTGACACATCTTCATACATCACCCACACAGATGGGTGGCAAAACAGATAGTGCCTTCAACTCTGCCACACTCCTCCTTATGCAAATCTGTTACCATCACACAACAAAACAAAACTTTAGGGGATACCCACATCCTCTGAATTTAGGTTCCCCTAAATTCCCCTTGTACCTAGGTTCCCCTGGGCTCTTCCTCTACTCTGTGGGATGAGACAGACTCCTGCACAGAGTGGAAGGGAGCGCTCCTATTGGGTTTCTTCTCTGAAGTGACCCCAGGAAGAGCCCTCCAACACTCTTATGAAGGTGAATCGTCCATTAACTTAAGCAAGGAGGTACTGCCAAGCAGCAGCAGCAGGAGGCAGAGAATGCAGAGGGCATTAAGTACCACCACCAGAGTCTCTAATATTGTTTCTAGGGTTGATACTATTTTAGGGTTCATTTTGCAAACATGCCGAGATCAAAGGAAAAGAAAACTCCACTTCTGCCCCTTTTTTTGATCTTTCCTTAAAGAAACAATTATTTTCTGATACAGCTACTCATGTGGCTTCCCTTACCACATTATCCCAGTGTCTTACATTCCTCTGTACACCTACACGTGTGAGTTCCCTTTCAAAGTAAGTAAATACCTCATTTTACAGCTAGAGTACTCAGAGAGGCAAAGAATCTGCCTTCTTAAATATATAATGGCACCCGTAGCTGAAAATAAGACTATTTTCACAGCTACTGTGTGCTTAACTTTCACTAACTCCAATAATCTAGAACATAAAAGTGGGTATCATATGCAATAAGTAGTGACTAAGGAGAGTCAAGTGAAATAATGACTTCTTCACTAACAGGCTAACAAAGTCTGTTTGCATTAATGTACTTAAAGACTTGTACTCCTAAGTAGTCAATACCACAAATGTGTTTGTATAGGATTAACAATGTCAAATTAATATGTATGATAGGACAGCAGCTTCTGTAACTTGACAATAAAAACTAAAATGAAGGCATAAATCCAAATGTTCTTGTGAATGAAGAGGGACAAGGAGGAGGTAACAGAAAAAGACAGAATGAAAGAGAGGAAAAGTGAACTATCAGTCTCTTTACCAAGAGGCAAAACAAGTTTAAAAGGTGATTCTCTTCCTTTGTCTGAAAAGATTGAAAATACAGATCCGATTGCTAGAATATGCAATATAGTCACTAATAAAATTATTCTGGACAAGAACGAATTACTATTACAAGTCCTGACTAAAGAACAAGAAATTTTTTAAAGACAAAAAAAATTGGGGAATTGGAGGACAACTGTAAATAGGTGAAATCTTAATGATAGGAAACTACTCACTTGTGAGCAGACTCCTTGATGGGTTCACATTCTTTGGCACATTCACCTGATGTCCCATATGGCACAGTAACCTCAGCATCCCTCATTTCGTTACCACTACGCAAAAATCTTATAAAAAGAGCTTATAGCAAAGTGGGTCAAGGAAGCAGGTGTTGTGGTGTATTTTAAGTAACGTTTTCTTCGATGAAAAATGGAAGTGTGAGGTTGACCCCCAACAACAACATCACAGAGAGGGGATAGGAAAGTTTTAGAGTTTGAAGGATGACTACCCTGAAATGTGCATCTGACCTACTAACCCCTGTAAGGCAAGGCAGGGCTGAATTAAAGTGGAAAGGGGGATCCAAGAAACTAGCTTCAGGTTTTCAGAAACAAAGACACTAGTTAAATATGTGCTGGAAACTATCTTAAATTTAACTGCACGGATCTACAAACTCTCTGTTGTTAAAACACCACTTTCAACAGCTGGGAACACTACCCCATTCAAATCATATTTAAAAAAAAAATCTTTGGACAGATGTGTATCTCTCCCCTCCAAAATCCCATCTTATTCCAAATTTAAGCACTGGACATTTTGTGTTTCACAGTATCTAAATTAAATATCCCACTGGTTTGACTTAGCTGCGAGCTGTCTTTTAGAAGACACCGTTACTTTCAGTGGTGGAAACAGTATTCAAGGACCACATGGTAGGAGGTGGTGGCCATTGAAAACGACGTATATCCTTAGAAAACACCAGCAGAGGACTGGGGAATATGGTCAAGAGCCAATGTGCAGAGGAATAACCACTAGTAAAATCAACTCATGGATTTTATGTCCCATCAGTTTTCTTAAGTGTAAAATGAGATACTGAACTTCTATTTCTTCAGGTTTGGGAAATAATGGGAATTAAGCTTTCACCCATTTTCCCAAAGGACCTGCAAGGCTGTTTATCTGACTATAAAAGCAACCCTCCTCTCCCCCATAAGACAGAGCATTACAGAAATGAAATAAGATCAGGAGGGCTTTCAGCATGCCTCTTAAAAACATTCTGCAGAATTAACACGTGAAGATTAGCCAGATTAACCACAAATGAAGTCACGTTGATGGGACTACTCTCATCTTACCAAAGAAGGGACTAAAGCTGATGCTTAAAGCTGACTGGGACCTATTGGAAAGGCCATGAAAAAATAACACAGATTTAAGAATCCTGTATTCCTCCCTTCTCTCATTTTTTAAGTTTTTTTACTTACTCTTTCCTTTTCTCAGCCTCCAAGATACAGAGAAGCAGATGTACTCTTCTGAACTCCACACTTCAATATTCACCAACCACCATGGAAAACTGCGCAAAGCACTTCTTGTGCCCTCAGGAAGCTGATGAAATTTGAAAAGAGAAAAAGCACACAACTTTATTGAGGTCGGCGCAAGCCCAGAGACTTGCAAGTTGCATGTCACTGTTAATCAAAGTGACTGTGCCAACATGATTAGAATACCCACAAAGCCAAGCCAATCAAGCAGCTAACTGAGGGAGACCACGGAGCAGATAGCAAATACCACTGGAGTTGTACATTGTCTCAAAAGATTATCACTGCAGTTGTTCAAACTCTTGTGACCAACAAGGGATTCCAGTGACTCACTGCTATTGTGTTTCTGCAGCTCAACATTATGTCCCATGCATATTCTGGAGCTCCATAGCACCACATGTGTATAACAATGTGCCGCACTTAGTAAAATATCTTTGTGGTAAAAGAAGTACCAAAAATATTCGCACAATAGCAGAATGCCAGCCGAGCACTGGACTACATTAGAACAACTCATTGGATGCCATTCCAAAACAGCATCTGTCATGGCCCAAGGAAGTAGCTTTAAAAAAAAAATGAAAATAAAATAAGAGATTTTTCTGAAAGATCACAGCTTTTAACATACCAAGGAAACTTTCAAGAACAAATTAACATATGACTCACCTCCCTGAGGTCTATCCCATGGTTTCATTATCAGTCAAGCAGAATTCATTGTTGCAAAAGCAGTTCAAAGAGGCCACTCCATCCATGTGCCACGCTGAATACACAGCAAGTCTTCATGTATATACAGCTTCATTAAAAATGGAGGAAGGTAGGATAACATTTAAAAAGAAAACAAACAACCCTTTCCACACTGGAGTTGGAAAGGCCAGGAAAAGCCCGTACATGTCAGTAAGGACTAGGAAAGAAGATGGTCACTTCTCAGAGGCTCTTAAAACTTTCCCAAGAAAATTATGGCCTGCAGCTGGGGTACGCCAATCAGCTGCTCTGGCAAAGGTCACAGAAGGAAAGATCCCCTGCTAGTTCAATAGCAGCGGTTTCTTAAATAATCTCAAAACAGCTAATAGCATGTGAACGCTTCTTTGCCTGCAGGATTCAGATGGGAAAATAGGGCCCGCATCTTAACTGCTGTTGTCCTCCAGGAAGTATTGCTTCAGAGCAGAGCAGAGTATCCTCCTCAGATCAGAAGAACCAGGCGTGCTGAAATGAAAACAACAGACTTAATTGACAACCTGGAAAGGAATCATGAAGAAGTCCCATCCAAGAGACACGGTTTGGGCTCCTGCCACAACTAAAGAGGCAGATGTAACTTCTGACATTGACAAATGCTGAGTATAATATCAGATGAAGGTAAGAAGTAACAGGGAAACCCTCTATACATCAATCATGTCATACAAAGAAGGTACCATGCACAATAAGAATCTAGGCTGAGTTAAAGGTAAAAAAAAAAAGGAAACATGACATTAGGTTTTTCTTGGATAACTGGGGGGAGGGAGGGGGTCTTTATTTTCTAATTAAACAAAGTCCTGATAGAAAACTGCATGTGCAAACAGAGGGTGCTCTAACATTGCATTTTGTCTGCTGAAGGGTGGTTGAGCAGCAGGTGGGAGCCCTGCAGAGGAAGGACAAGTTTCTAGGGATGCTGGTCCTTCCCCTCTTTTCTCCCAGCTGATGGCATGACACAGGAGCCTCTCCGTGTCAGGTAGGGACTGCACTGAAAATACTCATACTCTTCTCTTCCGTTTTCTTTTTCCTTTTCAGAGTCCTGCAAACAAGGTATGAGGAGCCTTATGGGCAAGATGCACAACACACAGAGGCACCAAGCCATGGTAGAGCATCATCGTACATGTGGGCCTTCCCTCAACAAATAGTGCTTTCTCTGCTTGCATGCCAAGCACCAACGGCAGACAGTGGTTTATGACTTCCAATCTCTTGTGGACATCCATGTCCCTGGTGTGGTAACTACTTGCCATCACTGCAATATCAAAAAGCCTAAAATCTGGCACACATTTTATGGTGAGAACCCTGTTCTCCATGGTAGGTCTTGAAAAAAAATTATGTAGCTAAAAGGATGGATATAACAGAGTGGAACTTCACAGCTTCTTTGTGGCCCCCCACTACCACAGAGACAGAGCGTCCTGCTCACAGAAGCATCCAAAATATAAAAAGCTTAAAGCGAACTTCTCAAACTTTAAAGCATCACTGAAGTTTACCATGAAAGGTGCACTGTGCATACATATAGAACAGAAACCCTGCAACACACAAAGCTTTCTACAGATATTCAAGACACCCTTTCAACTTTTATTCACTCTAGCAAAACAATACTGAAGCAATGTTAATCCTCTTGTTTACAGTTACACCCACTAAAGAAAGAGAATTCACAGCTCAAGATCAAACAGATACACTAAAGGGAGCTATTTAACATCACTAAGGATAGAACCCTATAATTACTGTATCAGAGAGGTTGGGTCTTTCAACACAGGTTTTGCTTTAAGAAAAAAAGAAATAGGGAACTTCACTCAGATCTGTTTCTGCCTCAGCCTCATATCTAGTTTCAAGTTAAAACTAAACAATAACAGCAAGTACAAATTTACCAACCATTGTTTCAGGAGCTCATATCACCAGAAAACTGTATGAAAGAGGCAACACAGCTACAGCAACATCAGAAATATAGAGAAACCAAATGTAGCTGCACACTCAAATATAAAAATTTTTACCTTTGCACCTGCAAAGCACAATTGTTATCAAGGACATGTTGAAAACTGGAGGAGGATTCTTGAGGAGCTCAGTGCAAACATAACCCTTGACGGTAAGACCCTGAACATCCTCCACTCTATGCATGAGGTCTTATTAACCTCCACAGAGTATTTTTTGGATGACATGGGTGCCTGCTTTTCTGAAACTGCATTCACAGTACTGTCAGGAGGTGTTTTTTCCAAGCAGCCTTGGCCCCAGGAGGTAAAGTATCTTAACTCTATAAAGCAGATGTCCAGAAATGCAGACAATCCAAATTCAGTACATTTTGTAACATTGACAGCATTTGAATAGAAGCTAGACTTGGTACTTCAGGTTCTTGGTGGCAGCTCTAGGTTCAAAGTGAATGCCAGACTACTGTAAATCCTCTAACCTAATTAAAAAGGAGAAAATCTCTGACTCCTAATTTAGTTAACATTCCTACTGAAGTTTGCAGCTAATCAATTACTTTACCAGAAGTCACCACAAAGCCCAGAAGATGTGGATAAGTCTCATTAACCCCTTCAATATTAACAGTCTAAATACAACTGTAGGAGTCATGGTAATAGAAGATCTCTTCACATCTTTATAATCGACATGAGGAACAAAAAAAAAGCCCAAACCAAAAAACAAACAAAAAAAAACACAGAAGGAAGCCTGCTCCTATGAAAATCAATGGATTTTGCTAGCAACTTCACTAGAATAACCCATGTTGCATTAAAATCCCAGTGGTGCGACTCCTCTGTGCCCTTGAGAAACCCCATTCACTTTTAGCAGCTGAAGCATTCAAGATCTACAACATAAAGCAATTGGCTTTTGAATGCAGGTTGCTTCATTTTAAAATGTTACTGCTCTTTGATGTTTATCTGTTTAACAGAGTTTATTGCAGCTAATTCACAGCAGGAGTGCCCTGTGGCATCCCCAAAAATTATATTAAAAATATAAAAGATAAGAAAGGAAAACATAATAATTATATAATCTAATTTTTTATGGCTACACAACAAAAATTAAATCCTAATTTCGTAATGTATATGCATAGAACTATTTCTGACACATACCAAAAGCATGAAGCCATCATACACAGGCCTTTTTATTGGAAAGTCTGACTAACTGAAACAGCAAGAGGCCCAATAGCTTATTAGTTAGGTTTCAACTTTATTTAGAAAATGAGCTGCAAGGATAAGCCAGAAACATATGGATGGAAGGTTGTTATCCGCAAACAGAGTCAATGTGCAAATGGCATTTTTTGATTTACTCGAAATAATACTACAACAACTGCTGCAGTCACTCCCCCACACCACTTACATTAAATTCACTACCAACTAAAAATTGCACTTTTTTGTAATTGCATGTTGTTCCATTGTCTTATGCCATCTGATGGATGTCAGCTGCAACTGCGTGCCCAGGCCAAAAGTGCCATACGACCTCTTAGAGGATCCATTGAGCCATGGCAGTAACGTGCTTCACCCCAAGGGAAGCTTTTTGGAGAACTCCCTCTTAACAGCCTGAGGTGCTAGTGGTATGGACCACTCTGGTGCATGTCCTGATTTGCTCAAGGCATTACTGAAGGTGGCCATAATACCCCTGCAAATGTATTCAGAATCAAACCAAGCCATTAAGAGCTGAAAACTACATGGTACCAAGTAATGTATACTTAATAAAAACCAAACACCATTACCTTACTTTTATCTTTAACTCTACCCTTTGAAGGCACAAACCTGAGGGCTACATCCTGAGTTTCTTCCTGAGTAACAAGTTTCATCTAGCTTTGGTACAGATCAATTACAACCAAGTTTGCAATTGGAATTATAGATCCCACCAAAGAAAAGGCTGTAGATGGCAAAACTCAGAGAGCTGCTGTAAAAAATCAAATACTTCTCTGAACAGTGCCTCCCACAGTACTGGCATGCAGAAGAATTGGAGAGAGGTATGCTATACCACCTAACACTGCAAGCAGGACCAAAATTTGTGGAATCACATTGCAAAGAAGCTATCACAAAGGAAAGCCTCAACTGACAGATCTTCCACTGAGGCATCCCTCTCAAAACAACCCCTCAAAAAAGTTCTTCTGAGATGCTTTCCAGACATCTGTGGATTAGACTGAATTTTCTTAAAGCCTCTTTTGGGGTTGATGCCTTCACAATGCATCCCCAACTCAGTCCACATCCACCTGGAAGATCTGCACTCATGCTATTCCACAGGGCTGGCAAACCTAAAGATGAAGAGTTCTTCCACAAACGGGAAGAGTTTTAGGATTATCTATCCCAGATACAGTGGTTGGGGGAAAAGGGTAATTCCAAATGATAAATCAGAACAGACATCCAAGGTCCTATTTGTGCTAAAACGAGGATGGATTCACCAGATATTCAAAGGTCAGCTCTGAGCTCCTAAGTTTCACAGCCTGAGATCCACATGTTGGGACCAATACAAAAGTCCTCCCAGCTTAAGAAGGGTTAAGAATGAAGACTAACACTTAGAAAGTACAAACAAAATAAAAAAATACTTTTCCACAGTGACTGAAATTTCAGATAGCAAGGTAGTTCAACAGAAAAAGGTGATGTGTATCAACACCCCTGAATGTGCTGAAGTATTCACCAGGAATCAAGTTCCTTGAAAACAAAAACAAAACAACCTTGATTTAAATAGCTTGAGAACACTGGAGCCCACCTGAGAATGTGATATTTTCTTATTTAATAAAAAAGCCAAAAAAAACCCCAAAAAGTACTTCATTTGGGGAAAAACTGCCATGGACTTCAGTACGTTCTCAGCATGCCCTTTTGTTCCAGCACTGAAGACTTTTGATATAGTAAATCCTGCCTCCTAAACAGAAAAAGCCAACACAGACAGGTACCTTTCAAAAGAGGGATGTACAGGTTGAGGACCCTTTGAGGAAAGAACCCTTATTCTAGCTATTGCAGTCAACCCATCTGTCTCATTTTGCTGTTAATATCTAGCGTATCTCCAGACCAAGCAAAACTGAAATATTTTTCGAAGTCCCAGGTGTAAATCCTCTTCATTTTCATGGCCATCAACCAAAAATTAAATACTCTGCATTTCTAGACACAGAAAACACTGCCTTCAGACAAAAATTATCCCATGAATACCAAATTCTATGCCCAAATACTCCCTTCTCCAAAATTATGCATGCTGGGACAAAACAAAACAGCCTAAATGCTGTCTAAAACTCTGAGTAGTGTTTCCTGCTGGACAGGCACCTCTGAAGGCCCAGAGCCAGCAAAAGGCAGGTGGTAGGCTTTAAGCTGGCTGACTACAGCCCTAACTGCACATTTAGCTCAACAAATTGACAAAAAGACATACTTGCTCTGCAGTTGGGATCTGCAAAGGCAATTTCATTTCCATTCTAGCCTTTGCAGCTGAGATAGAGGCCTTTAATCATCCTCTGTCACCATTCCACTAACACCCTATATATATACTGGCTTCATTAGCTAGGGCTACTTCTGTACGGTAGTGTTGCTGACCAGAAATTTCTGCAGAAAATGAGAATTAGGGAATCTACACATAAGCCCAGCTTATATGTACATATTTCCGCTGCTAAAAGCCAACCCAGACTTGAAAAAGAGAAACAAGTAAAATTGCAGGTCTGCTACACTTGATATTGTCTCCTTAAGCAAAGGGGGCATAAAAATCCCCCAATCCTGTATTTGCCATAAGGTTCTATTTCATTACCATCACTAAGGTACTCCTCACACATGAGGGAGGGAGGGAGCAGAGAGGAAAGAAAAGATTTAATAAATAACAGAGAGGAAAATCCTGATGACGTTAATCTCAACCACAGTAAAACAATAGTTTGAGAGCACGCCAGGTCTCTCTCTACAGTCTCAGGCTGAAGCCCAGCATCTAGTTCATTAAAGTAAATAAAATATAACGGTGAATGAAAAAGGAAAATAATAAGAAAGATTGCATGAATAATAGAGAGAATTTGAGCACAAGTCCAACCAAATGATGTCAACTATTATTTAATTTTTACTTTGCTCTCTCAGAGAACACACCAGAGAGAGCAGGGAGAGGGGGAGTTGGGGAGGTAGCGTGTTAAGGAGAAAGAGGCAAGGATATCTCAGAGGAGTTTTGATAATATAATCACTAAAATAATTATTTTTTTTTTAAAGCTTTTCTACATTATTAATTCCCTTCCAAAGATAACACAATGGAGAGTCAGTGGAGGGGTGGGGTAAGTAATGATCAGAATTGAAGGAACATTTACATCGAATGGCTCTAGGCCATCATATCCCAAACACACCTTCAGTCAGAGATGGAATTTGGCCCAGTGTGGACATTTGTTTATATAATTATTATGTGTGATTAAATCTGTTCTTGACAAAATAAAGAAGAGGGACATCAGTAGGTTAAGTCAGTCTTATCTAAAATTAATAGTATTCAACCAGGGATTCAAATTTGGAAGTAAAAAAGATGCTACACCTTTTCTTCTGGTTTAGTAGGAAGCTAATCAGAATCTTTGCGAGAAGTCTTCTACGCACACATTCACTGAGCTCTTTTCCAAACACCTGGAACAATTTTTAATACATCTCCTCTTCCTACTAGATCTCAGGAAAACATTCTGGCTTCTGATCAAAAACACTAGAAGTGAGATTTGTTTTGGAGACCCTCAAAGATGCAGAAAATTTGGTCTGACATAGACAGAGGAAATTCCTCTCCAAAAGCTCAGAATGACAAAGTTTTGCCAGATACTGGCAGTAACCATACATTAAAACAAAAACAAACAAACAAAAACAAACAAAAAAATTGCCAAATGTATTTAACAGTATTTGAGTAAAACACTTTGGATTTTCAGAATCCAGGTTGCTCAGGTTATGTAAATGTAATTATTACACTACCTTGATAATCAGTCATTATTCTTAAACCTCAACCCAAAAGAAAACAAAAAAGCACAATGATTGTTGTTATCTTCAACAGTACCAGATTTTCATCTCCAGACGTGTAAAGGTCACTGCAAAACTAAACTGTTACCAGGTATGTCTTCAGTCCTAAGCACTGAGGAAAACCTCAGTCACCTTTGTTATCATCCTGTGATTTAATGACAAATAAAGACTTTTATGCTGACCTGAGGATGATTCTTGTAGCGCTGAATGGACAGTGGCAGGTGGGGGGAAGCTATCCAAGACTATGCATTTAAATGCAGCAACGCAGATTTTTTTTTTTTTTTGGCTGCCTTTGCTGTCATTTGGGGTTTTGATTTGACTGACCTTTTGTATCATCCATCCTCAATGTAATAGACAAATGGAAAATGGATTTGAATGCCTACTCATACACTTAAACTTTGATCCTTAGACATGGATAGCACAAGTTATCAAATTTTTTTTACTTAAAATATACTTTCAATAACACATATATCATGTCTATTTCCACCTGAAAATAGAACTGCAATATTCGCAAGTTACATTCATTAGTTAGGAGAGCTGATTGTCCAACCAGGCAGCAGGCTAAAAAAGACTAACAAAGACAAAATATGAATTGCAAATCATGAGTGCACAAAACCAAGTATTTATGAACAATCTTCAAACAATGAATTATTAATTGAAGAACTTTGTGAGCAACTTCCTATAGCAAATAAACCAGAGAATTCTGCAATCTGCACAATTTATTGAATAAGTTATTCATTGCGAATCAACTATTCACTCAGATCTGGATCTTCCACTTTAGGTTTCTCTTTTGGATAATCACTACAAAGATGACACTCTGCCTCATTTTATTGCCACAGTGTAAATTAAAATGTATCAGTTAACTATAGTTTTATTAGAAATAGTCAAGCACAGGACAGAAAAAGATTGAGGTCGTTTACACCATAATCTAATCCAAATTTGTTTTACCATAAAGGGAAATTTGGGGTACTTTACAAGCACAGTGATACGTGAGAGGGATTTTGGAAATCTACAATTAAAGGACTACTTCAGAAAATCTAACTATAACTGCGTACATTTACAACACTTACTCGTGGAAACAAATGCAAAACAGGTTTGGGAACAAAATCAGCTTTTTATTCTCTTTAAAATCTGGGCTAAGAAAGAGGTGTTTTGTACATTGTTTAGCATGCCCTCCCCTCCAAGACTTTCTGTATGAGCTTGGCAACTTAGAGTTAATTTGTTCTCATTTTGCCTCGGTTGCCCAGGTCTGTAATGAAGGTGACTTCTCTGGGCTGGAGAATAAACACAGTAGGCTGATCTGGGCTTAAGATGGACAGCAAGTAGTAAGATGGAAAGCCAGGGTAACGGACTCTGACTTCTAGGAATGAGCAGCAGGTTTATAAAACAAGATCACCAACAGCAGCAAAAGGGCTTTTCCCTCCCCTTCTTGATAAACCTACACCTCCTGTCTTTGCAGCTAACATTTATGATTACTACACTGGTTTAGAAATACCACTTTAAGCTATGGTGAACTCTCAATATGTTGGATAACGACATAGTGGAATAACCCAGAAAAAGGAGAATAGCGTTAACTGCATGATCCATTATTTGGGACACATAACGAGCACGCAACAGAGAAAGAACATCTGCAATGTTGCTGACTGTGGAGCATGGGGATCCCTGAACACACACCAAACCCACACCAGGGAGCACAGCAACCCACAAAACACGGCTCTGCTGCTTCCAGACCACAGGCAGGGAAAGAATCTGTGTCTATGCTCATAACATAACTGGCATTCCCAAAAATCAAGGGTTGACTGTCAATTTTTGTTTTATTTATTCTTTTCTTAATAGCAAACTGGTGTATTTAGTGTTGCTGTTTCCCAATACAGCCATTTCTCACTCGGCAAGAAAATGTTTTACAAACATAAACAGGGTAGCAAAGCTCTGCAAAAATTCCTCTATAAAGGAACATTTTTCCTTTTTAGAACCTAAAGAATACTTTCTGATGACCATCCTCCCAGAAACTCGGTACATTTTTGAATGCCACAAAAAGCCAGTGAAATATATCAGACTGGGGATGGCTGTTTAAATTAAACTGATGTAGGAGAAGGATATGATATTCAGATATTCTGAACAGAAGGCGGCAGATATTGCAGCCGTTCAGTAAAATGTCAGTAGTACATGTCAAGTCACTATGCTCTTTGACTCTAGTTAAAATTTACAGGCTATATATTTGAAGATAGTATTTTCCTACAATTCAAATCCAGTGGCTCCCCCCCCCACATGCACACCTTACCCTAAGTTGGTAAGATTTAACATTTTTTTCCAGCTATAGTGAAGTTCATGCAATAAACATTACCGAAAACAGAGCTTTCAAAAACTAAGCTAACACAGAGATGTGGGTGTGTATTTTTGCCCCACTGGGCTTTCCCACCCCCTCCCCCCCTATTTTTCTGTTCTCCTCCCTCCCCTCCCCCTTCTTCCTTCATGCTTTTTTAGCCTCCCCTTTTGCTCTTCCTTTGGTTTTGGCATCATTGCATCCGCTCTGCTTTTTTTCCCCCTACCTCCTCCTCAATCTCCAAAGCCGAATGCGAAGTCAATACCATTTATACAGAAATCACACTTTCCAACATACAGCATTTGCCCAAAAAGCATTTGTCCATTTCTAGCTGCTCCAGCAGAGAGCCATCTGCATCTACCCTGCTCAGAGCAGCCAGAGGAAAGGCTGCAGTCAGGAGTTGCATATGGTTCCATAGGTGTATAGTGCAAAACTTCTAACGAAGACTGGCATTTTCGGAAGCGCTATAGGCAGTCGGCTACTAATAAGCAATATTTCTGACACCAGCAAGACACAGGAACCAGTGCACAAAGTCATCTCCGTTATACTTTCAGATTATTTTAGTAATCAGAGGAAGGAGTTTAATGATGTTGATAACACTTTATTATTTATTGAACAACAACATGCTCAGCCATGTACAAAACAGAGCATGTGCTTACAATGTCAACTAGATGGGTCACGCAGTTTAGACACATAACGCCATATCCCATTAACATTTAATACAGTAACATTTAAACAAACAACACGTGAATGAAATTCAGCTGGGCAAACTCCTTCCATTTAAGGACAAACACAGTAGGTCTCCCTCTCAAACTCCTGCACTAGGTGGCACTGCAAATTTTGATTTCAATGCCTCAGTTTCCCTCCCCATACAGTAAGCTGGGTAAAGAGAAAAAATACCTTATGTTACTACTTTGATGCTGTTGTATCATCTTTTCTGGATGCAACCTTGATGCTGGCCCATTGGCTGAGTAGGGGAGAACAACAGTACCCTTTTCTTACGTTGGATTATCTATGAATACAGTGTCAGGTAGCAACTCCAGCTTCCCTTGAGGCTAGAGGATGATTTTGGCCCTTAAGATCTCCAAGCACCATCAGCAATTCCCCAGCAGCAGCAGAGAAGTGCATCCAAAAGGGGTTCAGGGAAACCAGGAAACTAGGCAGGTGCAGACAGTGCCATGGGATTGCTCCTTTCTGCTTTATATAGCAAGACAAAACTACTCTGAATCATCCTCTTCTACATGAACGGGCATCTTGAGGTAGAGATGTGAGAAAGTCACACAGCTAATGAAGCAAAGGCTATGCCAGGGCTGAAGCAGCACCTGCAGGGTGGTCACGGCCCACCAGCCAGGGGAAAGCAGGAGGCAGGGGCACCCGTCCATGCTGCGGCTCTGCTCTCCTCCAACTGTACACATGCAGAGTGGTAAGCTGCGATACGCTGCCACAGGCAGCTGCCCACCACAGGGCCTGCGTTTAGCCCCAGCTCTCACAGCTGAGCATCTTCGTTAAAGCTCTGGACGCACAACCCTCGTCAGCTGATACAAACCAACAGCGGATGGAAGCTTTAAGTTATGACTTATAGAAATGCTAAAACTTCACAAGCAGGTGGCAACCAATGAGAAGCCTCCAGCAGACTCTTTCTTAAACCAAAAAAAATACCAACCCCAAACCCAAAATGCTACAATCCAAACCTGTTTACTTTTCTTAGATTCCACATCTGCATTTATGAACTCTTGGGGCTAGCAATACTGTTCGTGCACAAAGCACCCTCCAGTCCCAGTATACATGAATTATTGCTGTTCCCCATTTCATTCATCAGCAATGTCTATTCTAATAAGCACAGGTCTCTATTTGCAACAAAAGCCTTCCTGACCCACCTAGACAAATGATATTTTAAGCATATTTGCCCAAATTAGCTTAAATATATTATAGGACAAATGTAAAACAAACTGTAAACTCAGTTTGATAACAAAAACTAGAAAGCAGAGTTTTAGCTATATTGCTGCTAATTCTGTATGGCCCTTAGGACATATTACTCAGTAACCCATGATTTTTAACTAAGGCTTTTAAAAGTAGTATTTATATTAGATCATATTACGATCTCGCTACAGCTTTCCCCAAGAATTATTAATTTTACTGAAGTCAGTGGAGGTAACTGTGGATTTATACTAGCACAATAGTGCTAATAGTCTGCTCACTGGCTCTTAGGATTTTGGTTTGGTTTGAACAGTAGAGTATGAATGTTTTCATTAGTCATCATGAGAGAATGAGTTGACAAAAGCATCTACCAAGAGTGAGTACATGTAGAAATAAGTAGGCTATAAATCTGGGAAATGCAGTACAACATATTTGAGAATATATACAAAAAAACCCTTCTTGCATTGATTTGCAAACACTCATGAGTTCCTTATTATATACCTTTATTTCACTATCTTCATCTAACAGCATTAGATAAAAGTCATATCTCGCTATGTATCTACAGTGCTGGGAAGACACGGGCATCCAGCAATTTAAGATTCATTGTAATTGCTGGCAACTCAGGATAATCCACTCAATCACATCATGCTAAGGATCAAAGGGATAGACATGTCCCATGAAATCCATTTGGTCATATTTGTCATACAGTTCCCCAAAGAAGCTGGAAACCCGCTCATGAGGTTTCTCAGTTGGCCGAGGCAAAACCCTGTGAAGGCAGCCCCCTCCAACAATGGGCAGCGGGTGCTGCCTGCTGCCCGGTGCTGGGCCACGGGGCCCTTGGCAAGGCAGAGTCCTACTGCAAGAATTCTCTGCCTGTGGGTGGGTGCCCTCAGGAGCTGCACCAGCATCAGCCCTTCTGCAGCCCACAGCCAGCCTCCAAGATTCCAGCGCCACATGGGAGCAGCGCTGCACACAAACACGTATTTGCTATCACCCCATTTAAAGCTTTCACATCACTGAGCGCACTGCATTGCTATATTGGGAGGAAGGTTAACTCGGAGCAGTTAAGTGATTTTTTTGTTTGCTTGTTTGTTTGTTAAAAAAAAAAAAGGAACCCCAAAACAAAAAAAACCCAAACAACCAGAATTCAATATTTTACTCAGCTCTGTTATTCTACACATCCTAACTAATCTTAATCTCAGAGTCCTGCATACAGAATACACTTCATTTATTCTTTCAGTGCATACCACATCACCTCGACATCTGTCATAGGTTTTATCGGAGGGGCTAAGCAGAAACAAGGAAAGGACAACCTTATTTGGAGCCACCTTCCTCCAAACTGGAGTGCCCGGTTGAATGTCATCTTACCTCACATCTCTTTGTTGCAGCTGCAAGTGGTTTTCATGCTTACATTGCTCACAGAACAGCAAAAAGGATACTTGCTACAGTTACAGTGAATACATTAATTTTTTTCACCTCAGTAATAATTTTTTTAAAAAATCTGATTTGCCCTTTCAGTTTTCCACAGGAACTTAAAACTATTAAAGTCAGACTTAGAATCCTAAAAAGCTTGAATTTTCTATCCAGATTTAATTTCTGCTTGTTTCATAGGATGGGTTAATTTGCCATAAAACTTTAACCACTGCTGATACTGGACTCAGGCATACATAGCTCCCTACAGAATGTTATTGCCCTTAATATAATAAAATGTAGTTTAACCATCACTACTAATTTCAGAATTAACTACTACAAACCTGACTAAATGGCCTTTTTTATCCCATACACATTATCTGATCGTTATTCATCTGAACCTGCCTTCTTTCCACAACTAAAAGTTCAGCAAGGAGTTCAATAGAAGTTTAGAGCAAACGCAGTTCAGTACCGGCTAAGAAGGGTAATTCAGCACAGAAAAGCTTTGGGAGGAAGGATATCTAAAAGATTCCTGCAGGAGGAGTGTTGCAAAACGAACACTGCTGCAATGCAAAATAACCACAAATTCTTGCTAAATAGGAATAAGATTAACTATGTAGACTAAGTGTAATCTTGCTAATAATCAGTTTTCAGTTATAACACATTAACACAACAGCCAACGCTATAAACTAAACCTCTGCGAGGGGTAGAAAATACACAAATTCTGGCACTGATTGCACTTAAGAAAGTGATACCCACTAGTCTTTTGAAAGCCAGGTGAGACACAGCAACAGATCTTTTCATGCCTTCCCATGCATTTCTTTTTGGCAGCAACAAAACCAAACAATGCATCAGTATTCTCTTCTTTTGAATAAGCACATAAAAAGGAATGTGTTGTTTATTGAAAAGGGAATATTGTAATATTACAGTAGGTTTATCTGCTTGCAGGATTAAAGAAAAGAAAGAATAACTTAATTTAAAATAACCAAACACTTTTGGTCATTGGCCATCTCCAGAACCAAATCTGCCTCAGACTTAGAAATCGCATCACTCCACACTTTCTACTGCCAGTGCCATGTTGCATGGAAAGCCATAGGCACCGAAATAGGTGCTCACAGTGTGGATGCGGTGATGAATAAAACTTCAGTTTAATCTCACTGTCTAAATGGATGGCTTTATCTTGGGACAGATACTAAGCAATGAAAGCTCCTAAAAATTAGCAGATACTCTTAAAACCCACCAGCTTTAGTGATTTACCATGCCTAATTTCGCTCTATCTGTACTGTAGCAAGACTAGATTACAAAGCTGAAGTAGAGATTAAATGACACAAATCTTAACACAACCTTAAACTTCGTGCCCCTTGTTGCAAGTCCCAAAGTTTAGTTCAGAGAGAGTCCCTTAGTGGATGGGAAACGAAGCTGAACTGGTGGTCAATTCAACTGCCGCACAATATTTTTGCATTCAACAGACATGCCAAATAACTCCCTTTGGAGGCTGTGGCTGGGTTGCACCGGCACCTTATGCTGATGACCTGAACCAACACCCACAGCAAGAAGGTTACTCTGACATATGGCATCTTCTCTGACCTCACTTTGCCTGGGTTTTCCACCATAAAACATTTCAAGCCTGCCTTGCCTCCCCAAAGCACATCCCTCTCTCCCACTTCTAATCTGGGAAACACCCTCAAGTTGTCTGAGCAACCCTCCACCAACACTCTTTTGTTTTCCCCTTCCTCATTCTGTTCAATAAAGCTGGCTTTTGGCATATTAAAGCTTAATTTGTTTAAGAACAAACAGTTGGGGGCCTGCATCTCACAGACGAGAGTGACAGATCACATGAGGAGACCAAAGACTTCAGGGGCTGAAGATTTGGCAGGTTTGTGTCTCAGCGGAGATACAGAGCTCATTGTCATGTTTCCAAAAGGCATTACACAGGGCTCCAAGGTGGAGCTGTTTACCAATACCGTGATCTCTCCCCAGATGCAGTTGCTACTGCAGCTAATTAAGAGAACAATTAAGACTAAGGCAATCAGTCAAGTACACAGATCCGAGTCATTTTCTCCACTCTCCGATGCTGCGCTGGCTCCCAGAGGGCTAAACCTTATTCACTCATTCAGAAAATGACAGGAAGAAGCTATTAAATATCTGAAAACCATAAAAATGCAATCATACTGTTCCTGAGCTAAGCCACTCACCAGAGACCAATGCCAGGCAACTTAAGAAACTTGCTGGCCCCCAGAATTCACATACTTACAAATAAGAAAATTAATCAAAAGCAGTTCAGATCAAAATTTAATTAAAAAGAAAAGGATTGCAGAAGACTTCCTGAGATTTCTCTGTTTTATGTTTATGACTGATCAATATTATGTGTTATCAGCTCAGTGTATGACAAATTCCACTGGGCATCTTTAAAGAGGAAGTAACAGATTAAATATTGAGCTAAACAATTTAATCTCTGCTTTAAAAGGTTTTCAGATATTTGTAAAGGTAAATCCTATTAGAGTATAAATGTCTCCATGTGCTAGTGGTGTAGGCTCGTCACGGAGGAATTTGTAAACACCAGGAGACAGGCCCTCATTAAATATAAATTTCCTTCTTTTGTAGAGCTATTGATGAAAAAAGAGAAAGCATTTGTGTCTTCAACAGAGGGGGAAGAAGGTCTTAGGAGTGAGATTGAAATCCATCTATAGGTGCAAGTAAGTATGTATCAAGCTTCAAGAACTGGCAATGCCAACTGGCTCCCTAAATCCATTTGAACAAAACCCAGAGACACTGACCCTTCATACCTCACAGTGATGGTGAAAAAAACTCATCTATTGGAAATAAAAACGCGGTCAACTGTGCCAAGCACATACAAGAACAGAGTTGTGTATGACAGACAAACAAATTAAGGGAAAGACTAAATCAAAAACATACTGTATGTCTAGCTATTATATACATACACTATATATGTATATACACATTCATGCATACATTAAATATGGTATGTCATACACACATAGGTCATACTGACAATATAGATGTTAAAACCAAGCAGCATTATGGAAGCACAACAAACGCGCTCTCAGCTGCAGTGCAGAGCTGTAGAAGGCACCAGGCCTTCAGAAGCACTGTAGCACCCCATCCTCTCGTCACCAGGGGAACGGCTCACTCCCAGCACCACAGGCTCTCTGGGGTGCACTGACCAACATCTGTTCCTCAACACCTGCACCGGTTTATCACCGCTGGGACTTACAGCACACACGCAGCAGCAGGAAGCGTTATTTCCACCATTGCTGCAGCTTCTCAGGTAACCTTCAACCTAGGATGCAGCACAGAACTTGTGCTTATCTGTCTGTATTCCTCTGCCCCAAGTATCAAACCCATCTCTAATAAATAAATATCGCTTAGCAGGAACACCACCAACCCACTGAAGGATCTCACTCATGTATTTTACCACCTGCGACCACCCCACCACACCACTGGGGGAGCACCGGGATGAGCCAGCCGCCTGCATCCATCTACCCAGAGCCCTACAGTCAGCTTTTCTGTTTCTGAGCCAGCGGCTTTCCTCATTTTACATTTGGGAAATAGTTTCATTTTTTTCCAATTTTATGTGAAAAGGAATTAAGGTAATTAGAAGCTGCACACGGTCCCTTCTCCTATCCCACTCACCCTCCCGAACCATTAATCAGCTCTATTCAATTTCTACCGAAGCCAGATAAAGAGGAAGAGGAGGAGAAAAAAATGTTTTGAACGTTTAGAGGAATTTGACATTTGTAATGGAAGGCTGGGTGACCTAAGAAGCAGAAATACAAAACAGATACAAACAAATCTATTGTATATAATGTCACTGTGACAAATAAGAACATTAATAAAATAGGACAATCTTTCTATCAGATGAGAACAAAATGACAGTAATAAGGCCCCTACAGTTTCTCAGTGAAAACTAAATAAACTCCAAGGGCTAAATTTCAAAAACAAACGTGCTTTAAGTTACAGGAAAATTCTTTAGCACAGAAGTACAAGTTAATAATACACAGGTATTACCGATTTCTGTAAACAGAATCACTAACATTTCAAAATAACGTCTTTGTTTCAGAACAAGCCAACTTACAAATGTAAAAGGGTTCAGCTTCATTCTTCCAATTTCCACTTTCCTGACATGTAGAGATTTGGAAAGAGAGAGAAATTTTGTCATGAAGATGGTGACCAGGAAGGTCAGTCTTTTCCAAGCCTGAACTGGGGGATGCCAAATGAACTTTTAAGGGAGCGGTCCAAGACAAAAGGGAGATGCTTACCTTGGTGGAAGTCCTGCCCCAGGACAGCATCAACACTAACAGCCAAAAAAAGGAAGGGAAAAGATAGGGTGGGTGGGGGGAAAAAAAAACTCCCCGGCAGCAACTTTTAAGTAAAAGCTAGCACTTCAGGAAGCCCCATTGCAACAGACTCCTGTAGGCTAAGGGAACATTTACAGGAAATACCTGCTCACCCAGCGCTTATACTCTGCCCCTTCATACACCATTGCCCGCTGCCTGATGCACTTGGTGGAACTGAATTATGGCCTTGTCTGAACTACTGTGTTTTATATAACTGATTTCTAGAAAATTATCACGATGGAGCATTTGCCTTGTATCTACTGTTTACCCTTAGATTCCCATATCACCTTAACATCAGGAACCAGAGGTTTGGCGGCCTTCGTTACATATTTTCATGAATAGTGAAAAAGCAAAAAATCCATGGCCCTATGCAATTGCATGTCACTACTGATCAACAAGTGCAGTGAGAAGCAAGGGTTTTTTAACGCTGTATTGGATGAAATCATCACTGTGCCTAACTAATTATAGTGTTATTACCAACAACGCCACAACCAAAATATGCATTTAACATTTGGGAGAAGATGCAAGTACACATTTGTTCAAAGATGTGCTCCACCCTCGCCTCACAACTGCTGCTGAAGCTGAGCAACGCCTACAAGGCAAAAATCAGTGGGACTCCTTGCAAGCACAGAGATCCGGCTACACGCAGCTGGTAAACTTCTGCAGCCAGCCACTCCACGCAAACTTCTACAGAGATTTGCCTTGACAGGAATGTGTACGGGAGCTGCCAAGAACAGAAAGGGCCCAAGCATCTCCGTCAAGACTGAAGTTGAGGCTGAACCAGGATCATTACCTTAATATCCTCTAAGTGTACACATGGACTGCCTGTCCTTATGAACCCACCTTCATAAGACACTTAAGTACTTACTGAACATACAAACAGTGGTATAGACATGAAACCTGAGTGACAGAGGACTTCTATGCCACTGGACACTGTGAAAATGTAGAGCTGGAAGAAGTAGTTACTATGCAGGATGATCACCTTCCTCAGTTTACTTCCCTCAGAATTATCTTGTTTCTCACTTTTTCAAGATTTCTTACTTGCAAGCTGCTGAGCAGCACACCATTGCACTTTACAAAGCAAACTGGCAAAAACATGCGACTCTACTCCTACATTTAAAAAGGCAGGTACTCTGTGTGCTGCTTTTGCAAAGAGAACAAAGTATCATTAACATGTTCAGTACAGCATTTGAGGACATACCAGCGCTAATCTGCCTGGAATCCCAAGAAAAAAAGGGGAGTTCACCCTTTAAATGAAAACCATCTCATCTCCTTTGTTGCTTTAAAAGTGTTTGTTAAAAAGCCAATTCCTTGCTATAGTACCATATTGTGCTATTGATTATTAGGCGGAACCTCCTACCCCCTTCCAGCTGAAATTTTGCAGGAGTTCTGCTTTATAATCAATAGCATGCTCTGCACTGTATGGACTTGACAGTGCAACAGCTCTCCTCCAACACCCCCAAGGACAGCTGCAAAAAATGAGAAGGCTACCTCCTGGAGCTATCTAAGGACCAGATCCAAACTTCATTGAATTCTATGGAAAAACTCCCACTGACTTCAATGGGCTTTGGATCAACACCCTGCAGAGGAACACTTTTTAAAACAAACATTAGAAAAAAAAAATCATTAGGACTAGAAAGCCTTTCATATTATCTACTGGACACATTTTAAAGCAAGAGGGTGGGAATGTACTCTTTTCTCCTTATGAATGTGTAACTCCCGCTAATGTCAGGGAGAAGTCATGCAATTATGAGGTTGCAAAGGTTGAAAGAGGAAAAGAAATATGGCCCAATATCTACAAAACCAACCTCTGTCTAGACCTATATTTCATTAGGAAGTTTTAAAAGACATGAGTTAGCTACACAAAATTTTTAAAATCTCCTAAGAAAAAAAAATAAAACCCCCCTAGATTTGTAAAGCACTTTGACAGTTAAGTATAACCATATAAGTGTCTAAAATACAAAGAAGAAAAGGAAAAAGTTATAATAAAAGAAATTACATTCTAGATGAGCTTTTGATGAAAATGTAATATTATGCAGGTTTAAATATCATTAGCTGAAACATTCAGTTTGTTTCCTCTTCTCTGTGCAACACATGCATGGGGGCAGTGTAGGAATAGTTCCTGGTTCTTTGCCTCTCCAAATATACTTCTACCTGGGACCAGACCAGGCCAAGCTCACAGGCAGGCACATATACTACACCCTTTAAAAACGTGCAACCCAAATCCTTCCAAAATGCAGTGTTTCCCCCTGCTCTCAGAAGGATGACACCTGGGGCTGAGCATGTGTGGGTGTTCACGTGAAACCAGTTAAGCCTCTGACAGGCTGTTATTTCTGGGATCAGGCTCTGAGATTTACCATACATCTTTGCCAGTATATGGACAGTTGCTTTGCAGCAAGACAGAGGCTCTCCCATTGGTAATCCCTCTGCAAAAGTACTACTCTCCCGAAGAGATGTGTATACATTTGCTAGGCTCAGGTTATTCTCTTAATCTCAGTTTTTAAATTGCCTTGCAGATTGCACAGGGGAAGGTGCTTGAGCTTGGTCATGAATGTTGACTCCAGCTTGAAGAGGACACCGACAGAGATGTGACACTGCCAGGACTACGGGGTGGATGGGCTTCAAAGTAGATTTGGCTCAAAATTGAACTGGGTGCAGGCATGAACTAACAAACTGACTTATCTGAAGCAAACTCCATGCTGTGAGAAGCTTCTGCAGAGGAAATGTCCTCAGATTCTCCCCTTCATTCAATCATATCTCCATGATCTAGCCTTGCAGATTTAACTACAACTACATGAATATGAAAGAAAGTTTTAAAATACATAGGTTCAGGATGATCAGAAATCAGATTTCCTTCTCTCAGCAAAAATGAATAAATAAGAAAATCTTTTTTGGGGTAGAATGAAAGTGTCATATTGCTCCAAAAGTATTTTAAAAACAATATATTATTTAAGAATGAAAAACACTATTAAAAGTAAAGAAAGTAAGTTTCATTTAGATAAATAGTAAAGCATTTCCTTTAAACTTCTCTGAAATTTTGCCCTTCTGCTCAGTCCAAACTACCATCTGAATTTCATCCAGACTTGCAAATCATTTCAATAACCACAAAACTGGATTACCATTTCTCTTTTGGGATAGTTGAGAATAATCTTGTCTGAAAAATAAAATAATTCTAACTGGAACACCAAGAAAGAATAAGTCAATATGCTCAGCACTGGAGTCACTGTATGGGGCATTCCAGTTGCCTTTTTGAATACATATTTGTGCACACACGTATGTTTTGATTCTGGGAATTCAGACAGAATCCTTTCAGCTCTCTGGCTTCCAAAAATTTGTGACAAACACAGCAATATTTAAGGATAGGAATACTCCTTTTAATATAATTACTTAATGACACTAGCAAAACGATCAAAGAAGTTCCAGAAGCTGGAAATTCATTCCAACGCAGACAAAAATAATTGGGCTAAAGAGTCATGTTTTAGCACTTTCTTCTTAGTGATGCCCCAGAGATTCGCTCACAGCCCACAACAATTTCAAAACCATACTTCCGGGGAATAGTATGATATAACCATAAAATCACACTTGAGATAAGATTTAATTACCATTCTCACCTTTCCAACACCTTTCAAGAAGTAATCCTTAAAAGCCTTGCAAGAAAGAATATTACAATTAAAATGATAGCATGCAACAATGATATTAAAAGAAAGACAAACGGCTATACAGGTTTTACAGGAGCTTAAGTTCAACAGCTTTATTCAAAAATATTACAAGTGATACTGTCTGATGGATTTTAGATATTCACTTTGGGCCAGAGGATGTTAGAGCAAAATAAAACAAACTGACATAACACCGTAAGAGATATTTTTATTTGCTCAACACGGGAGGCTGGAGAAAGCTACTGTAACTACAGCTGGTGGACCATCACAGAGGAAGAATCATGTTCTCATGTGGTTTCATTTCAGTATGGTTGGATTCACAATGAAGACAAATACCACTGTGGAGCAGCACTACTCCACGGTACTAACTCCCACCTTCTCCCTTTCTTCCTTCTCCTTCTTCCCCTTGCCTCCATGCTCAGAAGTCTACTGACAGGATACTAGGGAACAGGAGACTGAACCACTCTGAACTGCCAGATCAAACCCACCAGAGGACTTGACCTTTCAGTCTTAGCTAGGGCAGTAGCTGTCACCCCTGAAAGACACTTCTTTGTAATTTGTATCTGGAGGAGAGCCCAACCAATCTGTGTTTGGGAGATTTCAGGCACAAAGGGAGAAAGCCTGGGAGGACAGCCAGTCCTACGAGGCTGCCAGCACCTTCAGAGGGTTGAAATGTTATGCCGTAGCTGCCATCTTGCTCTCTTATTCTCTCAGTGAATGTACAAATCTTTCTCCCACTGTGCATGCAGTGCCTGTAGGCAAGACGCACCTCAGAAGAGGGGAAAGGGAAGCATAGCCTCAGTCACATACCCTGCAGCACACACTACTTCCCCAGCATATACAAATAAATAGTCAGATGGACCTCCCAGACAAGGGGGGGGTGTGCCCTGCAGACACCCAGCTAGCTGGAGAACTCAAATTATTTTAATTGCGACAGCAGAGCACTCTAATTTACGTTCCTAAGAAGCTAGTACTTCTTAGGGTGGGTATTTTAATTTCTGGCAGTTGAATGCCTGACGCAGGCAGAGACCCCCTCACCCTATTATGGGCAGATTTAGAAAAACAAGACTTACAGGTTGCTGGGGAATCCCTTAAAACAAATATATTAGGGTTCCCCAAACCAAAGGCTAAATGACAATTTTCATTAAAATGGATATGAACGGGGGGGGGAGAAAGGAATAGGTAGGTCTTGCTCTTTAACTAAAGGACACAACCTCTTCATAAATATACCCAGAAATGCTCCTAAAATGAAAGGCTGACCCTTCATCAATGCTTATGTATGGGAAGGAAGAGTGGGTTCTCCCTTGTTGCCTAGACCTTGAGTAGAAGGGAAAGAGCATCTTCCAATTAGATGAGTAACCAAGCAAATGTGTACTTCACTGTATACTGCCAGTGAATTCAGCAGGGCCAGTCAAACCAAGATTTCTTCTCTCTTTCCAGACCAAAGAAAAACCAAAACAAAACCATTCCATTTTTAATACGCTTCTAAATAGAAACTTTCTTTTTATTGTTCCTTAGACCCAAATCCAGCTAGTACCACTTCTAACTCTTATGAAGAAGGTGAGACTATTTATTAAATTCAGAAGTCAAATCACTACAAAGAATATTTTACATTAAAGCCAACCAACACATCCTTCTGAAGCAACACAAATGCCTTCGAGGGAAGATGGAAAATGTAAATCACTGGAAGCCCTGAATACCCAATAAATCACTGGCAAACAGGCCTGGGTTTCAGCACTGAACAGAAGTAAAGTAAAAGAGATCCAGAGTCCAGCAAAAACGGAAAGAAAGCGTTCATTGTATTGGGAATGCTACATGATCCGTATCAGACCTTTGTGCACCATGCCGGGACGAAGAATTTACACGGATACAAGGAAGTGGGAGGTGTTAAGAAGGGAATGGTACTAGAGTTTATACAAGTGTTACCAATGTTAGAATAATGTTTATCAGTTTACAGTATTTGACTTAGCATAGCTTAAGGGAGGAGTGAGAGATAACAGTCCAAAACACGTTCCTTTACCTGAGAAGCCGGAAGGAGGTCTAAATTCTCCAGCTGAAAGGGAGCCCAATTAACTTTATCTTGTATATCTGAGCTCCAGCTGGGGAGACAAGTTCACTGGGGGTTATAATAATAACAATGTGTGTGTAAACATTTTGACTACTGCATATACTGAAACATGGGAGAAGGAATATTGCATTGTGGAGAAGGTTTATTGCATCAACTCCCATTCAGAACAATTCTTTGGAAGATGCTTCAAGTCAGGCACACACTTAACCACTTTTATGATAGGAAGCTAAGCAGTTCCCTTATACATCAAAAGACTTGGCTAACCCAGCTGAACTGCTTTGCTGAAATCAACAGGGCTATGCTGATTTATATCAACGCAAGAGCTAACTGTCCATGATTCATACCTCTACACCAGCACAAAGCAGGAAGACAGCAGAAACAAAATATTCAGCTTCTGTGCTGGAGAACCGGTCAACAACAACCGCTGTGATGAACAGTTAAGGGGAAGAACAGGAAATATTTTAAGGGTTCCAGAAATTAGTTGCTTGGAGTGGACACATGTATGACGATGAATGAAACTTGGATTAAGCCACAGCAGGGTCGCACATATTCATACATGGCTCAGTCATCTGCCATCCACCACAGCCAGAAAGCTAAATTTCACAGACACACACTTGCAGATGGCACAATATTTCTATACAAAATAAAACAGGCCATGACTCTTCACTCTGGCAAGAGAAATTACTTTGGATGTGATCAAAGCCTGAACAACTGTACGTAGCCCCATGACGACAGAAGGAAGGGACCATTAACCACATCTTCCAATACTAGAGCAAAGGGTTATCAAATGAAGCTTGTGGGAGCAAAAGTCAAAACAAATCAAAGGAGGTCTAACACCTCCGCTGTATGAAGGGCCACCTGGAGAACTCCTTAGCAAAGGATGCTAGGACTACAAAATATTTACAAGGGTTCAGGGTGAAAACTATGCAAGTACCTAGAAGAGAGATCTGCTGGGGGTTCATTACTAGACATACCACAGAAGGTGCAGGAAATCCTCTGGCTGGAAAGTACTATAGGACTGGAATAGTATCAGAAAGGAAGTATCACACACACTTAATCTTCTCCAAACATCCATTTACAGCTATCATTGGGAACAGGATGCTGAATTTGCTGAACCTTTGGTCTGAAGAAGTACAGTGGCTTTTACTCTGTTGGTATTTTTGTTGAGATTCTGATCGTTACTTAGTTTATCATTAAATACGAAAATAGAAAGACAGAAAGCTGAAAACTGGAGAAAGATAATAGATAGTGAACAACACCCAATAAAAAGGAGCAGAGGACATTAACATTTAATATGGAGCCATTACAGGTAAGTAATTTAATTGGAAAGATGGTGAGGGTCTCAGAAGTGACTTTAATGTGTGCTATGAACTGCTGAGGTTAACAGGAACTGCAAATATTCGCACAGGACTGTTGGCCCCAAGCCGATTTTAATCACTGAGAGTTAGCACCAAGTCCACAACAATCAGAATTTAGGTCTTTGGTCATCAGGGCTGCTGCAGAGAAGCTTGGGAGCTACTGAATCTACAAATCTAGGAGAGGCATTAACGTGAGAATTATCATATTTTCACGCACTCCAGATCTGCCACTCTCCTCTAAAAGTACTGATCCACAAAAAGAAGTACTCACCTTTGGGTTAAACCAGCTATGGGGAAACAGATGCAATAGGACTATTCTGAGAAAGGTGCTCTGGGTAAACATCTCTATGCCAAATAGATCATTTATATGGCCCACAAAACTTCAGAATCAAAGTTTAGAAGTTTTGGTTTTGGACAGATCATCTTTGGTTTATGCCTGTAAGAATGTGGTGTAACATCTACCTGGCTGGTAAATTCATCCCTGTTGCAAATCTTTGAATCAAGGATTATTTTCCACCCTGCTACAGACATAACTTTATGGCCAGAAAACAAATCTGGCAGAGGTTCACTTGCCAACTGATCTTAAAAAGTTCCATTTCTTTGATTAAACACATCTATTTCTGCAGAGTTCAGAAGATGTGTGAATGGAACATGTGACAAGCTGTTGGCAGTGTATTTATTTCTACAACACTGTAAATCTTCTTGTCTAGGCTGCCTCTATCCTCTCATTTTCTTGTCTCTATTACTGTTCTTCACAGCAAGTCTGTGCCCTTCTCAGACACTCAGATATTTGGTGGCTGCTTGCAGACCTTCGGCTGATGCCCTTTACTGCTACGTGAGATGTGCAATGATTGCTCAGAAATGCACTGCCTGTTGTGTCATATTGCTTAAATATTTTTAGGTGCTCAGCTAGGAACTTTCAAGGAGTACCTCTGACATCTAGATACCTCATAAAGTATTGACATTGCTAGAAAGGAGGACAGGAGGGGAGTGGAGGTGAAGTAAATCTCTAAACTAAAATATGTCTGAGGAAGTCAGTCAAGGGTGGAGATGAAGTTTTCTAGGGAGCCACTTTTCACTGTCACCTGAATTTCCTGACAAGAAGATACACCCTTAATGAAAAATGCCACACTGTCATCATGATCTGACTTAGAAACAAATAAAACGGTAAATTAAGCAAGACAGCTTAAATGTGAAAAATTGCCCTCTGGCCCTGAAATTCCAGGTTTATTTCCAGCAGGAAGAAGTAAAGCCACCAACAAAGGAGGTAAAATTTTCCTTTAAGGTTACATGGACAATGGGCTCTACACAGCAATGTATGTCAACTGCTCGTGGTGGTGGGAAGAGGAATTATGATTTGACAGCCCAATTTAAAATCAAGGAAGAACAAAACCATAACACACTGGTTCGTACAAAGTTTAGCACATTTCACAGCAGAGACCTGAAGGAAGATGGTTCAAATGCTCTTGACAAATCAAAGAAACAGACAGAAAAAAATGGGGCAAAATTAAACAGGGACAAGTAGAAAGTGATGTTGGAGCATTTAACTGCTCAAACACAGGAAGCATGTGGCTAAACAGCAGTTCTCCAGAAACACGTTTAGGGGTTACTGGATCAGAGTCAACATGGCTCTACTGTCGAGAAAAAGGAAAACATAATGCTGGACTAGATAAACAGGGTATACAGCCTGCAAAACACACTGAATTACTCCCTTGCTCTCTGCAGTGTCAATAAGGCTTCAAATGAGCACTGTATCCATTTCAAGAAAGAAGTAGAGCTAGTGAGAAGAAACCCAGAGAGCAACAAAAATTATGAGTCTAGAAGATAAAACCTACAAGGAAAGATTAAAATAATGAGATTTGTTTAGTGTAGGGAAGGAAAGGCAGACAAAAAACAAAAGAAAAAAAAGAAAAACCCACATTCTTATAGTACACATCTATGGCACGCTGGAAGAGAAGGATTTCTTCTTGTCCAGAGTGGATGCAACTGAGCAGCAACAGGATGAAGTTTCTGGGAGGCTCAAGACTCTTTTATAGAAGGTAAGGACTACAGCAAATATCATGAAGCACCAAAAAGCACTGCCATGAGGAGCTATGTAACCTCCATCACTGATTGCCCCTCAGAATGGGTTGGGCAAACATGCTACAGGAATCATCCATCCTACCTGGTTTGCCGTAAATCCACACACAGGAGTGACACCTTCGAGCCCAATTTTTAATGGATTCTGTATTCAACGGAATTAGAGGGGAATCCCTTGGGAGCGAGGGGAGGGGATTTGCTGCTTTCTCTTCAACATAATTCACACTTCCCTCTCTTTTAGATCATCCTCAGCTTCACATTCAGGGAAGCTTTCGGGTTGGAAAAGATCACTAACAGTCACTGAACACTGTTCTCATAAGTACCGAGCCTGGCTTGGCACACATATAGAATACGTACACACATTTTAGACCCGAATGTTTCATGCATCCAGCGGCTGCATCCCATTTGCTATTATCTATATCATCAATATGATTCTGAGGCCTTTCCTTAAGCACTTGAGAAACAGCAGAGTAATGAAGGACTGATCTAGCTTTGTGCTAACATGGCTTCACAGGCACACACAAGCATCTCCACCCTGTGCTGCACCACTCTCCATCCCGACACTTCCTCCCTTGGAGTTCGCATGGGCGTCCACCCACAGCCCTGCGCTGGGCTGCTGACAAACACCTCTCTGGTTATGAGCTTTCCTCTTCATAGCTGAGGCAGAAACGCTATTAAAAAGGATCTCTGCTGCCCTCTTTCACCAATTAGTCCACTGAATGTGACAAAGCAGAGAGGGAGAGAAGCCAGCACATAGGGGAGAGGCAGTAATAACGTTGCAGAGACATCAGGCACTCAAATGGAGATGGCTAGAGAGGACTGATCAGAGACCCAGGGCTTACGGAGTTTATCCCTGCCAGAGAACAAAACTTGAACTGAAAACAAGCTCCGACCAGGATTTCCACTATTCTACTGGTCTGAATCTTGGTAAAAGTCCTACTGAATTCAAATTGGAGTAGAGCCAGCTTCAGTCACAGCTAGACCCAAACCCAAAAAAGGAATAAGAGCAATTACTGTTTCACTTCCCTGATGATTTGATCAGTGACGTGCAAGATGAACGCTACAGCTGATCCTAGAACTAGGATCTCAGCTGGAACACAGAGCAGTCAGGAAAATGACGATTAACGTCACTCAATTTAAAGAAAAAAAAAAGTAGTGGCCATCACAGCCTATTATGCCACTGTTGTCTGTAAATAATTCAACTGACATGATTGTGCCTGAGGCATAAGTTAAGACCCTTACTGTAGCAACCTTAGCATCAATTAACAGAAGTAACAAACACTCACAAGAAGGAACTTTTGCATTCAACCCATTGCCTTCACTGTCAATTTAGCAGGAGTAACAGAAGTATCATCTGCACATGAGAGCAAATGTTAGGAGTACCCCATCCAAAGCCCATGAGGACTTGTTCAGAGCTAGGTGACTGGGCAATAAAATGTCAATAAATGCAAGATAATGTGATTATGACAAACTCACAACACATCCTTGTCTGGAGTACTGCAGGTAGTTCTGACTACCCCACCTGGAAAAAATACAACAGAACTGGGAAGGAACAAAGAAGGGAGATCAGCTTCTGATCACAGGAGGAGACACTCAGGGTAGGGGGGCAGTCATCTTCAGGGTGGGAAATAACTATCTAAAGGAGACATAGCAATGAGACCTTTCCAATCATTAAGGGGACACAGGAGGTAAATACGCAAGACCCTATTTTTCACAACAGAGCTCCAGAACACCCAAAGACACTAGGCAGATTAAAATCCTAAAAAAAAAAAGTAAAATTTCAACAGCTCTCAACTACATTGGGGAAGGCACTGCAAAAGGATGCTATGAAGACAGAGTGGGTTGGGAGAAAAAGATCAGATTCTTCAAGAATAACGTGTTAGCTGTTATTCAACATGACAGTCTGAATGTAAGCTATAAGGTCAAATTGTCCATTACACTGACCTTCCAAGCACTGCAGAGAACACATAGGTGGGAAAGAAAAAAAAAAAAGGAATACCCAGTTTGTTTGCCCCTCTGCAGGGACTACTCTAACATCTCCTCAATTTTCCCAGCCACAACATCTAGCATTTGGGGATAATCAAAGTCCTGACTGCTCTATATACGTCATCTTCTGTTGGTTGTGCTACGGGCTGAGACAATAGGCAACACTGTGGCTCCACAGGGAATTGTTTGATGGGAATCTCCAGCAGTCTCAGTAAGCAGCACGAAGTGGACCGAGCAGACCAGAGAATTCAGATCCAGTAATTTAACTAACCCACCTTTGTTCTTTCTGTCACTAGCTCCAAGCACAAAACACCAGTTGGACTTGGCCGCTGGTTTTAATTTAAAGCATATACAGATTTTGCTGAATATTATCGAGCAGGGCTTTGAAAGAGAGACAAAAAAAAAACCACCTTCTATTAGTCACACTTTGAAAGTTATTTGTTTCTCTTGGAATAGGGCTGGAACACTGTCAGCTCCAGCGCCTAAACAACTCTTGTGGGCTAGGGCAGGTTACTTGCCAACCCTCAAGAAAGTACAGTAATTCCTAGAGTTACTGAGTCCTCCTAACTTTATATGTTACTATCTGTAGTGGTAGGTCATATCTAGTGTACCACAATGCATGAGGTAGCTTAGGCGATGCAGGCTGACAGTGCTTCAGCCTAAAGAACATCCAAAAAAAAAAAAATACCTAAGGGCCTCAGGACAGCCTCAAACACGTTGGGTCTAGCTGCACTACAGCCATTGCAATGTCTGAAAGTAAGGCAGCAAAGTCTGATTAAAAAAAAAAAACCAAAACCCAACAAAAACCAAACAACCCCACACCTGATTTATATTCCCTTTGGCATGGAATAGCCAAAGACATTCTGATCCAGTACCTTGAGTAAATTCAGGGTAGCCTTGCATCTGCTGGTCAGTGATGCAAGGACAATACCTCCTCCCTGGCTCCTTGCCTCCCGCATCACAGAAGCCAGGTGCATTTGTTGTAGAGCCAGCTTTGTGCCACCCAAGGACTTCCCTGAAAAGGAGATACGTGCAAAGTCACATCTGCGGCAGTCTCTTATCCCCAACACTCTGCAGCCTGAAGTTTGAGCAAGAGCTCGCTTGGCTTGGGGCTGGAAGGCAGAAGGACACGATCATCTCAGTTAGGAAAATCTAACATACCCGGCAAGAAAGAATAACGCTGCAGTCCAGCCTTCAAAACAGATTTTTCAAGGGAGGAGAAGGAAAACAGCCATGAATCAGTAGGAGAAATATGACTTTAAAGCCCTAACAAAGGGGAACAGATGGGAGCAGAGCAAAGTGCTCACAAACTTGAACTGGAATAGCTGTCTCTTAATAAACCCTCTCCAAATATGAAAGATCCTCAGACATCTGCAATTAAATCCCCTATTAATCCCAACTATACTTTAAAGGCAGTTGAGCCAGGCTACTAATCATGCTATTGACAGACTGAGAACTATACCAGGAACACAGAGATAGTGAAACAGAAATGAGAAGAGCCAAAATACAAACTTAAAACCCAGGGCAATGGGGCTGTTTTTTCCACCTCCATCTACACGTAATTAAGATCCTCCAGTAGGTTTTATCTCGAAGTGCTGGAGGGGGGTAGGACTTCAGTGTTTCTGACTCACCCTGATTTCTTACATGCTCACAGGAATGAAGATAGGGAAAATATCACCACTTCTGTATTATGGAAACCTTGCAATTAATAATTGAGAATCTTTTTATCTCTCTCTCCCTTTTTCTTTCAGAACTAGAGTGCTCTCTTCAGCTTGTTAAGCTTAGTTCACTCCCACTGATAATTCACTAGAGATCATAATTTATGGACAATTGAAGCTGCAGAAACATCTCTTAGAAGGAATAGAGCAGATCCATAGCAACAATTCTTCAGGGGAATATTAATCCCCAGCTTTATGTAGTGCTAAGTGTACAATAGTAATCAGAACTTGAGTAGAAGCTGCTAATCATTGAGGGAAAAGGCTGTATAAAGAATTCATAATGGAATTAGCCTGCGGCAAACAAAGAAAGACAAAATTAAATCAGCCATCAAATTGCACCAAGGAATTTTAATTTACAGGTTAATGTAGGATTATGTAACTAATCACAGCTAACATTTTCAATGAACAACCAATAAAATTCTGCTCTTTTTTTATTCCTGCTAATGGTATTCCAATAACACACTTTTATCACCGTATAATGCGTTAAGAATGATTTTCAAAAATTCTAAAAATCTTCCAAAATGCATTATGACTGAGCAATCAATGCAAAATGATGGCTTTAAGTTAATTAGCATAAATATACATCTAGATGATCTACTGTTTGGTTCAATCCAATACAATAAAGTTCCTTTGAGTCTGCATAGGACAGATTTACATAACCAAATGTGCATAACTGTAGCTTTAAAATATATGCATGACTTCCAAAGAGGGAGATTCAGCAATACGAAAAGCCTCTAAACTGAATAAGTCAAACAACTTCTGAGTACTAAAGTGCATCAGCTAATTCTAAATAAAACCCTTACTATAGATTTTTATATCAATACGGCATATATATCCTATGACATACGCACAAAGGATTGCTCTAACAGAGTTTGCGCTGTTTATAATATGAACATCATAAAAAAGAATAAGGTTTCTGGGATAAAAAGTTGATTTGCTTCCCCTTGAGAAAAAAAGGGAGACCTTGTATTTGACCCACTTATATTTTGATATTGGCCAACGCAAGGAGATTAAAAAAAAAAAAGACAGAGAGAGAGAGAAAGGAAAACCTCTCTGTTCTAAAAATGTATTTAAAGACCACTAGTTAACATATGCAAATATACAGAAAAGACTCACATAACTCTTTGCACATTTTTAAAGGGAAACTCCAAAATTATACTGTATGCTTCAAAACACATCAGCTTAATCAAAAAGATCTTTCTTGCAACATATGGCAGCATGAAAATTTTTATAAATGGAGTAAAAAGCATTTTCATAAGCTTTACTTCACTTAAGAGGAATGCTGGGAAGAAAGGCAACAGCATTCTTCCTGCATATGTTTTTCTTGTTCCGAACAATGTGGGAAAACCTCATTTTACTTTAATCTAACAGTTCATTTTATGGAAGCAGCAACATTCTGCCCATTTATTAGCATGGAGGGTTTGGGGTTGTGGGTTGCTTTTTTTTTTTTCCTCTCCTTCCTTTTATAAAGTCTAATTTTAAGATGCACACTTCCAAAAAAACATTATGGTGTCAATTGCACTACCCTTCAGCAATCCTGTAATAACTTTATTCAACCATTTCTAATTATAATTATATTTTCAATTCCTTTTAGCTATAGAAACTCTTTATCAATCAGAGCACAAGACAGAAAATTACTTTATTACAGCTACAGCTCGTTAGTCTGAGTGCTCTTAATGAAGCAGCCTCATAATCAGATGAAAATCATGCTGAAGAAAACTTGCATCATTAGTCTGGGCCTTAATTACCAAGAAATATAGTCACTAACAATGATACTCCATTTCATGATACGGTGCATGCACCTTCTACAGTACTTGCAATTAATAATTCCGCAGACTGCTACAGAATCTTTCTATTTATTCATAACAATGGAGGGGAAAAAATTCTAAATTTAATTGAGCGGCTGTGAATGCACTCTCACTCTCTCCTGCTCAGATTAAAATGTCAAAAGGCTAATATTCTATCTTACAATAATTCATCATTTTAATTACATATTTTATGTATGTGAAATGTCCTTTTTTTTTTCTCCTCTCGATCATTTAGGGCGACATTTTGGGGGGACATGCATATGGGAAAAATCTCTCGGTGTGTGTAGGTGGCCCACGCCACACAGAGCAGCAATGAACAGAAGAAAAAAGCATTTATTTTCATTGTCAGTGAACGAGGTCCGTGTTGGATAAGCTTCAGACATAAGCACAAGACATTCATTTAAATTAATGATGGCCTTCATCCAATACACTTATCAGTAAGGATAGAAAGATTCTTGGGTGAGGAGTATGTTGATCCCTAAAATCCTTTATGAATATGATCCATCATAGGGTTAGTAACTTCTATACACAAGCCTCTTCTAATCCACTGCATTTTCTGGACGCTTTCACACTGAATATGCTCTTCTTAACTCTCCTGTAAGCTTCCTGCACACGAAAGCATCAGGAAATGCAGTTAGCGAGAGTCCCCTTCGGCCAGCTAATGAACCCGCTAAAAGATCAGATCACAATCCTGAACACCGAACACCTGGAGTATATTTCACTCTAATTTGCAGCATGGAAAATGATTCCACAGACAGCAGTGGGAACGTTCACAACTCGCAGTGGTGCCCCTGAGATCTGTACCTGCTCCAGCTTTCTCCCTGTTGTGCCTCGTCATCACTGAACCAAGACGGGCTCCCAAGGGCGATAACAAATACGGCTTTCCAGTGGATAAACCAAAGCAGCAAGGGGGTACTGCTGCTCCGCCGGCTGCAAAGCTGCGCATCGTAAACTGTGGATTCCACTTGACATCAAAATAGTTTGACATCAAAATATTTGACACTGATTTTCGCAAACTGCCCAGTCCTTGGCTGCTCAGCTGCTATCTGCTTAAGTCACATTACCGCAGAAAGATATCGCTCTGGAGTTAAGTTACCGAGCCTGTGATTAATCTCAAGGGTGTAAGCTAAATAGCTCCCTTGTACCACTGAATTTTCTAGCGCTCACACGGTGCTGTGCTTTCATGCAAGCACTTCAAACAATAACTAGCCATTAGACAGGCTAGATGAACTTGCTGTAAGGATATTCAGCATATACTGCTTTCCAACACCGCGCTTCACAAGGCATCCTCACTGTTGCCTCTGCTAAATGATCTGTTGCCTCTCCCCATGATCTTTGGCACATCGTTTTCACCTTTTAAAGCCCTCTCCTGAAACAGAAGTTGTAATAAGCTCCCTTCTCTGTTTTTGCTGCTCCCCCTATGTGGCTCAGTTGAGGGCTACTCAGCAAGAGAAGGAAAAATGAAAATCAGCCTTAAGTTCTATAAAACAAATCTGTAAGTAGCTGGAATAAACAAATTAAATAAATAAAAAGGCTTTCTGCCCAGTCTCTACTTTCTAGCCACTCTTACTTTCCTTCCCTCCTGCCACGCCTCAGTATTTTTTTTTTAGGAGAACTTCTTTTACGTAGTTGCTTCAAGAATTTGCATCTGGCACCAGCAGCCGATGGAGACAGGAGACTGACAAGATGGACTGTTGTGGCAATTCCTATGTTCCTACTACATTCCTAAGCTGTGCTTTTTGGCACTGGCTATGGTGAAAAAAGAGCGTATTTAGAAACGTGACAACTGGAAAAAATATTCTTAAACCTTACAGTGCCTTCTAAAGTTGCAGAATAAAATTAATTTATAGTATGACTATAGCTGGCCAAAAACCATGGGCTCGCAGTAAACCAAATGGGGTAAAAACCTGGCTTTGAAAGGGATTCTGAGGTTTTGGCTCTGTCCAACAAGTACGCTTATAAACTTATTGTATAACTTACTGGCAAGAGAGCAGCATCAGACTGACCTCCACTTGCATCACAGAAGTTACACATTCATTGTCTTTGAGGGGAAAATGTTCTTATGGTACCATACTAATATCCTTTGTGGGTTGGGTCATGAATCAGCATTGGCAGCCGCCTCTGAAGCCGTCTGCCTGCCAGCCTTCCCAGCTGGAAAACTGGTAACGCAGGAGAGATGCATACATAAGGGAAGTGATGGTTTCCCAATTCCAAATTGATTTGTACATGAATCCGCTCAAGTTTAAAGCGCCCCGACGTGCCAAAAACCCGGTCCAACAAATATATATAATCATGAGCGCTTACTGCGCGTTCCTGTCTTTAACGGCAGCGAGGAGCGTTTTTATGCACCCCCGGCCCAGGCAGCCAGCTCTGCAGTCACAAAGCCGGCGCTGGAGCCCCCTCTCGCCGCTCCCCACAGGGGGTGAAGCTTCCACGGGGCAAAGACGGTTCGGTCTGGATAAAATTTGGAAATCTTTCTTTTTTTTTTTTTTTGCCCCCCTCCACTTTCCGGGCCTTTTTGCAGCACGCCCACGAGGGCGCACACGGGGGGGGGGGGGGGGGAGGAGGAGGAGGGGGAAGAGGAGGAGGAGGAGGGGCGGCGGGGCAGGGGCGGCCGCGGGCCCTGAGGGCGGGCACCCCGCGCCGCTGCCCCCGGGCCGCCCCGCCCCGCCGTGCCTGGGCGCTCGGCGCCCTCTGCCGGCCGCCGCCGCCGGACGGGAGCGAGCGAGGGCCGCGGGTTCGAGCCCCGGCCCCGCCGCCACGGCCCCGGCCCTTCCTCGGTAGCGCTCACAGCGCAAGCCTAGCCCGTCCTTCCAGAATAATTAATAATAAGAAGTGATAAAACACCACACTGTCACTCAGGTTACAGCGCTAAACCCCAACCAAAAAGCATCAAGGGACTGGGATAAGCAATAATTTACATCTGCCAACACCAATAGTTAAACAAGCAGTAAGAAATCGCCCTGATGGGCGCAGGAGGCTGCGTGTCCCCAGCCCGCCTCCCCTGGCAGGAGGGGTGTTACAGCTGGGACCTGGCCCCGGCGGTGAGGCTGGAGCCTGGAAACCCTCCTTCGAGTGCTCTGCCGGGGAGCAGGGGGCCGGAGTCCCGGTGGCTCAGAGCCACGGTGGCACAGGCGTCGCGGATGACGTTCGTTGTCACGTCAGTCACTAGCCATCAACTGCCAGACCTTCAGGCCTTGAACCAGGAGGAGGACACGTGTTCGCTGGCACAGAGAGAAGGTGTTGTATTTACCTGCCCATGTGTCTCTGCAGTCTAGTCTCAGCTTCGTGGCCCACATCCCTGAACTACAGTTTGGTGATTAGATCAGTCTAGGTCAGCACTTCTTTGCATTTATCTTCTTAGTTCTTGCTCCAAATGACAGTTGTATTTGCTTACTCCTCTTCTTCCCCCAGAAGGATTTGTCCCAATCTTAGACACTAAGCCTTCAAGCAGAAAAACAGGATTAGCCTGGCAAAGCCCTGGGTTTGGTAGAAGCAGAATAGCTGTGGTTTCCCAAACGCATATAAATCAAACCTGTAGGTACGAGCCACTCATCTGAGCTGCCACCCGACTGTTCCAAACGTGCACCATGCTGCCCATGTTACTTGGCTGTGCACCCTCCTTGGCTGCACTCCGTGTGAGCGGCCAGCAGAGAAGCTCCAGCAAAAAGCAAGGAAGCTCCAGACATGGAGCCAGCAGACTGCTGCAGCAGTACGAAAGACAATTTTTCCTCAAATAAAGACACGCCAAGTCTCCTGGTTCCCTGTGCCTCTCACTGAAATTGCCTGCTATAAAATCCAGGTGGAATGTAAAACGCAGTTTAAAAAAGAAGACTAAACCAAGACAAACAGGATTTCCTGACTTCTCCCTGAGTAACCAGGTCAGTTCTGCGTTAGGCTGCACACAGGGTCCTTGTTAAGCAGAGATTACAGATGAGGGGCACGGTCCACCCTAGATGGGGAGCAATGGGCAGCCAAGACCACGCAACAGTGCCATTTCACTTGGCAAAGGGGCTGGACGTGAGACATCGTGCAGAAATTGGAGCACAGCTACGCTACGCGACAGTCTTCAGTCACTGCGTAGATACAACCTACTTCCGTAATTCGTTACATCTTTAACAGAAATGTAAAAGTACACCCATGTGAGATGACTGCACTTTGCGCGCTAAGACGGTTCTCATCCCCATCCTGGTTTTGCACCTTAACCTCAAGGCACCCCTGCCCGCTGCAGGAGCTCCCACAAGACCAGGGCAGGGTCCTCCCAGCTGCAGCCACAGTCACTTAGGCCATCAGTGTTAACGGTGTCACCAGAGAGAAGCGCAAAAGCCAGTTCACCTGCACTGATCCCCAACTTGGCTGTCGCAAGACACTCAAATCTCTCCCGCTCTCCAGCCTGCAAGAGGCATTGCACTGAGGTGTTCCCACCTGGCCAAAAAGGCCATCCATCACCCATAAGATAGGCAGTTTCTTTTTCACCATGCCCCCACCTCCTCTCCTCCTGCACACAGGCAAGACTAAATATTTATTTCCCCCACATGCGCTGGGAGAAGGGACCCATGGGGTTTTTTGGTTTTGGGTTTGGTTTTTTTTTTTGGTGGTGGTGGGGTACTTTTTTGTTTGTATTTTTTTCCAAAGCCAGTGGGCACAGGATGAGGCAAGCCCGCACAAGAGTGCAGCAATACCCCTGCGAGCTCCCGTCAGCCCAAGTGGCACGCTGCCCAGGGACACTGACGAAAAACTCGGGCTTCCACTTGACTGCGCAAAATGCCCTTGAAATTGCCGGGTCGGGAGGAGAGGTGCGGTGCAGGAGGTGGCAAATGACAAACAGACAGCAAAACCCTAAAAGACCAGCCAAAAGTCATGACCCCCTCTGTTCCTATACCCGTGCCTGTGATCCAGTGAGACAGCCTCACGCCCTCTCAACAGCCCAGGATGGAGTTAGCAGATATTGCAAGTTTATCAGCTCTTACTTCACAAGCAGCTGCAGAATTGCCCCCCAACCTGTATCTTCAAAGCACTTTCAAGACTCTTACCATATGAAAACAGTATGGAGCAGATTTTTTAGATGAATGATTTTTTTTTTCCTTCTTGTACGATGACGTTGTTTATATTATTTGCTCAATGGGAATCACTGCCTTTCCACTGAAGAGTCTGTTTTAAATATCAACACAGGTCGGCATTTTAAGAGTTATTTAAAATGTCACCAGTCACAGAATGTTTAATTATTGCAAACATCTTTCAAAAAATTCCACAGTGGGTTTCTTGCGCCAAGTGATTTATTTCGGATATAATTTCTGTTTAATTAATAGGGGATTTAGCTCTGACCTGGAGGGTGTGAGAACCAGCAGAGGAGCTGTAGTTGAGTTAGGTTAACATTAAACCTGCCCGTGCCTGTTGGAGGCTGAGAAAAAAATACAGGCTGGCACTTACTCAGCTGCTGCTACCCAGCATATTCTCATGTTGATTGCAATGGAAAAATTGTAAAGGCAAACAGAACTAGGGGGAGAAAAATTAATCGCCAGAATATGAACACTGTGCTTTGTTATTTATTTTAACTATGTATATAATTTGCTATAGAGTCTAATTATACCTAATTTCAGCTGAGATAGTATCTGGGCCATGCTTTGTTATTCGTATATTCTCAGAGAACAGTTTCTCAATCGTCTGGCCCGAATTCCCTTACACCTTAAGAACAATCAGAATCGAACACTAAAAGGCTATTAGGAGGGGGAGGAGAACGGAGGAAAAAGCGCCTACTTTTAACAAAAAAAATTACAAACGTGGAAAATGCCTAATCTATGCTTCTCAAAACACCAGGTTACATCAGAACCAATTTTAATATCCTGTAAAAATCTCTTAGTATGACGCACATACAGCTGTCTAATATTGCTGCTTAAAATGCCCCTGCATTAAATAAGATTCTATGCTGTAAAATTTTGCAAGGTGATAAAACAAAAAAATGATATAATAAATATAAACCATCTGCATTTTTTTTTAACAAGCCATTTGGAAATGGATTTCATTTATATTTAGAATTGTTTTGAAGTGTTCTCTTTTTTTGAAAATGTCCCAGTTACAATATATTAGGTTTTCAGTAGAAAGATTAAAAGAGCTGACGCACAAATAAACACGCATGCACACCCAGAGCAATTTCCAGAACTATGAGAGCATTTGATTCTTCAAGGATACTACAGCTGGCTTTTAGTCACATAAAAAGGGTTAGTGTGTGCAATCGGCAGCTCTGGAAAATGGATTCACGCACACAAAAATGCATTAAAACAACATTAAGATTTTGGCAACAACCAACATAAGCCAGGAAACTGAGCTTCAGGCTGAACTTGTATCCTTAACTCCTTCCATGGCACTTGCTGAAAGGGTCGGTCACGTTCTACAGGAGCAGAAAGCCCATCCTGGGGCTTCCAAGGGTCGGGGCAGAGACACCAAGGGGAACCAGGGCACAACCAGGAGAGGCAAAAGAGGGAATCATGCGTTTTGGTATGATCCAGTTCCTGTGGCACTGTCTCCTTTAACGGAATCACACCACCTTGTTTCAGAGGTCCGCTCAGCCTAGCATCTCCACCTAAAAAGCTTTTCACTTAACCCAACTTCCCTGTATTACTTCTACTGCTTTGCACTCCTACCTCTGCTGGCACAGGACTCTCCTAAGTGCTTTCTGAGCGTTTGTTTCTAGCAAGCCTCCCAACATGGGTGAAACAGTGATGGTACAGCACTGCCCCAAGCACCTACACAAGAGCAAAAGAGCTTAAAGGTTCTCAGAATTGTAAAGTGCTTTGTATCCCCTTGCACCACCGCCCAGCACCTTGGGACCCCTCCCCTCTCAGCTTGCTATCAGCTGTACCATTAACCCCCCAAAGCTTATCTCAGTCTGTGGGTGACTGGTATTTATCTTTTTGATCTCACTTCAGTTCAGCATTCCCAGAAGCCACGTGAATTTTTCTTCTTCTGACCCCCACACCTAGAAAAACTAACAGTTTTGGCTATTTTTGCCTCCTATTCGCTTCCTCTCTACAAACCCCTTCCCAAGATTGAAAATGTGTGTTTTTCTCCCCCCAGGTACAGGGATGGTGGCATGGTACAAGAAGAAAAGGGCATCTTATGCCAAACCAAGCAGGCAATGCATAAGGGGGGTGGGGCTGTGAACCCTTTACCATTCCTTCTCCCAGTAAAGCAACAACTGCCAGGAACCATTACTGGAACCACTAGGAAGTAGGAGAAAGTTACTTTTTAAAAGAAATTAAGCACCATATTAGAACTAGAGGCATTTTCATGGCTACTGATAAACATCTGAGGGGTCATTTGTTTAATTTTAAATCATTCATTCTATTAATAAGCAAATGCACTATTGACCGGATACCAAATGTAATTCTTCTCCCTGAAAACAGCCAAGAGAAAGTTAAGTTCATCATCATTAACAAAAAAGGAGCTTTTATTGGACTTCCCTTTTCTATTTCATCATTTAATTACCTGATGCTAACATCTGATCAATGAGATCAAAGTTTGAACAAGCCAGGGATTTTTCAAAGATGCACCTCTGGACAGAAAACTCTCCATTTACCATCCCAGCATTTTACCTTTCTTGGTGCCTAATTGCATTCCTGTACCTATCGATGTTTAGCTAACAGAGATCTCTACTCTCTTTGCTGTAGGATATGCGATCCAAATTCTCTGTGCGCTCCCTGGTGCGTTTCTTCACAGCATCTCTATTAGCATCATCACAGCTCTCTCTGCCACTTCTGCCAGATCATCTCTGCCCAGATCTCAGATCTGGGCAAAATGGACACAGCTGTTACAGTATCCACAGTGTCAGAATAAAAATTTTAGACAAGCAACTCTTCAGAAAAAAAGGAAAAGTTAAAGGGATAAAAGTCTGAGAGAAACATAAAAAATTATTTGGGGGAAAATGTTTTCCCCTCTGGGTTTGCCATTTCCTCCCAACAAGGACTGGAGAAGGAGGAAACTCCTCTATTAGAAAAAAACTTTGCCTTTTTTTTTTTCCAGATCTACAGGCACACCTAGAGAGCATGTCCCAAATAACAAGCAAAATTAGCACTTTAAAAAACAATGTCACTGGGGTATTAAGCAGGCTTGGGGTGTGCAATGCCAGATAGAAATCACTGAACAGGAGAACCTGGAACCTATTCTGACTAAAGGACCAAGATAATGCACAATCTTTCTTTGAAAGTGGCATTGGCATTTAAGCAGGAATTTTTCTTTTTTTCTTTTGTCTTTAAAAATAAAAACCAAACACAAACAAAAAAAAACCCAACAACAAAACATCGGTTACAGGATTTGACCTCAGGGTTTAGCACAGAACCATTTAGCACAGGACAGTGATACCCAGTGCGGAAAAACAAAACCAAGAGTAATTCTCATGTTGCCTAGAGTTTCTCCAAAATCCCAGACCTCCTCTTTGCTCACAAGCATACGCACTCACGCATGCACGCTCTCGCTCCGGCTACTCCAGCAATGCACTTTCATAATCCCCATCCTAAGGATGCTTCAGACAACATCCTGGTAGCCTTGGGTCACGTACTGAATATGGACTGAGCGAAGATCTGGGTCTCTTTCAAAGCCCATGGAGGGACTCCAGCTGGGCTTGTATCAGGTGGCACATCTGTGAATAGAGATCACCCATCAGTGATCTTCCTGAGCAAACTTGGCCAATTCGCTCACACAGGCTGAAGTGTTTACATGCCCAGCTTTAAATGTATTTTATGTTGGGAGTCAGGAAAAAGCCCAAGCCCGTATCCATCAGTAGCAACACCTCAAGAACACGGGAACTGATTTTTCCCTTGCAATCCAAAAAAATCTCAATTCTAGAAAATGTACTGTGTGTTAGGTAAGCGTGACCTGTAATGCTCAGGCAAGACTGAAATGCAGTCTTCTGTGGCCCAGCTCCAGTGCAATACCACTGCAGCAGGGCTGCTTATATTCCACTGGTCATGACACAGCCACCCAAATTCTCACAGATTCAGGCTCTGCTCAGGGGCTAACGTGGAAGCCAGGGTCCACTGCAAAACAAAGCAGGGAAAGGCTGCTTATTAATTGCCTCTACATTCTTAATTTATAAGGGATCACCTTGTAGAATATCCCAAAATCTTTTGATGGACTGATGCACAGGCCAGAGCAAAAAGCACTTCAGGACCTCCTCCCTCCTCAGCCAGGAGCAGCAGGTGAAAGAAGGATGCTCCTCCACCTTTTCCTCCCTCAGGCTCAGCTGCAATAATGCGTTATTCCTCTCACTTCTTTCCTTTCTTCTCCTCTACATCTTCTGTTGGTGTTTTTCTCCTTCATGCTACAGTAGAGGCAGCGAATGTTGATGAGGCAATAGTTGGTGTGATTCTAGCAAGGTAGCTTTTCAGATAATTTCTCATGACCTCAATATCCACACTGTTCCTTTCAACACAGAATACAGATCTAGACGCCCATATATCAGCAGGTATTTTGGAAGTCACTGGAGAAGTCTCAGGGGTAGGAATATTTTACAGGAGCCCTGATTTCTCTCTCTCTCACCCTTTCTCTCTAGAAAAGTTACTTGCAATCATCATCCTTGCTCTAAGGGTGCACACGTCTAAATGGGTAGCCAAGACTGCAGCAGAAAAAACAAAAGGTAAATTTCAGTAAAAGCATTATTACAAAATCTAGTCAAGCATTGTAAATAGAACTGCCATATTATTATTGAGAAAAGGTGTAGTGCCCATGCAAACTACATATTTGATTAGGATCTGAACTCTTTGCTGAACCATGAATCTCAAATAATTTAGGTGATACATATAAATTTAATTTCTTTGTTCAACATTCCACATCTGAAACGATGCACTGCAAATGTGCAGCTCTCACTGAAGTCTGCAAAATGAGTCTTCTTATAACTCGCCTATACTGTGTGGAAATAATCTGAAATAATCTTAAAGGAAAAGGAATAAACCTATTTTAAAAACAGCTGAGTCCTTTAGATCGTATACCATAACCAATTTATGGAGATAAATGGAATTCAATATTAAAGAAATACTGGGTTTTTTCCCCTCCTGTGGAAAATTTAAATGCAGAAAGAAGAGGAAAGAAAAAGAAAGAAAAAAGAGAAAGAAAGAAGTGGCATGAAAACACACGAGCAGCACTCGGCTATTGTTTCTACTGCAGTGCCTGCTAGAAGTGACGCACCTTGTTTTCCCCAGTCCAAGCTAGAGAAGGCAAGTTGATTGTGGAAATGACTCATTCAGTCTCTATAATGGAGATATACCAGCTATTGGACATCTTTATTTCTCATTCATTAAATGAATCCAGTGTCTACTGCTATGATAGCCATCAACAAAAGACAGACGAGGAAATAAAAAAGGGGGAAAGAGCAAGAAGGGGAATACAAATGAATATTATAGACTACTGTATGGGCCCTATTACTAAAAATGAATATAAAATACTTTAAAAAAATACATTAAGCAGGTATTGGCTTACAATGAGGTCAATATTGTGATTCATTTAACTCAAGGGACAATAAATCTTGATATTGACTGAAAACATAAGTCAATATGCGTACTGTTGTGTGCATTCCATTATAAAAATGAGGGGGGGTAAGTTTAATGGACACTTTTAGAAGAAAATTAGTTTTGCCAAAAGATTTTTTTCTGCCTTTTAAATTCACCAGCTAAAGGAATATTGCAACTGCGGACCACCATAGCTAAATGCTTGGTCCTCACCTTTAAGGTTGTAAGATGGCCTGGGGCTGGTGACCATCTCATCCCAGACATGTTGCAAAGCTCCAACAAAACCAGCAGCCTGAAGGGACCAGAAAAGGTGATGGGCTGCAGAAGACAGTGACCTTTAAATGGCTGATCTCCATAAGGGTCAGGCCTATTACTGCCTTCTCCAGGGATAACTTCCATGGGCAGAATTCAAATATAACCAAAGTTTTCATACTTCATGTGGATGCTAGTAAGAACTTTGTCCCTAATTTCCTCTGAAAAGATTCAGGCAAGCAGTGAACAACTAACTCAGGAAAAACTACCCATGGTCCCATGAACAATGGTGGCATCTTCTTTACAGGGACCAGGGACGGTAGCACTAACAAGCATCAGACTGTCTATCTGCCACACAAACTGGTTGGGATGGCAGTCCTCAGGTGAGAGGATGAAACCTCTTTAAGAACAAGACAATATAATTTTCCTTCCTGCCTAAGTCATGATTTCCTGCTCCTTAGGGATATACCAACGGTTGGAATAATTTTACTGCCACTTCTGAACAAAATATAGGATCCTTCCAATCTTCTCAGGATCTGAGAAAGTTTATTAAGAAAAAAAAAAGAAAACCATCACATTTTTAAAACATCAGTTAAAGACAGAGGCTGTATGCCTAATGTCCAGGGTCCCAGGGCAGCTCAGCTCCCACCATGGACTCTGCAAATACAGCCTGGCACTTGCACGAGACCAAGCCAGGAAGCAGGCAGGACAACCAAGAAGGCCTCACAGCCCTTGGAGTTTTGGAAGGTCGTAAAAAAAAAAAAAAAAAAACGACGCCGCATTTTTGCAGAAACATTTTGATGTCAGCAGGCTGGGTGACCTGACATGCTGTTCTGCTGGAAAACTCCCAACTACTCCTAAACTGGAGACACTGGGCTTGCCGGCCTGCACTCTCTGAGCACAGTTATCATTCTCACTTGCTACAAGGTCTTCCAACACATCTCTCAAAGACAGGCTGGACCACGTGCCCACACACAGCTCCAGCTGGCCCCATTAGCACTCGACCTACTTAAACACCGCATTCACATACAGGCCAACCTACTCTGCAAACACTGAGCCTACACAGTGCACACCTCCTAAAAATCAAAGAAAAACTGCTACATTGCTTTAAAAAGCCCTTCTCTTGTAAAAGCACCCTGTTTAACTGAAAAAAGTTGTACTATTATCAGTGAAATGTTTCAACTGTCAAATTAAGTTTTCCCTGAGCTAGAGGAACAGCGTGTGACATCCCAGGCAATTACACAGCCCCAAGTTACTGACCTCTGAAGTCAATGAAGGCGAACAGCAAAACTTATTGACTCAGCATGTGACCTGCTTGAGCCAGTCAGCAACCAGGGAAGATTTACTTTTTGACCTTACATCCAGAGGTGCTGAACCTTCACCATCACCACTGAACTCCCCTGGAAAAGGGATGGGCACATGCAGATAAGAGGGGGAAAAGCACCTGTCCACCTGTGGAATTGCAAAAGAAACATCATAGGACCCGTACACAAGCAGGCACAAGTTCAGCTCTTATACAGGTCAGGAAACACACCGTCCCCTATATGTATACGTGTACACATATGCATATATATACACATATCTGCAAGTGACAGTACTTCAGCATATAATCAACCACAGGGAGAGGGGAACATGAGAAAAGGTACCTGTAGTCACTGTTTTCTGCATAAAAACAGTGTGGGGACACTCAGAAAGTCATACTAAAGAGGAAAAGACGACTTCTCACAAGACAAACTTGATGTCCTGGATGTCACCTACTGCCACAGAACCAGGACTTCACCCACACTCATTCGCAGACCAACACCACCCTCTTCAACCAGCTTTCATCCACACTAGCTCAGGGACAGGCAGCAGCAATCAATACCCACATGCTAAGCTGTAACAACTGAGAGCATTCCTGGGTTAATGCATCTCAGAGAGAAGCCAAGAAGCTCCATGCCACTTGCTATCAGAGGTTGCAGAAACAGGGACTATGCACAGGTGAGTGAAAAATGCCTGTAGTTGTTTAGGAAATTACATATCCAGGGAGGTTTAGGGGCAGTGCACTGAGGCCAGGTACCACAAGCCACCTGGCCTCATCATTCCACTTAAACATCAAGGAAAGAGTGGTAAAGTTACTGCTAATTTCTCCCAGCACCCTGGGGATCCCTCACATCTGGGGATGTGTTAGTAATGCCTCTCTCCCTCCCAGTCCAACAAATGCTTAAAGGAAAGCGAAACGGCACAGAGGCAATGACCCGATGAGGTTTCTGGCTTTATGTGACATCCTTCTTGATATGCAGCACTGATTTGCCTGCCCCTATGGTGCTCGTGACGAAGACAGTGCACAAGGATCAGGCCAGCAGCAGAAGCAGAGGGAAAGACATCTCACTAATTTTAATGGAAACATCAATCCCCTGTTATCTTGCCAACCTGATTTAATAAGCTTTCTCTCAACAGAAGGAGAATTTCCCTGTGACAACTGTCCTCATTGGGAAGCACTAGTCAGAGTCTTGACTAAGGTCAATTTCAAACCTTAAGTCTTGCTATAAGCAGTGTTCGACTCCAACAAGTCTAGATTCAGATCTTGGTTATGCTACTGCTTACACATTCCTCACCAGCATGTCAGCAGTTTACAGACGTGCTACTACAGAGCCTCCCCTGAAACCCCCCCGAGATGAAAATCAGCACATGCCTGTTTGCGTCTGTACAGGTATTAACTGGGATGGCTGCCTGCAAACAAATGCTGTGCCCTTTCATGCTGAGTGTCAAGAGCCTGGTGCCTTGCATACAAGGTGACTTTCAGGTGACAAAAGCTTAGCGTGGCTTTACCTTCCCTGGGCAGTGGCCGGCTGCCCTTTCACAGTGGCTGTGAATCACAGTGGACTGGGACTGCAACTCCACTGCAACAGCATGCCCACGTGTCGCACATGCAGTCAACGTGTGGATGGGAGCTCTCGTAATTGGATCATGGCCCCACTAGCGCCTGCTCACAGCTGGTAAGGAGGCTGGGAACCCAGCATAGCTGTAGCCCAGCCGAAGGACAACACTGGGATATGGAAGATGAAGATAGCCACTTGCAGCTTAAAATAGATGGTGTGCAAACTCTGCTGGTTTTAGCCAGTGGTAGGTCAGAGAGAGCTGGCTGCTCCCCTTCACTTAAAAAAAAAAACAAACCCAAAAAAGCCCTCAAATTGAACAAAGGCAAAACACGCCACTGCTTCCCACATTGAAAACACTAGAATTTGTTCCCATGGGAAAACTGCAGGAGCCCTTATTCTTGTCCTGAGAAAGAAGAGATCTCCTCTTTATTTTCAAAAAGCACTAATTCTTTTGACCCAAAAGATGCAGAGAGACTCTCCTTGGTATGCACAGATATCCTCTCCCCAAGCCCAGGACACCTCTGCAGTGAGCTCAGAGGCAGAGCACCAGCTCCTGCAGCCAGCCTTTCAGCTGGCTTTGAACTCACTCTCATCAGGTGCCAGGAATAGGTTAGTTATGGGAACACTGGCTGAATCGCTCTTCCTGCTGCCCAGGTGTTAATCCACTTCTGTACTGACCACTGCCCAGCCCAACTGCTGCTTCCACACAGCAAGGTTATGGCAAGCCCAGGGAACCATGGGAATCCAAAAGGTGAGTTCAGAGCCCCAACTATTAACAGATTATTGATCAGGACATACACACACATTCATTCACACCCACGTCCAGGCTGAGGAGGCCTCCCTGCTTATACCTTCATCTCACACACCACGCTGCTCCTTCCTCCCTCTCTTGGGGCTCCCCAACAGCCCAGACTCCAGGCATCCTGGCATGAAGCAGAGCGTTCACCCCCAAACTGGGGCAGGTTTGGGTCTGTACATGTACTTCACAGCTCAGGCCCAGCTCAGCATAAAACACACTCTCCCCCCGCCCCCTTCTAAAAGATTCCTCCAGAGATAGACAAGGAGGAAGCATTTTTGCCTCCAAGAAAGAATGAAAATTACAACCCTATCTACATAGCAAAGGATACTTTACCCCTGGGTGCAGAACAAGAAGGCTGAAAGAAATGTAAGCTAACACAAAAATTATGAGCAACTTTGGATGTGGTTAGGTCTCTGGTGCGAGACCGGGATGCAATCCTTTCTTATTTCTTCCTCCTTTCTATTTCTAAGATGCCCATAGATATTCAGATCGTATAGTGGGTAAGGCAAATAAATAAATAAAGTTTTCAAGATTTCAGAATACATACAGCTCTGTGGTAGGGAGTCTCATCACACAGGCAATGAAGAGTAAGTCCTGCAGAACCAGTAAGAATAGGAAGACTAAATTAATTCAGTGCTATGATAACAAATTAAACTGCCTCAGTTAGGTACACAGGTTGGTGCCATTTCTTGTGCAATATATTTACACGCATATCAGTTCAACAATGATGGAAAGTGGAACCTGGTCTGAAATACTGCTCTTCAACAGCCAGATAAGCATGCCAGAAAAGCTCTCATACATGTAAGCCAGCTCTCCTCCAGCCCTCAGTTGCTCTCTGCCAGTTGTTCAGTCTTCCATAAAGAATACATACATTTTTCCTGCATTCAAACATTTTATCAAACTGCCATATAAAAGTCAATGGATATTAAAACAGAGTAGTACTGTATATTCTTGCTACAGCCCCAAATTCAATTATAATCCTTCAAGACCCCAGGGAAAAGTTACAAGTGGAAACACTGTGTGCTCAAAAAATGAGAAATGATCGCATTCGGCATCTGTAAGTTTATTTCTAATGCCTTTCCTCAGGAAAGCTGGTACAAATAATTTGCAGTCAGGATGTTGCTTTTGTTTGCAATGCCTCCTTCGCTTTGCTGCTAACTGCAGTTAATCTTTAGTTTAAGTTGTCTTGCTTACAAGGATACCAAAAGATTCCCTCCTCTACCTAGGCACTTCCAAAGCATTAGGCTCTTCACTAAACGAGGGAATAGATGCAAAATGAGTGATATTAGTTCCCCATACAAGTTATCTGCAATTGCATTTTTAAAAAAAAAAAAAAAGGGAGGGGTTTCTTTTGTTTTTTCCTTTTTTCCCTTTTTTTTTTTTGCACAGATACCTTTAAAGACTTTTACTTAGAGCAAATATGGGACTCATCACTTGATGATTAATTTGCATGTTGATAGGCAGTCAGTGTAGCAGCTTTCAGATTAGGGACATTCCGCTGCACACTAAAAGGCACAAAGAACAAAAAGTGAATTTCAATCTTGCCCTTCTTTTCCAGTCAGTGCATTCCCAGCCCATGTCTATTGATGAGCAGTTGGAACAATACCAAAATGCAGTGTAAGATCAATCCTGCTGTTTACTTCGCTGAGCTGAAGGAACAAAGGACAGAAGAAAGGACTTAAACCCAGCTATAGTAAAAGAGTGGGGATGAAGGATGAAAAATGTGCCTGATGGGCAGTAGCGCAGAGTAAACTCATTTAGAAAATAGGCAGCTCCAGCTGAGATAAAACCAATGATGATTTGTATTTTGTACTGTATCTTCAGGGGATAAAAGCACTTCTATCAGATACCATTGGAGGCAAACTTGAAACACTGCAGTAAAATGCTATGTTCCCTACTAGGGAGAGAATAAAAATTCCCATAATTGCAAAGGAGTGTTAAATATCTGATTGTGCATGCCTTTTTCCTCCCATGGTGAGATAACTCAACCCAGTCCTCTTTTTAACTTCACAGGACCTGTCTAATAGAATATTCAGCTGGATGCTTTTGTATCAAATGCAGCATGACACCATGTTTTACTTTGATAAATACTGATAATTGTAATTTGGGAGATTATTAGCCTTTAAGCCTTTTTTTTTTTTTTTTTTTAAAAAAAAAAAGCTATTTCAAATGAGAAGGATGCAACTTCATTGCCCGAACAGGCAGGAGGAGGTGAAGAGAGAGGGAAAAGTTCTCGTTCAAATGCAAATATCTTAACAAACTGTAACTAATGGGAAGGAGAAAATAAAACAGTCCCTTCTATCGCTAAACAAAAATCATCCTAAATCAAAAATCTATTTACTTTTACGGAAAAATATCTGACACAATGAACTACCACCATCTCAGGCAAGGACAGCACAACACAGAATAACAGAGATGGTAAAAATGAACAGCAGGAGAATTGATGGTATCCTTGTTGACATTCAAGCACAGTGGAATTTGGTTGTTTACTGATCACCCTCTTTACAGGGTTTGTTCACCTATTTGGTTCAAAAAATTACTTCCCAGAGGCCATTACTTGCTGATAGGGATGTGTTGGCTCCTCACTTACACTGATCAATGTACATTCTTCCAGTAAGGGTAAAATTTGAAGTAATTTATTTGATTTTCTGTGATGCTTCGAAAGAATCTTTGACTGTCACCGAGCAGCAGATAAACAATGCTCCTGTTTGCAGAAGTAAGCACTTAGAGACAATTATAAATTGACCTGCCTAGACACCAGCACACTAGAGCATGAACGTTGTCTTTGCAAATAGGGGGCTGGTTCATACATATATATATATATTTTTTTATATATATATACACACACACACATATATATATAGGTTGGTTTGGGTAGGTTATTGTTTAATGGAATCCGAGGCAGAAATAGAAGAAAGTAGGTAGAAAAATCTGAGAGAATTGCACGAACCAAGCATTTGAGAAAAGCCTCCGTAGTACATCCAAATGCAGCTGTGCCAGCACAGCAGGAAGGATAAAAGGGCTAAAGTTAGGTACAAACATCTCTGCTGCTGACTCAACAGCTGAGATATTTCTGTGGGTTGATGAAGATCCAAAACATTTTCTCCATTTCACCTCACTTTCCAACCCCTCTGTTTACTCTAAAGTGACCTGACGTGTCTCTTTTGTCCCAGGATACAATAGCTAAGAAACTCAGGCCCTGATTCTGCAACTCCTTTCTTTCAGTGCTGTTCAGCAGGAGACGTCAAACCACTGCTGATTAAAAGCAAGTGTATTAGAATTAGAAAGGAGGTACGCTCTGTCTTGTGTTAACATAGCTTCTACCAGGTCGTTTCTGTGCTAGAAATTTAAATCTTCCTTTTTACTAAAATATTACACCTGCAGGTGCTCTCCTGCAGTCCCACAGCCTGCCAGAAATCTGTCCAGCAAGGCAATAACACATGCACCTTGCCCTGGCAAGAGAGAATAGCGCTGCGTATGGACCAGTTCCCAGAAGAAGGAAAGGGGTTTTTGTCTATTTACGGTAACTTTCTCTGAATGTAGAAGTATTTCTGTTTAGTTCTGTGCGCACACTCTCTCTCCTTACATAACAAATAGTATAATCAGATAAACTGCTGTTAATTTTAACTCTCTCTTCAGAACATTCATATAAGCACACCCATCCGTGTTTGGGAAGAGTCCTCTATTTTTATCCATAAGCATAAATATTTGGTACACTGATGGATCTTAAATTTTTAACTACGTTCCTCCAAGCTTGAGAGTTCATGTTGCTTCAGAGACAACGCGAGCCAGTTTATAACCCTCTAGAAACACGCAGACTCTGATAAAAGTTCACAGCTGAAATAAACCCTTACTACAGTGGTAAAAATACTATGCCATCAGTATAAAATAAGGCAGTATTATTCTAAGCAATTCTATGTCCATAAATAGTGCAAGATTAAAGTGCCTATAAATTGCAGAGTCTTATTTACTTCTAGATACAATTACATTTACAACAGATAAACGTCCAAAGTCTTTGAAATCTTAAGTCCCTGCTGTCATTTTCTGGATGCAAAACTATATTGCATGCATTTGTAATACACACATCCCTCAAGAATATAACTCATAGGGAGTCTAGTGAGAAAAAGACTACTTCCTCCTCCTAGCTTTTTTTTAAGTCACTGGCCCTCTGATGAACTCCCTGACAGTTATCTTCAGTATCTAGAGTGTTGCAATTTTTTTAAAAAAAAAAAAAAAAACAAAAACAAAACAAAAACACACCAAACCCAAACAACCCAGTCATACATCTTTCCCTTTTAATTAAATATATCAGCAGGTGATGCTCAGGTCTGTACGGCTGTATATGCCCACACCTCCCCAACCCTTTTAAAGCTGAGAGGAAGTTCTGCTCACCTTTCAGGGGCAGCCTGCTCACATCCATAGCAGGACCAGCACAGCAGCTCCCTAAAGACCCACAACTCGGAGGCAACAACGCAAATACAAAGTCAAATTTTCACAAGCTGCTGGGCATTTGAGGTTCCTCAACACCAAAACTGGATTCCTCAGGTCAAGGAAGTTGAGTCTTTTTGATTTTGAGACAAACTGTCCTTTTGCAATACAAGGTGAAGGGTGGGAAAGGGACATATGCATTATGGATGGTAAGGCAAAGGCCTTACCTTTGCCACTGAAGGAGAGAGCGGTCTTAAAAGGATTGGGTGTTGCAAGGGGAACCACATCATGTGAAATGAGCACACAGATCCACCAGCCAGTGCTGATGAGGAACATGTTCAGCAGGCCTAGGACAAGCCCTCTGCCCTCCACCCCAGGTTCATGCCTAAACAGGCACAAGTAATATTTGACCTACCTGCTGTAAAACAGGAGAGTGGCAAACAAAACACATAGAGAAACATTCATGCAGCCTCCCAAAAGAGTTTTTGAAATCTCACAATATTATTTAATTCCTTAATTACTAATTACTTATATCCTAATTACTTGAATCCCACAAGCAAGATCTTTTTATGTAGCTGACACATTTTTAGAGATTATCCAAAATTTCACAGACCTTGCCAATTCACAGACAGACAGTTGGTTCCCTGAACAATTTCCTCGAGCAAAAAAAAAAAAAAAAGCAGGCAGCCAACCAGACTTTGAAATTGCACTAATGTCTTTATAGTTTCCTCCTCTTCCTCAGTTCACCCTTTTTTTAATTAATTGTAAACATGAGAATGCAAAGACAGAATGTAGATTGAAGTCTCTTTTTGAGGTTGGGCATTCTGGTATCCTTATTTTAAAGGAAGCAAAAGTTCCCAAAGCTTTGCAGAGATCTTAAGGTCCCAGAGATGGACTTCTGCTAGGAAATCAGGCACAAAATCCAAGGTAGGTGGCTTATCTCAGCATCTGAACCATTAGCTCAAGTTTCTCCCTAAAACAAGTACAGTAAGGGACAGTTATTGGGGGAACTTCTCCAACAGCCTCTGCACAGATCTTGCTGATGCCAACAACTGAGTGGGAGAGTCCAGACACATCCAGTTCCTCACCTCTCTCCTAATGGCTAGCAAGCACAAGCTAATGCCCAGATATCTATGGAGATGCACCATGAAATCTTATCTTTCTTGCCCAACACTAGTCTAGATTTTCTGGATCTTCCTTTACATTTTGACTGGCTTGGACCAAAGCCTATTTATTCCTGAAGACTTCCACTAAAATTGTCCTACCATTGTCCTCCAAAAACAAGCCAAGAGTGTTGGAGCATACCCATTTCTGTAATTATGGAAAACCTAGATCAAGAGCTGGCCTATTCAGAGCATCCTCCTCAGAAGAATTCTGCCATAGGGTCAAAGCAGCGGGCAACATCTTCTCTAGCTTCTTCTCAGCGACTCTGATTCTTCAAGCCAGAGTAGCAGACAGCTGAACACGTGATTGTCCATTTTAAAAGGCATGCCACAGGAGGAATTGTCTAAGGCAAAGAAAGAGGAATAAAGAAGTGGGGAGGACTAAGAGCACTTTCAAACAGAACTTTCTCTAATTTGCATCTAAAAGAAGAAAAGTTTCACTACTTGAGCTTTGACAAGAAACCAACTCCACAGGCTCTGTGAGGTAATTACAGTGGTTTCCAAAAGAGGTTCTGGAACATGCCAGACAACGGGCAGAACATGAGCTAAGAGGCTAGGAATGGGAATGGCAAGTAACAAAAGGTCAGAGTGTAAGGTTTGGATGTCTGCTTTTTAAGGGTTAGCCCATAAATAAATAAATTCAAGAAACCTGAAAGCCAGTGCTAACTTTTATCAGGGACCAGGGTCAAGGCTGTGAGTGACAGCTCTAAAAGGCTGCACTCCATCAGCACTTGAACCACTGACATCTGCGGGACTTACAAATGATGGCAGTAGACCCCAGGCTGATGAATTACAGCAACACAACTCTGACCTGCAGGGACTAGCTTTTCCAGAGCTTTTCTTAGGACCCATTGCCTTTCCCAAGACAAAATTAAAACTATTCTAGGCTCCAAGCACACTCCACCAGCCCTCTCCATGCTCCATAACTCCACAAATCACTTGAGTGAGGAACAGTGAGTGGATTCCAGAGTTAAAACAAACACAGTGGATGAGACCCCTAACAGCTACTGTTTCAAGTTGCCTGCAGACTCAGGCATCCATTACCTTTAGGTGACATCCATAGTGTCTTGTAGCTGTAAAGGCTGGAAGCTTTACACACGCACACTTCAACACCACCACCACCAAATGTTATTCTGATTCCCATTTGTTGATATCCCTCTCCTTGCTTTCTCAGCTTTCACAAAGTTCTGTTTCACATGTTCCATCCCAATCCAGCCTTTTCCAGAAATACCGGGAAGAGAACAGAAAGGAGGTGTTAACAGAAGTTTAAAAAAATGGCAATTTTCTGAAAGGCTATATCATACAAAGGATTAAAATAAGATGTGCAGCCTCTGCACAACCAGTTCTCATGGTATGTCTGCTGTGCAGGAATCAAATGTTATCACCATCGGACTGATGTGCAGTGATTAAATGAAACATGTCGGTGGTTTGTCTGGCTCTGCATGTTGAAGAGCCAAAACCTCTTTCCACCCTCCTGAAGAACCAGACCAAGAAACTTGTCTCTAATCAGGAAGATCAGCCCAGGTCTCTAAGAGGGAGTAGCATGCAGAAGTCTGCTCAGATGCAGTCATACAGGCAGCAGCAACAGGAAGCCCAGTCTCTAGGACATCCTGCATGTGTCTCCAGATATTTACACATTTTCCTGTAGAAAAATGGTGCAAACAGCTCAAGCACAGGGAAGAATTTAATTTCCAAAAAAAACCAAGCGTCTCTCCCCAGCCCTCAGGCTGCAAGCAGAAAGGGGGCTTGGCCTCAGTGAGCCCAACCAGATACATGTACTTGATTTGGAAAGAATCATGTTAAGTTCTGCCATCCTCAAAAAAAAATCCCTGGAATATTATACATGTGTAGCTATAGTAATAGCAAATTCACATCAAACTATTCTTCCACTTTGTAATGAGAGCAGCCAGGGCCAAGGGGAAGATGATTAGCAGGGGTGGGGTGGGGTCGGTGTGGGGGGTGGGGGGAGAGAGAGAGAAAATAAAGCAAGGAGCAGGGAAGAATGGATGTCTGAGCTCTTCCCCTTTTGTACTTGGGGTCACTAGCTTAATTTTCTCTTACATTTGAGTTGTTTTTAATTTCCAGGAAGTCTTCTCAGATATCTTGAAACGTTGCCAAATTATCATTAAGCCAATATTTTATCTCCTAATAAAAATGCTACAGTGTCTCCCCCATGCCATACATACTGCAGGAATAGATCTTAAATCAGGGAGGATGGGAATTTGTTTTTAAAATGACTTAACTATTTCATCCATCTCAGAAAGAAGGAAAAGCTTTAAGGGGGGGGGGGGGGGGGGGGAATCCCTTTAGTACTTCCCTCCCCAAATATAATAATTACTTTCTTGTGGCTCTCGTTGAAACATCAGCACTGCATACCAACATTATGATTGCTCTTCACCTTGCACAGCTGACCACAAATGAAGTTTAAGAAGAAAAATAGCTATTAAACTTCCATGCGTGAGGCACTTACAGACGTGGGATCTACATAGAAGCTTTACAAATTCATCATTAGTCATGGTGTCCACAAGTCCTGTAGGAAGGAAGCAAGAAAACCAACAGCACAGCAAAGTACAAATGCTCCTTTGCGGATCGTAACAACGTGAGAGAGATAAGGGACGCTCAGACAGTTAACAAGTATGAGTCTGGCCCAAAATGGATGTTCGACAGTCCTTCCCTTTATTAAAACAGTGCATTTTCAGAGACAACATTTTTTGCTCCTGTTGTTGCTACTTCAAAAAACAGTAAATAAGCCCAAATTTGGCCCAGTGGAATAGTTGCACCATTTAGCGCATATGGCCATTTGGTCAGATCCCTCGTCATCAGAGAAGAGTCTAGCGGAGAGCACAATTCCAGGTAAATGATGTATAGGAAACTCAGGGAACTCATCTAGCCCATCATTAACCTCATTCTGAGACAGCCCCAGAGGCAGTCCTTTAGCCACCAGCACAGCCAGCTGTCAATTGTGTCAAACCAGTAACGTATTAGTTAGCAGGGGAGCAATCTAAAAAGCCAGCCATAGATCCAAATGCCTAAAAGATATTCTCAAATGTGGTAATTATGTCCTGCAGCTGCCAAGAATGTCCTCAGAGGGTTCACAAATATTGGTAGTACCAGTGAATCAGAGCAGATAGGCACTGTAGGCTTATCAGGAGCGTTAACAACAGACAAGGCTCCCTCAAAGTTGGAGGGAGAGATTTTGAACTGTCAGCTACAACTAGCATGGTAATTGCCATGCTACTTAAAAACCAGTCTGCTCTTATTCTTTAAAAGCGTGCTGACCAAGGATCTTCATTGCTTAATACATAATTATTTTTAAAAACAGCATAGTGCATGACATGATAACAGAAATTAGTTTCAGAGAGGGATCCACAGAGATCCCTGAAAATGAGGTTCCTTTCGCAGTCCCATAAGTTGAGCAACTAAGTGTGGATGCAGGTCACAGAGAAATCAGCATCAGGTTTTGAAAACGCTCACACATTTTTACTGGGGACTGAAGGAACAGCCTGTGTGTAGCCTCCTGTAAAGGGTCCCAAGGGATTTACTAACCGGTCTGACATTAGCAGTTGTTTCATGTCCATCTTGCAATAGAAAAAATGCATGTGAATGATACTTGGCAGCTAGTAGACAACAGAGCAAACTTCTGCTTATTTCAGTGATAAGCAGCTAGCTAACAGGACTGATAAGGTCTAGCAATAGTGACAGGACAAGTAACTACCACCTCTGAGCAATTTCCAAGGGCAGAGATCAGAATACGGAAGGCAAAAGGAGCCACATCACTGAGCAGCCTCAAGAAATTTAAATCCCAAAGCCCACTGACAAAATGCAATTTTGTCAACTTTAAACACTACTGTGCAAAGCTGTTGACTTTGATTGTGCTTTCAGGGAGGCGGGGGAGGGGAAATCTGTAATTCTTTTAGAAGTTTTCTGTGATGTCAAAATGCTGAGTTTTACTCATCTAAAATGGTTTTGATTTAACTTACTTTTCATTTTAAGAAATAATTCAAAACAAATTAACTTTTTTCCCAATAAATCTCCTTTCTCATTGCAACTGTGTTTTCACTCAGACACAGAATGAAAGTGATAATTTCTAAGAATGATTTTTTTTGAACCTCTAAGTCCCAGCTTCACTTACCACAAACCAAACAGAAAAGTCAGCAGACATGAACTGTCCAGAGTCCTCACATTCCTGAAGTCAGAAGAGCCAGTATAATCATATGTAAACTGTGCCTATCATACCACAAACTAGCTGCGACTTTCCTTAAAAAAAGCTAACCAGATATAATAGCAGAGAGGAACAGAATGCAGGCAAACCTCAAATACATCCCAAAGTACATCCTGACACATTAGGAAATAAGGGATTGTGAAAACTAGAACAAGTTCTGGGGAATGCTCAAGTGAAGATAAAGTCTGTTCTGAGCATTTCAGAGACAGAGTCAGAGCCACTGGCTAGAACAGCATCAAAATTAGATAGTCCTAACAGCAGGATGTAATGCTGAAAGGCAGTTGCAATGATCCTCAAAACTAACAGTCATAAAAGACAGCTAGGATACCTAGAAGATCAACTACAAGCAATTAAAACAATCTGGAAAACAGAGCCAGTCATTTAACATCACCTAGATCAGGTTTGCTTTCCAGCTTTTTTTTTTTTTTTTTTTTTTGGTATTTTAGCATTTCGCATTGGTTTAATTCAGAAGACCCAAAATAAAGACTTAAAAACACGCACAAAGCATTCTTGATGATCAAATGCCAAGCTTGCAGCATTCTTCAGAACCCAGAGACCAAGATATATCCAACTTGAACTCTGAGAGGCAAAAATACTCAACAAAAAACCCACCCCCACAACAACCACCACCCCCACACGCAACTTAAAATCAGGTGTGTTCAGCAGGAAATTTCTGATGTTCCACAGGATTTTCAAAAGACATGGCATATTTTAAGTCTATGCTAGAGAACAAAATGGAGAAAAAAACCAGCAGCAATTTCAAACCAGATCTTCTATGGCTTGTCAGTGTCACCAGCCCAAATGCTGCTGAGGAGCAGCATCCATGTACAGAGGGGGCAGAATCCCCAGCACCAGCTCTGACCTTTGGAGGAGGCAGATGGCCATCCGTACCCTTGGAGGCATTTCCTCCTGCAATTATTTATTTTCCATATCTTAATTCAGGAGAAATTAAGCAGGAAGGATGCTAGTCTGGGAAAGGAAGGATGGACTGGGCATGACCACCTCAGGTGGAAGAGACCACTGCTTTTTGGTCCCTTTCCCCTCACTTCTTCCCAGACTCTTTCCTTCCTCTGCAGTCACAGCATCCTCTCCCCCAATTTAATCTCAGTTCCATCACCATTACAATTACTAAAATATCTACAAACCTGTAGACATTTCCAAAAAGTGGAACAGCACTTCCACTGGGCAAAACAGCAATATTTAATTGAAACGAAATAAAGAAATGATGGTACACCTGATGGCCAAAAATAGATCTTTCAATAGGCTGTGTTTTTTGCACAATGGAAACAGATAACATTTATCTATTTAAAAATTCTGAACACTTTTGTTAGGTCAAAGAGACCAGCTATTACTCCTGTTCCATTTTTAACTACCTGCATGTCCAAAAGGTTCTTGTCAATATTATTTCATAGAATCATAGAATATTTTTGGTTAGAAAAGACCTCTAAGAACATGAAGTCCAACCGTTATGATTTAATCTTCAATTATTTGCAAGCAAAACTTAAAGTACCCTAGCAAGATTCCCATAAAACCAGTTTCAAAGCTGAAACAGAACACTGAAATGGGAATGATCTTCACTGAAACAGATTGGTATCACACACAATACAGCATATTTAAATGGCATTATGAACTCAATCTTACTCCCATGGTAAATAATGGCATTTTACATAGTGACTGAATGGAAAACGCTAAGCATTTGGTATTTAGGTTGGTGTAATGAATCCCAAATCAGTTATGACAAAGACAAGGTAACATTTTCAAGCCCAGGTGACATTAGGATTTCAACACCTGTGTTCAGAAGTGACTTAGAACTTTTTAGCCTATCCAAACTAAAACTGAGAATTTTATGTAATATTTTTCCCTCTGTCCAGCTTTCATCAGGTTGGAAAGATAAGCAGAACTCTTGAATCCACTGCAAAGGGAAAGCTTATTTTATTTAAATGCAGAAAATGTCTACCATTGTGAAGAGGTCCCTAGAGAAGAACACATATGGCCCTGGCTTTCCATTCCAGAAACTTAAAACCTTGAAGATGACAATATATTTAAAAATCTCAATTTTAACTATTCCATTGCTGATTATTTTAGCAGAAATATCCTGCTATCATAAGCCTCATGTATGCTTCCTGCTCACGTAGGCAGGACATCAGCTGTCCCATCTAACCTTTGAACACTTCACATTCTCCCTCAAGAATTGCCATAAAACTATAGCTGCATGCTATCCAGAGAAAAATAATTAGCACACACACTAAGTGAGGTGGCACAAAATGGAATGCTAAAGCGAAATAAATAAAAAATTCCACTTTTCAGTTCTCTAACCAGAATTAATTCCCAAGGCAGATTTGTCTCCTGGGAAATGCATGTTTTGTGTGATTTCTTACATCCTAATATATTATTTTTTTAAAACAAATTTTGCAGTTAGAAAAATTTAAATATTTTAAGTCCTCAGTAGTCCTCTGATTACTTCAGAACCCTCAGGTTCATTCAATCTCATTGCAAAGAAACAAAAAAGGCTACAAAACAAGGATTTTTCTGTGTATGAAGCCCATGTGAACCCCAGTGTAGTCTGCGAATAGTGCAAAAGTAACTTGCTTAGCTTAAACCTTCTAAAAGACTAACAAGCTCTGGAGCATTGTGATTAAGCGTTGTTGATGATAAACAGATAAGGAGCACAACAAAGGGACAACACCGACCCCTGCACCTCTCTCAGTAACCCCTTCCCCAAGATTTATTAATTTATTTATCATTTTCAAGACTCACTACACTTCCTAGGTCGTGGTTTCTTCTCAATCTCCCCCAGTAATATCCAGGAAGCCCACGCAGCCTGGGGCTCCCTCAAGGGAGCAGTTAGCTCTCTGCTAGCGCAGCAACCAGACAACTTTTGTCTTGTTTACTAGGATACCAGCAATTTGAGTTTAGTACATGGCTGCACTGCTTACGTGAAGATGATCTATTCTGCAAAACTTGCATCAATTTACTTTTTCCCAAGTACCAGGCTGCAAGTACCAGGCATCTCTCCTTGACTCTCTGGTACTTCACCAGACACTAATAATCCAAGGCACAAGTTTGGCTTCTGCAACAGTTCCCACTCCTCCCTCCTCCCTTTTGTTGGACTTCGTGATCATGAATAAGAGAAAGAATCTACTGGTTTCTCATAACCTTTTCTGAATTTATTCACCCTGTGAATCTGCCAGAAAGTAGTCAGCCAAAAAACATCTCCTTCCCACCCATGCCGTAGCCATGACATATAACATCACATATATAACTTGGTGATGACCTGTTTTGGCTCTGCAAGTAAGGAGCCTGGTTGCAGGAGGTGTCAACGCTCAGTTTTAGCATTTGCTGAGTTTTGTTTCTTTTTAGCACGCTCTACATTCCTCCTGGCTGGACCTGCCAGGCTGTCTTACCCTACTTGGGAACTGGGGAAACGGTTCCTAAATAACAGAATAACTTAATAAAATTGCTGACAAACACAAATATCTTTTCAAGTCCAAAATGTTTCATAGTTTATTTTCATTCATCAGTACTTTGCAGCTACCACTGCCATCATCAGCACCAAGGCCCAGACTGCACCCCACCATGGGTGCTATCCTCAGACCAGCTCTGCTGCCCTGCTTGGGTACAGGGAGACTGTGCCCAGGCTGACAAGGTCCCCACCCACCCCACAGTCGTCACCAGTTCCCTGCCAGCAGGTAACAGCCTACTCATACAATATGCCTTATAAAGCACGTGCTTTGTCGCAAAGGGAGTAATCACATGCTTGAATGCATGTTTTAGCATTCTACACAATTCGATTTAAAAAAAAAAAAAAAGTGAAGCCAGTAAGGACTCCTTCACCAAAGCCACCAGGAAGCCAAAAGACCACCATTCTTTCACCAACAGCACACGCTGAATACGCATCTAAAAGATATTTAACATACAGGTGAAAATGGTCAGTGCAAAGCTGTAACACTGCTGGAAATACTTTCATTTACAGGCCTGGCTCTTACAGCCAAATATTTAAGATAATAAAATAACTGGCCCAACACCAAGTAGATTTGGCAGTGGCTGCACTGAACATCTCTCTTTTCAGTTGTACTCCCCTTTCCCAAATACTGCTAGAACTCAATATTAGTGACCCCAAACTGGATCCATCTCCCTCTAGCTCTTCACTGGATTTCCAACATTATCCCAACTACCACTTGTGGGAATTCATTTTCCAAGAAAAGTTAAACTCCTATATATCAAATCAGGTTTTGTATCTGGTGCTCCCTATGAAAGCAACTGGCACTTATTCAAGAGTTCTGAACTGAAATCTTTGAAAGCATTGCAACCTTTCACCTGGTGCAAGCGCCTGATCCCAGTTTCTAGCCCTAGCTCCAACGCAGAAACAGAGCTACGTGTCGAGCTGCCACTGCTGCTTCTATAGAGCCTGTCATTTCCTACCTTTTCTTCCCAAAGAGATGGAATAATTTCCTTAAACACTTGCTCAGATGGTGCAAACCAGTATTCACCTTGAGACTGAAGCAGATGACACCATGTAGGTGAAAGGAAACATGACAGAGGCCACTGCTACTCAGCACTTCACAAAGACAGAAAAGGCCTCAGGGTACACAACAGAACGAGAAACTTTTTTTTTTCCCCCTTACCACTGATGTTTATTGATTTGTCCAGTTCATAGGGAGCATCCCTTAATGTTCTGCTTTCATGTTTCTGCTTTGTTGCATGGGCACAGAAAAGAATATTGCAAATTGATCTTTCTTCCCTGCCTTTGTTGGGAACGAACTCCTATTACGTTAGCTCCTCTGGCCTGTCATCTCATGCTCACTTTGCCAGTATATAATCAGCATGGCTAAACACCGAGGGCTGAGCTGATTAATTTCCAGCCTTCGCCACTGAGCCCATTGATGCACTCCCTGTTTGATGATCTATGCAAGAGAGGACCACTTTTGATTGCTTGACCCCTGCCCTTAAACCTCGAGCTGTCAGCTCTAGCACCTGTCTAAGTTAACAGCACACACATTGTGTTTATTTTCAGTTTAAAAGGAAACCATAACAATGGATTAGCATTCTCAAAACACAAAGGGCCTGATTTTCTGCTCAGCACTGAACTCTTGCAGCTCCCACAGATGGCAGATGATTTCGGGGTGCTTGGTACCTCCAAGGACATGCCTGGAATACAAGTTTAAACAAAATATATCTCACTCCATATCTGGATACAAATTTATGAGCCATATCCATTAAGAAATATCAAGATGGGAAAAAAACCCACCAATTAACACAACTTTATGCCTTAATTATTCACCTGATTTGGGTTTAGGTAAGCACCAACATTAACATTTCCACTAGCTACATTTCAAATAAAGTGTGCAGCGTTCATTTTTTCAGTGGTGCCAGAGATGTTACTGCTGTTTGTTTCAGATTAGTAAACAGATTTAGTTTATATTCCAGGAAGGACCAATGAGTGATTACTGTTAAGGCTGTAAGAGTCACAATATTCTTCTTTGCACAGAGAAGAGTTTTACTTAAATGCCCAAGTGTTTATTTAAAAATGTTATCTTGGACTCCTGGGGATGTTTGGAATGAAGGAAAGGAGAGGATAGAAATGGCAAAACATGTCATGGGCATGATTTTTTTTTTTTTAAATGTATATACGTATGGGCAGTTCTGAATACAATTATTATAAGTGAATATTTGCAGATACGAGTAAGTATTATATATCTTGTATAATATAGATATACAATTTAACTGTAACAACTTCTCCTGGCAGCCACATCTTCACAGCAGCCTGAAATAATATGCCAAGTGCAGCAGGAGTGCACCTGTGCATCAAGAAGAAAAGAAAAAAAAAAATCTGTATTCATGAGTGCAAATTGGGTAAAATTGACTGACTAGCAGTAGTCAGCTACAAACCTGTAATTTGAAAAACTCCTTTTGCTTCCCTTAAATTCCATCTTGACTGCTCATTCTGCAAATGCTTTAGGTAGCAGCGCTCTCAGAAGAGGATTTCAGGGTGCTGGTCTAGTGGTCGTCACAGTGACCAGGTTAGACTATTCCTGTCCTCGTGGCTAGGTGGCAGATCAGGTGCTGGGGGGACTTCCCTGTAACGCCAGATTCAATTCCAGGTGCTGCTTTCAGTTATATGTGTGAATTAATCCTTTTGCAGGTGTTTCTACAGAGGGTAATGGAGTCCCAAGCAGACCCCCCAGCCACAATTCTAGTCCCTAGAAGTGAATGCAGAGGACTGTGCTGACTCCTCACAGCAGCCCTGAGGAGCCAGGAAATTTCAGAAGGCGTTTCACCTATCAGAGCCCCATAGAAAGCAAATGTGTCATGAAGACTTCATGGAGGATTATGGAGGCAAAAACCATACTCCTGGCCTATTAACAGCTATTTATTCTTAGTACTTATTATCCTTTATCATAAATAGTTCTTTCCCTATCCTGAATCTTCTCCTTATTTGTTATGAAGAAGCCAGATGCCCCTGATCTTACCTGGACTACATATGTAGCCTGTTGTAGCCTTCCCTTGTAAAAGGAAGCTTCGCCTTCTCCTCCTTCACCTCTCTGCACATATTCCTGTCTGAATTCTTCCTTCTTGAACATAGATGTCCAATAGAGTGAACAGTATTCACATGTTTTCACCAACAATTTTCCCACTGTAAAAATTTCATATGACACATCCCAGACTTGTGTTAACCCTGGTCATTAATAATGGCCATGAATTTGTGATCAAGAGAACACTTAATATATGTAGGTCTGATTCCACCATTATGCCCAAATGCAGCATTTCCTGCTTGTGGCAGAAATTCTTTTTACTTCTTACACTCATGACTTAAAATTTAGTGCAACAATATTATCCCATTTCTCTTTCCTCAATGACAAAGTTTTCCAGTTCTTTATGATGAGATGTATATCTTCTATCTTTGCGTCATTTGCAAATTTCAAGAGTGAGTTTCAACAGTTTGTGCCCTGTAATTTCTGAGGAAAACATTAAACATCAAGTCCAAAATTCCATCCCTGAGGACTAGCTCTCACAGGCTCCCTCCAGCCAAACACCTCCCTTTCAACCTGGCCTTTTCAGCCTTCTCTTTGGCCAGGTTACAGATGTTCTAATCCCCTTTCACTTCACTTGAGTGAACTCCCTTGCAGCCCTAACTCCATGAGCTTTGATAGAACTTGGAAATATACCTACTGCATTTCCTTCTTATAAATAAAAGTTACCAACTTGAGATATGAGGTTAGTCTTGTGCAAACATGAGCAATATTCACAGTTATAATCTAATTGTCCAAACAGGAGGATAATCTGAGGTCTCACAAGCAATGCCTACGATCAAAGAGCGGATTCTGAAGGAATCATCTATTCTCCACAGCTGCTGGTCTTACAACAGAGAAACAGCAGTCTTAAATTAGACATAAAAAACTTACAATGGTATTGGGAATTTGAGAGTGGAGCAGACTGACTGGGAACCTCACTTTCATGTCATCATACAGCTGAAGACCATCACTTTTAGACCTTGAAAGGCCAAAATTGACTTGATTTCTTGCAAATTTTCTATTTGTTCCTAAACTTTCTATTGCCACAGTGCTGATGTCTATGCTGAACAGTGTTTCTCTCTCTCACACACACACACGTGCTTTCTTGATTTTCCTCTTATTCTTGTTAACCTTTTGGACATGGCAATGTAGCCACTTTCTACAAGCTCTCTCCCTTCCTGAGAGGTGGGTATAAGTTCCAGATGCTTTTTGAACCTTTTGGAGTCTTCCTACTACAACTAGTCCTCAAGCTTTTCAGTTCATCTGACTTCTTACATTTGCAAAAAGCCAAAATACAGACTTTTAGGATACACTGAGGCAAAATCACAACACTGCCATCAAAACTACAGTCAACCTTCCCAGCACCTACAAAACCTCTGGGATGCTTAAAGTTAAGACCAAACACACGATTGCTTTAATGGATAAGAGATGCAGACCCAAACAGAAGCAGAATCCAGGGGTGTCTGCTTCAGGATTCCTATTTACCAGAACTCTTGATTTCAATAATAAGCAGGTTTTTTCTTTCCCCATCCCCCCCTCTGTTACTAGTATACTGTAGACTAACTATATTACTTAGAATTGCAATAGTTATGTCAAATTACCATACAATTGGCTTTAATCCTATTTACTGGTGTTTTTAATTAAAACATAATAAATAGGAAATTGTATCACTGTCAAAACCTAAAACTACATTGTTTTTTAAAAAATCAGTACATACTTAAAATACAGTAATTGTCTTAATGCAGCTTAATTACATTCTTACAAGATGACAATTTGAAGAGTGACCTATTTTCTTCTGTAGATTTACATAATACAGCAAGCAATCAACAGTGTCCTGGATACCTGAAGCAAATATTTTAAAGATTAAAATGACTGATGAAATAGGTACTTTTCACAGGGTTTGTTTTAATACCTTGATGGGTTTTAACCTGCAAACTATTCAGGGTGAATAGTGCTCTATAATGATAATGCTTCTGAGGAAAAGTGAATTTAAAGCTGCAGAGGAAAAGTCAACATGAAATAGCAAAAGCGTGCTGAGAGACACTGCAGTGACTACAGTCCTGTTTGTGACACTGAACCAAGGTTTTGAGCACGTTGGGAGAATGTTGGAGGAACAAGCGCCCCAACACTTTTTCGTATTCCCCCCAAAAGGAGTTACAAGACTGTTCTGACACAAAAGGAGACCTGACTTAAGGATACACTGCTTTCCATGAACCAAGTTCCTTGGCAGTGCTCATAACAAATCTTTTAACAGCTCCTCTGGATGGGGTCCTTATTCCCAAATAACATCGCACTCCACTACCAAAGCCAACAGGAGCCAAATGTTCATCTCTTCTTTGATCCCTGGGTCCCAGTTCAGGAAGGAATCTCTTTCACCAGAGCACCTGCACATGCACTCAATTCCTTTGGCTTGGATGGCACTTTATAGTATGCTTAAGTGCACTGCCGAACAAGGATGGCCTCAGTTACACACTAACTGCCATGGTAAGTCTTGGCACCAGTGAATACATCTGTGCAAAACCGAGCCCTAAAGGTCACCTGCTTCCATTAGAAAAACACTTCAGATAAACAAAACTCTCAAAGTAACACTGTTTTCTGAACAGTTGAGCCCTGAAGTATTTTCTCAGGGATGCTTACATCTTTGTATCGGAACAGGGCAAAAACACAGTTTCACTGACACTGATACAGAACCAAAGTCATGGTAATTTCAAATGGCTTTTAATACAGTAAATACAGGTTCCAACCCTGTATTTAAACTGAACCCAGAACAAAACTACAATAAGCACACCAAACTCTCACAACCTGCAGAAATCAACTGGCAGACAAGGCACTATGACCATAACTACCCAGTACATCATGTGGAATTGCTCATATTTTTCCCAGAAGATCTGGGGTCAGGCAAAGTTATATTTAAGCAGCACACCAGAAGAGCAACATGCATTGCTCAGTGATAATTTGCATCCCACATCAAATGAAATTGCTGAGGCAAGTTTACCACAGTTCTGACATATCAGAGGAGTAACCTCATTTGGCCAAAATCTGGACTCTACTGGGCTCCTGGAAGAAGTAGAATAAAAAAATGAAGGAACTGTTGGGCATCTTTATGCACTGAAAAGTAGGAGCCACATTTCTTCCTGTTCTTTTCTAGGAGGAAAATCCACAAAACCAAAGGAATTGAGGCTGCTACTCAATCTTTGAACTGATCACTGGACCAAGGTCTATATTCTGTCTAGATGCAGAAAATGGCTTTCTAGACTGACAACTGATTAGTATACAAGCATGATTATATGCAAATCTCCCATTTCTATTGACTTAATTGTGATCTGATGTAACATGTATAATTAACACATGCATTTAAAATAAATGTATATTTAATTAACATGCATATTTATAAAATGAATATTTATATTTAGCATATAATTTTGGGTGAATTTAGGTGGCACAAAATTGAGAGGTTATCATTACTGATGAGAGCTAGTCACAGCAAAACAGCTTTCACACCTCAGGCTCTCCCAGGGGATTTCAGTCCCAATTTATCTCACCTCTGGCAGGCCAGCCTTGGGCCTTCCTCCACTAAGCCAAGACTGCGAGTCACACCACACAGATACGACTCAGGTAAACATCTTCATTAAAGGCTACGGGAGGGGAGTCACTCAAATTGTAGTTTGAACTGAAAACCACAACTGTATGACAAGCTGAGTACAAATGAATTTGAAGCCAAAGGTCAGGAAGTTAAGCATCAGACTGCTGAAAACTGTTTTTTATTTCTACTATGGATACAAGCTGCTGTGTGACTCCAGCAATTCAGATAAGTTTATCCCCATGACATTCTCTTCTGCAAAACAGAAAGTGTAAAGCTTCCTTATATCCTTTGGGCAGGACAGAGGTAGGAGGAATTAGAACAAATTTATAAATAGTCAACATAGCAACGCAAAGACAAGATGCCTTAAACACTCTGGAAGGGCCAGTCAGTGCAACAAACTGCAACACCGAGTCAGAAATGCTGATTTGGAGAGTCCGTCAGACCAGCCTTATTTCTTGTTACTCTCATGGACTACTGGGTTTTACAGGTCATGGTGTTTATCACCAAGGCACTCACTGCCACAAGTGCAGGGCATAGGACAGGAAAAAATATTCATGTAGGAAAAAATATCAAGGATGGCTTCTTTAGTTAAGAACTTCTCTGGTGCAAGCAAAACTTTCTCTGATAAATACAAGGCTCTTATTCCCTGATGCTCCCCAGGGAGTAAGCACCCTCAAAAAGCAAGAGGAAATTCCACTGCTTTCCACAAACAAACAAAAAAAAAACCCAAACCCAAAGTGAAACACGCTCCTGTGACTCTGTGACTACTTTTCATATTGTCTGTCCTCTCCCTAAGGGAGAAATGCTGAACATGTTGCTTAATACATTTCTGGGAGGTGCTCAGTTGTGCTGATAATGAGCATCAATGGGAACTCAGGTGAAACCCAACCCAGATATTCAGTCTTAGGCTTAAGCAGCATGCTGAGGCAGGGCTCATGTGAAGTAACCGTTTGTTTCCTACCTGCCGGAGTCAGTGCTTGCATGAAGACAATTATTAAATACCCAGTTTCCTTGGGAAAAACAGGAGGAAGGTAATAGCACTTCTCCAACTGAACAGCCACCAGGGAGAACAGAAATACATTTTCTTCTTCACTTCCCAGGGAAGGCGGAGATCCCAGCTGCTGTGGCAAGGTTCAAAAATACCCTAGGTGTGCTCCACTTCTACAATATGATGGAGCATATTCTCATTATTAAGGCCTAGAACGTAAACAGTTATCTTTGCTATTCCTGCAGTATTTTGATCAAATGTCATCCAATTCTAAACAAATACTCATTCTTGATATATTTAAAAATCAGGTTCAACAGTTCTTGCACAGTTGATGCAATCACATTAGCCATCCAGAAACGTACTGACAAAAGGGAACATTATTACTGGAACGACACTGTGTCTTCCAGCACTATACAGTGGCAAGGATTTCACATCTAAAATGACCCAGTCCTGTGAACACTGGGTTTAGCAGTGATGTATTTAGACAAAAATCAAAGCTTACAAGGGAAAAAAAAAAGGATTAATCAAACTACGCATTGCTTCATTAGTAGGATGTGATCTTTCTTCTATCACACCAGATCTATCAAATCACAGATTTTGTAGTTAATCATTTGGATTGCACATCTCCAGGAAGCCAAGGAATCAATTTACGGTTGCCTTTGTCCATTTCTTCTTCTGCCCCACTCCCCACACTTTTCTGATGTGGTATTATTACCTGTCCCCTCAGACAAATCTCTTCCCCGCTGCTGTGAGCCTTCCATTCTGCAGCCTCCATTCCCCAGAATGGCTTTCATTTCTCCCCTTGAATGCTCAACTTTCCCTTCTATTCTTTTCATCTTTGCCTATGTCTCTTAACTCAAAGCAATAAAGAAGAACAGATTTGAGATTTAACAACTGTCAGGATGCCTTTGATAGGAGAGCGTGTACACAAAATGAGCCTGCATTGTGCTAAGGAAGGAAGATTCACAAAACAGCGTTAATATTTCTATTGGTATCAACAGGTGAATTAAAGCTTTGTAACATACAGGGCAATATCATTCCATCATTGCCATGGTTAGTAAATGAAACTGAACTCGGATGCTTTAGGAATGAGCATTTTTGCTGGCCTGGATATAATTTCAAGTCATGGTCAATTCTATTTTCATTCTCAAAGATTTCCTGAATGTTCATTTAAAATATGCATTTCCAATTATAATACACCTACTTTTCTTCAAATAGATCCAAGTAGTTCGTGAAACGGCCCTTCAATCACGGTGGCAAAGAGCACACCATCTATCATGCAGAGAACTAAGTTGCTTCAGGCAAATTCTGTACAAATATAATACAAATATATAAATATATATATGTATTTTTTCTTCACCATGAGAACTATGACACATTAAAATAGGTTGCCCAGAGAGGTGGTGGAATCTCCCTTGCTGGAAACAGTCAAGACTGTTTGACAGGGCCCTGGAAAAGCTAACCCAAGGCTTTCAACAGGAGGTCAGACCAGATGATCGACAGAATTCCCTTCCAACATCTTTGTCATCCAGTATTCCACTTCTGCTACGGCATGGTAGCACACTTTCTGAGGTACACACAAAATGGCATTAAGGTACTAGAGCCAAATATCATAGAAGAGGCAGGGTTTAAACGGACAAGGAGAAAGATGCTTCATGCCTCCCATACAGCCCAGCTGCCTGCTACTTCATAACACTCTACACTGGCCTTTGACTGTATGTTTTCATAACAAAATGATTTTTTAAAGAGCCTTCTGGGAAAGGAAAAAACTCACAACAAATATGCACAGGTTGGATGTCTCTCCCACAATATCTTCTCTGCTCCATCTAACACTTAGAAAAATGTTGTATTTACAGGAAATCACTGTTTACTAGTTTATATGCATCCCAGAAGGATCCCAGAGAACACCTACAAAGGCTTCCAAGGATCACAGCAAGACACATCAGGTAGTGTACTGTGCCAAAGAGATGCTTCTGAGGGGGCTGGAGATGCAGAGTTTTTCCTTGTGTGTGTCAGACCCCTCAGAACATCTGTTGATCCAGCAGAACACTTTTTTTGGTATTTCAGATTGGTTATATGGGTTTTGTGATAGCTGTTCCTCAAAAGAAGCACTATGTGCTCATGTGAAATTGCAGGTTACAAATTCCCATGCTTCATTTTCTAATTAATCTTCCCTTTCTTTTCTCTCTTCCCTGCCTCCCCCAAAACCTTACATATGATATATTAAATAACCTGAGACCACCAGCAGTATCTAACATTGTAGTTGCAAAACTTCATTTTGTCTTGAATCAGTTGGTACCTCTCCCAGTATTCAATATTGCATGGAAAACCACTTAACTTTACTAATGCCCCAATACAATTGCCTCTGCTCAGGCAAGAGTGTTCATAGCATACACAACCTCTAACACGCTCTGTATCTGTGCTTCGATTTTTTTGTTTGTTTGTACATAGATTACTGGATTTTACTGCAGTTGGGTACTTTCTGAGCACAGAAAATACTTTATATGTGAGGGATGAGTAAATGAAACTATACAACATGGTAATTAGCTCTCATGCCTTGAAAACAGAATTCTAAATAAAGTGAAAGAGAAAGAAAATTTATAAATGAAGCGAAGGGTAAAGAAAAAGAACCATTTTATTTCAGATACGGCACAGCATTTAGTGCTAGCATCTGCATCAATACCCTGTGAACCATCTTCCCCTCTCCCTCCTTCATTGGTATCACTGCTGGCGGTGAATATAGCAAGAACCTTGCCTCATTTGTTGCTTGTGAGAAGAAATGGACAGGACAAATGACCCGATAATGATTGAGAAGGCTCATCTAATTAGACAAGACAGGAGATGAATGTTCTTGGGTATTTCTTTAGGGAGGAAATGATAGATACAGAGGAAGAAAGTGAAAATGCAGACCAACACCTTCCAAAGCAATTGCCTAACAGACTAAAGGAGAGTTTAGGAAGCTAAGTAACTGATGCCGTGTTCAGGAGAGTGTGGGCACAGCAACCTCCCACTGAAGTGCTTTGACTTCTTTCAAGTGCCCACACCCACAAGGCAGGTCTGTGCACTTTGGAAAGCTTACTTGCTATACAAAGTGCTGTAGATTTACTAGGAATGAGCACAAGCATATTTACAGCACGAGAAGATTAAAGCCAGCGTTACATTTGCTAAGAAAAAAACCCACAACCTCATAAAACCTGTATTATAAAATTACACATTTTGTAAATACAAAATGTGATTTTATTATTTCTAAAGTAAACGTGTTTTCAAACACCACAAGCAGAACTCCACTGCAGCACCCTAAACCCAGGCTGCTGGTCCATGGAAACGAGGCCCTGAGCAGTCTACAGGGGAAGAGGTGACCGAGAAGATCATTTAAGCCTGTCAGCTTTGCCTTGGGAATCTCAGGTCCAGATTCAGCCCAAATCGTATGAAGTACAAAAAACTGTTATATAAAAAAGTGGCAGCAGAAAAATTAATTAATAATTAAAAAGGAGATGCAAAACTATGGCCTGATCTTGCAACATTTATCACAGACTGTAATGCTGAGTTGGACAATAAAACCCAGTGCAGGTTACTTTTTTAATACAGTTTTGTTTTATTTATTTATTTATCCTTACTCCTGCCATGCTGTTGGCCCTATTTTCTGCTGGTGTTACTTCCTAGGTGGAGACACCAAGTCCATATTAAAATAACAAGGTAACTAATCCATTTACTATATATGTTCAGGACTTTTTAGGTACTGGGGACATCTATTCCAAATACAAATCCATTAGTATATATTAACATCCTCTACTTTCAGAATCATCTTTTTTAATTATCAAATCTAAGCCTAGCTTAGATTGAAATTTGGTTTTTAAGGAGACCAAACAAACAGAGAAGCATCAATTATTGCTACCCTCAGTGAAACACAACAGGGGAATCCTCCTCCATGTCTATTAGCTTGATCTCTTCTGTTTTAAGATGACGCACAGCTTTACCTATCTGGATGGTTTTTCACATATTGCTAGGAACACATTGCAGAGAAAGTAACACCTTATGCTTTTATCTGCGTTCCAGTCCTGTAGCCAGGTCTAACTATAGGCAATATGGACAAGCAATAAGTAATGAACACCTGGTCTCTGGAGAAAGTATTAAGAGCAGCAAGATCGTATCAACAGTAACTTGGGAGGCATGAGGAGAGCAAATCAATGAGGGATCGTGCATCTGGAAGCCTCTTCTTCAGGCAACCTTCTCCCTTGCCATCAGTCATTACCCAAGCCAAAGGTCAGCAGCTTCTTGCTTGTTTGAGGCAGACTTCAAACACCTTGTGAAAAGGCCCAAAGCTGGGAGCAGGATTAGAGTGAGATGGGCACTGTGGAGAGGCAGCTCCTGCCTCCCCAAGGCTCCTGCTTCTGAACTCCATGGAGCTGCTGCTTTCCCCAAAAGCAAGATGCTGCAGTAAGGCCCAGGGTACCACTCGCAGCAACACGCCTCTTGGTGAAGCACCATCTCCTGGCCTGCCCTGAGGTCCCAGCTGCAGGCTTCATCTCAAAACAGAGAAAAACACTACCTGTCACAATGCCCTTCCAAAGGCTACACATCTCTGGACTATGGGACCTCATTACAACACATCTGTACAAGCTATAAAGAATATGTTTCTGAGCAGTCCCTTTCCCAAACTGTAGCAGGACATCAAGGTCTGAAGACTGAACAAATGCAGTGAGTGATCCTGACAGGATAAGCAGGAAATTTTCATTCACCAAGGCTACTTCCCCCACTTCCAAGAGTCCCACCTCTTGTTCTGATTAGTACCTGGCATCACAGGTTACATGTATCCTTCACAGGCCTGGAAAGGGAGCCAACCCTGCTTGCTCAACGTAAACACAACCAATCCAATTTTACAGCCCACACTTAAAATCCTTAATAAGAGAAAGAAAAAAAAAAGGCAGCCTGTTCCTTTCAAGAAAGGCAGGAGTGCCCCACAGCCTGGTTTGAAGAACAGTGATTTTCTTTTTGATTATGCTAATTTGGCAATCATTTAGTCCTTTGTTTTGACAAAAAAACTCAACCAACCAACCAAACAAAAAAAAAAACCAAAAAAAAAACCCACACCAAAAAAAACCCAGAAGACATTTTGGAATTTCAGTCCTGAATTAGCAGGGCACCGATTTGGATGGGGCTGGCAGGGCAGGAGTCAGCCTCTGCCAGGTTGGAAAGGACACATTTTACAATGTACACAGACACAGTGAAACTTCAGCCTTACAAAAGTCAGCGGCAAAATTCCCATCGACTACACCGAGGCTAGAATGTCAGGCAGCTGCTATTCCACAACCAAAAGGTTTATCGCATCAATTATTTTCTACTGGTTTTTTTCAGTCTAAATTCATAGATGACCTTCTATACCAAACTATGCAAACTTCCAGAGCTGAACTAGACCTCTTTATCTCATAAGAGCCACCATATTTAAGCAACAGGAAATTTGCTGAGAGAAATAGCGGCCTCGGGCTTTACTCTGCTTCAAGAAACACAACCAAAAATCGTGTGCCTCTTTTTTTTCCCCTTTTTGCCTCAGTCTAAAGCCATACAACAGGACTGTTAATAACCATTCCTTCTCTCTCTCACGCACTCACCGCCCTTGACAGGCTGGCTGCACAATCTTCCTTCATCCTCTTTTTCTCCAGGGTAGCTGCAGGAATCAGACCATACGTAATAGTTGCCAGTCTCACTTATAAGCATAGGTATAGATACAACTGGATCTGCTAGGTTCCTAGACAGAAATGAATACGATCACCTTTTTTAAAATATTTTGGACAACTGGAAAGAAAGTGTGTTAAAATGCCAAGGAATCCTTGTGATTCTCTAATGCTGATACCATGAATGTGGTGTTTTTCCAATACATACATTTTGTTTATCAATGTTATTGCTAAAGATGGGCCAGCATCAAAGCCTTTTAATATTGTTAATGCAATGGTCACTGCAACATTTCTTTAACAACGATGTTTTTCAAATGATTTTCAGATCCCTCTTCCCTGATGAGAATTTTACACTCTGCTTTTACATGGGCAAATCAGATGAAAACTGAAGCCTGAAGAAGGTTCACCAAAGCTCAAGCAGACAACAGAGGGAAAATTATTTCCCAAAACTGTGATTCTGGTGAAGCTGTTCATCCATCTAACCTTGGCTTCTTTCTGCTTATTTGACCAGAACAGGTCAGGTTTTTGGTGCACAGCTCTGTGGCTAAGGTGGTTTCAGTACTCCCTAAAGCCAGTGGGTTGGGACAGCCACAAGGTACCCGATTTAAGATCTACGCTCAGCAGAAGCTGCAACACACATGGCAGGAATTCATCCAGACACTAGGCACGCACTGACCGTTTTCTCCAACAATATGACTTGTCTGTCCTTCTTATTGCTCTGCATCCAAAATTTCTGCTTGATTTTTTTTTCCAGAGAAAATGATGCCACAACACAGTTCCAATCGATACTTGACATAGTATCGGATTCCTTGCAGTAAAAAGTCCTGGCTTAACTCTCATACATGCTTTCTCCAAGAAGCCTATGGTAGCACGCCTTGCCTCAGCAAACCATCAATTTAAATGATTGGGAAAAAAACAACACATAATAAGTGACAGATTTTTCAAATCAGATAAAGATGGGAACCAGATTATCTGTCTGTGGGTGATAGATTGCAGCAATAATAAATTCACTTTGAGACACTGGATCAATTTTTAATCAAGCCAAGAATTATTATTGCAGAAAGATAAAATGACCCATGAGGAGATGCCTTAATTTTCCACCAATCAAATTATAGCCTTTCTAAATAAGATGTAATGAGATCCATGGAATATCCAGGTTACACAGCCTACCTAATTACCCATGTTCCCTGTCATGTTGTGATATAGTAGTGGTAAACTGACCTCTGAATTTACCAAGATGAAAAGGTAATTAGTTTTTCCACAAGGCTGTAGTGAAAACAACAGCAATGACACGTCACCTCCTTCCACCAAGTCACAATCTCAGAGGTGTTTGTTCTTAAAATATACAGGATATGACCTACTGGGTAATAAACTACAGTCATTAAGCGAAGTATACATCTGACAGAAAAACAACCACTGTCTCCAAGTTGAGAATACAAGGTCTGAAGGTAAAGCAAATCAACCTGTATTCCACATGAAACTTTATCAGCATATTACCAAAGAGGGGCTCAGGAGATGGCAGAGCGTCTTCTCATTAAAGAAGTCACAGTGCCATATACAAAGGGAGCTTTCCTGAGCCACAGGCACCACAAGTATAATTTTCTTTCCTATTGTCCTTAACCATATAGGCACTTTTTTCTGCAATTTGCAGCATGGCGTCTTTGGAAAGCATTGCTGAATGCATCCTGAGAACCTGAAGGCACACCAAGGTCAAACTCAGAAATTGGCATAATCATCAAGAGTTGGTAATGATTTCAGACAGAAGATCCCAGTTTTGTGCACACTCAACAAGACTAATCTCTCCATCCCAGTCTTTGGAGCTAGGATTACAAACCGCATTTGCAAGAACATTTGGGGCCCGATACCTTCACCAAAGCTATTAGTGGGAACAGAGACTGAATTTTCTCTGGCCACCTCACAAAGCGGAAAATCCCCAAGATGATTTGTCCCTGTCTGTGTGCCCTTTTCTTTGGGTACCACTGCAGCTTAGAGATACAATGACAGACATAATTGGCTCATGCAAAGAAAGCCATCATAAAATTAATGAACTACAACAATTCATTCCATCTGCTGCCTCTTTCTTGCTAATTTATTAATAACAATTACAGAAAAAATGGTATGATTATAAATTTCAATTTCTCCTCTTTACCTGAAAATTTAGTCTGAGTGTCTTAAAAAATTATCTCATATTATACCAAAAAGATTTATGGCTTATTACTAGTAATGTGGCAGTACCCAATTGACCATAAAAGCTAACTATTTAAAAGTAACTCAAATTACACCTTCTGAGCAAATTGGATATTTGGTTTACATAGCTTGCACTCCTTTTATGACAAGTGCCCTGCTTTGGTCACCAACCCATCATATTGCTCCACTTGGGTCTTCTTCAACCTGCCATAGACACCACATGGTGCAACAGCCTTGCAAGCCACAAGCCCAGCTATCAGTACACAACTTTTCCTGCAACCGCAAAAATGAAGTGATACATGCAGAATAGGAAACATGGAACAGGTTTTTCAGAGGTTCAGATTAACTCTACTCTTGTATAAGGCTGTCAGGCACAGTCTTTAGAGGAATAAGTTACACAAAGACCAAGTATTGCAGAATGCCTCTTTCCTTTTGTAAGCAAACATGGAGGTAGAAGTCAATGAACAGATAGCATTGGTGTTCTTGCTAGGGAATAGCATGAACTTCACGAAAGCCCATCAAGTTGTCCTGCTGGGCATTCCACAAACGTGAGTGTCCCTGTGCTAAGCAAGAGTCCATCACTGCTGCCTCTCCGTTTTGCACCAAACCGCGCGAAAAACCCTGCAAAGTGCCTGGTCAGGGTGAGTTAGGACACGCAGTGAAGCCTGGCTCTATTGTATTGGGGCAGAACTTCCGTTTCATTCAGCTGGATTACAGCTCTCCCCAAGGCCCAATCCACACACCAACACTGCAGGACTATAACTGCTTAGCTAGTAAGTTTTTTTGTTTTCAAGTACGCCCACTACTGTTAGTGCAGTTCTATTAATACAAAAACCATGATGCATAGAAGTGTCATCCCTTTTACTGCAGAGAAATAGCCATAGCAATACAACGTATCTGTGCACCAGTGTAAAGATCCTATGCAGTAGGCAAATTATGTGGCTTCTGTAGTACCAGGCATTAGATCAGTCAAATTTGAAGGGAGTTACACATCCCAGACTGATTTGCAAACACCACAGAAAGTTTATTTTAAGTGGGATCACTGCGTATTAGCTAATACATGATGAGGTAATGCTCAAATACTAAAAAAAAAACCCTCAACACTTTTTCCAGTAGAGATTACAGATGCGGGGGGGGGGGGGGGGGGGGAACGGGGACGACAACCCTATTACCCAGAAGGAGCTCAACAATATCAGAGGGCTATCTGTGAAGATAGGAACACTGATGCAAAGTCAAACTATTTAAATGTTCTGATCAAAACACATCAGTAAATTAAATGCAAAGGCTATATGTTGGAACAAAAGACACATTACATTAAGATTAAAGCCTTGGTATTAAGTAAAATATCTAAGCACTAATTTCTAGTTCTGTAATATTTCCACCAATACTATTATCTCCATTTAATTAGGACATAAAAGTAAGTAAAGTTAATTTAAAAGGAAATTTCAAACAGGATTCCCATTTGATTTTCTAGTAAATTAACACTTTAAAACCTCTAATGGGCGTCTTCAAAAGAAAATGTTATTAACAAAATATGTGATAATTAACATAATTAAAACTCTCTAAAGTATACATTTTTTTAACGGCAATTGTTCTGTTAAAAAATATGCAAGAGGAGTGAATCAAAAATCCCACTCCCCTCATACCGTAGAGATGCATTAGATAGCATAAACTTTGGACAATTCCTCGTGGATATCCACTAACCTAGAAATTGCTAGCATTAACTCATAACAAGATTACTTTTTGTGGAACTGGATTAACTTTTACACATTCCCTTACCCCCAAAAGGAGCTCAGTAAATGGCTGCAAGTGCTCCAATATCTCAAATTATGCAGTTATTAATTTAAAGTAGGAGTATTTTCTCTGATCTTATCCCAGATGTATTCTAGTCCCCTCTTATTCCCTCCATTTTCTAACACCTATTCTGGCACACCAAAAATGATCAAAGTATCTCAAACATAAGATCCTACTGGCAAAATAGGACAATTCTTACCCCATTGCAGCATCTAAATGAAAAGATTTTGTGATTTTCAACAGTTATGACATCAAGCTCCATGACAAGCAAATATTTTGGTCATCCTTGGGCTGTGTGGATGCACATCCCACCTGGGGAAACTATCACACCTTTCAGGGGACAAGCTTGATGACCTCCAGCAGATCTTTTATGCTTTCTGTACTCCCAAGAGATTTATATGTTCCAGTCAGCTGGGATAAAAAGCATGAAAAAGTTTAGCTACTTATCTGAGCTGTTCAAACCTCTCGAGCTGCCCAGGGAGTTAGATATCTGACGAGAGGGCCTGTGCTTCCTGCTCCCAATCTGCCCAGAATTATCTCATGAACAGGCTCTCACATAGTTTCAGACAGGATGCAGCAATGTCTTTTCATATGTTAAGCTCAACACCAGGTACAACAGCACTGCTGATAACAGAGAATAAGGGCAACTTTCTTCACATTTGGCTTCTTCCCACACTTCTTGGGGGGTGGGGGAAAGAGGGAGGAAAACATGTGAACCTACCCCATTCATATTTGCCTATTTTATATTCACTCCTTGGACATGGAAGGACTCAGATACACATAAAATTCTTAATAAGCAGGACAACTCAGACCAACATCAGAACAGCACATGGGCCAGCTTCTCCCTGAGGGGGATCCCACAGCTAGGGCCTCACCAGCAATGGCCCAGCCCCACCACATCTGAGCAAGGTAAGCAGGGCAGTCGCAGGGTGGCAGCCAGGGTCATCCAAGAGCTTTTGGTGATGAGGCAGGTCCAAGGTCAGGCTGGGAGCGCAAGTCAGAGCGAGGATCAGACCTACTGAGGATAACCAGGTCAGACACAGCCCAGTGATCACCAGGGAGGTCCACAATGCCAAGACAGCCCAGAGGTCAGGATCTGGATCAAGCGTATCTACAGCCAGAGAGGGGCATGGCTATGGCTGAGCTAGAGACCAGCACTTCTCAAAAAAAGCTCAGGCACGGACTGAGCTTAAAGAATGCACCTGGACTAGGGGTGTGGTGGAGGCACCAGGTGAAGCTGATCAGGGCCATTAAGGCCCACAAGTACACTCAGGGCCCTGGCAATCAAAATGCAATTTCTTCTGAGACTATAATGATGAGTCTCCCACAAAACAATCATTTACTCAGTCCCAGGGCACAAAGTTACGTCCCTGCCCCTCTATCTCAAATTCATTTATATAGAGCTCTCACATGCAGATTTCTGTACCCCCTATCTCACACTGCTGTTCAGGAAGAAAGCTCAGCTCTACTGAGCTCCTGAGAAAAAAAGGTCTCTTGTACTGCCCAGCCTCACAAGCATGCTGAGTGCTCCTGCGCTGGACAAACCCACACGGGTAGCCGGTCAGGTGCAGAAGGCAGCAGTCAATTCAGTAAGCCTCCTGTTAAATGGTACGCTTTAGATCCCTCTGATGAGGGATCCTGATGAGCATGTATTGGTGGTCCTGACATGCTGAGGCATTACTTCCAGGGAAGTGGGAGTCCTGCAGGGCTAAAGTAGTTTTCACAATCAAGCAGGGGAGGGGGATATGAGAGAGTTAACAGAAAAATCTTGTTTCTCCAAAGAAAAAAGAACTCATTTGCTTCAAAAGCAAGAACTGGCTGAGCATTTGGCTTATTTGCTATTTCACTAGAGGTTTGCCAGCCACAGCTAATAGGTATTACCACCTGAATCATGCACTGATTTACTAAATAACAGTACTCTAGTACTAAATGATTTACTAAATAACACTACTCTGGTAGTGTAACCTTATAATAAGGCAAATATTTGCCATCTGCAATAAATTCAAAGCATCTGCTGTAACTTTTCCTGATGAAAGTGAAGTAGCATACCCCACCATAAATTCTTTTGATATTGTTATTACAATATTCTGTGATAAATAAAACAAATGTACAAATACAGCTCAGGATAACAAAATAAATCAGCAAGCTTAGCAACTGCTTTAATTATCATTAGAAGCACTTTGGCATTTTTCTTACCTGTCACCTTATAGAAATATTTTACTCACCACAGAGAGCAAATCTTTTCCTACTCTTTGAATGTCTAAGAAAAATTTTTTGAAAAAAAGCTCAGTTTTTCTTTCAACCTGGGCTGGAATTTTTCAAAATAACTCAAAAGTTACTCAATCTTGCTTCCACTGAAATCTACACAGCTTCTCCCATTGCCTGGATAGGTAGAAGCCAGAATGACGTGCTTTATAAAAATTCCGGCTCTAGGTGTCAATGCTGTGTTTATCACCACGTTATCCAGGAAACTATCACTCTTGCACTAAGCATAAGAGTTTTTCTCTGTCCACCCACTAACGGCAGTTTGGCTGACTGTGGGAAAGCCAGCAAATCTTGCTTTTTTGCTCTGTGTGTGGATGGACAAATTCCCGGGCATTTTATCTCTTGTGGAAGGGGTTCAGTTACAGCCAACTGGCCTTCATCCAGGTACTGATCTTTTCCAGGCAAGGCAGAAAGCTAGAGACAGAGTCAGTTGCCTCTGATATAAAGACGATGTGCATCAGCATGTTGCTAGAGTCCCAGTTGTCACACAAACCCCACCAGCTGTTCAAGAAAGATGCTGAGCAAGATGACATGAGACCAAAAAGAAAAAAAAAAAAAAAAGGCACACTGTTGGGAAGATGACCAAAATGACCCATTACAACTGTTCCAGAGTTGTGTTTTCTGAAAGGAATGAAAAGCACCATCTCAAAACCTTTTTACAACTCTACAGTAAAAAGACAGCTTCAAAAACAGCAGTGGTAATAATAACAGGAGTTGACCCAGCCACAGGACCATAAATGTTAGCCAATATCCAAGAAAAACTAGACCACTCATGACCATAAATGTCATCATTTTTGATTACATCATTCCAGAAGCAGGATTCAAGACACCTGCAATAACCAGATGAAATTGGAGTTAGCTGTTTATTAGCTTTTGAGCTAAAAAAGATAAAAGCACTACGCTATTTTCAAAGAGTGGGCTACATGGACATAGGAATTTCATCCTTAAAGACAGTATTGGAGGCCTTGAAGCAGGCATTGGGCCCAGAAAGCACATCCTGCTCTCATTAAAGCTGTTTCAGGGACTAACCTTTTTCATGACTAGTAACCACCTTGTAGCTTCCAGACTAAATGTATTAGATGTCTGTTCACCTCCATTTGGTCATTTAAACCCATATTTTGAAGTTCTTCCAGGTTTATTTCATGATGGCGGTTTTTTAGCTCTCACTTCATACATAGCATTTTCCTACCTTTTACTCATGATTTTAGGACAATTTTATTCCCTTTCAGCTTTGCTTTCACTAGGCTAAACAAACTATACTCCCACAGGACATGAATCCTGGGTAACCCAGGAGCCCTTCCCCAAATTCATCTTCTTGAACACAGTTGGCTAGAATTAGCACATGGGGTAAATCGACAGAGGGTAGATCTCCTTTCTCTCATCCGACAACACCATTTACAGAGATACTTCATATTTTTCAGTCATGCCGTAGCAAATACTACATTCCAGTCTCCCTCCTACTTATCTACTTCCAAATTATGAGTTTACAATGGATATAGGATATTTGTAAGTATAACTTTACATTTTTCACTAGTACATTTAATTCCTTTTCTTTCACTTACTTTCTCACAGTTATCTTAATTTTCCCATGGGAGATTTAAGGCCTCCTCTGTATTGCCAGTGCATCTCATTTTTCCCCATCAATACAAGCATACTTCAATTTTCATGCCAGCATCATTAAAGAAAAATCTTCAACCAAATCCAATGCCAAAACTCATTCATGAGACCTTCCTTTAGTAACTTGCTTTCAGCATGGTGGTATCTCTTTCAGTGTAACTGCTTTCTCTTTTCCCAGTTCCGACCCACATTATGGTTCTTGTAGCTCCCTCCTTAACAATTTAATTTAAGAATTGCCTACGTAACACCATAGAGACCTCTGAAGATGCAATATAGCAGATCTAATTAATTCCTTTTGTTTGAAAAATTAGTTACCTTATAAAAAGAAATTAATCCAAAGAGACTTACATTAAATACTTTTGGTAAAGTTATATTTCTCTTTTTCTGATCTTCTTTCTTATCTAATATCCTTTCTTTAGTTATTACTGAGTTTGGAATTTGGAATGCTCAGAACCATCTCCTATCAAACAAAAAAAGCCACTATGTAGATATTTGTATGTCCCGAACTCCTGCTCATCTCAATGTTTAATCATGAGTTGCTCATCTTCAGCCGAGTGGCTCTTGAGCCAACCGACAGTTTTTTGAGACAGCATGACACTATGAAATTCCTGGAGTCTGGAACATGCTCCTGAAGTAGAAGGTCCTCTCAGAAATAATTTGCCATTACTGAGCAATCAGGATTTGAAGGAAGGCATTCTGGGCTGCCATCAAGATTTACAGCTCAAACTACTGCTGAGGGATGTGATTTAGTGGCTCATATCAGGTCAATGATGCAAAGAGTTCAGGTCCACCCCACAACTGGGCTTATATGACTTTTGCACCAAAACCTTTCCATTCATGTTTCTTCACCTCCCATGTTTCAGTTTCCCTTATTTTTTCTTCATCAGTTGCAGTCTGCCCTCACGTCACAATGACAACCAAAAGCTGGGGACTTTTACAACATAAAACTTGCGAGCACTCCACATGTCTACAGGGACCATAGCAACAACCACCCTGAGCATTCGTTAAATCACCAAGAATTCATTCTAATAAAAGTGATGGGTCCTCAGCTTTTGGAAGAACTAGACTTTACAGCCATGTAAAAGGAAAGCCAAAGCTTTGGAAAAGCTTCCTAAACAGGAAGACAAACACTGAACTGTAATATATTCTCTTCCAAATTTCATCTGTCTCTAAAGCCCAAACTTCTTCAAACTATTTTCATTACGTTGTTATCTTTAGATATTTAATTAATTTGCACCAAAGTCCCCAGTATTTTCATTCCTTAGCATCCTGCTCTGTGCGGCCCCAGAGTAAAGAATACATATTCACACTCTTAGAAGCTAGAGATCTTACCATATTTAACAAGAAGCATCTCTGACAGTAATTGGAGTTTCGTATCAAGGTAAATAAATGGTAAGATCATAAGAACATACTCTAGTGGCCACATGCATCGTGCAAACACTAACATCAGAGAGCGAATTTAACATACAGTCTCAGTGGATATGAATTTTCTGTAAACAAACAATCTGAAGAAAGCCTCACTTTTGTCATCTGTTATTCCCATCGAAGAAAAATGAATATTCTGTTTCATACATTTCCTACCAGGTGGCTTCATTATTTACCACTAGCCTTTTCTTCCTCATCATGTGTGCAATACTGTAATACCCTCAATAACAATGGATTAACTTTCTTTCCTCAATAGTAGCATTACAAATTATCCAAATTATTCAATATGGTAGAATGATGGTACTTTACAAAGGTTCATTGGAAGACCTGTTTCTCATATTGCTTGAAACAACAGCTCACTTCTATCAAGATACAAAGTGCTCCCCTCACAGTATTTATTCCCACAAGTACAGGGCACAGAGTGGAGCCGCAGACAAGGATGGGGAGAGTCACAGTGAGATACCAGAGGCTCCACTCCTGCCAGTCACTGAGCATGTGAGGAACCTTGGGCAAGTCACTTACTCTCTCTGAACACTGGCTATCCCTCTGTAATACGGAGATAACAGTGCTTCCTCCCTTCAAACAAAGTGCTGGAGGCATAAAAATTCCTAGACTGAGAGGTGTAAAATCTCTTGATGATGAGGTAAGTGCCTTGAGCAAATAGTGGCTGGATAACTCAGACTGCAGTCTGAGCACTGTGTTTAAAGAGTTAAGTTCAATGCAGAGAAAGCAAGGAAAGGCATGAAGGGCTGCCTTCTACACACCTAGAAATCAGTGGCTTCAGCAGATACAGGACTGGCCTCTAAATGCTGAAGCTCTGCTAAGGCATAGGCTAAAGAGAAAGAAATACTTATTCTGACCTGGAAAAAAAGAAAGGCAAATGCCGTGGCTTTGAAATAAAAGAGCAAAAAGAAAGAATAGGCTCAGAAAGGTTTATAAATCCTCTTAGGCAGCCTCTCACTATTCCCTTTCCTGTAACTTTCAAGCAGGGCTTTAGCAAATGATAATTTCAAGGAGGATGGTCAGACACTATGATGATAGCCATTTCTGGCTTCATCCTGATTAGAATGGCAGTCAAGTTTGATGGGGTTAACTCATCAGGTCCAAACAAACCGCAGTATAAATATAGCCTCACTGTAGCACCTCTACTTAGGAACAGGCTTAGTTTGCTTTGAACCCAAGAAAACAAAGCAAAAATAGATTTATAGTGACACCAAGAAAGGAGCTAGGTTTGGATCAGGGTGCAAGGTTCAGATGACCCTCCTAGTCAAGATGAAACCTCTAAAAACTTTTTAAAAGGACAACTTTGCTATCAAATATTCTAGTGCAAGCCAAGGAAATGAAACGTTTTTGAAGGACTGAACCAGCAGGGCAAAACCTAATACTGGGGACAGCCCCTTTGTACAGCTCTGGGATATAAAAGGGTCAAAAGCGCTCCTTAATGGAAAAGGACAATTGTGAGGGTGAAGAACAAGCTGGAATTGTTCAAGCTGCTCCACCTTGTTGTAGGGGGCTGACACAATCTCCAGGCAGCTGTCAGGAATGAAACAGTGCAAAGACAGATCATAGCTATGTTTGCCACCTTCCTTCCCCAGACCTTTAACACTGCATGCCTAACCCCAAGCCTCCTCCACAGCACCACCGCTAACTTGCAGCCATCCACCCCATGCTTGCAAGATTCCAACAGCTTCCCAGCTGGAGAAAGCTCTTTCCCTCCAACTACACAGCATAGTTTGCAGTAGCTGAATTATCATTTGTTTACCATAGTCGCAAAACCCACTCAACCTTTTCACAGCTGTATCTCAAAGACAGGAGACACTCTTGTATGACCAGATGCGACAATGCCCCAGGCTGTACTTCTCCCTTCAAACATCCACCACAGAACCACCACAGACTGATGGCCAACCCTTGCAGCCTTCATGTATTCGCAGCAGGGCAGGCATTTCTGTTTATTAACCCAACATTTAAGAGGTGTGTGGCAGAGAAGGGGTGAGGGTAATCAAATCATTTGAAATGGGATGCTGTGCTGTATCCTACTACATTAGTTATAACCACAAGTTGCTATCATCTGCAGTTCATTAAGCAAAAAGGGAGGTGAGATTTCCACTTTTCTGCTCGGCTGTATTTGTTTTGTTGACTCACATGCTGTCTCACCCCTTCTCCACTGGTTTGCTGCATGGCATTTCACACTGAGGTCCTTCCCTCCCACTAATGCAGGAACCATCTCCCTCAGAATCAGCATGCACAGCAGGCCCTACTCCTGATCATCAGTAAGGACAGAGCAGAACTGCTTGTCCACTTCCACCCTGACCAGATTTGCATCTGCTCAGGGTGGTATAGTCTCTTATGATACGCTTCCTGGAGCTTAAGAAAATGACAACACTTTCAACGTGCAGAAGGAAGTCAAGCGTGAAAGTCTGTCCCTGTCTGCTCCCCTCCATTTTAACATTCTAACTCCTTACAATCCCAATAGGAAGTTGGAGTCTCTAAACTCCAGTTTACCCAGAGCAAAAAATAAGAATCAGGAATCCCTAGTTCCTTTTGCAAATGTTGCAATGTATCTAAGAAGCTGACAAACACCTCTGTTCAGCTGGCCTGACACTTATCTTTGAGGTTATATTGCCATTGTTACTGGTGATGTCCAAGGGCCTTCCATGTAATACCACCAGAAAAGCCACTGGTGAACATCTCTGCATCTTGGGCCGTGACAGGAGTGTGCCAGATGTACTTTTTAGAAAGCAGAGCATGTATCAGCCTCCTCATAGAGCCCTGTCAGAACATTTGATTAATGGTGACGTGCTGGAAATCCTAAGCAAAAAATACGGCCCCTCACAACTGTTCTACCAGATCAAAGCCATGTGGCCACAAATACTCAGCACCAAATGTAGTTTCTGAAGCTCTTTTACCACCCTGAGTGTTTTAAACCAAAAAGATTTCAGGCTAACAGGAAGTTTGGGAGTCATGTTTTCATAGACCCTGAAGTTTAAGAGACAAAAGATTCACCTTAGACTGCAATGATTTGAAAAACCCTAAATCTACAATGAACACCATATTTAAATTACTTGGGATAGAAGGAAGAACAGGCTTTCCACTCCTGCTCCATGACTCACAGGTTAATGGACTAATACAATAAAACAAAAGGTTATAATAGGAGTCTCAATACAATTAAAATCATAAAACTAATGATGATCTGTTTCAGACTAAGCCACTAATGAAAATAAAGCACTAAATATTTTTTCCCATTTATTTAAGTACATTGAAGATTTCAGCCATGTGAAAGTGTGATTTTACATGTATGCACTTGCACGCACACAGACAAATCTATGTAAAGAGATCCATTTAAAGTCACTGAAATCTTGTACTACCAGATTTCACTTACTCATACCAAGGAATTATACTAATTTCTACATCAAGAGGATTATTTCTGAGGCAGCTTAATATAGGTATCTAACAGAAAAAAATACTTGCTGAAATGGACTGTGGTGTGCTACAGAGGGAAAAAAGAACACAGATGTGCTTTGGAGTAGAGAAAGCAATAAAAACACCCACTAGCTATCTTCCCTCCCATTCAGAGCTCCTTAAGAAAAAACAAGTTAAACCTATAGTCTGTGCTTCAGTTCACTTTTTGGAAAAAAACATGAAAGAGGGGTCAGAGATCCTCAGGGTCACAGTGCAAAACTTCCAAGTCACTGTCAACCCTCCAACAAGCCACAGGCTAGCACAAACCTAAGACTTGATAATTCCAATTCACTCCCGCTAAGGGCATGCAGGAGCACATCAGTTGTAAGCCCACTATCCAGGGACCTGGGTGGGTGGGTGCTCTAAAAGCATCAGTGCTCCACAGGGTCAGGTCAGGCGTGGACAGGCAAGGATTTGTTGTGTAGTTACCTCCCAGTGGGGAAGAGAGACAACATGAGACACAAGAATAACATTAACTCGAGCTATAGGGGAATAAGAGGAGGAAGACAACTGAAAAAGTAAATGACACACTGCTGAGAAATGCTATTTGTCTCCCATCTCAGCAGACTTCAGTAAAGCCAGCACACACCTGTGTGCAACTGGTAATTTCCAACTGGGCTTCCTACCTTGCTTTGGAAATAAGCTTTCATTAAAGTGTGGGAAGTCGGTGATGCTACCTCCCACAAATCCTCATGATCCTCTCATGGGTCCTATTTTACCTCTAAAATGAAATGATGTGAAGAATTTTCCCTATGACAAGACATAATTCAGTCTGTCCCACCATTGTGCTTTGAATACATTTCTCCAGTATCTAACACAGCAAAACCTCACCTGCTGTTATGTGAAACAGTGTGATGTGAAAGGATAGATTTTAAAAGAGGGAAGGAGGCCAGGTTTCAGCCAGAATTTATATTTAGGAAGACACCTACTGTTCAGGTGAAACAAACACAAGAAGTGAAGCATTTCAAAGGACTTCGTTACTCTGCCCATTCATTGTCCTATCCTTTCCTGTCAAGAGTCTACCCATATGCAAGAAAAGCAGAAGACCCACAAACACGACAGCCCCTTTGCCTTTTCCACTGCATTGGACCAACATCGAGGGGGCCACAAACCAGTTCAGGATTAGAAAAGTTGCAAGGCAGGTCCAACAACAGGTCCACCTGTTCCAAAGGCTTATTTCCTGCAGTTCACATTATAACTGATCCTCAATAATTGGCATTAATGATTTGTATGACAGTAAGACTGAGGGATCAGCTGGAGAGCCATGGGGCCTGACACCTGTTGTAAAGGAAAAAAAGAGCTTGCAATCTAAGTAACAGAGCAGGAGAAAAGGATTTACCTTCACGCTGCAGATGGAGAAGCACACCACAGCCAGAATGAAGTGACTTGTTGAAGAGGAACTAAACCAGGAACTGAACACAGATTTCTCACATCTTAGTCCATTCCCTGAACCATAGCTGATCGTTTCCCACACAGCCTTGGAAGACTTTCACTACTAAGTTCCTTTGAGGTTGCTGCACTTTGGCCGCATCCCACACGGCCCTGTGTGCTTTTCACTTCCCTTCATCTGAGCTGGCTATAACAAATGCTCTTTCCATGGCCTCTCTGAAGCACTCTGTGGACAGGCATCTGTTATCCTGTCAAAGAAATAGGGCCCTAAAGTCCAGCTAGTTTCTGCTCCCCACACCAATGCTGACACCCCTGATGTCCCATTAGTGGAGAAACGCGCTTTCCCAACCTCACGGATGCTCTGGCTGAACAGCTGTCCTCCCCAGGAATGTGCAGTCGAAGCGAGTTAGACACGCTCATTTGCAATGGCTGCAAAAGCCACGTGCCTCTTCACTTTATCTACAGGCCCAGGCAAAACAATTCACACTTATGTATATTCCTGTGCTTCTACCACTTTTCAGGCGTAGGTCAAAGTCATCTTAGCAGTTCAAGAACCTTCTTCCCTTATATACGTTGTCTTCTGCGACTCGTACAGCCTCTCTCCGACTCCCCATCTCCAGATGGTTCCCTTCTTGCTTAGCCAGTCTTACAGTTACACCAAACCTGTTACCAAAGCATACCCCTCCATTCCTCCTTCCAGAGACAATCTCTTCATCTCTGCAAGTGCCTCTGAGATCCCTTCCATTTCTCCCACTTTGAAGCTTAAAATGCATCATTAGCACTCAACGTCTTTGCTCTGCTTCTGGGGAAGTTTCACAGCTCGAAACACCTTCTCTGCCAGCAGACTCAGCTGGATTGATTTCCCTTGCCTTCAACTCTCCCACTGTCCACAAGGGATCCCACTTGAATGAAAGCCAGAACCCCTGCTCGGGGAGCTGCGTTAGCCATATGCTGTTAGGCTTGTGTGTTTTGCTTGAAGTGCGATATTCAGCCATACACTGAGACTTCAGAATTGCAGTCAGAATTAATAAGGTACATCAGGACACCTTCTACCTTCTCACCTTTGATTATCACACCTATATTATGTGTGTTTATGCAGCTATTTTCTTGATGTCGACCGAGATATACACAGTCTAATAACACTGCAGTATATTATTTTTCAGTATTTGTTTTCAGGCTGGAAAAATGCCATAAAAACTGTGAAGAAAATTGAGAACAGATCCTTTCAGGTGGTGTAAATCTAGATACCGCCATTGATTTTGGTGGATTTATGCCAATTTCAACAAAATGAAGATTCAACCCTTAAAATATCAACTCATATGTTTTGCACATCTTCCATATTCCTAATAAATTATTTAACATGATTTTCATTTCATTAAAACCTAAGCAATAAGATATTTTTGTATGGAAGGAAATTAATGGAGATCTTACTAATCCTGGACAAGTTTCTTTGCATTTGACACTGGCGCAATACTTCGAAATTAGAGTGGAAAAACAGTATGGTCCCATTCAAGTATCTGCCGCACCAACCTGAGCTTTACCCAAAAAATGGGTAGATGAGGTCACACGCTAAGAATTTCATGCTATGTTTATTAAATTACTGTGGGCTGACTCCCTACCTTGCTCTTTAAATGTAAGGTGACAAAGATGGCTGTAATCTACATTTAATGAAACATCATATCTCCTGTGTATTCTCATTGATCGTATCTTTTCTTATCATTTTTAAGAGAATATTGTGCTTTTGAAATGACAGAGGCTCCTTTCCTTGAAGAAAGTCTTGCTGTCTGCCAGTGATCTTGTTATACGGTTTGAGAGTCTGATCCATTTGTAATTAGAATTAAACTACCAGGGACTTTTTGAACCACAAAATAGCTGTCCAGCAGCAAAATTTAGTAAACACAATGCACCTTGCACTGCTTTCTTTCTAAGTGTCAGTCTGCTGGGATTGGTGTTTTGCTAGAGATTCACTTTGAGAACAGTAAGGAAAAAAATTAATAAAGCGAACAATTTCTTTAAATAAGGGGCGGGGGGGTGGGGGGGGGGGGTGTTGGCAATTACTGAAAGAATAAGCTTTGTGAGAACCTGGCAAAAACTGACCAGAAATGCAGGCAAGCTAAACCACTGCAGGTAGCACTCCTGAGCAATGCAAGTGTATTTATTGCAAGCACGTATTCCAAATATGGATCACAGGATCCCTATTCAAGCCAGGCTTTTCCCCAAGTCCTTTTCTGAACAGGGGCAGCACTAGGATGTCCTGAAGCGTTCCTCTTCAGTAGGAAGATTCTCCTGATTCAGGAGAATCCTGAATCTTCTGATTCTGAATTCAGAATATCCTGAATTAGAATTGTTGACATTATAACTCTTTTATATTGCATCACTGCTCCTTTTACAAATACAATAATTGTATTTGGTTGCTTGTTTCAGAAATAAATTGATATTTCCTCAAAGTTTTGGAAACAGAAACAGATGCTGCAAATTCCCTAATGTACTTAGCATGTCAGAATTTAACCAGCCCCAGTGAAACTGCTGAATCGGGATCTAGTGCTTTGACAAGTGTTATTTAATGCTGTGGTCAGAGGAGATGATGCTTGCAACTTTAGGCTGAGAGGGGGGTCAGGTTCTAAGAGGACTGACAGACTGCACTTCATTTGTTAGAGCAACCCCACAGTATCCAGTGGATGTTACCATTTTGCATTTGTTGAGTGAAACAGGTTTGGTGGTATCATTCATTTCATTTCCGAAGGAATCACTCTGTCTCAGCTCAGAAAAGTGCCAGATGTCATCAAGCACTTTTTGGAACTTTCTCAACTCTTTCCTCCTTTTTGAGCTTTCACTGGTCTCCCCTGTACAGGTCTGAGTCACTCCTTCCTTCCTTCTTCCTTCCATTATACTCCTCAGCCTCCAGGAGGGAGCGATGCCTTAGTCTTGGCTGTGTGGACAGAAAGGACCCAGATTTGTGGTTCCACCCTACCTATGTCTGACAGCAGCCTGAAAGCACAAAGGTTAAAGTCAACATTACAGCAAGCACCTATATGTCATTATGTTTATGTAGGTGAATATCTTAGGCACCTGGCTGGCTGCATCTTTTAGTAGCCAACTCAGCACTATTATCTGCCCAAAGAAATAAAGGTCCTGATTTGGTTTTCAGGGTACAAAAGAGGGACAGCCTTCAGCCGGTGCTACTCACTCCAGCCTTCAATCTACCCTGAGAACCGCAAGACTAACTATTTTAATCACTGGATTTGTTTGGATTTATTTGCTTTCTGTTGGTTTTTTGGTTTTGGGGGGTTTTTTTATGCTTACTAGTAAACATTTAGTTTCCTTCAAGTTTCCTGCACTCCACCCCTAAATCAATGGAAACCAAAATCCTCCACCCCCCCTTTTTTTTTTATTTAAGGGGACATCCAAAAAAAAACCAAGAACATCACACTTGACTCCAGGAGCTAGGGCTTTATGGAAAATATGAAAGAGCAGATTTTGCAGCTCTTTTTATCATTAGCCAAATACAACCAGCCTAAAGAATGACCTTAGCAGTCGTATCAAAACAATAGGAGGTCTTCCTTTCTACACATAAACAAAGAGGGAGTAGGGACCATTGAAATAAAATCCCTCATCTCAGTAAAGAATCTTTGGCCTTGTTCACTGCTTTTGGGAGGAGGGAAATACAGCAAGAACAAAGTGCCCAGTTATGTCAATTCTGGTATTTGCCAAGCACCAAGGGTCAGGTGGTCCAGATGAGGCACAGATTTAGAATCACTAAACACGAATTTCACCCTACACCGTTGTTTCAGGCACTGAGGAACAGCAAGTAACAAGACAAAAGGTTTTGAGTCTCAAAACAAAAACATACTCTACAACTCTGAAATTTCCATCCAGATGGAAGTAAAATTTATGATGCCTAGACTAGTCTCTCCATAATGTTCCCTAAGGCTCTAAACCACCAAATGCCTGCACTTCCTCAGACCTGCCGTTTAGTCCTGAGTTGTCCCAGTGAAAGCCGCCTTGACCAATTCTCCAGTCTACCTTCCCCCACCCAGGGAGAAAACAGCAGCAACCACCCCTGAGTCTATTTTCTATACTTTATTTTTGGCTTATAGGCCAGTTTCTTCTGGAAGGCCTGTGTAGGTGTTGCCGGGAATTTGAGCCTTGGGTCCCTCCAGACCAACGCCTACAGAAACAGAAAAGAAAAGGATTAGCCCCAGGGCTGGCTGGACAGGAGAGATCTTTCATTCTCTGTAACAAGCCCCAGGCAAACAATCTGTGCTTCTCGATCTAGCAATGGAGTCTTCCCCTATAGCACACTATGGTGCTCCCATCTTATGGCCCCATACAATGGGGCCAAATGCAACAACCACCTTTTGCTTCTCTTTTCCTAGGAGTACCAGATACTACAAAGGCCTTTTCCTCTGCGCTGTACTTATATCTGACCTTTCAGAAAGGATCCAGTGCATACCTTTGACAAGCAAAGTTATTAATTATCATGCAAAACCTGCACAGAGATTCTCAACCGGAAAAAATTTCAAAACTCTAAGTATAGACAATGCCTGTAACATTTAAACAAACATTCGCACCCATATCTTCACCCAGAAGGTTCGTGAAGCATTTTCCCAAGGTAGTTTTATGAGTGGGGTTTTTTTGGGTGGTTTTTTTTGGTGGTTTGTTTTTGGTTTTGTTTGTTTGGGGTTTTTTTGGGTTTTTTAATTGCTAACTACATCTTGTCAGAGATATGAAATGAAATGGTGGTGTCTTCCATTTGTGAGTTGATTATAGCTAATGGACTCATCATAATTGTAGGATTTTTTTCTTCTTTTTTACTTCATATTATCCAATCATGGAATGTAGCAGCACAAAATACAGTCTTTATTCTTTATTTCATTCAATATAGTAAGTATTCTGAATAGCCCTTACTGACAATCTGATTTCTTACAAAGGAGTATTTGCAAGGCGAAAGATGGATATTCTGTGAAATATTTTACTTGTCATCAGTTTTGTCTTCTTATATCTCAGACTGAGACATCCTCTGACAGATAAGTTCAGTCATCAGAGGAAAGACTAGCAATGCCTTTCTCAAAGGCTAGACCACACTGCTCCCGTGTGGTTTCTGTGGAAAATAGAATGGCCTGAAACAACGCTGTTCTACAGAGAAACTCTTGGTCCCCTGCTTGTATAAATCAGGAACTTCATATGTTTCTGAGATGGCATTATGCATTCTCTTGACACTTGACAAAATAAAAATGACAGTAGCAAATTTCAAGCAGAGACTTTTTTAATCCACTTTAATATCAGTGCCAGTACAAAGTTCCCTTGACAAGTGAGGCATTCAGCTGCTCAACACTTGGCAATTAGCACACGGCTAACCGTTTCACACCAGAAGTAAAGAAAGAATTCTGCACCCGCTGAGATGATCTCCTCAGACACTAAAATCAGAGGGCTGGTCTGCTTCACACACGGGATAGACCATTACACCTGCTGCAGTAAGGCAGCACCAGTTTCCGTGAGAAATGCTGCACACACAGTCTGTGTCAGGCAGCGTTTGCCATTTGGCTGCTGTTCTCGCATATTGCAGACAGTGGGCATGATTCCTGCAAGGATTCAATCCCGAATGCTGCAAACACTTTTTAGTGAGAGTGCAAATATTTGCCTCCTGAGAGAGAAGTCTGAGAAGTCAAAGCCTACTGATGACCAAATACCACCCCAGCAGGAAGCACTTCCAGCATCAGGTCCTTAATTTGCAAAGTATTTAATCCATAATACACATTTACATCACCTGAGGTGACAGATACAATATAAGGTATTATGGAATCAGAACCATTAATGCCAACTGTAATAGAAAAATGACTGGAAAAATAATTGTATGCTGGATAGACATACTGAGACATGCTGAGTGTGTGTTAAGACTAATAGCATTTCCTGTATATATATAACATTTAATGCCTTTGAGTTGTACACAGCTAATTTTACATTGATTCAGTGGATTATTTTCAGAATTATCTAAATTGTTCTCTCTCATTCTCAAACTGCATCTGCAAAGATGGTGAAAATACCTGTTATTTTTCAGAGTAAGAGTTTTTTGTAATCTGTTCTATCAGAAAGGCCTGTCTTCCTTAAAGTCAAACTCAAAAGCTATTTGTCCTTATCTGGTGAACATGCAGACAGGGGGAGTGAAAGAGACCTAAAAGAGAAATAATTCCATACAGAAACAAGCTTTACAGAAGAAACCTCAAACAAAATCCCAAAAGCTAACTCTGCCCAACTCTCCCCCTTCCCCTTGCTATGGAAAACCAGCAGACTGACACCTCATATAAATACAGCAGACAAGTTCAGCACAGAGAAGGTGAGAGGGAACAGAAATTTCTATTTGATTGTGGAAGCAATAGCTATCCCAGAGCCTGTTACTGTATCATCTCAGATTGCTTGCAGGCCTCATTTCAATTAAAAAAGATATCTGTGAATCAGACAGAAACGTGGTATCTTAGAACTGAATCAGAGGATCTGTCAACATACTGGAGAGTTTACTTTTAACACATACCAGGTCTTAACCACACGCACCCAGAGGACAGAGCATAATGAACACAGACTTAAAAGTTCAAATGGTTCATAGGCCCTCAAAAGGGATGAATGGCTCTGAAGGAGACGTTATGGTGCATCAAGCAAATCCTCCTTAGTTCACACAATTATTGACCCAAGACATCACAATTATTCCTTCAGAGCCATTAAGGGTCAAATGTGTTAATCCCATTGCCACCACAGATTATTTGTTATACAGTTTAGTGAGTAGGATAAGGAGGATGTTATATGGGAACTGCACACACTCGTCCTATGGAGACTACCTCTATTCCCTGTGCCAAATTATGTTCTTGATGACCAGGGGTTTACACTAGTGATGAGACACAGTGCAGGGTGGAGCAGAGAGTCGGAGCAGCCCGGAGAGGTATGCAGCCACCAGCAGGTAGTGTGTCCTATTGGGACAACACAGCTGCTCTCCTCCCTTGGTTCAGCTGTACACTAACTGGCATGGAGCTGGAGAAAAGTCATTTCCCTTCTAAGTGCAATATGCTTATGAAGCACATAAGAACAGCTGCACCCCTTCATTCCCTCTGGTACAGGGAACTGCTGTCACCAAACTTTCCACCGGAATTCAGGGAAGTGTTCTTGTATCCTTCTACATCTGCGAAAGCCAGTGGCAAGCAGAGGTTTAAGCGGAGATAAGCCAACTACCTGCCAGCTCTACCAGCTAAGGGAAGACAACTCCCTTGGCATACTCCGCAACCCTTATTACAGCACTACCAAGTAGTCAAATCCACAAGAGCTAGCATGTAACTGCAAGACATTTCTGTGTGCTTAGTCAGGCCTCTTGGGTGAACACACAAATCTCTCAGCTGCCTACTCCAAACAGCTTTGCATATACTTTTCCTCAAGAGAGAGATACTTGCACCCTCTTTTGTAGGCAACACCTTAAGGAAGTAGCTTGTACCAATTCAAACAGCAAAACCCACAGTGAAGAAATCAAGCCTTCATCAGCCTTTTTCTGATGAAAAATTGCTGACGTGTAACAGCTGTGACACAGATCAACAGAAATCAGCATTTCTGAAGTTACTCCTTTCTACCCTATGCTAAAATTGACATGACTTGTCAATTCAAACTTATTTTATCTCAACACTGGAATTCTTTGCCTTCTCTAAAAAAAAGGAGAGCAAGGATGGCCAAGGTAGGAATTGCTTGGAATGCCTAAAAATAATTTTAAACTATCTTTAGGACTTTCAAGTTTACCCACAATAAATAATCTGCTGAAAAGATAAGCTGAAACTAAACAACTTTAGGCTACACTGCACTGGTGATTTCTGACTGAATTTGCCATGATGTTCCTCCTGAAGGCAACGGCACAAAGTGAATTCCAAGGTAGGTCAGCTCCTCAGTGGAGGTAAACGGGAAGTATGCCTAACCCCACAATCTACCAGCTGTGGAACGACTCTGCTGTTAGGTACAATATGCAAAATATTTGAGGTAGTAACAGAAAGGATCCTTTAACACAGTAACAGTTTGCCCCAAAGCACTCCAAAACACCACATAACTCGGTATCGTTACTGCACTCGTCTGCATCATTCCTGTGGAACACAGGTAACACTTTTAATCATGGAATAAGCAGAGAGGAGATATATAGATACAGATATATAGATATAAAAATAGCAAACAACACAAGGATGAATATAAACCATTTACTGCATCATCTCTCACTACAGAAGACTACGCTGTGGTTCCTGCTTTGCTTTGCTACTTGTAAGCTATATAATTGCTCATCCCACGACAATACTATTTCTGTTGCTTCCACTCACACCGTATATTACTCTCTGTCCTGTAGGATATACACATATATGCTAATATATTATTAATAATATAACACAGGACCTCATTTTCTTGCAATTTTTTAACAATGAATTGGTAACAGCTGCACTGTAGCTTCTGTTAAACTGTTTTTCAGTAGCACAAAACTTCCAAGGGGGGCAGGAGAAGAAAAAAAAGTATCTTCATTTGGGGCTTAAATTGGCCTCCAAAATGTCATCAAAATATTGCTTAAAAGATGCATTTTTGCAGAGTGTGGGGAAACTCTTCAGTGATGTTTCGGTTATTCACTTGGGGGGAAGAAAGCCTATTTTGGCTATGTGCACACCCCAAATTGCAGGCAAGCTGAAATTCCCTTACAGATATCTGAACGTTACACAGACTGGGAGGCAAATGAAGAAGGAAATACAGGAAGACAATAATTTCAGCACACACGAGACAAAATTTTACATTTGCTCTTCGCTTAGAGATATGCAAAACTTCAGCAAGCGAGCACTGCAAGCTTGTAAGTAGGATATCTGACCTGCAAAGTCAAATTTTATAGTGGCACAAAAGCATTTCACAGCTCCTAAATAGTGTAAGTGGAGAAACTGGATTCTTTGTTTTCAGTTCTTTTTGAAAGGCAATGAAGACCAGATTCAGCAAAGTACTTGAACAGGTTCTTAAATGTTAAGCAAGAGTGTTATCTCAACTAACACATATGCAAGAAGTCAGAAGATTCAAGCTAGGCATGCCTCGAAAATATTTTTTGAATCGATATCACTCATCTGACTGAGAGCAGATGTGAAATGAGTAAATACTAATATGAGGCCTATCGTCCATTTTTCCTCGTTCCTCAAACCCACAAATCCACAACTGTACTTGACTATGTTGGGAAAACAAAGATTTTCCACTCACTTGCTTTTATGAAGAAGAAATTCAAAGTAATCTTTTTCTTATAACTGTTCTCATGTGACGGGAGGACAACTCTTGTTATGCTTTTATCTTCAATTCAGTAAGTCCTGTGAGAGGCGAGTGTTTACACTTGGCCAAATGTTTTCACATTTGTGCCAATTTTAAAACCACAGATTTGTTCTTCGCAGTGATTATCGATGCTGAGATGATGACCACATTCTGTGTTGTTCTCATCTACTTAAAAGTACAGCTAAGCTTTCTACCAAAAAATTTCCTTTTAAACCTGCAAGTAAGACAACATCTTTCACATACAACCCAAACTGAACATAAACAAAGGTACTTGCTAAAGGCCTGACTTTGTGGCTACCATTATGCGCAATAAATCTTTTCAGATTACCCTAGATGTCAAAAATAAAAATAAAAAATCACATCTGTATATTCAAAAGCTAGTCAGAATCTCATGTCACTATTCATAATTTATTATGAATATCAGTCCCAGGTACATGCTGCTGGAAATGCTCAATAAAGATCGAGACTATGGATATGATATGCTGCCACTGACACCAGTATAAAAGAGGCATATTTTATAAAAACAGAGGAGGGGAAAGATTTGGCCCAGAACTTCATATGTGTTTTTAGTTGGAAGAATTACTATAGGGACAGGACAAGCCGAAAGGGCTGCTGTATGCCTCCCATTCCATATTTCCTCTTGGGTAACGTTGAACCATCGCCACATTTTTCCCTTCCCTCCACTTTCTAACTATTTCAGGTTCTGGGACACGGGCTGATTCACACTGATGCCCAGATCTCATTTTACCATCACTGTTAATACCAACTACAACAGGTAAAGTATCCCAGCAGTTATAAAGGCACCAGGGCAGCAGGTACTTCAGCAAATGCAGAACTTAAAGCACATGAGTAGCCCCCTTTACTTCAAAGGAAAGTGGTCTGATGGAACAGGGCTATGATGGCCACAGATGTCTTCTGGATGACATGCATATATAAAAATTACTTTACTATTGTAAAGGATCCCTCAGACATCTTTCAGTCACTTTTCATTACTTGAAAGATTTCTCACTGCTCTCATCTATATAACCGTTTCCCTGTCATGAACCTTTATTATGATATAGCTCATTTAACGCTGCTGGTCACTGAAATTAGCTATTGGGTGTTTATTGATTAAAAAATGCTAGCCAGTAAGTTCTCTTTTCAGACACTAACATCTAACCTCGTCACCAGCATTATACATCCTCATTCCTGCCCACCTCATTCCCATTCAGTATAGGACACATTAAACTGCTGCCACAATGACACAGAAGTTGCAGGACTCCCCTCTTCAGAGCTTCTACAGCACAAGAAGTCTCTTCTTTAGTTTTGTCAGATGTTATGGGCAGGCTCTTGAAACCGTTCCCCCAGGGCACTCACTTCTCTGGGGTGAGAATCAAACAGCTTGATTTGAGAGCCTTTGCTGCTTTCTCAGCTGATTAGGAATTTGAAACAACACATGTTCCTCTAACAACCTACTTCATCTTCCCTTTTAGCCTTCAAGGAGTCACAACAGAAAAGAACAATTTGCCAAGAAAGCAGAAATTGAACTGTGTCTGTAGAAAGTAATTCCATAGGAGGATTTCTGCTACATGCAGAAGTCTGCACAGAAAGCCACTGCGTACAAAGCATTGTGAGTGGAAAGCCTTAGAATAAATGTTTCTTTATAAAAAGGCCCACGAAGAAAGCAGGCTACTTGAGTAATCTTCATGCAGAAAATCTCTTGATACAGAGATCATGGACCGCAGCAGCTTCTTCTCACCCCTTTTGCAAGCCAGCCCAAGTGGTTTTAATCTCCCTTTCCTCTCTATCACAGGACCTAAAGGTTTCCGCTGCAAGTTCTGAGACTTGAGTGTCACTCTGAGCTGCACTAAGCAGATGCCAAACTGACAAGCTCACTGAAATTTCTACCAAATTTCTGTGAAATGCACCCATAAATAAAGTCTGTCAACACTTGCTGTTCTACACTGATTGCCAACATCTCACTATTCTCAAAATAAATACCTCCTACAGCTACTTTTAGTTGCCTGGAGTACTAGATGTTTAAATATAAGTTAAAAAAAAACAATTCCCAATGTGGATTAATGATCTTTGCTCACCGTTAAAGACCTGAAGTCCAACAAACAGATCTGAAAGACCAAATCGAAGTCAGATGCGCTATCTGTACATAGAACTGCTGGGCTTCAATGGACTTCAAATGGCCACCCATTCTGCCTCAAGTGATTTACGACAGCTGCTTCATCATGCAGTTTTGCACACAGTAGTTGGTAGTGTATTTCCAGGTTTTCTTAAATCCCGGGCAGAGGATAACTCTTCCATTGTTCCGTTATTTCTTGTTTCTAAATGTCTGAAAATCAGAAGCATTCAAAAACTAACTCAGGTAATCATGCATAAAAGGAGGAATGCATTCAGTTGTAATGATCATTGCTTGAGCAAAAATCAAGCATCCAGAACAGAATACATATCCCATTTCAGAGCATTCTTTCTTTACAGTTTTTTTTATTTTTTTTTAAAAGAAAATAAGCAAGAGTTTTAAAGAGCAGCAGTACTCACTGTTAGTTATAAACCAGCTAGCAGGTTGTAAAATACTAGGGGAAAGCAAACATACACCCCCAAACATCAGCTCATGTCTCAAACCAGACATCAAGCATTCTAGCACTAACTTACAGACAGATACACCAATACTGAGTTATCACTACAAAGAGTAATATTTCATTAGAGGTGAGTAACTCTGCAGTGCGAGACTACTTTTACCCAACTATCACACGTTTAATGGTACTTGTGTTACTAATCACCTGAAGAACTTACCCCAAGGTTTTTAGCCTTGAAGCGCATTCAGCACCCAAGATGAGATTAACATAACATTAGTAGCAAAGAAAAAAAGAAAAGGGTAAAGATATCTTTGAAGAGGGTTAATACACACGGGTCCAGGCAAACTCCATCCAAAGACCCAGCCAAATATTAGACCACTGAGTTGTAAGAAAATGCTGCTGTTTGATCATATCCTTCTTCCCTCAGCAAACAAACACCAGAATAATCCAGAGTTTACTCTTTTTCTTTCTGTGGGCTCATCACAAATAGCACAGTCCGTTCCCTTCCTGTTACCAAAGCTGTAAAGACCTAAACACTTGCAAAATCACTTATGACAGCAGGTCTGTATGGAGAGAGTTAATTTCTGCCAAACAACTCTTTAAAAGTATTAAGAACTTTAAATTGGGCTCAGGCCATGCCTCTGTTGGCTGGACTTTCACTATCAAACAGCCTGAGGAGCCTCATTAGAATTTCAGATAGACTCATCAGTATAAGGAGAAATACGTTTTACAGTATAATCCCTCTTTCTAAACTCAACCACAAAAAGGCTAAAGTTAAAAAACACAGTTCCAGCTCAGCTGCTGATAGATAAATAGGTCCTTTCAGGTTAATAAGTCTCACTCAATTGCCCCAATATTACTTATAAAGCCAAACTGAGCACTAACACAAGCAAATTAAACTGTGCTACAGATCACACCGTTCCCAGTCCTTAACCAGACGCTTAGAGGCCAAAATCCCACCTCCAGCAAGAGACAGGCATTTAACCACTTCTGATTCAAATTCTCATCCTCCCATTTGATAAAGCATAGCACATCATTACAGCCATCTTTTCAGTGAAAGGGAACATTTATTTTAGACATGCAAAACCAGGCAACTCAATTATGACCCTTCTGATGAGACAGTTCCTAGGTTTTCTATCAACATGTTCCCAGGCCCATTCCCAGGGGAATTCAGTGGTAACATGAAGAGCATGACCGTTTATTTGGCTTAAGGAACACATTAATTTATCTGGCTTATAGAATTTAAACATCTGACGAATGACAGTGTGGTTGATTTTATTCATCAGCTAATTGCTTTGCCACCTGGAGCTGCAGCTTTATATATTCAGCTTATAAAAGATCTGAAAAGGATCTCAATTATTCTTTAATTTGTTCCTTGAATATAAAGTAGGAAAATCTGGCCTAATCAAACATTGTCTCAATTCTATTGGGATATGTCTAGTTACCTTATAACAAGGTAAGCTTTCATTTAATCATATGATATGATAATTCCCCACTTTCAAGCCAAGTATCCTCTTAGTTACAATCAATTTTCCACTGAAAAAATAAACATTGTCTCTTTACTGAAATCCCTGTAGAGGAAAATAGTCCTTTTAATGCAACTTGCTGTTAGTACAACCACCCTAGGAATTTTTGTGTTGGAATTCATTAAATCTCCTCATTTGACACTGACGGATAAATTGCAATATCCTGAGTTTTTAGAAATGACTCTTCATACACAGGGTGAATTTTGGCGTAGTTGGAAAAGTCTGATAATGAGCATTTGGGCAGAATTGTGGAATCAGCAAAATCTGGGCTTATCTTTTACCATATAATACAATTTTATTTTATATGGCATCCTCTGTGAAAACTGACTGTCCAATAGTCTTTGTATTTATTCTGACAGCAAATAACAAAGGGGAGAGAAGATGTATCAAGCACTGTTACGGTTTAACCCCAGCTGGCAACTAAGCCCCACACAGCCGCTCGCTAACTCCCCCCGGGTGGGATGGGGGAGAGAATTGGAAGACTAAAAGTGAGAAAACTTGTGGGTTGAGCTAAAGACAGTTTAATAGGTAAAGCAAAAGCCGCACACACAAGCAAAGCAAAGCAAAACAAGGAATTCACTCACCACCTCCCACGGGCAGGCAGGTGTTCAGCCATCTCCAGGAAATCAGGGCTCCATCACACGTAATGGTTACTTGGGAAGACAAACGCCATCACTCCAAACATCCCCCTTTCCTTCTTCCCCCAGCTTTATATACTAAGCATGACATCATATGGTATGGAATATCCCTTTGGTCAGTTGGGGTCAGCTGTCCCAGCCGTGTCCCCTCCCAACTCCTTGTGCCCCCCAGCCTGCTCGCTGGTGGGGTGGGGTGAGGAGCAGAAAAGGCCTTGACTCTGTCTAAGCACTGCTCAGCAATAACTAAAACATCCCTGTATTATCAACACTGTTTCCAGCACAAATCCAACGCACAGCCCCATACCAGCTACTCTAAAGAAAATTAACTCTACCAGCCAAAACTAGCACAAGCACAAAATAGGTTTTCTCCAAAGATTCTGTGTTTAAAAATTCTATGTTTCCACAGGAAGATAGTACTAAAAAAAGGTGTAGCAGGGTCATAGAGTCCTGCATAGTCACATGACAGATATTTACCCACAACTGCACACCCCAACAAAACATTCCCCAACACTAGAGCACTTTTGCCCTTTACCAGAGAAAGCCTAGATCTAAAATGAGCTATAGAAAGAGTGCAGGAGAGATCAAGAGTAGCCTGTGTCCCTAGGTGAGTGCAGTAGTACAGAGTTTACTAGCTGGAAATGGCAGGTTAAATTAAGAAGTTTAAGATACCACTACATTGAATGTGAAGCAAACGTAAGTGTGTGTTTGCACAGGAATAAATGAGAGGAAAAAGAAAGGAAAAAAAAGAAAAACAATCATGCAGAGAAATCCCAATTAATCTGAACGGATGGAAAACCAAACCAGCTGCCTGGTACAGTCATGAGTGCTGAGCTAGACGGAACTCTCAAAACTGAGGAGTCCAAAGGCTAGCCTGTCTGAAAGAAACATACTTCTGATGAAAATGGCATGACAGGCACTGGAGGGATAACTGAACCTGCTAGTGCTTCTACAGAGAGAACTCACCTTGTAGCCAGCACCCTGAGGACTGTAACACCCAGCCACAGAAAAGGCAGTGGCAATAGCAGTACAGAGGGAGGAGAGTTTGAATGGAGAGTGAAGCAGTTGACACAGCCCCATCTGGGCCACCGTGGAATGGTTTGGCGAGATAAACACGCTTGTACGAGGAACAGGCTTATATGAGTTCTCAGATGAGGAAGTCAAGACAAGAAAAAAAAAATCACCCAATAAAGGAAGCAAGTGAAGATCTACCTAATGATATCTTTTTTGCATCTCTGGCTTTGGTAACATATGGTCCAGCTCCAATTGCCTTTCTTTATTTGCATGGGAAGCTCCTCATTTTGCGTATCTGGAATTTCATAGCACTCTAATGTGCACTAATGGCACTAACAATAGTGATCTGTGGTATTAACATTACACTTTATATTAATTGTTGTTAATAAATTCTATTTATTTTTAAAATTGTACTTAGATTTGAGCAACTGTGAGTTGCTCACAGGAGAAGGGGAAGCAGACACTGGTGAGGGATTTGGAGGAGGGGACTAACTTCCCCTGAAATGAATTTCTCCAGAAATTCAGATTCTCGCTCTCTGTGGAAGACTTAACATGCAGCTGGAGAGCCACAGTATACAGCATGAATACAAACACACAATAGCCATTGATCTGAGTAAATACTCCACAAGAAACTTGGGATTCTTGTCATAAAATGAGACAAGCGTTTCTATATCCAAATTTTATACTCTGGATTCATGAGGCAGAGTGGAAGCTTTCAGCAAAGGAGGCTGGCATTTGGCAATCCTTCCTTGAGATCTCCCTGGAGCTCTCTCCTGCGGCAATGTCAACTTTGTTCCCAACTAGCATCTGATACACATATGAGGTTGAAGAAACAGCTGACTTCTCAATTAGCTTTGTTCATTGAATTCAGGCAATAATGCCTGTATTTTTTAACACTGAAAAATCTTTTAATCAGTCTCACTGTTGCTTCAAAGAAAGCTGGATCTTGGATGTGTTCAAGCCATTGTGAATTTCCAAGTCTGTTTACTTGGAGAGGATTCTGTAAAGCAGGCGTATTTCTAAAAAAGAACCACAAAAACAACAACAAAAAACAAACAAACAAAAAAAAAAACCCACACAAAAAAATTTCCAAAGCTAACACCCAGACTCATTTTCTGTCGTTATATCAAAGGCAGAAAATATCAAATATCAAAATATCAAAAGACACAAATACGTTCCCTCAATGCAACCTGTGGTTTATGTGTTATGCAACCCATAAACCAGCCCAGAATATGGCACGCTCTGAATTTAAACAGGTTGAATAGCCACAAGCAGAATTTAGACCTAGACAGTCTGCGAAGACTACGTTTCAGGGCAATACTTGAATAATAATAAAATTCTAACGTGGGCACACCACCAGCTAAATATTCGTTCTTGCTTCCTAATGAACTTGCCTTTTCTGACAAGCAGAATAAAGCAATGCGATCTACAAAGCGTCACAGCACAGGTCTGTCCTGACTTTTATACAGCTCTAGCATAAGAACAGAGAGCGCTTTAAGTTTTCTAAGAGTGTAAAAGCACTGTGTTCAATAGAATGACTCCTGGCAGAAATCAGAAATGCCTACTGTATACTTACAACTGGAGTCACTATAAAGAATAGAAATGGAGCATCCTCTGACACAGGTTTTATATCACCTACTAGTGCTCAGCCTACACTTTGAAAAACTGCCAGAAGCCAATCCTGATAGCCGTATCTATGTCATTAGGGTTCATATGTTTGTGTATATTTAGTAAACACAGTTATTTGGAACTCAAATGTTCCCTTTTGGTCTATTCTCATTCTCTGCTTGTGAAAAGAGCAAGAGACAACAGTAGCCCCATTAGATTTTGGCTAGCATTAGAGAGGCTGTCCTGGCCAACAAGAAGAGTGTACTTCATTCTCCGAAACATATGGCAGTGATCAAGTGGAGCACTCAATTAAAGCTGTTCAGTGCTCTCCCAACTTAATCTTTTTTCAATGAATAATCTTTTGTTTTCTTAAAGAAATACCGATCCATGAAAAACATATGTTTAATGGGGATTTGGGACAGCATTTCCCTTATTAAAAAAGCTATTATTTTAATCTTCTAGCCTGTGTTCCTCTTTCTTCCTCCTCTTTCATCCCTTTTGCCTCCAACAACTAATAGGGAAAGTAAAGGAGTCCCATCCTCCCCAATTTTTGGAAACTGAAAAGCCTTGGAAGAGTTTCATCAAAGGAAAAAAAAAAGAAAAAAGAAAAAAGGGGGGAGAGACAGAGAGATTTAAAATAAAAATAACTTGTGAAACTGATCAGATCTTTTTCCCCAGGTTTCCAAGCTCCAAGCTTTGCCAGAGCAAGCAATATTTCCCAGGCTCAAATTAAGCACCATTGCCAATGGTCACCTCCTCTCACATTGATCTCCTTGCCAGCTTGCAGCCAGATCAGCCTTGGAGATCCTGACAGCACTGGCAAGAGATACTGTGATCTGAAAGCCCATGTAGCTTGAGCATTTCTTTAAAAACGATCACTCCACATAAAAGTAGAAACTTAGTAGAGGGATGCAACTGCTGCTCCCCTTGCTTTGGCTGTTCTCAGAGTGAATAAAGTGTACTCTTAAGCACATCACTTAATTTTAGTCTAGCCCAATAATATTAACTAATTGTCAGGGGTAATAATAAACTAAAGGTATGAGAAAGTCCTCATCAGTTTTCATTTAAGCTCAGAGTTCCTGTCTTCTCACCTTCTCGTCACACAGAAGACAGGAAAAAAATAAGAAGGAAGAAAAAAAACCTGGGAAAGAAACATCCGAATTTTCTCTGCCAACCTCCTACCACAGCATACAGGGACAGCTTTCCTACCAGCACTGGCACGTAACTTTAATTCATTACAGGGCAGTCTCATTAAAATGGATATGCCCTGAATGGACACCACAGCTAGAAATTACTCATAAATTCAGGTATACAGAGCTCAGCACCAGATTCAGCTGGGCTGATTAGATGAATGTATAATTCTCTCAGCTGCCCCACATTCAGTGGATGCTATTATTTCAAGCCCTAACAAACCTGTCCTCCACAAGGATTTAGTACCTCCCCACTTTTACTGAGGAACAGATTTACCCCTGAAATAAAGAAACACAGAAAAAAAGGTGTTATAGAAAGAGTTATTTCCAGTATAGGAACACAGTCCAGTGCATTCAAAATCTCTTAAAAAAGCAAATGTTTATTTTATGTTTTCCTCACCGCAGATCTTTGTCAGAATCCTTGTCACCTCTTGAGAAGGTAAGGCTGAAGACTTTGGAGGGAACATAATCTAAAAATGACCTGCACTGTGGAGAGAAGAAACCCAAGAAATACTAATATTAAGAAGACCATCTGAGGAAAAGCAACAGATAGAACAGAGTTTGAAAGGCAATATTATTGCATGCACATAAGCCAAGCCAATATTTTGTAGCAGACAATATCCCAGCAGACAGCACAAAGCTGATAATCCTCACACTACATAGCTCAGATCCAGGATCATTACATTAATTTGTGGGCATGATATTATGAGGAGAGTTATTAATTTAAAGGAGGATCAGAGAACTGGTCTGGGTACTATGCAGGCTGTCTTCAAGAAAGATGGAAAATTGCATGCCTTCAGCTTGGATGGGCAACAACTGGGAAACTCCTAACAAGCCACTTGCCTTTAAAGGCTAGAAATCCCAGAGACAGACAACTTGTTATTACAGTCACTGAGCAAGAGGAGGTACACCACCACGGACAGCTGAGAGGAACAGCGTTAACAAGCATCAAGCAGACTGAAGCTTTCACCACTCTCCTCTGAACTGGTCAAAGAGGATTGTGTCAATGGACACATAGAGGCTAGATCCAGCATGCTGCAATACAGCATTTAGGATGCCCTCAGGGAGAATTAACAAAAATGAAAGCCACATCCACACTGAAGTTAAAACAATAAGACTACAACCTGCACAGGCTACACATGGATAGAAACATATCCATGTCCGATTTATTCTCAAACCACGTTTTTAAGATAGGTGAAATGAGGCAAATTCTCCCCCAAGCTTAAAAATGCAAAAAGACCTTTTGTTTTTGTTGTTGGGCAACTGCAATATAAGCCAAGGAAAGAAAGAGTTGTGACTAATTCTTAAACAATAAAGACTCAAAGATAGGATACTGCCACATGCTTGGAAGACTTCAAGTAGCTTCCTTTACATGAGGTGATCTGAAGTTCAGCCTCCCACCTCCCCAGACAAAGCCATCAGAGTCTTCTGGGGTACCTCCATCTCTCCTGTTGACCATGTTCCATTTTGCAGGCCCTGCTTGAATACTCAAAGATCGAAAAAAAAATACTTTAAAACACCAGCGTTCATAGAAGACTACTGAAAGGCTGGATGCCTGGTTTCATCTTTTTTCCAGTCCTCTCAGAAGGACATCTCCATGAAAGAATTCCAACTCCTTTCCACCGTGGTCCAAGCTCACTTGGATTTCATCCTGCAAACATGGGTAACAAAAGCTATCATTTCAGCAGTTCACGCAGGCCTACTGTTGGCAGACAGAGCTCTCTGAGATCTATCTTGCCCTAACTACACTCAGACTGGTACCCACACTATCTTAGCCTTGCTTTGTTTACTAGTACTGTAATCCCCTTCCCAAATACTCAGATTAAAATACTTCAAGGCATGAGATTAGTCAGTTGTGTAGCTCCCTATCACATTAAGCAGCAGCCACACTGCTTGAAGCTTTTAATAAGAGACTGGATGAAATGCTGAAAAGATACTGTAGGGTAAAATCTTGCCTCTAGGAAAGATAGGTATGTTGAACAACCCTCAAATACACTGCTGAAGATGGTTGTTGTGAGACCTTAACATTCTTTCCTTTCAAGAATGAATTTTACACGGATCCTCTGGTTTCCTCAATTGTGGATCTACTCTTCAAATTATCTGTTGATTAAGCCAGGATGAGAACTATTATTTCTTCTTAATCTCTTCACATACACAGCAGTAAGAGAAATGTCATGTTTTGGCCCTTTCCTTAATTTCTACAGATTTTAACCAAAGCAAGAAGGCCTAATTTTCCTCCAGCACATGGGGGCAAAAAAATCTAAAGTGGTCACACTTAAGTTACTGGAATTGTACCCATATAAAACAGGTAAAGGTAAAGTGAGCCCTGAATCAGATTTTTCAAGCTTAAATAAACTAGCAAAAGGCTTGTGCAAATGATAGTATATGGAATGCATGCAATAGCTGCTTCATCAAACTAGGATGCTATGTAGAGATAACATGATACTATAACCACGTACTTGGCTACAACAATATAGGCAGCACTGTAATTACAATAATGACCTCCCAGAGCTATTGTGTCTTTAATTAAGTCTTAAAGTGTAGGCATTTGCCACTTAATCCTAACTCACTGTAACTACTGCAGCGTATCATCTACATTTTCACAAAGAATTACTGTGTCATATTTCTGTCAGAAAGATGAAACGGAATATTTTAGTTCAAGTGGCATTTACAGAATGAAATTGTATGAAGAGGCCTATAGATGTCCTTTTAACAGCACTTCAGACCAAGTAAATGCTTCTGTTCCCTTTCTTTCTCCTACTACTCTGCTTGCTCCCAGCATAAACTGGGAGAAAGCAGGCAGGAGGGGCTACACAGAGCCAATATCACACCTGATTACACAGATGATAAAGCTGTGACAATAGATTTTAACCAGAATACAGCACACAGCAGCAGTGCCACAAACTAACAGTTTTCAAGTTTCACTTAACTCTTTACTATTCATCACAAACAAACCAGCAAATTGTCCTTATTGGTGGCCACCAACCCTCACCCCACTGTCTTTGGATGGGAGAGCTTTCCTGAGATCCCTTTCCATTCTGAAGGGTTTTGAGCTAAATCAATATTCAGTGCGAACGGGTGTAGTCACATTATTTTCAACATCATTAACAAACTGTTATTTAGGGGTATTTTTCTAATAATCGTTCTTCAAAAGTGAGGAATTCTTTCAAAAAATGTGTGTATGCAGAAGAGTTTGTCTGTTTTCTGAATGGCACCACTGTTAACTCAGATATAGAGACCCTGAGTAGCTCTGTCAGTTCTACTTTACTTCAACAGACTCACAGGCACCAGAGATGAGAACAATTTTCTGCTTGTTTATTTGAGGGATTCTTATTCTAACTATGGAAACCTGACTCGGCCCAATTTCCACATCTTTTCAGTGTCTTCTTTGATACAAGTATTTTCACACCGCTTTACTACTCGCCTCCATCAAGTCAAATACCACATCCAAACAGTTTGATGAATGAGAAGAATTAAATCAAAACTAAAAACTATGGAAGTAGTAGGGGAATTCAGAAGTGTTCTGTCTCTTGTGTATTTCTATATCATCACAAAAGACTCTCAACACTTTGAGACATTGCAGGGAAGAAACAAACACAAGACGGTCTTAACTTTTCCCTATAAACAAGGCAGGGACTTTTAGTCAACAGTCAGCACTGGTTTAACTCGGGCACTCCTACTGCTGTAGTCTTTCCAAAAGCACCCGCATCCCGTTATCCTAACCAGACTAATGCCTCCTCCAAGCCTTCTGTGATTTCTCCAAGCAAGTGTATTCGGTTACTTCCCTGTCTGGTCTGTAAAATACTGAAAATAATGCATTGCTTGCATTAATATGCTACTTGAATGACTCCAGAAAAACAGCACTAAAAATCTCTTGTCATCAGAAACACTAAGGTATCTTCTGCAAAGTCCTATTTTATTCTTGTCTTTCTGACCTTTGTCACGCTTGTTCTTTCCTTTTACAAGATTTTTCATGAGCCTGGAAAATACATGCTGTTCACATCACAAGATAGTTGTCAACAGTGGCCTGAAGCCTCTTCCTTTCTCCTTTTTCTTTCCTATCATTTGCTGGAGTGTTAAGATAGTATTACCTTCCCAAGCTGATCTTGATAGTAATTCCCAGTTTCTAGAACATGAGGGAAACTCATGTTGAGTGGTTCTTTTCTGCCACTTCAGGTGTAAGTAATACTACTATATCAGGTACACAGATGCAACCTCTTAGCAAATTCTAATCGCCTGCTCACATACCACGTAAGTCTAGTGAGGTAATCGAGGCTGACACTGACTGGGGAAAAAAACTGATCGAAGTTATTTTGCATTAAAACACTCACTGCTTTATTCATACTACAAACCAAATTTAGCACACACAAGTGGAAAGACTTATTGAGAAATAGCTGTTACATCATGGACAAACTACCTGTAGAAAGACAGTTAAAAGGAAAGATGTTTGAAATGGTTGAAAAGAAGCACCCTTTTTGTAAGCAAGTAATTCAAGCTCTTCTAACACATCAGGAAGGGTCTACAAGATTGGCCTATAACCAGTGCTGCCTGGTGGGGTACCACACACACACAAAAAGAGTAGTTTACCAAAAACTGGGTTCCTACTAGCAAGGATGTAAACAAGGTCTTTTCTCTTGTGACCAAATTGAGGATGAGGAGGAAAATGACAACATTTTTTTTAGTTCTTTGGATTTCAGCTAACCAAAGGAAAACAAAGATCAAAATATAGCTTCCAGTATTCCTGCTCAGCACAACATTTTATAGTCCACTGAAACTATTCCATTTCATTTTTTTATTAACTCCTTCTTATGGGCAGCTAATTGTGACATTAAAATACTTTTTCAAATAATTCAAAAGCTCAAAGGAAAAATAATCTAACTTTCGCTAAATGAAAGGTATCACTTCAACATTTCAGATGCCTTTCCTTGTGTTCCTGCTTTATAAAGAATAATCCACCATCCCTGCGAGGATACGGCAATGTGATAGACACATCTTAAATTACTTCCCTAAGGTGAGAGAAAGGAGTTCAGCCTTAATGAACCAGCCTTCTTGCCAACACTTTGCATACCACCCTTAACCAGGCCCTTCTCTCCTGGCTTGATGTGAAAAGGTCACTGGCCTTTTATCTGGAGAAGATAGCCCCTGGAAAGTCCAACCATCTTTTAGTTTCATTTGACACCAGTACAACAGCCTCTGCTCTGCTGTTAGAAGACAAGCACCTCCGAATGCCTGATCACATACCTCTCTACTACAACTTGACAGGCTCGCAGTGTGAAGGATGTGTTAGAGTTCATTCCATTTGGAAAAGAACATCTTTAACTGCTGAAATCATATCTCTGTCTCTCTAGAAGATGTGCTAAGTAATTGCAAGTTCTTCTTGACAATTAGAATCACATCCCAAGACTTGCCATTGATTTCAGCGAGCTTTAGATCAAGCACATATTTACCAAATGAGACTGTTTGGGTTTGATTTCTTCAAGGAATTCAGGTTGAGTCCGTAAATGGTACAATAGTCTCAGGCAGCAGCACAACATGACCTACAGACTCTCATACTTTCACACCTTAAGCAGGATGGGTTTCCTCACACACATATGATTGCCTCCTTTGTAAAACTGATTACATCATACAAAAATATTTAATTACTAAAATTCTTATTTCTACACAACACAGATATTTTTAATTTCACTAGGCTTAATCATTGTCTCAGATACTACTTCTGGTTGAGCTTTGAAACAGTTTATTTTGAAGTCCTCCCAGGAGCGTGAAACAGGTATCTTTACAGAGTTTTCTGAAATTCTATTCTCTCACAGCATATGTATCCCAATAAATAACCTTATATTCCCTAGGAACAGGAGGAATCAATGAACTCTCTTTAAAAAAAAAAAAAAGACCTTTTCTCTAATTTTGGGTAGAAATCCCTTTCACACACTGAAAATTAGGCCAGCTTTAGGCACTTTAGGCATGCAAAATACCGACAGGGATTCAGTAGGTCAAACCTTTCTGACCACAGAAGCATCTATCTCTTAAAGACAAAAGTAAAGGAAAAGTTGAAATTAAGTATGTCACTAGTAACAAGAAATGAACAGATACATTCAGGTTCAAGCTCAGTGTCTACAAAAAAAAAAACTTTAAGAAAAAGCAGAAAAATGTGTGGACAGGCAAGTCTGAAGAGCAGACTGAAGGGGATGGGGTAATAGTCTGCTAATGCAAACAAGGCTGTTGCCAAGAGGAAGGGTCCAATCTGTCCTCCTCCATGGCAAACAGGTCAAGAAGTTATATGCTTAGCTTGCTGCAGAGAAGATTCAGTGAAAGACAGTAAGTGTAGAGAACCTGAAGTCTTCTAATGGTTAGGAAACTGAAGCTTGGGAACAGATTGCTGCGGCCTAGAAAGGCAGAGGCTCCACCAGTGGTGGCCTCTGAGGACACTACTTTCTCCAGAGCAGCACCAGCAGAGCTGATCCTGCCTCAGGGGATAAGAGAATATATGACATCTGGATTCTTCCCAACTAGTTAAGGTGGGAGCAGGATCCCACCTGCCAGAAATTTTTGCTATTGATTTTAAATGCATGAGAATTTCTTTCTTTTTGTAAACTTTCTATTGATGAGTAAATATGGCCTAAGAAGGTGCACTTCTGCAGAAGAGAACGCAAAACCTGTGGTTACAATGCCTTGTGAAAGCTATGCGGCTCACCAGTTACAGAAGAAAAGGTGAGGAATGGCTCCCCACCCCCAGCTTCGTATGTTGTACATTGTTATATACAGAACTGCTCTTGTTGAGTCTAAAGTGAGCCAACTGGAAAGCAGACAGAAGCAGGTACTGATATTACACCAGAACATATTGTCACTGCTAGAGCCAACTTACCGTCACCGAAGCTGCCAATTATTCCCAAGTCACTGATATATGGATTTTTTTAATCCCAGAGAATGATCTTCTGCTGGAGGCTTTTTCACACCCATGACTCTGAAGTATCCCTGGTGGCATGTTGCCTAATTAAGAGCAAAATCCATCTCTTGATGAAATAACACTGCCACTGAAAAAGATTTCTATAGTTAGAAAAAATGCTTAATCAGGCTAGAAGGAGCAGCATCCTAACACTTGCACTAAGCACAGGAAAGAGATCTACATCTAGCAATTAACAATGATGAAAAGGACAGTGATTTAAAGCATATTGCCATGACATTTTTATCAAATTAAATGAGTTTGCTAGGCCCAGCAGCTGCATATGCTTATTGTCATTTAATGTTTGGATAGCAACACATCAGGCACTGAGTATCAGGAGGTGCCGAATTTAATAAGTCATTTTGACACTGGTGTGAAACGAGCAAATCAGCATTCTGAGGAATGTGTTCACACTCTGAGCAGACAGGCAGACATCCTAAGCATGTGAGGTGACACCAATCAACAAAAAAAATAGGAGGCAGGAAAGAGAGGGAGAGAGAGATGAAAGCCAGGAGAAGAAACAGGCAGCAATACTCCGATGAAAAACTAGTTCTGTCCTGTCTCCTGGTTTGGCTGGTTGATGTCAACAAGGCAGTTTTCTTTTCACTAAGGCTGAGATACACTGCATATCTTCGATGGCATAAATCTCATGTATTATTTAAGCCCTACATGGATTATCTCAAATGAGCTAAAATTAATGTCATGGAAACCTTTCAGGACTTTTTATTGCTTTAGCGGCAATGCAAAATTCCTGCCACGTGCACAGTTAATCAGAACTTGCTTTTTAGCACAACAAGGCTGGCTTTGCACACATACTTTGAGAGCCTCTCAGACACATTTCTCCCCGAAGCCCAGAGGAGTTGTGCCTGTGTGAGCAAACTAAGGCTCTGTCTTTTCATGACTTTCAAAGAACCAGCAGCAGTTTTGATCCGAGCTCCTCTGCCCTCCGCAGATTGGCTGCTCACTCCATCTCTCGCCTTCCAAACCTCTTTATATTCTCTTTACCTCAGGGTATGCCTGTAGTGCAGAGGTACCTGAGTTAGCTATAAAACTCACCAGCTCAGGTGCTGCTGTAGATAAGGTTGTATGGAGCTCAGTGCAGAATAATTTACCCCTGCTGTCACTAACTCATTTAAGCTAGTTTAACTATGTCTACCTGGCAGACTCACTCCCCACATTCATCCTTACAACCATTTCCCCATCCTCACCCCTTCACTTCCAAATAATCCATGTTTCAGCACCAGTCTTTTCAGTGGACTGATTCCCTTCTAAATTAGTCCCTTTTCCTCCCCCAAAAAGCTTTAGTACTAATTCAACAATCCTTCTGCATTTTGAGATTTATTTCAAACTGTGGCTTAACTACAGGGCTCACAAATTCCATTTCCCCAAGTTCTGAATGCCTAAAAACACAAATAGCAAAGTCTTGGCAGAAAAATGTCATCTCCTTGTCTTGCAGAGCATCAGTAAGTACATTAGGATATGATAAAACAACCCTTATGATGAAGGAAAATGAGGCACTTAGGAACATAGGAACATAACATAGAGTAGGAGCAGCATTAGGGAGATGAGGTGGAAAGGGAGGAAGAAGAGACATGAAAGCATCCTCTTCGTATGTGCTGTAGACATCCCATCAACAAAAGTTAGAATAAATCTACTTTCCTCACATATACTGTTTGGACCTGGACTCTTCGCCACAAAAGATCAAAAGTTTGAGCTATCTGTCAGGTAAATACATCAACAAAGCAAGAAAGGAGAAGTGAGATACCATTGATACTGGAACCAAGTGACTCTATCAACATGCATAACCCACATTTGATGGGGTATCCACCAAAAAATGACAGTTACTATTTTGCTGGGCTGTTGGGAGGTCTCAAGAGACTAGTGTCAGATTTGCAACACCAAATAAAAAACAGGCTGAGTTGATCTCCTTACTTGTCACAGGAACTCCCCATCCTCAGACACCGCTGCACCACTAAAAAGCCAGTAGTTATCTGTCTCTCCCCTCCACCCTCCAAAACCAGTGACCAAAACAAACACTGTCTTCAGTACAGCTTCAGCAATGAAGCAGAACACAAACATTTTGGCCACAAGCCTCCAGCAAGAGATGGTACTTCATGCCTTGGGAAGATTCAGGAGACAGCACCTTCCACTTCAGCAGGGAAAAATGCTCACCGAATTTCCCCAACCCTCACACACAAGTGAGGCACAGGCTGGAGGGCATTTTACAGGCTCAAGGGCTTGGAATTCAGTGGGATCTCTCTGGCAGCACATGACAACTCTGGGTTATTAAACTGTGTTATATTGGTTGTTAAACTTTTCAGTAAGGACTGAAACAAAAGCAAGAGGGGCTCTGGGACCACAAAAACCCCAGTAACAGGAAGAGCTGTATGCAATGCTGGACACACAGCAAGGGACATACAGCTGTGAAAGACCAAGGGAGCAGGAGGAGGACTATTGAGCATGCAGACTTGCAAGTGGATCCGAGCCATCCAGCCAGAACATGCTGGGAGAAGACAGGGGGAGCGCTGGTGCTCCACCAGATATGATGCTCTTCTCAGGGCCCAGAGTACATCCCCCTTCTAGGATTTAGTTGACTAAGCTAAAGAATTTATCTGGCTGAGTCCAAGGTCAGCTCCGTCACTGATAAGAGCTGTTGTGAAGAAAGCCAGAAGCAAGGACCTGCCCCTCATTTCCCTTGGGAACTGCTTTTAAGCTGAAGCTTTACCACTGGTCCCACCTTTGGGAACTGTCAGGGACCAGTGAGGGCTGACTGCTCTGCAAGGGACAGGAAGCCGGGAATGGAGCAGGATAATAAAGCAGGCACAAGCATTGACCTCACCAACATGGAGTTGGGATGGAAATCGGCAGGTCCAGGTCAGGATCAGGGCAAGAGACAGTGATCAGTGTCAGACACAGTCCAGTGATCACCCCGCAAGTCTGCAGTGATGGGGCGAGTCTGATGTCAAGCCAGGAAGCCCAGTCAGCAGGTCCAGGTCAGGGTCAGAGTTGTGGCTGTACGATACCATCACAGATACAGCTGCTGCAAGGCTGCAATGGAGCACAGGTAGGGGCCAGCAGTAAAGCCCCAACTTAAAAGCAGTTCCCAAAGGAAAGGAGGGGCAGGCCACCTCTTCTAGCTTTCTTCACACCAGCTCTTATCAGTGAAGGAGCTACCTTAGCAGGCTAAATTAGATAGTTTAGCTGGCAGAATCTAAACTCCTAGAAGGGGTCTGTGCCCCAGGCCTGACAGCTCCGATTCCTCAGGCCCCACACACCAGTCATCTCTCACTGCTACTCACAGGAAAAAGCATGAGAGAAAAGAGGGGTTGATGGACCAGATTGTCCACTCCATTACTACTCATTGTAAACTCTAGTAAGACTGAGGTAGAAGAAAAGAAAAATTGCTGAAGGCAAAACCAGTGCCTGTTACAGCAAGGTTCAAAGGCCACCTGTCAGCTGAGGAAAGTAAGTTCTCAACCGTCTGAAATTCAGTCTCTTCTTTATGACCACGGGTTGCAAATTTTTTTTTTTTCTTCAGTGTTTGTTCAGAAGCCAGCTTATCTACATCCTAAGTCCCTGCAGGGAGAGGAGCTAGAGCAAAAGGCAGAGGGGCAGGACTTCTAAGACCTACACATCCTCCATCCTTGTTTAACTTGAGGGGCAGGGGAGAGGGGAGAGATCTAACTGTGGACCAAAACTGAACATCACTTTGTTCTTTCATCCATCATGGAAAAGGTATATCCAAACATCACACCAAAGCTGCACTCTTTGTCTTCAGGCTGCAACAGTTTACACAGCCAAATTTAAAATGCCTTGCATCCCCTGGAATGTGTAAAAGGTGCAATAAAATTTTTACTAGCTAAAATTATAATAAACTTTTCCCTCTTTGGTCTTTCTTCCCACACTCTCACCTAAGACCTCACAGTTCAGTGTGTGGGCAGCACAGCCTTTTCCCATCCAGTTGCTACACTGCAACATTAATACTAAGCAGCAAAGGCGTATCAGACCAAGATGAAAAGAAGGCTTTGAGTCCTTCATCCTTAGTTAATATCTCTTCCTTCCATGTAGTTACGTTGGCACTAACTCAATGCCCAAGAGGGCAGTGCAACTCTGGCGGTCTGATGGGAAGATGGTGCTAATGCAGCTTCTTGGTTAGCTGCCAGGTGCAGCATGAACAGTATACAGAGTCCTCATGGCCGTGAAGAAGAGTTTCCTCCCTCTTCTCTGAGCTGCTAGCACACACAATGCTGTGCAGGACAAAATCCAACACTGTCCCCAAGCTTGCATCACTAGAGGTACAATCAGGTTATGTTGTGAGTAAATGTTTCAAAAGAGACCTAAGACACCTTAAGTGAGGACCTTCCACTTGGGAAGGAGCATGAGTGCACAAACATATCCCTTTGCTTCCAGCTTAAAATGAAATAAAAGTGATACCAGAAATACTTTCCAGAAGAGTTAGAGAGCCTGCAAATACCTCTATTTTGTGCTGTGTGCAAAACCCATTTTGTGTCTGCTTTTTAAAACACTTTCTACTCCTACATAGCTTGTTGTTATGTTGCCTCATTCCAGTCAGGTTGCACCTGCTAAGTACGCTCTAAATCAGGGACACCACCCAGAGTGTGAAGTACTGTTCAAGCTAAATAGGAACCGCACAGCTTAAGCCCCAAGGGAGATTTACTTTCCACATCTTCAAACCCAAACATCTCTAACTTGTCATACTTTCATTTTGAGGTGGAGAAACCAGAATATTAAATCCCATCAGGAGATGCCCAAGTGTGTCCAATATTTTTGCTTCTTTTTTTTCCCCTTAGCCTACCATAAAAATCACAGCTTCTCCATGGTTGCAAAAAAAAAAAAAAATCACCACAACATGATCCAAATGTTGAAACCAGTGACAAGTGAGCCACATGCTGGATTATGTTATACTAAAGCAGGTACCGCAGATGGAACAGAATGGTTTCCACTTTAAATAAGAATGGCTCAAAATCAGTAACAAAGCCACTGAATTATGCAGCCCGAATATATAACTCTGCATGCATCATGTATTATATAGTTGAGAGCAAGTAAAAAGTGGCAGATGGACAAACTTATGGTCTCCTGTTCATTTTCCAGTCAAGCTATAAAGATAGCTGCTTGGTTTCCCTCCCAGACTGGCAGCTTTTGGACTGACAAGCTACAGTGTGGCCATATAGGACACAACAAGGTTTTGCCCATTTCTAAGGACAGATTCTAAAGGTGATGTGAGCTGGTGAAACACTCACTATTTCATGTTCCTGCTACAAGCAGCCTGCAGACATTAGTTAAAACTTCCAGGACACCACAGAGATAAGAAAGGTCAATTTAGAAGCTTCAACAGGTTGAGTCTAAAAACAGAAGAAACACCCTCTTGAGAGCCTCCTGACTCCCCAAGTAAACATCTGCTGGCCAAGGGGACAGCACTGTTATCAGCTGCTACTTTGACCTCCAAAGGCAATTTCACTGCTCTGACATTAGCTGAGGAACTATACTGGCTAGCAGAGAAGAGCCAATGCTGGGAGACTGGAGACCTCCTCCAAGAAATGGATGTTGGATGATGTACCTGCCATCATCATGAAAGTCATGAAAGATGAGAAGCAAAAGGAAAACACAGCCTAAATAATAATACAAAAGATTTTTGTATGCTCTTCCTCCAGGTCTTCACTAACAAAAATAATTTTGTTTTCTGAAGACCATGCCGGGGCTTTGCTAATGCACAATCTTTTACAGCATCCATTGGAGATAAGAATATAGCAGTGCTGCTTCCTACTGAAACAAGCTGGGAACTGCCCTGTATTCTTGAATTTTTCTGCTGGTTTAATTTAGCTTTTTCTTTTAAAATATCTTTGTTTCCATGGGCATTAGATATAGACATTTCATGCTGGCTGAGGAAGCTATATGATGGGAAATTACATTTTAATGATTAGTGCACAAAACAAAACAAAAACCCCATATGGCAACAGAAAGGCTGGATTAGCTAGACCTCTGAGTGGAGAAACTCAATGTCCCACACAGCTGCTTTAAGGGTCCTAAAAAAGGATCCAAGTTAAAGTTGTACTAATTATACCCAGGTGTTGAACGAGAGCTGGTTTTCATTTCTTCTCAGTCTAAACCAAAGGACTGTTTTTCAGCCTAGATTAATTTGTCCAGAGGGCCTTTAAGGGGTGCAGCTTTAATTTGCATCTGGCTTCAGTTTCGGGGTTCCTAGCAGTGGCACTTCTCTGAACACTTATCAAATTAATTGAGCACTCATGCGTAAACTAATTGGGCGTGCAAGCGTGAAGCAATTGGGTTCTCATGCATGAATCGATTGGGCACCCATGCATGAATTAACTGGGCATGCAAGCATGAGCTAATTGTGCGCTTAAGCGTGAACTGATTGGGCGCTCATGCATGAACAACTTGGGCGCTCACGTGTGAATGCGGTAAACCCTGCAATTTATGCCCAATATATCCTACCCTCTGCCTCTGTGAAAAACATATAGGAACTGTTTCAACCTCAGTCCATTATAAACTCTACTTTCAACATCATCACAATCTTAATATACACCAATTATAAACTCTGCTTCTACTCCTGTGGACCAGGCACAAGGGATAAGCGCTGTATCATGCACACTTTGACCAGCACAGCACTACAAACTGCTCCTTCTGAACAAGGGCCTCCCTTTTGCGCTGAGCGCTTGTTAACACCTCTTTTAGCAGGCCCTTACTCTAAAACGGACACCCTCAGCTCGACTCCCCAGCTCTGCCAAGTGCTCCTGGGCCCTCTGGAGACCTGCTTGGAGCACACAATTAGCCCCTCTGCACCCCACAGCACAGAAGCATGCAGCTCTCCCGGACCTTCCCAGCCCCACTGAGCCTACAAGGAAGGTGCTCTGGGACCCCTTGTGTGGAAACAGCCCTGGCTGCAAGCCACTGGGGCAGGGGCTTGAAGCAGAACCCATGCCATCTCATCCCAGTCACCTTCCCATCCCTCAGGACCTTGCTCCAGTAGCCTCAAACTCTCTATTTCCCACCTACTTACACACTGTCTGCACTTACCCCCTCCAGACATGATGGACCCACCACAACTCCCCAAATTCCCAATATCAGAATCAATACTCCTTCCTGAGCCTCAAAGTCACTCAAATTATTACAGTCCCAGGTGATGCCAGACCTGGGTGCTGCCTGCATTCTCCACCAATTACTCTAGCATGGAAAACAGCCTTTACTAGGGGAACTTTTAAGTTATTGCCAGTTAACACAAACTTCTAATCACTGGTTCAGGTACTGAGAAAGAAGAAAACATAAGCAACTAAGCACTTAAGAAAGCACCTTTTCTCCCCCTTTCCTAGGCTCCAGCTAAGCCAAATACACCTTCCTAATCTCAGCTTCTCTTGTTTGCACCACAGGTTACACTCGGTCCATCCTAATCATTTCACTGAACTGACAGGCAATGCAGGAGGTTGGGATTGAGTACACAACAGTTTCTTCTGTCTGCCGCTGCTTCATGTGTCTCACTAGGTCTCTTCCGCTCCCCTGACTTCCCAGTGTCACTGTGCTGGCATAGGTCACCCATGGCCACAGCCATTCAAAAGCGTCCCTGCCCTGGTGTGGGTCGTCTGCAGGGTGCAGCAACTCAGGCATGCATCCTCTTCCATATGCGTCTCTTCCAGCATCTCGCTATGCTGTCTGCTCTAGGGCACTGTGGGCTCCTCTGAGGGCTTGGCATTTTGGGACACCATACCAACTTCAGAGCCAGCTGCCACTTGCACAGGGCACTTCATGGCCATGTCCCACACTGGCAACACTGCAGCCTCTGGATGCCAAACCCTGCCACGTGTGTCCAGCGTGGCACTTGTGTGAACTCATGGTGCCCTTGGAGGGTGAACTCATCGGGTGCTCATGCATGTACTAATTGAGCATTCATGCATGAGTAAATTGGGTGCTCATCTGGAACTAATTGGGCTCTCAAGCATGAAGTGATTGGGCTCTCAAGCATGAACTAATTGGGTGCTCATGCGTGAACTATTTGAGTGATGAAGCATGCACTAATTGGGAACCCATGCATGAAGTAATTGGGTGATCATGCATGAACTAATAGGGTGATCATGCATGAACTAATTGGGCACTGATCCCGTGCATGGACTAAATTGGCACTCATGCATAGCTAATTAGGTGTCCATGCACAAATGTAGTAAAACCTGCAATTTAATCTCAATACCTTCCACCCCTTACCTCCGCAAAACACATATTTAAGAGCTGTTTCAACATAATACTTTACAAACTCTACTTTTAACATCTTCACAATCCTAATATACAGCAATTATAAACTTCATGCTTCCCCCCTGCAGAACAGAGAGTAGAGATTGACACTGTAGCAGTATGTACACATGCACTCTAAAGTTTTGTTCCTTGCCCTACAAACCACATTGCAGTGGCTAACATCATAGTATCATAGAGTCATTTAGATTGGAAAAGACCCTTAAGATCATTGAGTCCAAACATTAACCTAACACTACCATGTCCACCACTAAATCATGTCCCTAAATGTCACATCTGCACAATCAGAACATCTTACCCATCACAAACTCCACCTTTTGTCCTGGTAGACCAGACTGTATGGGGTTAATGGAACAAAGTGCCATGCACTTACTAAAATTCTATCCTTGCCCCCTGGGAACCAGATTACAGAGGTTATCATCATCATCACAGTCTAAACTTTTATCTATTACAAGCTCCACCCCTTGCCCTTGTGGACTAGATTATCGGGGTCAACCATATATATCACAGTCTGACTACATGTACTCTTCACAAACGTCAACCCTCATCCCCTTCAGGGCACAAATTGCAGGGCTTACTGCATTCATGCACGAGTGTCCAAGAAAGTCACACAGGGATGCCCAACTAGTTCACGCTCGAATGTTCAATAAATTTGTGCATGAGCACCCAATCAATATGTGCATGAGTGCCCAATTAGTTTATGCATGGGCATACAAATAATTCACACCTGAGTGGCCTATCAGTTCATGCATGAGGGTCCAATCAGTTCATCCTTGAGTGCCCAATGAATTCAAATGTGGGCACACAATTAATTCACATCCAAGTGCCAAATTAATTTATGCCAGACTGCCCAAGTAGTTCATGCATGAGTGCGCAGTTAGTTCATGCATGAGTGTCCTGAGAATTTACACTTGATTATCCAATTAATCCCTGCATGGAGGCACAATTAATTCATGCTTGAGCACCCAATTAGCTCACACATGGGCATCCAATTGGTTCAAGATGCCCCATTAGCTCACGCATGGCTGCACAATCACTGAATTCATGCATAATCGCACAGTTCACTTGATATGAGCACCCAATTTACTCATGCATGAACACTCAATTAGTACATGCATGAGCACCTGATGATCTCACGAGTGCCGCACTGGACACACATGGCAGGCTGCAGCATCCAGGGGCTGCTGCAGGGCCAGTGTGGGAGACGGCCATGAACTGCCCTGTGCAAACTGGCTCTGAAGATGATGTAACTGCCCATGACATCCCAAGATGCCAGGCCCTCAGAGCAGCCCACAGTCCCCCATCACAGAGATATTTAAGAGCATCAGGCACAAGGGGAAGAGACACATGAGGAGGTTGTAGAGGAGATGCATGGGGGGAAAGTAGGCAGTCCTATGTACAGGGGAGACCTGCTCGTGGAAGGAGACACTCCATGCCTAAGGGGTGTCCCTGAGAGATTGTGGCCCATGGGTGACCCACAGCAGAGCAGGGACTCCCTTGAGGGACTGTAGCCCGCGGGCAATCTGCTGCCTGAAAGCTCCCACAGCTATTCATAGTTACTAATTCCCTTTCTGCTATGACCTGGTGAGGCAATGGGGAGTGCAGGTGGGTGGGGTTGTGTGCATTAACAGTTTGCTGCTGCTATCTGCTTTTCATTGGCTTTCTTCTGCTCCTTTTGAACCCCAATCTTCCTGCCCTGGCATGGATTGGATGAAGGGCAACATATCATTCCGGATCTCAAGACACAAATAAGTGATTTTTTTTTCAGTCAGAAAATACATGAAAAAGTGAAAACTGCACTTAACATCCTTCACTGTCTCTTTTCTTAGCAATTATTCAGAAAGCCTTGCAAATGTTCACAGTATTCACAGCCATATAAAAGGTCGAGTTATAAGGCCTCAAGAACATGCACAATGCTGAAGAATAATATTTTCTCCCTAAGCAACAGTGCAAAAAAAAAACATTGCTTCAGTGCAATATTCACCATACTGCCTGAAAAAAACAAAGGATTTAGACTGTCAAGCGTATCTCTGTACCTCCTGGTACAGGTATATCATTCTAGCCATGCAAATCATTCAGCAGTACAACACAACTGCCTATACCAGAACGATAACTCCTTTGCAACAGGCAGCCTGAACTGCATTTGGGAGCCTGGCCCAATTACTGCATGTTTCTGCCAAGATGTATCTTAACTTGCAGCTGACTTTGAAATGCAAACCACTTAGCAACCCATAATATGATGCTTTCTAATCTCTAAAATCCCACACTACCTACTAAAGGCAGGAGGCTTAGGCCTTGAAATGCCAAAGTGTTAACAGAGTTGCATTGACAGAAACAGCATTTGTTTTGAAAACTCTTCAAGTGTATTGATACCAGATCAGGGCCCACCACAGTCTGTCAGCTGAAAGTCACTTCTCATGTTCCTCTCTGTGTTGACTGGTGTACTTGCTAAGATGTCTCTCAAGCTATGCAAGTCAGGAGGGAAAAAGCTGTAAACTAAGCAGAGTGAAAAATAAGCCTCTCTGTGGCTATGTCAGCTGGAATTTGTGGCAATGCTGGTTGTAAAAGTACTCTTTCAGTGTGACCTTAGAACTGTCACACTTCCAGAGCCCTCTCTATCAGGAAAGGCTGGCCAAATATTTCCTTACAGACAGGAGGAGAACATCTACCCCATACAACAGCACCAGCCAAAGGTTTGCCCAAAAGCATATTCTGAATCAGAGAGGAATGATGCCTCATGTTGCTGAGATTTAAAGCCTGTGAGCACTGTTTCCTCTCCAGATATGTACATATCAGTTTAACATGGCTGTCTGCAATGGCAGATAATCATAATTTATGTCAGCTGGCATACCCCTGTTTAAGGGAGCCTCCAGCAGGCATTTACACAAGCAAGTAAAAGAACCAAAAATGAAGGGCTGGAGAATGGGAACCATTCTTCATGTACTACTGTCTACTGTTCGTGTTAAAACATAATCAGGATTGACAGAGAAGATGGCTGGACGATCTGAGCATATACTTAGAGGCATACTGCATCAGTGGCCCCATGGGAAAGAGACTGCCTCTTCCTCCACTGGGCAAAAACATGCTCCCATCCTGCCTCCCATGGCTGTCAAACTACCTGAAAATGCTTGCAGTGGCAACTCCATTCCTGGGCAGCACAGAAATACAGTAAAGCAGTGCAGGAAGTCTGTCCCCACTGCTGCAGCATGCCTAGGTACATGAAGGTTTTACTTGGCCAACTAGTCTTTTGTGTTCTGGACAGCCACTCCAGGCCGTTTAGCTTAACCACACACGTCTACCTCATTACCCAGCCCCAAAATTAGCATGGAAAATAAATAAATGCCATATCACAAGAGCCCAGTGTTTAAATGCGCTCTCATTCCCTACCTCAATCCGAGTTTCGCATTCTGCTACAAGCTGACAAGATAATTGTTAGGTAATTACACTGTCTTCATTTCCAAGTGCAGCAAAGATGCAGCAGCAAGAGAATGTACTAGCATGATAAAAATTACACGTTGTTCTGGTTTTCAAAAATTATCCAGCTGGCCTGTATATTACCAAATAAGTAGTGGTCTGGAAGGAAACGATGGCTGGAGAACGCTTCAGAGCTCTGTTTGCTCCTCTTGTTGATGTTATTGACACTTGCTGCTAGAATTACAGAGGGTAACAATAAATGGTAGCGCACTCTGCACCACTGCTTCCCTCACTTACCAATGCTGGGGCACCCCAGGTCCGACACCTGCTGCCACCATTGGCACCTGGGAGACACAGTGGGTGCAAAAGAGGGGTGGGAGAACTAAGGAGGTATCACCAGACCTTCATCAGTCAAACCTCCAGTAGCAATAAGGTAACTTCAGCTGTTTCTGGTGTATTTCCACACTATAGTTATTGCAGATCCAGTGGGTCTACCTGAATCAACTTTAAAGCAGCTCAATCCAGGAGCCCGAACTATGGCCAGGAGGAATGATGCGGCCTGCAAAAATCCTGCTGAGAAAGGTTGGCCAAGCTGTTGTGGCTCTCCTCTGCCAGTATTCAGCTGAGCCAGTTTGACACTAGCTGTGGTGTGTCCACATGAGCAGGAGAATGGCTGTTCTCGTACTGAGGTGTTTTCAGTATCACTGATACCATGACAGTACCACAAAGTGCGTATTTCATCCCTGTAGCTGCTCTGAGGACAAACTGCAAGATGGATCAGTAGGTCAAGATTTCAGCAATCAGTTACGAAGGACTGCCTTCCCTGCTGTTTACCATAAGCCACGGTTTTATTGTTCCCATAAGGCACTGTGCCAATTCAGCAGGAGACACCAGCTCATCACAAAGCCTGGCCCATGAAAGAGGACAGCTTTTAGCTGCATTCAGGCAGTAGAGCTGCTTAGGCAGATATGTCAAAAATCAGACTGACTGGAAACAGAATTTTGATTTGGTTCAAAGGCATAAAAATTGTTTCCATTTGGATCAAAAATTTCATTTTTTATTTTCATATAAAAGTTTGAAAAAACCCTATGTGGAAATTTCATTTTCCCTCCCAAAGACCTCGTAAGAGAACAACGTATCAATGGACAAACCCCTGGCACTTCCAGCCACCTTCTGTAATTAATTTTCTGTTTTGTCACTGTTCAGTGAAAAAATGAACTTGGACTTGGTAGTGCACAGCAGTGCAGCAGGTCCTGAATTGCCTGCAACGGAATATTTGGGGGCTTCTTTTGCTTTTTATCAGGAAGCTTGCTTTTGCTTACCGACATCCAAATTTTTCAGTGTGCCACTTTCAATGAAGTCTTAGCCAGGAACATTTTTACTCTCCGAGGCAAATTTTTAGTTCAAGGTGGAGGGAAGTGTTCAGAGCAGGGACTCATCTGCATAAGGGTAGTGCCATTTTCTCAGTCTCCTAGGTACCACAGTCCAAGAGCACCTTTGAATATTGCTGACACAGGTCAGCTGCTGTTTTGTTCAGATAACCCAGGGAAAGAAAAGGTGAAGTGAGGTCCAAAACCATGGCTGACACAAATCGGCCAGCTCCCTCAGAATTAGTAGCGTTCATCCAGCTGAAGACTGAGCCCTATTTATAAATTGTTTTTCACCTCAGAGGAGTAGGTAAAGTCACCATCACAGAAATGCTTTTGGGGTTGCCTTGTTAAAGCAACGTTGATGAACCTTGCTATTCATCACAGCAGCACACTTGAGCACTGCAGTCTCCAATAAATCAAAACATGCCAGGATGTCTGTAATTCTTAACCAACATTTTTGAGTTTCCTCTTCCCAAACACCACCCTTAGAAAAAAAAAAAAATAGAGTGGATGCCAATTTCCCTGCTGGTGCAAGTGAGTATACTTCCACTGAAATTGAGACACTTCAGCTAATTTAAACAAGCTAAAACATTTGGATCTGGTGCTGTTTCTGCTCCTGCTTACAGTGGTTTTTAGATCCCGCAGAGTTCTTGCAGGATGAGTAACAATTAAACAGTTATCTCCTAAAGCAGCTTTCAGGCAAAGGTTTGCAGTCCTTGACAGAGGAGATCTCATTACCCACGAGTTTTAGTTCAGGCAAAGGAAGAAGTGACTTGTCCAAGTCTCTTAGCTAAACAACAGCCAAACAAGGATATGCCCAAGCCCTGGAGACCAGGTTTCAGAGTGCCTGTTTCACAATTATGTTTAACCAAATATCTTTTCAGTGAGGGACTTTAAAGTGAGGAACCTTTTCATTTTTTTTTATTGCTCAAAACCACAGCTACCACATTGAGACACATTTCTGAGCTTTAAAAAAAGGCTGCCTTCAACATTCCTAATTTTCACTGTTTATAAGCCATGACTTTACTGAATGATTTTTTTCTCCTGCGTAGTTGAATATGCCCTGTATCTAGAGGGTAATTTTGGCTTTAATCTGCTCTAAACGCTAGAATGTCGGACAAGTGAAGCATTTGATGGTGATGATAATGAGTAGCCCATTAAAGGTAATTTTTAAAAAGTTAATGAGCTCTCACTAAGGGGCCGACACGTACTGTAATGAAAAATGTTTGCATAAAGAATATAACTTTCTTGCTATTTATTTTACTTTATAGAGAATCTATAAAACTTTTTAATATGCCTTCAATTAATTCAGCAGTTTAGATGACACTTGAGTTTTATTTTCATTCTTGCTTTGCCATAGTAGGTTACAGAAATCTAGTTTTCTAAGGAAAGCAACTGATATCTCAATTAATCACTCTCTTTTACCACCCTATTCTCTACTGAATGTCCAGGGATTCAATTCTGCCCCCCCCACCCCCTCCCCGCTTAATTAAGGGAACTCAGCAACAAAGTGATTTAGTGATAATGACTCTTGCCATTTCTTTAGCTGTGTGGTCACTGTTAGCCACTATTTGAATTTACCAGCATAAATAAAGCCCTTCAGTGGCTAAACAAAGTTAAAGTAGCAATAAATTAAGCCTGCCATGTACACTTGGTTAAACCTTTAGCCAACATAAATACAAGCGGCCTTTTGCTGTGATTTGCTTGGTACAATGACATCATACATTTCCAAATAGAACATCAAGACCACAGCCAAAAAGCTAACACAATTCCCTTACGTGAATCAAATTGCAACAATCTCGAGTTTGTTGCAGTGACTGTTCAGTTTCTGGTTTCTATGCCCTCTGCTCTCATGTGACCACATTATAAAATAATCTATATGGTGATCTCAATTTTGCATTTTCTGCATGATTACATTTTGGCAAGGGGACTCTCTATGTCATCTGTCTCTGCAGGAATGCTTTGGAAGTTACTGAAAAGCCAGAATGTGCCAGCTCAGAGTCAAATCCAACCTTCTCCTCCCAAACCAGATCCTACGAGGAATAAAGGTTACAAAGGGCTATGTCCAGAAACAGACAGAAAGGCAAAAAAGATACCAAGAGTCCCAAGCAGAGGTTGTGCTCAGCAGAGCTAAACCTAGCTAGGGCTGACAAAAGGGGCCTATGCCTGTTTAGATGACAAATTTTTTAGGTGGTAGAGAGGAAAACAAGGGGTTGAAGGGGGACAAGAAAACTATCACACTCTCTTAGATTTTCTCAAAGCAGGCCTAGACCATAATTCTGCTCACCTTCTGATCCATCAGAGCCTCTCCCAGGGAGCAGGTCTACACTGCAGGACAACACACAGCCTAGAGACACCTGAGGTACCTTTAAAGAAAGGAGGATTATTATTGAGAACAGTCACACCACAGAGCACCAATCTTGGGAAGCATTCACTTAGCCTATCAACACCAAAGCAAGCCTGGGTCAGAGGCACACACTTCCACAGCAAGGCAATACCTAAAACCTTCTTTCAGAAATAGGGTTGCTGTTCCTTGTGAGGGTTTTTATTCCCTGCAGGGTGGAATAAAACTGGGACTGGCTAGGCTGGCCAGGAGCAGCTGGTTAACAGCAGAGCACTGGGCTCCTTTTTGCACAATAAAGGAAGGCACTCAGCTGGCTCCTGTCAGGCAGTGCTAGTCATACTGCTCACAGCAGAGGAAGCATCACTTCTGGTGCACCTGTGAATAGCACTTCCAAAAGCACAGCAGTTAGCTTTGCTAGACTATGATACAGCTAATTTTGTCCTACTGCTGCTTAAAAAAACCAAAAAAGCCGGAGGTGCTGGTGGATGCTGACCCTGCCTCTTAGTTGACAAACCCCATCCTCAGGTACCTGTGAGCTAGTAATTGTGAGCTTCTCTATTACAGTGAGTTAGCAGAGAAGTCTGGAGTCCTTGTGAGCTTCCTGTCCTGTGGAAAGGAAGGGAAAATATTCTGCGCTTTCTTTTTTTTGCCCCTTGTATTCTCACCTCGGCAGCAGCCAGGTTTAATCCAGAACTACAATTTACTTCTAAAGAATCAGGCTCTTGTATTTGTTCTCTAGTAACAATTTCTTCACTAAGTAAAGCAAAACAATTAAACTTCTTAATGCAAGAAGGAATCAAATGAAAAACTGCATCACAGACATACTATCGATCCAGAGATAAGCAAAGTATGAAAGAGAGGGAACACCTCTCTGAGCCCATGTGTATGACACAGAATTAAAAAAGGAGAAAACTTAATAACTAATTGGTTATAACTTTATGGTGAAGCCTGAACCAGTTTTGTTCTGAGCTGTATAACTTTGTCACTTTTTAGTTATAGTTTCATCATGAAAGTTTTGTTGAAAGAGAAGCACTACTCACTATGGTGAGGCTAGACTTCACAACAGATTATACTTCTACAGTATTTTAAAAACAAAGAGATAGAGCAAAGTCACTCATGTATCAGCTTTTCTCTACTCTCTCTTTATTCTCCTAAGCCTGTGTTGAGTAATAATCCTTGCCTTCTAAATTATGACATATTAAGGATGAAAAAGACTTCACATTCTTTTTTTCTCTCCCTTTCTTTTTATTATTCCTTTTGAAAGATCTGCAAAAGGCTGAAATATCATCCAGGCCTCTATGAAGCCAACCAGCACAATGCTTATTAAGCACAACACAGAAGACGTGATCTATTTTTAATTAAGCCATCTTTGAACAATGCAACGTAAGGAACCTGGCTTTTGAACTGCAAGGCAATCAGTGAATGGATGGTGAGTGAATTAAAAGTAAACAGGAGGAAGAATTCCAAATACAGGGAGGGCTCAGAGGGGATTTAAAAAAAAAAAAAAGTTTTCTCAAGGAAAGAAAAAAATGAAGATTTTTTCTTATCATAATTTTAAGGGTGCATTTCACTCCCTATTTACTCACTTTTCAAAGCCACATCAGGTTGTTTGTAGAAACAATTTGTAGCAAATACATGGTTCTCCTCTGCCCGGAACATTAGAAACTGCAACATATATACAACACTTACTGATGTTTAAGTATCAATCAGATTGTGTATTATTTGAGCAGAGTACACATTCAAGTCCACTTTACACCGTTATGGAACAGACTAAACAAACCTGACCTCAGGGGTGACCCTCATAGGATCCCTAAAGATTGCAAATGTATAGTAGGCAGTCACCATGAGACTTTTACAGCCTGGTAATGGCATGCAAATGACACTCTGTCTCTGTAACGCAGCCAAATTCTGGGGTTGTATATGAGAGTAATTTCCTGAAGAATTTGGGGAAAATGTGATACTTTTCCTTTTATGTATGAAATTCACAACATCTCGTCCTTTTACTAGCGGACTACAGGGAAAGCGCTGACAAACTTATCGCCAAGCCGTACTGTTCCCTGTAGCAGCACCTCTCCAAAACTCTCCCTCCATAAGTGGACCGGGCATGTTTCCCCAGCACACAGAGAGAGCCCGGTATGCTGAGCCCAGTTTCCATACCCCAGAAAACATGCTCAGCACCTCACCGAACTACCAGTGTGAAACAGTCTCCTCCAGAGTCCAGCTTCAGGCAGGAGATGAGGAGAGATGCTCTGAATTGCCCTGTGAAGGATCTGTTCTCCCTCTCCAACATTTATACAGGGTGCAAGGAAACCGACTATGGCTGGCTCCTTAAAATCAGTCAATGGGAATCCTACTCATTCCCCTCAGGGCTGCTTTTTTTTTAACAAAATATATGCAGTGATACAGATGGTTCAGCATGAGTGAAGCTGTCTAGTGAGTCTCATGCCAGGGCAGTGGCTGAAGGCTTAGCTTTGGTTGCTCCATCACTGAGGATTAGGCCAATTTTCACAGCGGCAGCCGCACCTACACGTCACAGATGTAACTTCTTGTCTACACAGCTCATATCTTTCTTGGCACTTTCAGTGCTATAGCTGTGTTATTCCAGTTTTGCTTCAAGGCTTCCACTGCAGCTGTGTATACATTTGCCATAAATCAGCTTATCTGTTCCCACTGGAGCTCTTAGCAGAGGAAAAGAGACAGGGAGGGAAAGGTAAATGCATCTTCCACAAGCCTTTGTACTTCTATGTACACTGGCTAGCAAAGGACCAGGATCATCCTGGCGTAACACAGAGAAACCCACTTGTGGTTCCACCCTGGACTTTGAGGAAACAACCCACTCTAGTCATGCTGAGTAGCAGCTCCCAAAGGACAACATGCCGTGACCACGCTCCCTCACTCAGTTTTTACGACAGCTCACAGATGGACATCTGTTTTAAGACATTCTTAGGACTGCAGGGACTCAGGAGGCCTTTTTTCCTCGCAACCTGGCCATAAGACTTCCGCTGTCCATTGGGGACCTCCCCAACATTACCTGCGCTTTTATCAGATCACTAATGTGTTGCCACAGTTACCCCGTGCACAAGACACGTCATGGATTACTAAAACCAAAATCCAAAGAAGGTTATAGCAGCCCCCCTTTTTTGCACCACTTTTCAGGGGTGAATTTGGTACTCCTATTAAGCAATTTCTTTCACCTGACCTCCTCTGCTATGAGACACCGGTTACTACCTGGAGACAGGACTGTACAACAAGGACTTGTGCCAATGAATTATTTGGCCCAATAGGTTAGGATTCTTCTGTTTGCAGTGACTGCATTAAAGGGAGACATTGGGAAACGTTGCCAAATGTAATAAAGCAGTGTTAATTTAGCATATCTGCTGTGTGGAGCACTTAGGCAGACATGGGGCTTAATTTGGAACGTGCATCTATCTTCCTCAAAGTACTGCTGTTTAAGGTTAAACTTACACAAGGACTGCAGAGAGAAAAACTGCTGGGCTCCTATGCTTCTTAACAAAATAAGATTAAGTGAGATTTTGTTGCTCTCAAGACCCACTCTAGCCGTTTCTTCCTTTTCTGGGTGCCCCCCCCCCCCTTCTTTCCTCTTCCCAGAATCGCACTGTTGGTAAACTTTTCTTCCAATATATAACATTACAAACCTATGGGCGTTTTCCTTTACTCTGCAGTTCCAGCCTCTTCTGGGGAATTAAGTTATGCATACTGCATGAAAATAGGACCACAGGCTGGGCCTCTACAAGCTGCTAATTGAAAACCTTGTCAGAAGTAGGAGGAAGTGGCAAGAAACTTGGCAGGCCCTCATGCTTTTCATGCTGTACTTAGCTCTTGGTACTTATGAATGGCAGCTCTGCAGTGCTTTGCAGAGGTTTACAAGTTGTGCCAGTGCTGTCTCTGCAATTACAGAACAACATGTTCTTCTCTATAAGCTGAAAAAAGAAAAGAGTGTTTATATCCAGAAAGCCACATCCTGTGTTTTTCATCCAGGTAATAGTGCCACTGGAATGAAAGTGAAGAAGATAGAAGACAAGACCTCACATCAAACATACTAGACATGCATGGCTATCAGCTACAGAAAAAGCTGATGAGGCAATGTTATTCTCTAAAAAAATATCCATGTGCTAGATTCCTGACAAAGATGATCTTAGGCTGCAGTAGGTAAGAAAGTGAAAGAGAGCACAGGGAAGAGGTCTGGACCTGATCCTGCAGTTCTCAGTTGAATCCTGCTTCAAAACACCACCTCACACGGGAGCTGAAGAATCCAGTCCCATTAAAAATTACTACAAATTACCCGATATGAAATGCTCACATTATGAAAACGGCAATGATTTTGCATCTGTTAATGAGGATAATGACTAATATATTCAGGCGGGAGACGTGACAGCTGTCTGTATGTTTTTAGGGGCATGTATTTTTAGATGCCATTTACCTCCAAACATATTAACTATTACATTCTTCCACAGCGCTCCAAACCTCCGAAGCTTAAGAATGCAGGTTAAATTTCTTTCTGCTTCTGCATCACTCAGTTACATCACTCTGTCTCATTATTTGAAAGCTCTCATAAATCTGCCACTCAGATCCTCAGCTAAGTGCTATGGTAAAGGAAAATGGCTAATGCCAATGTGAAACAAAATAAATCTGAAATCACAGTCCACAGAAACACCGCTTGAATACAACTGCACTGCCTGCTGCTCCATTTTAACTAGTTTAATCACTCACTGACCAAGCAGGGCTTATAACTGTTAAGGAATATATGTTTGTACTTTTCTCCCATTTTTCAAAGCCAAAGATTTGCAAGATGAACTCCAATTTTAAGACAAAAGTCACCCCATTAAATCTTAACAGATGTTTCTCAAGTTTAGAAGATTAAGAAAGATTTCAGCATCAAAAATCAAAGAAAATATTCTATGACCTTAAAAAAGGATAAATTGCAAAGCTCTAAACAAACCAAAAGTCCACTTTGACAGCTGCATCTGACTGAATTGATGAGGTGCTATTGATGTTTGGATTAAACTATGCCTCTGTGATCAAGTACTCAAACATGGGATAAAAGAGGAATATATTCTTTAATCCCACCAACTAATTTTGTGTAGGCAGCAGTTGCAGAAAGCAGTGGTTACAGAACAAACGTTGGAAGTGGCTTCACTTTTGCTTATTGACAAAGCTATTTTTATTTCATTAATTCACCAAGTATACTATCAGCGTTTAAACTAACACGGGGAAATCTATATCAGGCACAGTATTCTCCACAAACAAATCACTGCAAATTTCAAAGTCATTAAAGGTAGAATCAATAGGATATGATTCTGAAGGGCTAGGAAGATGCAGTGCTAAAGTGTAATAGAAAAATTAGATATTGATTTTTTTATATAATCTTGATAAACAAAGTAAACAACACAAGAGATTCCAGTTCTGTTTTTATAGCAGCTCTCCTCCAAAAAGGGAAAGGGTTAAGAGACAGTTAAGTCACTTGTTAATTACTGTCTTGTCTATCACTCTGTAACCCTAGAAACTTGCCACCTCTAGGAGAAGACTACAGGATGTGTGCTTTCCAAAAATCCAGGCAAGGGAGGAACTGAGGCAAAGCTAGGCTCCAGATGCTACATTACTAGGAATCCAGACAGGAGAAGCTCTCAAACAAAACTAGCCACCTGGATACCTGGATCCTAATCTGACTACAATTGGGAAGGTGCTTGGGGGTAAACGAGAATCAGACCTGTAATGTTTAAACAGCGGCATTGTGGCCACTGCTGTGTGCTGGGCTACCTCCTGGAGTTCAGACCCATTGTGAGAAGGATACTGTATGAAGGAATGGGAAAGATTCTGGCTACTTGCAGAAAGTCCAGTCCCAGGCTGATGCTGGGTTGCACCATGGACTGTCAACACATGAAGCTCCACAACCTGAGCAAACAGCTGGGCACATTAATTTTCTGGAGTAGAAAGTCCAGTGTTGAAAAAAATAGACTCTTGGGACATAGGGATCCCAGATCTGCAGAAGGGAGGCACAGAAAGAGAGAAAACTTACATATAGTAAATTTGTATTCCAAATAAAGCCTCCCTGCTCATGCACACAAAACAACATCCAAATTTTTTTTTTTACTTGAAGCACTCAGGAATGTGATTCTGAAGTAATTTACTGGAGAATAATGTCATTTTAGGGGAATAACTCCCATCAGTAAATATTTACTGCGAGCATCCTTTCACTAAAATAAAGGGGAAAAACGTATCCTGAAGAGACCAAAGGATACAGTAAAGGTCGAGCGGACTCAGTGGTGGGCCGGTGAATCACTGAAGCTAGTGGCAAACTCCTCATTGGTTTCAAAAAGGCTAGGACTTCTCTAATTCTTTACTCTTCTGCCTCTTTTTGTTACTTCTCTTTCTGTTAACAGCTGCTCTTTCCATACAGGTAAGGAACACCTACTTTCAGATCCAGATTTGCACACAATGTTATTTTATTGTGCGTGCATAAGAAGTAGAAGAAATCTTTATAATTCTGAATCTCTTACACTTCTGAGGAGAACCAAGCTCTTCTGAAGCATAACTCTTCTAGTTAGTTCTGAACTGAACTAACCCATACATTTTGCAGGATTAGGCCCAAATTAACCAGAAGCAGCTGCCTTGTGTTCAAGATAGGCAGCAAAAGTGACAGATGATATCATGAACCATAAAAGAGAAGAATGAAAATAACAAATGGTCTCTTCACCTGACTTAGAAACGTACAAAAGGTATATTCTCAGCTTTGGGATAGTCTAGGCTCTTTATCATTTCTTCAAGCACAGTTACATGCACATTTTCAGGAGGAGGCTGCATGTAAGAAGAACTTTACATTGCTATTAGTTTAGCCTGTCTTTACGGTCACTTGTTCTTGAAGGATGCAAAAATAGACAATAATATGACTGGAAAACACCAGATGAGAAAAAGTATGTGGTAATATGTCCATGTATGAATGGTTATTTATATAAAAGTATTGTTTCTGTGTTGTAGAAAAATACATAGAATATTGACAAAAAGTTTGAGCCTATTGCTGTTTTTTTATTTTCAGCTGGATAAAATAAATCTTTGCAATTTTTTTCCAACTCTTTTTAACTCATTAATATATCTGCTTATGCTTCCAGAATCATAAATATGAAACCAAGCAACACCACTGGTTATGATTTATATAGCTGGTCTTTGACTATTATGCAAAGACAGGTTTTACCATTACAATTATACTTATGTAATTCTGACAGTTTTCTTTGTGTTGCTAGGGAATTCTGTAAACAAACCAAATAAAACCACAGAGTACTTCAATAGCAGTGACAAAATTTTGTAGCCACAATACTGAGAATATGGTCTAATTATTCTATAAACACACTTTGATTTGTTTACTTCAGTGTCAAATTAACTTCAAATATGTAACAACAGTCACTGATTTGATATGGTATACAATACTGCCAGTGACTGCTTTCATTGTAGTGTGTGTAAATCTATCTCTTTTTAAAATGAGTTCATTTCTGAAAGCGTCTCTGCTATACACTGTGAATACTAAACAGGGAAACACATATGCAACTTATTTAAAAGAAAATTATTTCCAATGAATTTTGCTATGATCCAGCATATTTCAGGTCCATTTTATTTTTCCTTTTGCACAGTAGAAGGAATAATTTTTAGGAAGATTAATAACTCATGACTTAGAGAAACAAATTATAATCTCACTGGGGAAAAATGAGCCAAACTAACCTAATCTCCATCCAGGCAGTTGCCCTGGATCAGTAGACTGTGCTACTTTAAAAGAAAGACAGACCTTTGACCATTATAACCAATATATAAAACTGGAGCAAAATAAAATTTTTTGAGCAGTTGCAAAGAACACAGATCGTGGAGAGATGCACTGAAGAAACAAATGATTACACTGTGTATTTCATTTCATATTATATTTAACTGAACTGTAATCTAGGGAAAACATCAATGGCTTACAAAGATTCAGATGTGGGATTTTTCTTCTTTTTAGGGAACTCTTTTCTGGGGAGCGGTACAGGGGTTGCTGCATACCATGACCATCAGTGGTGGCAAGTAACAAATTCGGTAATGGCAGCTGCTGCTCTGCACAAATGACTTTGAAGTGGCTTGTGATATGCACACCACAGCTTGGAAAACCCTGGCTTGTATCATAAAGTGCCTTTCACAGAGAAGGATCTCCAAATGGTTTACAAGCTGTACACGCTATAGACGGGTCAGAAGCTCACCCACTGAAATAAGGCCAGCTCAGGACAGAATGAGGCTGCCAAATGGCATCTGTAAAACTAAATAACATAATTAAGCAGAAAAAAGAAAGCACATTAGTTCCATATTCTGCCAGTGCCAGCTGTTTCTGTCCATTTGCCCACATAGTATTGAGAGGTGTGACAATATCAAGGGGACCAATTTTCCTTTCAGCAAGCAAGGAGTTAATGTCTCGCTCACAAGGGTCAAGTGTATAAAGCAGAGAAAAGAAGGCAGGACCAGGAACCTGGGACTTGTCCCAGAAACCAGAGGGGTTAAAAATGTTAGTAATTAGAGATATCACTCATGTCCAGGGTATCTTAGGACTGGATTGGCAAATTTTCTCCCCCTGGTCATAAAGTTTTGTGGTTTCAGTAGGCAGGCAGGATGCAACAATCCATGCTGGAATTTCTTCGGGAGACCAAACACCCGTTCTTCCCTCTCTGGAAATAGCAAGATCCACAATGAGGTGGAAAAGATGAATCTCTATTTTCTGATCTTCACAATAATAGGCCTTCAGCAGGTCTGTGTGAGACAATGACTCAAAGAAAGAGGCATACATCCCTTTAACTCCCTGCCACATGGCTTTTCTACCATGGAGGGTGTGACTGCATCCCAACCTGTTTATGCAAACTCTCTGCTGTGACAAAGAGCAAAACATTTCTGTTGCAATCACTGAAATATCAAAATATTGCAGAAAAGCACTGGAAGTTTTGGGGATCCTGCAGGCATTTCACCTACCTCACCCTGTAAGGGAACCTCCTGGGGTTTCCCAGAACAAACAAGACAGACACTATCTGGGCAATATTTAGAGGTGGATGGAACAACCTCCTATGCGTGATTCAGGAAAACAAGGCTGGCTGTACAGCTGATGACACTGTTGGGTTGGCATCCTTTCTGGCTCTGGCATGAAAAGTGATAATAAATAAATGGATTCTAGTGTAAAACAATTGTAGAGATGAGATTGAAAAAGCCACATAAAGAAGTGTTGTATTTCCTCTGGGACATAAAAACCAGCCCTGCTAAGCCTCCCTATTTACCTTTATCCTCAAAGATTGGTAAAGAAATTAATTGAGGAAATGAATGAGAAAATGGCAGATGTTCAGCCACTGCACAAGGTCAGCCCCCCAGCAGTACTGCTCAGGTTGCTTTAGCCCTCTGGTCTCTACATAAACACTTGAGTTGTCTTGCTCCTGTTCTGCTACGGGACGCCTAAGGAAGCTTTGACCTCACATTGATCCCAGTGACCGGGTACTGTGGAAAGGATTTGTTCCCGGGACACTAATGTGTATGCAGTGTAATCACCAGCAAGACTCCACAGCAGACTCCAGGGTTCCCAGCAGTGCACCTCAAATGGCACTGAGCAGAGACACAAGGACTCAAGCCCTTTGAAGGACTAAAATCTCCAGGAAGAAAATACTGGATTTACTGTCATTAAGCTGAAACAATCTAGGGACTCATAGAGAGCTTAGAGTTTTAATACTTGTGAGGTAGATATTGTGGAAATTAACAATGAAGTTGTGGAAATTAGAGGTTATTATTACAAAGCCTCTATTTAAGGGATAATGTTCTTGGCAAAGAAATATACGAGGCAATAAATTGCATTAGTAGGTGATTATATTCCCAAAGCAAAAACTGCAGTGATGGCTGAATAAGTAACCACAAACACCACTATACAACAAGGGAAAGGATAAAAGCCATGATATCGTGCCTTCTAAAAATATTTCATACACATTATTTTCCTTCATTACTAGTGCATTTAAGAGTATTCTGCTTCACCCTTCTTAGCGTTTCCATATTTACCCGAGTAGTACAGATGAAGTCTAAAGGAATTCAATTCAGAGGTGGGTCTTGGACACCTGACCCCCCTGATATCCATTGGTAAGGACATACAGATGGTTTGTAGATCAAGTTAATGGGTACAGAAACGTTTTCAGCTTCTCAGAAGCTCTGCAGTATAGTTCTGCACTTCCACAAGCATAAGTAAGAATAGTACTTCTTATAGTAAGTAATCAAGGTAATATTTGTACCTTGATAGTAAGAAATCAAGGGGAAAAGGACCACCTTCCCAGAAATCTGTGGCCCAGCCCTCTGGGGGCACTTCCACTTGTACAGATAATACCTACCCCTAGGACAGAGCCCAAGGTCAGCCCCTCAGGCTGACTGGGGTATAGAGTGCAAATACCTTCTCCCCACACTTAACTCTCAGCTCCCAAAAAAACCCACTCCTCCCTCCCACTTATTCAGGGTGAATTTGATCCAAAAGAAATAACTCTTCCAGCACACAACCCATATGGTTAGCTGAAGCAAAGCAAACTAAGAAATACAGCAAGCGCTGTATCTTCATCTTTCCTGCACTTTATACATTGCAGCTTGGGGCTCTGATGGCTCTTCAGCTATTCCAAGACTGGTAACAAGGAATGCCTTTTTTCCCTCATTATGTATGGCTGAAAAATTGTAACCGTTTCACCAGCTATGAGCCTCACTGCCATTAACGATTCCTGCCTCCGTCACGTCACTACAAGCTTGCTTTATGTGTATGGAGCATGCACCAACCCCAGGCTACACTTAAACACGCCTGGAAATGGGAGCAGAATGCAACATGCCATTGTTATGTGCAAGTGCCCAAGAAAATGATTCCTCTTCTACAATTTGCACTGACTGCCAGTAAGTTTCCATGAGGGGGAGATGTAATGGAGCTGATTTTGCGCTATAAATCGCTGCTTAGCTTGCAGTCCACCTCCCTGGTTATTACTCAGTTTCCAGAAAGGGAGGGGGTGCTGGAGCTTCTGGAAAGACCAGTTTCAAGCTCAGGAAGACCAAGTTCTCTGGATAGCTTCTACAGGCAATAGAGGGAGACTGATTCCTCCAGCAAACTGGTGAAAACTTATTTTCTGAAGTCAGGTTCCTGGAATGAGGATCTGTCCCTGTCTCCAGAGTTTGGGTTCCCTACACAGGGGTTAACCTCTGTGAACACATTTCCCACTCTGAAACAGTGGCAGGGTTGTGTGCACAAAAGTTGCCTGGCTCTACAGTTACCCCCTCTCTAGCTCATTTAACGTGAACACATCGAGTTTGTGAGAATGCTCCAGAGTGTCTCTCTTCTGGTATGGTTTTATGGATGCAAACAGTAAAGAGCAGAGGTGCTGGGGGTCTGGCACTTTCTACCTTGGCTGGGTTGGCTGAGGGGAGACCTGTCAGACCTCTTATAAAGAGACCTTCAGACTCAGTTTTTCAAGAAGATCCAGAGCTGGCCTCCTGTTTCAGTAAGTGGGAACTGCAACACTGACCGCGGGGACAGCAGAAATACACTGCATCAGGTGATGTGGCTACCTGTACCAACTAAGGACAGGATTTGAGAGCCCAGACATTCCACTTCATACTCATGAGGCAGGATTTTCGATTTGTGGATTTTATAGGTGATCTGAAATGTCTGTTAGAGTGCAATTTAGTTAGAGTGCAATTAATTTTAAAGGGCCTGATTCTGCAGAGTTTTATTGACTCTGCTGTGAACATTCTGGTATTTGCACTCCTTACTTTTGAAAATGTACCCTTCAAAAGCCTAATTTTTCATCTTTTATTTATTAGGCTGATTACTTATTTCTAAAGGTGAAACAGAAACAACACTGTCCTTCTCTTAGCAGACCAGAACATTTCTTAGTACCCAAGCACACCACAGTCACTGTTGCACAAGAACAACAGGCTCTGCTGCTAGCTTGGGCTTTGTAACTCCTAGTGGCACCTCCAAAAACTCTACACCAAAGCAGCAAAGCTATTGCTCCAAAAGATAAATTGAAACATTACCATCTGTTCCTGTGGGAGCCTTTCAATCTTTGGCCATTCTACTAACCAAAGGACCATATGGTTTCTGTGTTTCTCAAGGTCCCATTCTGTGCAGCATATTTGATATGGAAACAGTTAAATCTTATCTCAGTGCTTTTAAAAGTCCTTCTTCCGCTGTCACTTACTGTGTTGTTACTCACCTTTACACCAGCAAACACTTCTTCCATGGACAGGGAATCCCAATAGAATTGCCCAGGAGGGATGAGGGCTAGTTAGAGGCTGGAATTGAAGTTCTGGAGATCAGCATTTATTTCCTCATACTGCACAGATTTCCTCTGTGCAGTCTTGGGCCAGTCACTTGATCTTTCTGTGACCTGGGTCTATGTCTGTTACAGCCAGGTCCGCATTGCTATATTCTTCCACTTGACCTTGCTAGGGGTGGGGAGGGCAGGGATCAGCAGGTTTTTCTTGACAGCACAACGCAGCACAAATTCACCGGTTTGCAGCAAGCACCCTCTTCCAGAGCTGGCTGTGCCATCTGTGGACATTCTCATCACCCAGTGTCTGTTACTGACTTGCTGGAAGTCAGTCCCACCTCTATACACCTGCTGGCAAAAAGGCTCATCATGTAAACTCTCCCCAAATCTGTGCCCAGCAAGGTCAAATTGCCCAGCTGAAATCATCTTACTGTTTAAGCTAGCTTTGTTCGTTTCGGCTTCCAGTAACTACCAGTTACCATGCTTGAGCCTTGCCTTCCTGTTCCATTGTGACCTTGAAACAACTATATCCATTTCTATTCTCCCTCTCTTCCCCCAATATAATATGGAATTTCTCATATCTGCTGCCAAACCCACCTTGCCTCCAAACCCTACCCCCAGTGTTAGCACACAACCACATATACATTCAGCCTACCCTACTCACCAGCTATCTCAATTCAGCAGCACTCCAAGCCTGAAAATACCTTGGCGAGGCAAGCTTCAAAAATTTACCTCACTAGCCCTTTGCCATCCCAGGGGTTCCTGGGCAGAAACAGCCAAGAAACTTTCCCGGGCACAAAAGGAGGAAAGACATTAACTGCAGACTGTCTCCTTCCCCAGGATGTTTTCTGTGTGTCCTCCTTGCACACTTTCAGAGAAGTTTGATTTATTTTCAGCAATCATTTGCTAACCCAATAATCAATAAACTGGTCATTGGTTAACAATCCTGGTTTAAACCAACCCATCTGGCTTTACCTTTAACGGATTAGGGACAATGCATATGATCCCTTTTGCAGGCATTTTTAACACTGGGAAAAAAAAATCTGGATTGTTTTCAGCTCTCACAGCTGCTTGCAAAGCCTTGGACATGGCAGCAACAGTATTAAGCAAGCACCACTCTCACTGCAAGGGCTGGAGTTGGTCCCTTTGCAATAAGCAATCATTTTTACCTATGAATGGGTTTCCAGGCCTTAACATCTGAATCAGATGTGCCCCCGTTACCTGAGAACTAAAAAGAAGCAAAGCCACATTCAGAGCAGACCTGTTTGGAGGAACACCTACAGAAGTACCTGAAGGCAATATAAGGCTTTAGGATGGTTTTTACATCTTTTTCTTTATATTTCCTACTTATCATAAGAGCCTAGAAAAAGGAATATGCCCTTGTGAGTAACTCTAACTGAAGACTTTTTTCCCTGTCTTTTTTAATATCCAGCACAAAGATAATCGTAACTTTTTTCCCAAAGCCTTTTTTTTTGCCCTCAGTGGAGTCTTCTCTCTCTACCTCCTCACACTTCTACACGTGTAAGACAAATACCAGCTGCATTGCCAGCTATGCTACCAGGATTGTGTGCAAGAACAAAAGCCTGGGGATTTCTAGCACATGCATTTGGTGTGTCAGACACTTCATTGAGTGCTGCAAACCTCCAGTGAAGGCTTTGGATTTGTGTATATTTGCCATAAGGAAACATATTTCTTCTGGATTCCTCTGTGCTCAGAGGGGCCCTGTGCCACTCACTTCTCCATGTGAGCTGACCAAACTGGCTTTCATGCTTATGCTACACCAGGTTATATCTCTGCTGAAAGCCACCCCAAGGAAAAATAAATGAGTAGATATCACAGTTCTTTCTCTCCTTTTTTCCTAAGACCAGATACATTTGGGACACAGAATAAGCAGAAAAAATGACCTAAAACACGCTCAGTATGTTAAATCGCACTGAGATTTGTTGGGAGAATTGCTGCAAATTATTGTCGTGAGATTCAGAGAGGAAAAAAAGACCACTACCACAACTAACAGGAAAGGATTTCTATTTCTGCACCTTCAGTAGAGCAATTTGTAGCCGACAGGATCTGACAAGCATCCCACTAGAAAAAAATTACTTCCACAGATGAGCTTCAAACCCATGGGATCATCAAGGCAGAGGATGGGGAGAAGGGGGGCGGGGGGGGCAGGAGGACAGCAGGAAGTTCTCTGCTCATTGAAGTGCAGTCAGATGCAATAAATATCATCAGCAACTGTGCATTGACAAACCATCCTGCCAAGGTCTGTAGCTAAGACAAAACAGGGATTAAACTATGTTCTTAATTCAGCATACTCTTAATTTCTGCAAGAGCATTGTGAACTGTTGTGTTCCACTGCTGATCTACCCTGGGCATACAGCAGCAGTGCTACCAGATCCTTCCATTGGTGCAAACTGAGATCTGGTGTAATCCTGATCTCCTGATCCTGATCCTGATCTCCCTCTAACAAGAGGAAAAAAGTATTTCTGAAATCAGAAAGATCCCGACTTAGTTCTGGACTGGTAACTTTCCAGAATTTTCCCAAGATCTTTTTCTTCTGTGTCCGCTCCTGTGTGGGAACCAAAGCTTAGGAAGGTGAGGTCCTCATAGCCAAGGGCTAGGAAAATGGTCATTCAGTAGGAAGGAAAACAAAACCCAAAGGACAATTGGGAAACTATGGTGGATGCATGCTAATGAAAGGCCCCCAAGAACCCTGTGGCTGAGATGATTTATTGATGGCTTATACATGGACCACAAAACTATCCGTAACACTACAAAACTACCCATAATGCTGAAGGAACTGCTTGTACCATCTTGGACTACAGCAGAGAAGCATCCCCCTGAGCACTCCTGCAGATCCAGGCAAATTCAGATTGGCTTTCCCCACTCCAGACTCTGTAGTAAACTGGAGCTACCAAAAAAATCTAAAGTGTGTGGCACATAACTAACTTCTCTGACATACCCAGTCTTCTGACAAACTTTCTTGCCAAGACCTAAATGAAAGACAAATAAGGCTGAAGTCTCAGTTTAAGAGATGGAACTCAGCAAACTGTTCAGTAAACTAACTTCAGTGCAAATTAAAAGGGTCAGTAGCCCAGATTCAGCTATAAAATGGACCCAATGGGTTGTGCCACTGTCTGAAAAGGAAGATGCTACATCTGCCTGTAAAGTGATAGCTTCTCCTTTGTTGGGTTTAGGGGTCTGCAAGGCAGAAGGGAGGCAGGCCCCTGTTCCTCTATGGCATGGCAGGAAACAGTCTTCCATATTCAGTTCAGGAGCAATTTTTTAGCTGTAGAGCATTTGTGGAATGAGCTCTTCCTGAGGAGACCCAGAGATAAGAAGCCAAGCACCAAGCACAGGAGAAACAGAAACTGATCTTCCCAGAAAATCCTGTTATGCATTGCTGCTAGAAGAGGCTTCAGACAAAGAGCTGACCTTTTGGGTAGTCTATGTCAGCACTCAGGCTCAATGAATCATTTAGTCACTACTACTACTCACTCGGTCACTATTACATCTCACTACATCCAATTCAACAACTAACCGCTAAAACATTACATAGCATGTCCTAAGTCAAATACCCTCAAGATACCTCAGAGAGGCAGGACAGCAAACAAAAAAGATGTTTATTAATTCCAGTTTCCTAAGCTGTAGGGGGAACCCATCTTTCTCCTATGCCCTCCCTTTCTGGCTGTATATCGCACATGAACTTTGTCTTTTGGAACAGAGGCTCTAGAAAAGGACTCCTGGATTTGTCTCCTTTAGAGGCTTGGTGGGAAATATAATCCAGAATATCACAGCAGAGAAGGAAGGAGACACATGGGCATAAGGAACACAGGGGGTAAGGAGAGGGGAGGAAATGCAAGGAAAAATCTTTCTGTCCTTCGGTTACAAGGAAGAAGCGCAACTGAAATGCTCCTCTATGGCCACGTATACGTAGATACCTTCAAGGCAGATATGGAAATACCAGCAAAAAGGTGTCTCAGAGGTGCGCTACCTCTTTTTAAATCGTTCCTTAATAGACAGTAGATGTGTAAGAGAGGAGTTGGCTCAGCTGTCTACAGTAGGAACATTAATGGTTTTGCAACACAGTAAAACACACATGGAGCTGAAAGTTGGAAGACAGAAACCAAATTTTGGGTCAGAAAATAAAAGGGCCTCTGTACCTGGCAGGAAGAAGGGAGCATTAAGATCAGCCAGGAGCTTGGAAACACGATGAGAGAGCCCACGCTAGAAAACAGGCTGTTTTGCTGGTGAAATTCTCTCAGTCGTGAGTCTACCTGCCGACTCTGCAAATGCATTAATAAAAGCAGACTGAGACAATTTAATAAGCTCACTCCTGCTGCCAATTCCTTTTCCTCCTTTAAAAGAAATAACCCATCCCTCTGGTTCCAGTCTGCTAACCATCTGGCATAAAGCCCAAGTGGGACTCGGCTCTCCAGCCCTGAAAGGCAAGAGGTGAAATCCAGTCCTCGCTTAATACCAACAGTGTAAAGCCAATTTAAAAGTCTTTAAAAATCTATCTTTGATCGAAAAGAAGATGTTGTTTAATTGAAAAGTCTCCTTTTCTGGAACAGCTGGATTTTCCTCAAGCTGCAGCCACTTCAAAAGGATTCCCAGTAATGTCAGAGCTTCTTAGGTTTAAACTGTCAGCATCGGAAGGGCTGTTACAGGCTTTTGTCTCCTGCAGGTTCCTAAAGACCTCTAGTGTATAAAGATCCATTTTAAATAATATAAATGCTTTAAAAATACAGAAGGGAGGGAAAGGCTAAGAAAAAAATTCCCTCCAAATATAAAGTTATCATAGTTTCCGCTGAGGACTGATTTCTGCAGCAGTTGGGTATTTTTTTAATAGTAATACTTTTGCTACTTGTTCCTTAATTTGCATAACATGTAAACAGTAATGAAGTACCCATTGCTGTATACACACAAAAACATGTTTTGGAATTGCTGCTTTACTTCAAATGCATTGCAGTTAAATGCAGATGGAAAATGCACTTAGGCAGGCATTATTATTCAATAAAGTGTGCCCTGTCATGTCTCATCATGCTTGACTAAAATTTTGTAACTCTGGCATAGCTGGCATAAAAATAGGGACGTGCCAGTATCTGGATGGAGACATAACATTCTCCTCCAGGGAGAGCAGACAGCAGCTTAACAAAATTGATGTCATAGCCAAACTCCACTGAGCCCTCAAAATAAGATAGACTGGCTTTTTTAAAATTTCAGAACTGCCCTCTGCACCTTAACTTTCATGACGCACATGACGATTTACCATTTCTGTATATATAGCTTTAAATTCCCGGCACGCACTGTCTTTATAGACCAGCAAAACCCATAGGCAATTGGCTTTAAAAACAATTCCTGCACACAGACAATGCTGAGGTCTGTTCAAAATTAAAGTATACGAACACATACTCACCTGTATTCTCAAATCCATGGGCTGCTCAGGTTTAAGGACAAAAGATTTGAGACCATTTCACTGTTGGACTGGGGAGAGCTGTGCTCTAGAGTCCGCAAAACATCAGGTAGGATCAGTCCCCCCTGTTCCCTCAGCTCCCTGCCTGGACTCACTCAGACCATATTCAGCTGACCTGGATTCTACTATATCTCCATGCCTTGCTTTTCCTGCACACGGGCTCTAAGAAACTTACTGTTCAGCAGCTCATGTAAGCTTTGGGACTTTCCCTCCCTGGACTTTCATCTTTAGGGTGAGGTCCTCTGTGAATCTCATCCTCGTGTTTCTTTGTGCTTAGATTCCTCACTTGCACAATAAGAACCACAGGACTTCAAAGGGTATTTGTGAGGGCAAACAGGGCTGCTCAGAGACTGTAGGAATGGAAGTCATAAAGTGGGACACTGCAAAACACGTGACAGGAAAATCTTCTAAAACATATGCACGTATTTAACAACAACTGATTTTTGGGTTCCCCATGCATGAGGACCTGTAAGGAATCTTCTGTCATGTCACATTGTATTAGTCATAGTCATACCAGTGTATTCCCTTTACAGCAACTGGAATGGCTGGTTTTCTGAATACTCATGTTTGCTATCAGTAAATTTGGGAGTGAGGGACAAGGGGTTAGATTAGAACAATTAAAAGCTTATTCTGTTACCAATTACTTATATTGCTATGCTACCCCTATGCTCTCCCTGGTGTAATTCTGTTAAGTTTTTGGAGTTGCAACAGGGACAAATTTGGCTCAATGTGCTTAAATATTTTTTTGTATTCGATACTCATGGCTGTATTTATATCCAAAGCAATATGTCTCTTATTACAAACATAAGTCTTTGTAATGGCATAAGCCCTGAATGCATAGGACTTTTAGCCCATAAAAATAACCAAGGTCTGATCCAGTCTCTATTGAAATCATCTACAAAACTCCCATAATTTCTAATGGGAACAGAATCAGGCCCCAGCTTTTCTGCCCTTAGAGGGGAGAGTTGCATTAAGAGTTAGTGGTAATATCCCCATATTGATGAGTCACTCACTTTGCAGTACATAACATTTTATGAAGTAGAGAATCACTTTCCCTAAGCAATTACAATTTTGAGACAGGATCTCAGACACTGGCAAGTTCCTTTGTTTCACAGCCCACTCTTGTGTGGCACTACAGCCATTCTTAACGTGCCTGCCTGGTTATTTGCTAGGGTAAATAATTTGTAAAATGTGGTTTCTGTGATAAGAGGAGATCCCAGCCGGATGTTAAAGTGTGGGTTAAGATTTCAATGAGTGAGGGTTTTCCTTAAACTTCTCACCCCATTTCTTTAGCCTCTTGATTAGAGGCCTGTTAGTAAGAACAAGAATGTCCACCTCTGAAGTATCTTAGCCCTACTGAAAGGAGTCCCCTTTGACCCTTGTCCAGTATTGAGTGTGAACAACAGAAGCTCATCACATATGTAATAACATGAGCAAGTGCAACTACCACAGAAATCTTTAAAAACCTATGCGTGTTACCTCAGCACTGGCAGAAATGTAGACATTCCTTCTACCACATTTTGGGAAATACTGCAGATCACTAGCAAAATCCTCACATCTCTCCAGCAAGACTGCTAAGATCTAATGGGAGCTCTGCCCACAGGAACAATGGGCTGTACTAAGAGCACTGCAACAACTGAAATTTACTGCTCCATCAGAGGGAAAAGTATGTATTGGTATCAATTGCTCAGCTTCCACCAGTGAAATAGGAAGATTTAATCATTTGGGATGAAGCCTCCAAGCCACACCTCTGTATTAAGAAAAAGAAAAGATGTAAAAATGGACAGGGCATCAAACGGCATTTGATAGTTTGGGCCGGGGGAGGGTGGCTGTATTCTTTTCAACTCAGAAACATTTTACAGTACTTAACCAAAGCATTACCTTGGCCACTTGCCCTCTCTAGTGGCCAGTATGGAGAATAACCTAAGCCTTCAACAGCATGTACAAGGTTTCAAATGTTTCTAAAGGAGAAGCACTTTTAGAAGAGAAAGACAAACTACAAGCTTTAAACGGAGATCATTAAACACTGGATCTGCCTCTCAAAGCTTTGTCATCTCACCATCACGCTGGGGAGAATGTAGGAAACAGGACTGAAGTATCTGATTTTCCTCTAACGAACCTCCTTGAGCTGCTAACTGAACTCCCTGCTTCAGTTTTCGACATGGTCAAAGTGTCCTTGAGGCACACTGCTAATGCACAGAATGACTTTAGATGGGGGAGAAGCATGATTCAAACAATGACGATCCCAGTTCTGGTTAGCTCTTACATAGTATGTTATAACATGGAGTAGAAGCTGCTCAAAGTCCAAGAGCGGCAAACATGATGCTCCTTGCTACGGGCTCTCCAAAAATATCCAATTCCTTTTTGAAAGGTAAATGCAATTATTATAACCCAACACAGTCTTTATCAGCCAGGCTTTCTGAACCAAAGTATCTGCTTCCTCTTCCACTATAGCTTCTGCTCTTACAAACTTCAGATTGCCCCGCAGCACTGTAAATCCACTTCTAATATTTCCCAAGGCAGGGCTGTGGACCTTTGAATTATGTTCTACTAGAACTGGAGAAGACAACTTTTAAAACATGAAGAAGAAATAAAAGTTATAGATGAGAATCTAAAACAAGTGGAAAATAGATGTAAATTAAACAAGAACTTACTGCATAACGGCAATGGAAAAGATAGTGCCAAGGCTTTGGTTTTAAATAGAATACTTTCATTCCAGGTAGTTTTTTTAATCCAGAGATTGAAGTTACAAGGCACTACCTCAGTCTATTGTTTAATGACATTTATAGCTCTATAATAGTATTTTGCAAAAATTACTGCTCAGGCTTAACATTTCTGATTATGGAATAGACAATACAGTGATGTCACAAATGCAAAGTTAGTAAATTATAATCTGTCATTTGGCTTTAAATAAGTGTATTTCTTCAGACAATAGGCATGATGAATATAAGCTCAAATGCACCATTAATCTCTTCAATTATTTTATTTAGATTCATTTTCCTATGAATTTTCATTTAATTCCAGCCACAATCTCTTTACCATAAATCAAAGGCAGCCCTGTCTTGCGGCAACATGTCTACTTAATATAATGAAGAAACACCTACAGTCATTAAAAATAGCATTTCTGTGATCCAAGGTTCTTTTATAGCAGTACAGTCTTGTGTTTGAGGCTATATTCTGGAGTTTGCAATATTGTCCCTTCTTCTCTAGCATCAGATTGTTACTATCAACCACAGCAATTACACAGAAACTACGCTAAAAGCCTTTTAACTTTAATACTAAACCCAGGTAACCTGTGGTGAATAAGGGTATGATTCTCCTAGTGCTAGAACCTCAGTTCATCTACCCATCACCATTCACCTCTTGCCCTGACAGCATGTAAATGAGCTGGTATTATCAAAATAGCCCATGTTGCTTCACTTGGACTCAAGCCCAAGGCCTGAGAGATTCCACACCCAGCTTTTCAGTTCAGGCAGATCCTCAGGGGGACAACATGGGCCCTAATTGCATGAGTACTAATAAAGATGCTTAGCTTTAGCTGTCCCACTCAAGTCCACAGCCCCCTTGAACATGGCAAGCAGCTGGTCCAAAGTTTCCCAGCCAGAATCCTTGTGCTCCATCTGGCTCACGCTGTCTTTTGAGTTGCAAACTGCACATCTGCAACAGGATTCCCATGCTGCTTATGACACCCTGAAACCCTCCTTCTGGATGTCGTGGTCTCAGCTGAGGTCATGAACCCTTGTGAGGGTAAACAAATGCATCCTAACTCTCCAAGAGGCTCCAAAAGACTCCTGTCATGCCCTCTGTTGGGAACCACTGATTTAAAGCCCCACACAAAGCGCCAGGGTCGTAGGGTACAAAAACTGTGCCACAATTCCTTTATGTTGCTTCCCCCTCACCTGTTTGCCTCCTAGTACCGTATCAGGTTTTAGTCTTCTGGTTTTCCTGACCTTTGTGGCATATAGTTGATCAACTTCAGCCCACTTCCCAAGGTGATCCTGTTCACCCGTGGAGCCTCCTGCTCCTCTCTCCTGACACTCTCCTATTGTAAGCTAGCAGAATAGGCAGAAGGCAAGGAGATAATCAGGCAGCCGAATACAAGTCTCGTTATCTCTTTATGCATTCTCTCCTCAAATTGTATGACCTGCATTTCAGGCACCCTTGGGCTTGGGATTTACATTTTTAATATTGGAGGCTTGTGACGCCGTCCTCTTGTTGGTTAATTGGTATCAGAGAGCAAGTGTTTTCCCTTCCACTGAAATAAATCTCCCCTAAAGCTGCAATTGCTCATTCTTTTGTTCCATCCTCATTTGAAATGGGTTCTGCAAAGCCTCCACACCATGCTAAATAATCTTCAACTCTCACTTTTTAAAATCTGTTGGTTTATGCCTTAATGGCTTTGATGGGCTTTGCTATTCAGTCTTGTTACTTAAACCACTTTCCTCATATTCCTAAACTCTGTGTTTTCATTCATCCTTACTACAGTGGACTCTTTGAAGCTGAAAGGATTTATTTATTATCCAGAATACTTTCCCCCCCTGATTTTGGAAACATACCTTTTTAAAAGACAATGTGACACAGTTCAGGGTATTTTCTTGGTCTAGAATATCAAGCCTAAAACAAACGCATTTTGTGTTCTGATTTGCTGAAAAATCCAACTGTACCCTTGCAGGGAATCATTTTTTCAGTGGATCTGTGTCAGCTCCAAACAATAGAAATGTTGCACTCATCATCAGTTTAATGTGATCTGAAATAACATTCAGTTTGAATTCAGTTGTTAGTGGTGTTAATAAAAGCTAATCAGTACCAATGGTGAATTTCTGGAAGATTACTACATATGAGCTGTAATTCTCTGTCTTCAGTATGCATTGCAATTTTAAATTAAATTAATTTGGACACACATAGGAAATGTCAGTCTGGGTAACGCTGTGTAAACAGACTGAAGTATCACAGAGGAGGATCAGGAACAAATAAAATTGTCTTTGTGACTTTGCTTTTAAATCAGTGTTGACACTTTTGCTGCTCCTACTTCACGTGCCATCCTTATTGTGCAACCATGGAAGTATTGAAAAGTGTAATCATCATTTTGTCAGTCATTTATTTTAATATCGTTCTCCAAATATTTGAAAATATCTAAAAACAAGGGCAGAATTTCCTAAGCTCATCTATCAGTTGGAGGCAGTCAGCCCTCTTTCCAACCCACACACAGCTTCTTCGAAAACTGGAAGGATGTCCACGTATTTGAAACATCGCCAGTTGCTTCCAGGCCAAACAGCTGATGTGCCCAGACTCCTCCATTCTCTGGGTGGAAACAAATGCAACTAGAATCAGGAGCCGAAGTTGTTTTGTTTCCTCTTATATTTTTACACTGATTCCACAAACAGATGGTGTCACCGAAACAGTTGAGTCAAAAGGAGTTTTTCTAACGACTGAAGCTGTGATTGAGCCCCAAAAGACACAGACCTTGAGCCAACCTGAAGCCAGAGATTTCAATTCATGTGGCTTCTATGGGAAAAGAACTGAATCCACACCCAGCCCAAATTTCTGAGCTGATAGGAAATAGCATTTGCCTAATTAGAGTCCAGTTGGAGGCTTATTGTATAGCAGGATACAGTGGGCTTTTACTTCTTCAAAGCAGTTAGCCATGCACACAGGCTTGGCTGGAGACCTTTGCTTTCTGTAACCTAACCAGGACACGATGGTTAATGGGACTGTGACTCTTTTTGTATTGCAAAATGGCCCCTGCAGAGCTTTGACTTTCCCTGCAGTCACAGTCTCTCACCTGCGGTACTTACATGTTCCAAGCTGCAGGCTGAAATACCAGTTTTAAGGGTGTGATCAAATACAGAGGCAGGAGCCAGGATTTGTATCTGCATTGGGTGGCCTGGGGTTAATCCACTTAACTACATTAAGGTCATCTTCTTAGTTTTAAATTGAGAATAATACCACCTATTTTAGTATCTCACAACAGGGGGGGCACTACCAGAATTAGCTGATGCTTGCAAAGTGCTCTTGAGGTTGTAAAGAATTTTAAGTGCTATTCTGTAAAGTTGTGTGCAGAACACTGCAATACAGGCCACTCCTTACCAGGTCTGTTGGTCAAGATGCATCAGATTTCCAAGTGATACAGTTCCCTGCTCATATTGTGGTTTAGGTTTCACCAGTGAAGAATGTGGAGGAATCCTGCTCTTGGGCAAATGGGAAAATTGAAATCCCATGATAGAAAATCTTCCAGCAGTCCTTCCAGGTCTAGAAACAGGTTTCTGCAGTAGTGGATAGGCTGGGGGAGGGTAGTCACCAGGACTCTCGTCTCCTTGCACAGTGAAGTGCTCAACAAGGATGAGAAGAAATATACCCCTGCTCTGCAAAATGCACCCTGGACTAGATGTCATTCATGGCCACAGTTCCCCATGCTTCCAGGAGGACAGTAAATGGAACTTCAAAGGGATGTAGCGTGCTATCTCCATACTCCAGTGATACCAACCAGTACCCATTAGGACTCAGGCCTGCTATTAAGCACAGCAAAAAGGCAGCTTGCCTGCCACAGATTTTTCCCAATTTTTGTATGATGAGAGAGACTCAGGCATCAGACATACTTTCAAGACACTGAGCATCAGCTGAGCTGTGGTAATGGCCCACACACAGACAGAGGGTCTAAGGGAGGATTTTGACTCATCTGAATTAGCCTAACTTTCAACAACAGAAATTAGCTGTGTTCTAAGTACATTACCAGCTCAGGAACTAAGTGCTTGTGCATGCACATTTACCACAGGTCAGACAACATGATTAAAATTATTCCCAAACTGATTTACATACCTGATTTAATTATTTTAGATGTGGTATTTACTTCATAAACTAACTAAAGTAAATCCATACACACCCTTAATGCTGACACTTTTATAGAAGAGCCATGGTAAACTTCTGCTTTTATATATTTCATTCAATTCAATTCAATATTCAATATATTTAATATATTTCATATATTCTCTTCTGATCACAGAGGACCTACCTCAGTCACTCTAGCCCCTTCCACCCCTGCTAGAAGACAGTAAGAGTGGGCAGGTCATGCAATAGTTAAGTTCTGGTCTAAACAAGTCAGGCTAAAGAAACCAGCAGCAAGTCCTAGTAAAAATGACCCAAGTTAAAAGGGCAAGGCTTGTTAACAATTGCTTAACTGAACAGTGAGGACTAGTTAACTTAAGTGGGCTTGTTTGGACTTACACCAGTTCAGGCAGTGACCACACATACAGTTCAGACAGCACATGGGAAGGGAAGGGAAGGGAAGGGAAGGAAAGGAATTAGACCCCTATCATTGGGCCCACAAGTATTAAACTGATGGGAAGCTAAGAGGGGACACTCCCTCAGCCAGCATAACTACCTGCCTTGGAAAGGGGCATCTGGGATAGCACCTTTCTTAACTGAGGAGCAGTGGCTCTACCTGAAATCTCCACATGTCACACTCCTTGCCCCACCACTTCTGCAGCCACCTCCCTGCAGTGTTTAGAGGCCAAGTATGGGTAACGGGCTCCTGCCCTGTGCTACTTCAGCCGCTGGCTCTGTTTTCGCTTGCGTGCCCCTTCTGCCCTGGCAGCATCAGCCCAGAGTTTGATTCAGGAAGCCTGAACCCAGAAACAAAACAAGCCTGTACCACCTAAGAGAGACAACCTCTCTCTCTTTGATCACTGATTAGTACTTTTTAGCTGCTTCTACTCCCCATTAAAACTTACCATTCAAGAAGTGGAGAAAAATAACTCTTCTCATTAGCAATAACAGTCATGTGAAAAAAAATACTTGTCTCACTAATTATGGGCATTGTGTTCACAGTCCATTTGCTCTTGATCACCACTTCTTTTCAGTTGATCCTTGTACAGCTGCTTCATCTTGCTCAGTGAGTGGGACAGCAGGCACAAGGGGATTCGGTACCTCTTACTGCTCAGCTACTTCTTTTTTTGCATAACCTTAGTGAGGCCTTCTCACCTCTTTCCCAGAGGATAATTAGGTATAGTGAGGGATAATACTAGAAGTCCAGTGATGGCAAGTCCTGTGTAATACTACTCTTTACAGATATAGCATATCCTAAAACAGGCGAGCCAGAAGTATTTTTCCATGGAGCTTTCTCTGTCCCAAAGAAAAAAGAAAGAAACCAATAAGCTAAATCTAGCAAGCCACTTAAACTGATGTTATTTCTCTGGTCATCCAAAGGAGTGAGTGAGGACAAGATACCTCTGTGCTTAAGAAATGAAGTTAGAATAAGAGATGAGCTCAGCATCCCAAACTGGAAAGAAAAAAAAAAACACTTGACAATTCCAAACTGCTTTCTGTTCATCTTGTTTGCAACCAGACAAACCTCATTAGAGCTGAATTTCTGCAGAGCATCATAGTGACATTCAATGGACCGCTTGCAAAGTATCCATTTCCTTCAAGTGTCCAGAACAAACTATCTGGACCTGGAGCTGGGGCCAGCTGTTTGTTAGAAAGCCAAGCTTCGGGCAAAACAACCTTCCAAGCTTCCACACTTGCTCCAATTTGCCAATTAAACATACAAAGCAAATAATGGGAAAGGGGAAGAAGGGGGGGGGAGATCACAGTGTTGCTTTGCCAGAAAATGTCAAAATAAGCCAGAGATAGGAGCCAGTAGAGCAACTTACACCACATTATAATATGCAGAGCATTGCCTGCCTCCTGATCCCGATAGTAATTTGTCATTACACTGAAGCCTCATTGCGTTTGTTTCCTTTAAGGGAGCCAGAAATCTCATACACCACCCCCCACCTTTGAGTGAATGTGGTCAGGCTGCCTATCAAGACATTTAAAGGGAAGGCCAAGATCCACGCCTTGGAAAGCCAACAGTTTCTCTGTCTGTGCGGAAACCTAATGGACACAACATAATGTGGAACAGTCTGTCCCAGCAAAGGGCTGAACTTCTCATCTTCTCTGATACTGGCTAAAAGCAGCAAATGCTCCTGCTCTGGAAGCACAGTGAGGTATAGCTCTCAGCCAACTCACGCAAGCAGTCAGCGCTACAAGGGATGCCTTGGGATGCCTCTCCAAGTTTCAGTACCTGCCTTCTGCCTACACCCAGAGGCAGGTAGCCACACACCAAGCAGACTAAAGACAGGCTTGTGTAAGAGCTTCTATATTAGACTCATCCTGACCTTCAATTTTTTTTGTGCACCAAGAACACAGCAACTGGATACCACTTAAAAAAGAACAATGCTGAAATCCTCTCATTTTATCCCTCTCTCTGACACTCTGAGGGACGTTTCTGGCTGGGAACTGTGACTTAGACAGGCTGGGTGTCAAAGCATACTTGCTATGATAACTCAGGTCTCTGTGCAAGCTAATCTAACCTTACAGAGAAGCCAGCTCTGTATCTCATCCAGAGCTGGCCTGACACAATGTTGCCCTCCCAAACCTTCACTCCCCACTGCCTCTTCTAAAACATAACCTGCCTACCTTGAGCCAAGACCCCAGCAACATGTGGGTTGTCTCTCTATCCTATGAATTCAATTCCCCATGCCTTTACACGCAGAACTCAACTGTATTTGCAACCCTATACTTCCTTTTCTAAGTTCTCTCCCTTTTCAAGCATCCAAGCCTGAGAGTAAGGTTCCACAGTAGCTCGAGCTCAAGCCTGTTTTGATCCCGTCTTCATCTCTGTAGCACAAGTCATATAATCCAGCCTCGTTCCTTGCGCTGTTATTGGTGGTCATACATATGGACCAGTTTAAGGAGCCAGCACAGCTGAAAATAACCCACACCAAACAGAAAAAAAGAAGTGATTAAGTTTCAGACAGATCAGTCTCCTGAAAAGATTCACTGCACATGAATGGAAAAGGAGGGAAACATCTTTCCATGGGAAAGATGTAAGAAAGCAGTATGGACCTAGCACAGTAGAACTGTCCCCACAGGCAGTGGCCAGGTGGGGAGTGAACCTGATACTTGCTAAACCCAGGGAGTATGCTTGTGTCAGCTGATGGGTCGTAGCTTAACAAAATGGGGGCAGATGGACAGAAGGAAAGGAGGAGAGTCCTAGGGCGGCTCCAGCAAGCTGTGTGTATAAGGCCAGCTCTGAGCTCTGCACTACACTGTAGCTCTGCAGTACAGACGTACATATTCATTGATCTCAGAGATGGCAAGCAAAACCATCAGCAGTGACTCTGATTCATCTGTAATTTCCGTTTCTAGGTCCAAATCTGCCCTATGAAACTGTTCAAGAGTCTTTCTTTGTATGAATTAGGAAATCCACATACTTTGCTTCACTCATATATTTCTTTAATTATCAGGTGCCCATCTTGTAGTTAGAAAGCTTCTGATTGCCATTAAAATATAGTTCATATCCACCCTTTACTATAAGAAAAGCAGCAATCCTTAACAAAAACAGATTATTCCAAACCACCATCCTGTTTTAGACTATAGCAATGAAAAAATGTCATTGGTAATTTGGTCTGTTGTTGAATATTCCAATAGGTTTGTTTTGTACTCTGAAAGGGAAATCAGATAATTGCTTTGGCAAGACTGTACAATTGCAAAACCTCCAGCAAAGACATAATTTAAAAAAAAAAAAAATGCAGAGACTCTTAAGCCTATCCTCTTGCCCCCAGCAGCGTCTTTTTTTCCCACCCCAAAATCTCACAGCTTTACTTTATCACTGACTGCAAAATCAGCATAAAAAGTAAAACCTGACAGAAACTGGGGGAGCAGTTTTTAAGTAAAGGTGAAACAAATCTTAAAAGGATTTTGATCATTTTTAAATATTTAAAGACTGCAACCACAAAATCAAAGTTTTATGTTTCGGATACTTTTATGTACTGGTCTAACCGAAAACAGCTTTGTATAAAAATACAGTTTTGCAAGTCAGCCCACTTTCATAAAGAGAACTATCGCCTTAAGCTACTGCTAAAAGGTCATTTGGCCTGCAGGGACTTGCCCCCTTCTCTGGTACACTCCTGTTAGCAGAATGGGAATGACCCAGCATCCCATAAACCTCTAAGCCCTTGAAATACCAGAGGCACCCAAGTCAAAGAGTAAGAAAAGCCATTAATTTGGCGTTCATTTCCCTTTTTAGATGCTTGGTGTGAGCCGTTTCTGGACCTGGATCCTGCAAAGGCTCAAACACAGGTTTAGCTTTACACACTGCATGGGGTTCCATTTACTTCAACAATTGCAAACACTGGGAGGCCCAGGGACTTACAGAGAAACTGGAAATCAGGCTCCCCTATCTCTTTAAAAAGAATCCCGTCTATCTGAAAAGCCCGTTTGCATCTGGGGGGGTTGGGGTTGTTAACCTATTACAGTTACATTATACCATGATTAGTCCAGCTGAAAGAAAACAGCAGGAAGAAAAAAAAATAGCTCCTACTTCCTCTCCACTCCCAAGTTAGTTTATTATGTGTATTTGATGGCCCTTCATGAAGAGGCAGTAAGACCCTGAACCTGCAATGACCCCTATTTCCACACAGAACATATGGACCTCAGTGCAGGGGTTTGCCTGCCCAGGGCTCATTGTCAACTGAGATTCAAACATCCCTGAGCAAGCAGAAAAACAAAAACATATTTTAATATTTGCATTAAAAAAAAAATCTAGCAGATTTTGAATATTCTGTTCCTATGAGACACTTCCTACCCTGTTGTTTTACAACTGGACACATCCCTGTAGGTGCTGGATTCTCTGCGGGGTCTGCACTATTTATGCGTAAGGCACCATTCTGCAGCATCTTGAGCTGTGTTACTCAGCACCTTCAACTCTTTCTGAACCCTGCTAGAGTTGAGGGCACTCAGCCCCTCTCCGGATGGGACACAGAACTAGTTTACTTTGATCTTAAGTGCTGGAATTGTTTGTGATTAAATCTAATTTCATCAAGTCCTCAAATTTACCCATTCCCCTAACATTTCCAGCTTCACTGAAAACAAAAAAATGTAGAAATCACTAACATCACACATCCTACTGAAGATGAAGTTAATTTACAGAATCTAGCCTTTAAAATACAAGGATTTCACAACAAATCTGTTGCTATAGCAACAGAGTAAGCTTACGTGAACTTCAGGCATTCATATTCATAGAAACTCCTGAAGCAAGACTGACTGTTGGCCATAACATCCCTACTCTTGCCAAGTTTCAAATAGTGCATGAATTATGCCAAAAATAAATGGGTGTGACTAATACGAGCACACAGAACACTGAGGGAAAAAGAAACACCCAAGCTTTTGCCTCTAAGGCAACATTTGCTGATAGAAAAGGTGGGCATTTGGAGAGCATGCCTTTTCCTTCCCTCTGTCTTTTTGCTTTACCTGCACTTCATAAAAGGCCCACATGCACATTTGCCTCCCATAAATTGTACAACTGCTAGTAATCGCACATCTTTGCAGTCTATAGAACAAATCTTTTTTAAAGACTTGCTCCCTTTGTACTCCCCTGGTATTTAAGGGGTACGTGTGTGCTGGAGGAGGAAACTCAATCTGTTTTAACTCATACCCTTCTCTCTCACAGAGCTGCAAGCAATTCTTTTTGCTGCCTCTGAAAAAAGCATGCCCAGCCTTAGCCTGTGACAAGCTCTGTGACATCAAATCCATCTCTCTCACATCCTCACCTGCCCGTCTCATCTCTGCACCCCTGCCCAGCCTGCCCACTCTCATTTACCAAGGTCAGACTTTTCTAAGGGCCAGCCTGTATTTAATGTGCTGTATCCAGATCCAGAAACTTCCTGCTAATTACTGTGGTCACACTTCCTCATCCAACAAGCATCAAACTGCACAGTAGTCTCTCAAGTGGAATAGGTCACCTAGCTATCTGCTGCAGGTCATTCAGCTGGCAGATTTTTCTTGATGAAAGATAGTTCTGCAAGGTAGCTGTTCCAACATGAACAGCAATCTAGACTAATTATATCTGATACACCCACTTTGACTCATGAGATACCACAGAAGGAAAGGGAGGGAGGAAGGGGAAGAAGTTGAAGAGAAACAGGAAGAGTAAGCAGGTAAGTCCTTAACTCATCTAAGGAACAGAGGAAAGGTTCACACTTTCCACTCTTTCCTATGGATAGAAAGGTTCTGCAAATTTTGGATTCCAATAATTTATTCAAATCAAGATGTTACCCCTCTTTCTCTGCCTGCCCCAGCTCCTCTTTCTAGGCTGTACAGCAGCTCCATGTCCCATTACGATTCAACCAAAAGCAACATTTCCTTCTCAGAACTCAGTAACTGCTTTGGGGTCTGCTGAACTCTGTAAAGGCTGAACAACACATCATTCAAAACAAACATGAAAGCATTGCAAGCATCTCTCTGGCTGTCATTTCTCCCCATGTTCCCACAGATTATTTTACAGTCTTTCCCTCTGCCCAAATCCTGATTTTTGCTTACTGATGGAATTAGCCCAAACACACATTGAGAGAAGAATGCGAAGACATGGGAGGGCTCAGGAGACCAAGGCAGACCACCATGGAGCAGAGGTTTTGCAGCAGGAAAACATAAGGCCCATAGGATTAACTTTACAACTGATCTTGAAATTCAGTGTGGGGATATGGAAGAAGGATTTCTTCTTTGCATGCATTGCCTCAGCATTCAGTCCGCCTTCTCAGATCAAGTGCTAGGCATTGAACCCATGGTCTTTCACAGTGTGTTTTGGACAGAATGGTAGCCTCCGACATGCCTCCTGTCAGGCATTATATCAACATGCCTTCCCTCCTTTCAGGAGCGATTACATCCTCAAAACTTCAGCCCAGCAACTAAGTGTGGATAGAAATTTATCCAGGCCCTAAGATGATCACCTCACATCCCCCATGAGTTTTTTAGCATAGTTATTTTTCATTTATTTATCAAGTGATGTGAATAGTGTTCATTCCAGAGTCTGAAGAGAAACTTCAATAAACATCAGCCGGGTCAACAACTGAATGCAAGAACATGCCATCTCCTCAGAACAAAAGAGTTGGCCCAATGGAATAGATTAAGTCAGATGCAACTTTTTGCAACACGGTTGCTTCAGGAATGATGCCACTTGGCTGGGTTTCCTTGCATGAGTCCTGTCCTTGGTGGAAGTTGTACTGATCTAGACACTAGGTTGCATTTATTGTTTGCTGCTGCACCAGAAAAAAAGGAACCCACCTACGTGTTGCTTGCTAATTATAGTATCTTCCGTTAGGATGGCTACAAACGTTCAAGAATGAAAAGCTGTGAAATACAATAGGTTCTTATGATTAAGGAGGATGAGAACACAACTTGCTGATCCATTTTGTCAGTCCATTGACAAGTCCACTTGTGCATGATAGAGAAGGCTGTTTCCAGGAGCTAGGCCTGGAAGCTGGGAGATCTTGTGTGAAGTATGAAAACAACAGAAAAATAAGGGGGAAGGGAAGAAGGTGAGAAATCACAAAAGCTACTCATGGTCCATGGATTATTTAAGAACACCTGTGTTACCTGAACACTTGACCTTGCTTTGCCCTGGATAATTTATAATGCTGGCATCGAGTCACCACTTGCCAGGAAAATCTTACTGGATTACTCACCATCACATGAGACGGGCCTGCCTCCAAACAGTGCAGATTCAACCAATGCTGAAGATTGCATGTATTCATAAGCCTTTGCCAATTGACTGCCTATTTTCCAGCCGTAAAGGTTTTGGTAGCTTGCCCTCCAGCCTTGTTGCTAACAGGACTCAACTGAACATAACATCTCTTCTGAGCATGCTGGGGCACTAACAGTCATTGCAAAGCCAGGTATGCCCCTGAGGGCTTGCTCAGAGCTCTTAGAAAGGCTTACCTTGGCTAACATAGGCCTTGGGTTGAACTCCACTCCCTCATATCAGGCTACAACAGCCAGCAGTGGGGTGAAGAACCAAGATGCAGACTCACCCACTAGATTTTACACCACCAATCACAGTTGGATTATCCTTAATTTATGTTAGAGGTCACTCCAATCTAAGTGAGCCCTGTCATCTCATTCTGAAATGTTAGCTACGGATTTTGTCTTCTTGTTTCACAATCACATTTTGGTCTCGACTGATGGGTTCTTGAACTCTCACGAAGCACTTCCACTCCTGTCTGGCCCCAGCATAGCACTGTACCACATGAATACATTTTCCTCTCAGAGTTTTAGTAAAGGGCTTCTGCAGAATACAAACCGGCACTTCCTCAGGCTTTCAGCCTCCATTCTTTCAGCACTACAATGCCAGCACCCTGGGGGCAATGTTGGCAGTCCCTGGAAAGGACTAGCAAAAGGATCTGGAACTTGCTTTCATTTCTACCTGTTACACATTTTTGGTGCCCTCTACCCTTTGGTAGAACTACTGGAAAACAGAAGCAAATTCTTATAGCTTCATTCTAATAGTAGCCAAGGCTGTGTTGGCAGGCCAAGTAGTGCCCATTGCCTTTAAACGGATTAATTTTGCTGTTTGGAGAAGCATGAGAGTGAGTCTTGGCAGAACAGGAGTTAAGATTTCAGAATGGTTGTCCTATAATAGTAGTTTAGCTTAAAAAATTACAGGCATTCCAGATGTGGGCCACTATGTTCAAACTGGTATCCTTAATACCAACTCCCAGAACTGCTCAGGACTTGTAGCTCCGCCTTTCTTCAAGATTAATCATTCAGGATTAATTCCCTTCACTAGAAACCTGAGCTTTTGTCCCAGTCAAGCTCCTTTTTCCTTTTCTTCCCTCTAGAACAGATAAATTTATTTCAACTGTACTTCTTACTTTTTTCTCCCAGAAGAATATTGGCTGTTTCTAGCCTGCAGGTTTTTGGAGGAAAAGAAACATTAGTTTCAGGCCAAAAAAAAAGCCTGTAAGTCAGTTTGTAACTGTTACAGCCATGAAGCCATTGTTCTTCTGTGAACAATGAAAGGGCAGTCTCCACAAAAGTGCAGGATGTTCTGGACACTGCCACCAAGCTGCCCACCATCTACACAGCTGTGTCAGAGGCAGCCAACCTAAGCAAGCACAGTAGTCTTGGCCAGGTGCACTAGCAGGCCTAACTACCCTTAGAGGAAATAGGTTTGATCTTAAGTGCCTCAAGGCTGCCCTTTGCTTGCAATACAGGCAATATCCAAAGGTCCTTTGATACTTTGCTTCCAGGTAAGTGCCCAAATACTTCTGGGAATTGAGGATTCCTCTGCAAATTTGCAATGTCAGAAGTACGAGTGACAAAGGACATGCTGTTGCCCAGGGCTTCCCATTTTCCGGCTCACGGGATCCAAAAGACTGTGTACTTTTAGTAGAGACCACACTGACCTCACCATGAACTACTTGGGACCAATGGAAAAGACTCCCAGAAATATTCATGGATGTGAAACAGAGCCACTGATAAGTGTTTGTAGATGGGTCCTTTTACTCACACTAAAGGAGCTTAACTACTTCTAAAAGAGAGGGAAGAAACTATGTTCCTAAGTATTATTTTAAATAACTCCAGTGCTTTAAATAAGTGCACTAAATATCTATTGAAGTGTCAGATTCAGAATGACTCTGCTCTTGGTAAATGAAGGCTTCAGTTTTCCTGGTAGCAAGATGGAGATCTGGTGCATAGAGATGAAAAACATTTCTCTCATTAATTTCAATGGGTCTGCCTGGAGACCCAAACCTTAAGCACATGCTTATGTACTTGATTGAACACAGAAAGGACTTAAGCACATGTTTAAGTGTTTTGATGAGTGTTGCCATATGAATTTCAACATGGATTTACAGATCTATGGCTTGACTGACAGACTCAACCCTTTCAAACATATATTATCTAATTAGTGCCTGAAGGGAAAGGCCTAGATATAGAACATTTGTCTTTTAGCACACAACTCACACAACATTTCATGATGTCTTGACACTTATTAATTGCATTCATTTTGAATATAAACACTGTCACATGATCCTTAATCGAGAATTGGCTGAAATACCATAAACAAAGGATTACAAGCAGAGAGCAGGGACGATGTGTCTCAGGGGATGCCATGGGGAATTTTGGTTGTGTCCAGTCTTGTCCTCAAACAATAAGGAAAATAGAATTTAAAAAAGCCAGAGTTTGTAGATGGTAGAAAACAGACATGAGAGGAGCTAGGAAAACAAGAGTACCCAGAAATGTTTGAAACTTGGTGGACAGAAAGAAAGGAAGAGTTATAATGGAAAGGAGGAAAGAAATTTCTATCTTGTTCCTCTCAGCTGGAACAGAGACAATATTCTCAACACCTTCTGTCCAAGGAGTTAAAAACCCACAGATGATCCAAAATATGCACAGAGCAATAGTAGAGACAGTATCACAGTATCATACAGAGCAAGAAGAGTAGGATACTGTCTCCAGGAAGACAGGCACAAGTAGAAGGTTTCTGTAAAACTACCATGTCTTCTAAAAAAACCCCAGCAGCAGGAATGGCACCAGTATAAATCCTCTTCCCGCCTTCCCTCTGTCTGCCAACATTCTTCCTCGAGGCTGTTCCAGCTTTGCCATCTCCACGTTCATGGACTATGGACTTCAGTCATCCCAGCTCCTGTTACAGGCTGGGACTTGTGACAGAGGCAAGATAAACTACTCTTCCTAGCTTTGTCATGACATCTGGGAAATTCTTTCCTTGCTCAAGCAATCAGGGCCTGGACCAGGATGTGAGTGCCACCAACAGGCAGTGGAAGAAGTGGATGACACAGAAGCACTCCTGGGTTTTAGAGTCTCCTCCAGGCATGTATGACTTTGCGTGTGTTCACAAGAGTATGGAAGCTCTTATGGGACTGCAGGACGAGAGCCTAAGTTTGCATTGAAAACTAAGAGAAGGAATGCAAACTCTGGTACCCTCTTTCTGGATGGAATACGCTCTACCCTTCAACTAAGAGGAAGCAAAATGCTGGAGCCTGCATTCTGTATTTGTAGAGCTGCAAGAAGTTAGCTCGAAGACATTTTTTCATATTAGTTTGGCATTTGCTAAAAGCCACTACAGCTGCATTTATAGCATATCATTTTTCAGATGACCAGAAGACTTATTTTCATCTGCCTGTCAATTAATTCATTTATCACTCGGACCTTTCCTTTAAGTAAAAGTGTTCTCTCATAACTTTCATACCATTGTAAATTTTTACCATGTGGGGGAATCAAGTAAAATTCATCAGAGCTTTCAATCAATGTGAGATATATATAGATATATAGAAAGATATATGAAGAAAGTGCAGCAATGGTATTAAATTTCAGAGCAAAATCATTTATTCTGCCTAACAATGAAGCTGCTATCTAGAAACAAGACTGATTATTCATAATACTACCCACTGCTATTACCAGAACTCTTCACAGCCCCCGACAAGCTTTTATCCAACATATTTAACATGTCAAAGTCAATTTGCCTTTCCACATGTATATTTCATAAGGTTACTTAAGTATACAACCAGACACCCAAGTATTAAAGAGAGTATACATTTGTTTGTATTTATTTAATATTGCCCCAGCTCTTGACGGCTTTAAAAGAACACACATCTTAGAAATAACTGAGATTTCGTAGGAAAAGATCTGCCATGAAAAGTTATGTTTTTTCTAAGCAGCTTAATGGTAGAGGGTTACTATTTTAAAGTAGGAAGAAAGATTGTGTAATTATATATCTTTGTAGTTACATATTGCAATACACAGTATAATTTACATAGCTAGAGTAACAAAGGACAAGGATATCTCCCCTAACAAACACCCAGCAATGGCGAACTCCGGATAACATGAGAAATAAGGGGTGCTCCAGGGAGCACACAGCAGACGAACTGACCACACAGATTCAGCTCAGCTCCACCAGGCCTCTTGATCCCTACAATAACACCAGTCCCAAGCCAGCTACTGGTATCATGGACAATGCACTGTGCAGGTAGGGCTACCATAGCTCAAGTAAAGTGACAGTATATAGACATAGATCAGGTCCAGTACAGTCAAATGAGCATCAATGTTAAATCAGACTTTTCAGCCCCACTGACTGTCTCTGCCTGTGCTCCCACTTCCAGAGGCACCCAGATCTACCAGCTAACTGCTCAAGGGCTGCTTAACAGCAATGCCACCACTTCTGGCATCAAGCTACTCCTGAAAGACAGATAACTATCCTCACTTACTCCCGTATCTGAGCCAACACACCCTATGTCTCCACACAGAGCAAGCTCAGGTTGCCCTACATCCATGGCCCAGGTATAACCCACCACCCAGACAGCCACTCACAGAACACTGCACACAGCTTCATCTGCCCAAGGAGCACCACAGCTTCACCTGGATCACCTGTGGGCATAACACCCACTGCTTCCTTCTCACACACCCCCTGCCCACCACCAAGCCCATCCTCATCAGCTCCCAACACAGCCAGTGGAGTTAACAACAGATCACTCACCCTTCAGAGAGCAGCTTCTGCTGCCTGGTAACCTCAAGATCCTGGAGCATCTCAAATACAGGGCCCCATCTCCAGAACCCTCCTTCCCACAGGGGCACAGCTCTCCCACTCCACTCCAACTGAGTATCTTTTTATAGCCCAGCCTCCTCATGCTGCACAGGACTCTTAGGCTGACTGAGCGCCTTTTAACGCTCCTCTGCCTGGTGAGGGTGGGAATGTGCCTCCCCACACTGCTTTACAAATACTGAACAACTTCACACAGCCTCTGTGGGACAGAGAAATTGTCATGTCCCCAATGGGGAAACCGAGCCAAGCAGCTTGAGCATCATCCCTGCTGACTGTCAGCACCAAACCTGTGCCTTTCTTACATTAGCACAGTAAGCCAGGAGTAGCTGGGTAGGCCATAAGGAGATCAGCTCCTCACACACGAAAAACCTGTCTGAAGTGCCCAGCACTGATGAGCTCTGAAGCTGATTTCCACACAGTACTAGCAGGGCTCCCTTTTGGATGAAGCACCTTCACAGCCAAAAATGAAAGCCTGAGGAAAGCTTATTATCCGTGAAATGCAGACTTACCAAAAAAATACAAAAACTCTCGGCATTTTGAATTTAGCTTACCTTGGAGCATCCCTGTTAGTTTAATGGAAAGACAGATAAGCATGCTAACACTGAAGTACAGGTTAAGAACAGCCAGCTGAAACATAGGGCCCAGTTTTCTTTCTGTTCACATTTCTGAAATAAGCCCATTTGGGGCCAGGATGTTCCTCTGCTTTCATATCACCAAAATCATGAGCAAAACCGAAACTGTTCCAGGTAAAATAATTCTGGAACTTTCAGCTTTAAAATACAGGTATTCCTCCTTCACATTGCACACTGCATGTACCTGATGGCACAAGAGAATGACAAAATGCAATGTTTTGCTGTGTGCACTTCTGTTCTTCTGAATAAATACAGAAAATACCAAAGATTTTCCCCTAAGTTACTTTGGAAAAGCTCCCGCAGTCATTCTTGAAGTCTACCGAGCAATTCCTTTAATAAATACAACACCAGAAAGATTGAGTTCATGTCACAGAGACCCATTCTTACAGCTGAGAATAATTTTCAGGCTTCGAACCCAGCTAAAAAGGGATGCATCAGCAAATGCAGACGACACATTACTATTTCCTTTTGAAGGAGGTCTGACCAGTACACATGATGAATTCCTAGACCCCTACATGATATAAATAAATAAATAAATAAATTATTATTATTATTATTATTATTATTTGGAGCATCAGGCAAGTTTTTTCTGTTTGAGATTTAGACAAAAGAGACCACACTTTCCCATTTAGAGCGCATACCTTGGACAGCGCTGACAACAATTAAAATGGGGTAAAAAGGCTTCCCAAATACCTTGGCATTGTCTGGATGACCACTGAATTTTAATAACAATTTCAATTAATTAAGACAGGAAAATACCAGAACCATAACAACAGTGCTATTTTATTGGCAGGCTATTGGGGAAAAAAAAGAGGATTCATCTGTTGGCCAGCAATAAAAATCAAAATAACTACAAGTAGCCTTGGGGCTAGATTCTGCTCTTATTTACACCATCCAGGTAATTCCATTTATTGGAGTGGGATTACTCCAGGCAGATATTGTGGTCATGCAGCTGTAGAACACCTCGGGCAGAATAGAGTCCTCCAAAGAGAAATTGGCTCCGTGCATTTATGCTTTCTATCAGGCACATTACCCTAAGGGGCTATAAAGACATGTTAAATAAATAATAAAATAAAAATAGGGACTTCTGGCTCAGGTTTTAACTCCACCTTCCTGCACAAGGTTCCAACTGATTTACCAAGTTAGTATTGTGCCTGGGAAGCACAGGAAAGTATGAGGGGTAAAGAGCTCATTTCTCCATTACTAATTCCTGTTATCATTAGCTGGAATCAAGAATAAGGTGATTCAGAGTGAAGATGTCAGAAAAAAAGATCAAATAACTTGGAGAGGCAATAACAGCAGCTGGATTACAGGTGGTAGTCCTTCCTCCCCAAGAATGGCTGGCATAGGAAACAATGTTCAGGGACACTGCTCAGGAGAATAAGAGAGGATACAGTCTTTGAATGAATTCTCCATTGCAGCAACCCTACATAAGATACCCTCCTAGGAGGAGGAAGACAGACTTTATATTTTTACATGCCTTTATGTTTCTTTATGCTCCCTTGTTTCTTAGTCACTGTGGAAGAAGCATCAGCTGAGGATGAATGTATTGCTGGAAGGCGAGTGGGTGATGTGGCTGGGGAGCTGTCCCCGGCAAAGGATCTTCCTGTCAGGCTACACATGAAGATGATGCCTTTGGTTGAGGCCAGCGCACCAGGAAATGTTTGTGTATGTCAGTAGTTCAAAATGGTGTGACCAGGAATAACAACAGAAATTCACTCACTGCCAGGCAGCAGAGTCATCATCTAGGTGGCTGTTTTTTCCTGACCGTTCTCAGTTGTGGCCCACTGGTGGAGCGTATTAAAACAGATGTACTGCCTCCATCAGATCCCTTCAGCTCCTGAATAGGTCTTGTGACCTCGTCACAGTAAACTATGAAACAAATGATCTGCAATATAAAATGACTTCCAACAAAACTGATTCAATTTCACAGGTTTTTAAGGACCAAATGCTTAAGGACATGGTTTTAAGAGAATATATGCAGATGCTTTTAATTAGATGCAGAAAGAAGTGCTTTGCTGAAGCTAATGTGCAGCTGTGAAAGAGAAAGGTTGGCTTGTTAAGTTTAAGATTTCTCACATACCTGGAATAATACACCTGCTTAAGTTTGAGAGCAATAACTGTTTTGCACCTATACTTCCCACTGGAGGCCAGGCAACCAAGTATGTCTTTTGCACTGAAGTTGCAGAAAAGTCTCAGGCAAACAACTTAGCAGAGAGAAAACAGTGTGTTCCATTGCACAATATGGATGACATTTTTCTTTACAAAACGCTCCAGGTTGATGGCAGGATATCGGCACAGAGAAGTTACATGTACTTGGTGACTAATTCACCTTTGGAAGATATTGCTCCTACAGCTGATAACAGACACAGACAGGAGTCGTGCCCCTGAAATCATTTCCCATCAATCTCAATCCCTCTGGAAGGCTCAGCCACCAAAGGTTCCCAAGTCAGCTGGCACACAAATGTCCAGACCCTGCCAATATTTTGTGATCCACTTACTGTAAACACACAGCTAATGAATGTTCATTCCCTTGATGATTCTTTTGGAAAGCGGAGGCACATCTAAGGGTGTTTAGGAGGTATGCTGTACTCAAAAAAATTGATAAATATTCTGACATATCTTAAAACAGAGGCACAAATGCCTTCAGCCAAATAAATAAGGCTAATCTTGTATAAAGACATGGGTCATCTCAGGAGCCTCAATGTCTAAATTTCATTATCACTGAACATTACAGTTGTTAAATATTCTGACCCCATAGCTCAGGGAAGGACAGGAACAAGACTAATGCAGATGAAAATTGTTAGTTGTTATGGAAACCTTTGCATAACTGTGATGGCAGTTTTGTGTCAGTCTGTGGATTACATATTTCCACCATCAGCAGTGGCCGTTGCTAACCCATAATGTCCACTTAGCAGGATCTGAGACCGTGCAGCTCTTCCAGCAAACAAACTCGGCAACACAGTATCGATAGCCTACAGGAAGACTTGGATCCTACTTGTCCTGATGCCCAGAGGGACTGCTCTTCTAAATAGCTGGGCACAATATAAAAATTGTTGTATAAATGCAATCATGTGCACAGAGACATGGATACACTTAAATGGAAAGTTAAAAATTATGTTTTAACAGCACAGTGCTGAGAACCACCATGAAAAAAAATTATTTGACTTTTTTTCACTATGAATCCCTAAAGGCAGATGATGGGACCCTTTGAACACAGTAAGAATTTGGCAATATGAAGTAACTTGCAGATGCTGTGTCTGAGACAGCACATCTCCTATAAGGCTGTATTCACTGACTGCCATCTTAGAAAGCTTCAAGGCATCAAGGAAGTTGAATGCAATCTTCCGGTCCTCTCAATCCTTCCACAGAGCGTGTGTCTTCCAAAGAAGGGAATGGGAAACCTGCCTCTCTGTGTGATCATGTTGCCATCTAGTGACCGCAACCTAGAGAATACTCGAGCCCTAGCACTCCTACACAAGCACAGACAATGCTGTGTGCGAAGCAACAGGGTCTTGTATAACTGAGACCGCAGGGGAAGTCGAAGCTGTTGCCAAGATATACAGGATTACTTCTCCTAAAGTTAAGTCTCACTTAAGCAGAAATAGCAAGTTCCTTGCGTAGGGTGGTAAGGAACAGAAAGCTCATACAGGTTGTAGCTCTTGCAGTACCATTTTTGTGCCACCCTTTGGCTCTAGGGCCAAGACATCAGTTCCCTTTCCTGAATTCACACGGAGAGCTGGCAAGACCAAGCATGACAGTCAGTCGTTCCCAGCTGGTCTCTGCCATTCCTGTGAGATTTGCTCAACTTTTCCTATTAAGCACAAAGAAGAACAAAACATCCCAGCATAGATACTGAACAGTACAAGGCCTCCTCTACTGCTCATTGCACCTGAACTCAATGGCAGATTTTCTGGGGCAGGGGGAAAAAGGCAGTTATTTTCTACAGCCCAAAGGATGTAGATAGCTAGCACTCTTTTTTAAAACGGCCAAGATATGTAGGCAAATAAAATTTGAGGATTCCACACACAGGCACTTCTGAAATCCAATTCTCACTGCTCTTTAGGCTTCTTCTGCTAGTCCTGGCCCAAGACACTCAATCTCCATCAAAGTTTGAGTGTTTTTCAAACTTACAGTTATGGTGGCACACCTCTTCTGGCAATTTGAGCAGGCAAACATTCTTTCATAAACATATATGTGCTCAGTCCATTTGTATGTAGATAATTGTACATATGTGTGTGTGTGTGTGTGCACGCATGTGTGTGTGTATAAATACATACATACACACAAACAGAGCATCCTCTCCAGGGTTCAATCTTTTTTTTTCCTGTATACAGATTGCTACAAAGTCAGTTGTAGACAACTGGCCAAAGGTATAGAGATGCACTTTTATGTGACTTTCTGCAGTATCTCTTGCAAGTTTTTCACCTTGCCTAAGCACCAGACATTATCACCCCAAAGTCTCTGTATTCTGAAGATGACTTCTCGTTGTGGAATCTGTCTTTGGTTTTCCCCTTGTTGAAAGAAGGCCTTCTGTTTCTGCCTTAACAGAGTCACACGTCAGTCTGGATCAGTATCATCTTGTTGGTTCTGTCTATAAACATACACACACAGAGTAACAAAAAGGCTCGTGTTTTCATCCTATTTTTCTCTGTATTATCTCTTACTTTTGCTTTGGGATCTGAAAAGCCACTGATTTGTTTTTACTAAAATATAAATAAATTTTAGGCCATATATTCCCTGATCAAATACAGACAATCAAAGGCTAATTTCAGCATACTTTTCTCCTTAAACTGTTATAGAAGTCTCAGTGTGGTTTCCTGAGAGATATGATACACACAAGAATTGCTAGCAGATATAATTTACTGGCTCCAATTTATTAGAGATTAAAGAATGGGGAAAATAGGCCTCATCTTTCTTGTTCTTCTTGGCAGTAGAACTTTTAGGTCGCAGAAAACCAAAAGGCAAGAGGAAAAGAAACAACATAAGGATATACAGTCACACTGGGGACAAAATTCTGATCACACTGAAATACCTAAGGGACCTAAGAATGGCTTCCAAAAGCCTCCACAATAATTAAATGCAAAAACCAAGTCAGATGCAGATTACCAAGCACCATGGCCCTTATCCTCAACAGCCATAAATCAGTCTTGATGTAGCTACACTAGTGTGAAATAGCTGAAGATCTTCCTGCACTGTGGTGATGCTCTAGGGTTTGGAATGGGATAGATCGAGTGGAATATGGAGGAGAGCATGCAGCTACATACATCCCTGCCTGGGAAATAAGGGAATCACATTTCTTAAAACCTTTTCCATCAAAATGTACTAGCTGGTGAAGCTAACCTCTGCCACCCCTGTGAGATTTGCTCAACTTTTCCTGTTAAGCACAAAGAACTAAAAAAAGGTGAAGCAGAATGAAGGGTGGCCATGTGCAGGACTGATATTTTTGCTCTATTATGCTATATATGATTATGCATGTAGTCAATTAATTTTTCCCCAAAATAACTCACTAGCTGAGACTAGAGACTGAAATTTTATTCTGTTCTCTCCTATGGGAACTTATATTCTTCAGGCAATTCCTTAAAATCAGGTTTTCTTTTAGTCTTTAGTCCTTTCCAGAGAGACCACCCAGAACAAAATAGGAAGTTCCATAGTTTCATATTCTTTGAGGAGCAGAATGCTGAGTTCAAGCCCCATATTTACCCAGCCACCAAAGAGTTAATGTGTTGAGCAGCTACTTCATGTTCTGCAGCTATGTATGTACTGATTAGAAGTGGTTAGAATAAAAGACTACAGCCCAAGGAAGGCGGAGCATTCTCAGAAACAGCAGTCTGGCAAGAAGCTGTCAAGGGAATAGATCCAGAACCCCCAAGAAGAATGAGACGGACTGACTGGGAACAATTAAGGAAAATCATTCCATTCTCTATAAAGAGGAGAACAGAGCATCTTTCTGAAGTTGTGGGGTCCCTGGAAAGCCCCATTAACATAGGATACAGAAGGAACTAGAAAACCAACAGACTGGACCATTCATAACCTCTTGGAGGATAGCAGCAAAACCCCTCACAAGGAGAGTGGAAAGTCTTCCCCAGCATTATCTCCCCATCAAATGTGCTAATGATGGCAACAGTGCTTCTAGATCAGGTTTCACCCCAGTGCAAACCAGCCAGCCACTGGCTCCTTGTTTTGGGGGTCATTCACAGTAGTTGTCTATTATCGCCTAGCTATGCAAAATTTCAAATAGCAAAGCAAAATGCTCCAATACTAGTGGCCAGCCTCTCCACTAAACCCTTATCTGACCAGAAGCTGCACTATGCTGCTAGAGAAAGCTACGCAAAAGGCAAAAGGTAAAAGTCCATTCCCAAGCCCCTTAGTTCTTTGATTACTCTATTGACAGTGCTAATGATTAGCAATGACTATTGAAAGATGTATGATTGAACTGGCTGATTGACTGACATTACCAGCTCCTTATGCAGCACCTGAACAACACCCAGTCCCACCTAGGAACCTTCTGACTGAATCTTATCCAATTCCAGCTCAGGAAGCAGACAGCAGTAGTCATCTCGGAGAAAGATACAGGATGCTAGAGATCAACAATAACCTGCTCCCCACCCTTGTATTTGGACTTCACCTTGATTCCGTCAGGTTTTGTATTGTTTTCAAAAAACATGTTTAGCACAAACTATTATGAAACTTATTATCTTACTTAGGCAGACAAAGAGGATTTCTTCTCTCTGTCTCTTGCTGAGTTTTGGTCCCAATGTAACCTGGCGTCAGTGAGTTCCACAGATTAATTCCACGTTATGTAAAGGTGCATTCCCACAGGGCAGCTGTGATCCCTTCTAGGAATCAGCAGCTTTGAAGTTTTTCTGTTAACAGTGAGCATGCCCCTGTGGCCACCTCTGCTTCCTTCTTTCTTCTATGGGACCTCAGAGGACAAGGGCATGTTCCTGGGTGGACCTGTGTCACAGGATGATGATCACAATACAAAAGTAGCCCCCCTGCAAATCAGTTTATTAAAACTATTGAATGATCAGGAAGTAGCAGGTCTCCTTAAAGATCAGAGACCCAGCTGGACCCACCTCTGAAGCTGGAGTGAGGGCAGGTTAAGATCAAGGTAATGAGCACCCTCTCTCACAAAACAGGAGTAAATGGGAGACTGAGTCATGAGAGTGTGAGGCAGTTATATGAAAGGAGGGTGCAATGTGCAGGGACTCAGAGATATGAGTCCCATTGCTACTGCAGAGGATATACTTGCCAGAAAGTTATATTCCACAGATGATGGAACAAGGAAGAAATTCCTGCCATCATTCCTACACTATTCCTTATTTGGGGAACTTTACCACATCCCATCTACTTGATGCTTCTAAGGCAAATTAATCTGTTTTACGGCAGTGACTTCCTTCTGGTACATAGGGACTAGACAAGCTGAATGCACTGCATGACCTCAGCACTTGTGTCGAGCACTTTTGTGCCTATATGCCTCTTCTGGGGACAAAGACAGGAACAAAGTTTGTGACTTGCATCCTATCAGTCACCAGGTATTCTCAAATTCCCCTGAGCATAACATGCCTGGGCAGAGCAAAAAGCTAGTCCTGTTTTCCCACACTAATATTCTCAGCCCTGCTGTGGAAAAGCCAGGCAAATCCATGGCCTGACTTTCAGAGGTGTCACAGAATTGCGTAATGGTTGAGGTTGGAAGGGACCTATGGAGGTCGTCTTGCCCAACCCCCATGCTCAAGTAGGATCACCTAGAGCAGGCTGCCCAGCACCATCAGCCCTGCTCCTATTGTTTTTAGTGGGAAGTACTGGTGCTTACAGTAGCTGTGCAGGACAGGGCCCTCTCCTTTGGCATGCATTTTATTATATACCAATGTATATAAGATGAGGAAAGCAAGTGATAATATTTCACAGGAAGTAGTGCTATTTGGAATGGAGATGGACTTCGATACAAAAGACCATTTGTAAAGCAGCTATTTCCACATACTCAAAAAAAAGCAGAAATGTTTAAAATATTTATGTGCAGGATTAATTCATAGCCTGTAAAACTCCGACTGCAATCTTATATCAGAATGAGCCATTTGCTTATTTGTCCATCTTAGTAAACCAAAAATATATAGAATAGCAAAACTGCACAAATCTCTACCTCCCTTGAAAGAAAATACCTGTTGCTATCTCAACACTGAAACAAAAAGAAAAGCCATCATCTTTGAAAATTAATTAATTTATTGAAATTATTAAAGAACCAATCAGAAACAGTTGTTAAAAAATAAAGCTTCTTAGGCTGTGAAACAATTCAGTAATGAGAAACCCTATTATTCTATCTGAAAGGTCTTGAAGTGCTTTGTAACGAACAGCTATTAACTTTACAGATGGGAAATCAAGGCCTTACAAGATGATATGATTTATCCAAGGTCCTTTCACCACTTAGTAGCGGAAAAAGGAATATAAACAAGGTTTCCTAATCCCCATTCCACCGCCAGCTTCCCCTAGCCTTATCACAAGTAGGACTGGAACGGCAGTTGATAACTGATGTTTACTTGTGGGCCCTCACACTGTGGTTTCATCAGAATCCATCTGGAAACCTGGTGGGATGTAACAACACTGGAGGACGCTGCCACAAATCATTCTTCCTTATGCCACTAAAAACACTAAGATGCAACAGGGACCCACTTCTGCATGAAGAAAAGCTAATGCAATTTCATACTACACTTGAGTGAAGCGACCTTGTGTAGGAAACGCTGGGGAAAGGCTTTGAACAACTTGCCCCCAGTGGAGTAAGTTCAGAGTGCTGCTTCTCCCTCCCTAACGGGAGCCTCATTGCAGCCACTCATTAATTTGCCACCTCTTTCTTGTCTCCCAGTGCATCACGAGCAGACCGAGACCATGTCAGAGCTCCCACTCTTGAGGGTGGCGTTCTGCACGCCCACGCTGCTGTGCCTACCCCTGCCACATCCCCGCTCCTGTTCCCTGCACGGGAACCTCCACCTTCAGAAACACTAAGCCGTGTGGCAGGGCCAGCACCAGCCGCAGCGCCCCATGCCAGCTGCCTGGGCCCTCCTGCAGGCCGGAGCAGAGGGCCTCAGCCAAGCTCGGCCACCCTCCAGGCAAGGACGACCCGGCTGAGGACGTCGTGTCCACCCGCAGCTCAGAATTACCTCTTCCAGCCGAGCAGAGCGGGCAGCCACCGCAGAAAACCCCTCAGGAGGCGGCAGGGGCGGGTGCCGTGCTGGACAACGAGGGGGGTTAGGGCGAGGGACCCCCCCCAGCCCCCCACACCTGCCGTCCGGGGCCCCATCCCGGCGCTGCCCCGACGGCCCGCGCGGCGCGCGCCTCGCCACAAGATGGCGCCCGCCCCTCAGGCAGGGCAGGGGACCCCCCCCCCCCCCCCCCCCCCGCGGGGCCCGCCCCCCACCGCTCCGCCGGGAAGGCGGGGGAAGGCGGCGGCGGGTCACCGGAGCCGCCCCGGACCCGCCGGCCTCCGCCTGGCGGCGGTGCCGCTGGGCGAGCGGCCGCCGTGTCGCGGAGCCGCCCGAGGGGCAGCGCCCCTCCCAGGGCCGAGGGGCAGACGGCCCCGCCGACCGGCCGCCTCTTTCCTGGCGTCCCCCGCGCAGGTCCAACACCTCAGTCCCGCTCCCTGAAAAAGGGAGATTTAGGCACTTGGTTTGGGGACCAGAAGGGCCTCTTGGGGCGCAGGCTGCCTCCCCTCCGCAGCGGCGGGTCCTCCTGCAAAGCCACCAGCTGCCCTCCTTGCACCCAGGGCACGGGAGGCTCCAGCTCAGGGAGGCCGTTCAGGGACCTCACTCCTCTGCTTACAAAACCCCTCCTTTCCACGGCCAATTCATTCTGCTCTGCCCCTGTGACACCACTATCCTTCAGCCTAACTTATTTTTCACGGTGTTTCCTGAGCAGTGAAAATCCCCCAAATCCAGCAGTCTAAGAGGATGCCTGCTAGTTCCTGTTGCTAGGAGCATGCAGCAGCAGTTAGGGTGACTCCGTGTTAAGGTAAAGCTACCATCTTTACTAAATCCCCCCACCTGGACCAAGCATCCCTCCAAAAATTACTAAATGCAACAACCTGATCCTAAAATGTGTCTCCTGCAAGGCTCAGCAGCCTCCGCTCCTGTTCAATTGACTCCTGGAAGGCAGTTACAAGTTAGGACTAAAAGACCTGGCCTGGATGCAAACAGCTGCTCTGCTGAAGATGTATCCACCTCCCACTTACTTGTCAGCTCCTGCCTGCTGGAGGGTTACCACCTTCCCGACTCTGTAGGTGGGATCACCTTATCTAAGTGCTGCCTAATCCACTTCAGGCACAGTCAGACAGGCTGGCTCAAACAGTCTGAATTGGTGGGCTGAGCTCAGCCAGCAGATTTTCCTTGAAGCCCATAGTGGATGCTAGATGGGCAACTCCATCAAAGTGACAGCAGTATTATCTTTCCTTAGGTCCAACCAGATGGAGAAGAAAATGAGTGTCCTTCCAGGCTGTCACTCTCCAGTGGCCCCCCAAGCTGAATAAGCCTTTTAAAACGTGTGACTAACCTTTCACTAAAGATGTTTTGGTGATCCTGGAGGAAGCCTCCTGTCCCTGCCATATCTACATCCAGTCCAGACTACATGCATTTAGTACTCCAGTTCTGAGTCTGAGAGGCTCACACACATGACACCATAAGTGTGGGGGAGATGGGAAGAAAGAGGTCACCTGCAGCAGCCTCTGAGCAATCCTGTAACGATGGCATGTACGAAAATGACGTAGGAGCGCTCAGAACAGGACTCTGCTCAGAAAATATTTGCCCTCTGTGACACGAGGAGTCCTGCTGATGTCAATGCAGCAGGAGTGGCAAGCTCTGGTCCTCAGTAAGGAGTCAGATTTCCTTTTTTTTTAATATTCACAGGATTATTATGAACATCTGGTAAACAATTCTTTTTTAACAATTGACAAGATTTTGAGCATTTCCTTTCAGACAGCTGGCTTAGAGCAGTTGACACACAGACTCTAGGGTTTAGATTCACTCCTTCTTTCATACATAGCTTCTTCCACATAAGAACCAAGCAAAGTTTCTGCTTACGCATAATTGTATTCACCCACAAACCGTAACTGCTGGGGGAAAAGTTTTCCCTAAGACTGCATTTAAATCCAAGCATCCCCCTTCCTTTTCAAGACCATGCTCATTATTACAAGACAGACTCAATGGTACTAGCTTTGTACAATCCAATGTTTGTTTGGTACCTCTGGAAAAGAAGATTCAACAATCCTAAACTCTGTGCAGGAAGTTTGAGAGAAGAGTTACATAGCGATTCAACACACAACAAGGAGATAATTAAACCTGGCACACAGGAGAATCCTTTCTAATTGACTCCCTGGATCAGATTTTGCTGGCAACCATTGGAAGTGAAGATTAAAAGAGTTTAACAGATTCCATTTTCAAAAAGTGATTTTTAAGAGGAAAATATACTTCATTAAGAATTTCATTGGAACTGCCGTGAATTATGTTCTAAACAAGACATACTTCATCACTATCTTTGCTTACATTGTAAGGTTCTGTAGATTCAAGTGCATTCCAGGGGAGGTTATTTTTTGTTACCATGGTAAAAATGATTTTAACTGTATATGATCAGCATTGCCCCCTGTTTGCTCATTATCTCTTCTACTCCTCTGCTTTCCCCTTCCAAACATATAAGCATCAAGATTTTTTCCTTCTTCCTTTCACTCACATAAGAAACAGAAAAACAATCTCTCAAACCTATCCAGTGATGACACCTGTTTATTAACTGGTCTGGATAAAAACCAGCTCTCTTTGTATAGCTAAGTATTCAAGACAAATCCAAAAATTTTAATAGCTAGAATTTAAACTCTCTTTTTTTAGCCTGGCTTCCTAATGAAATGAGGCTTATGTGATTCTGCTGTCTATTTTCCTCTCCTTTCCCACCCTCCTCCCCCATTCAGATGCTTTTAAACCTGTTGGCCAATTCCAACTAAATTTGGCAGAGAGGTAGGAAAATAATATCTTTGCAACCTCACTGAGCTTAATGAAAATCAGCACTGGGCTGCGAAGAGATACCCAAATGAATGCCCTTGTTTTAGGAAAGACCACGTAGTTCCACAGTCACCCACTTGGCTCATGGGGTGACCCAGCAGCGTGCACACACCAGCCGGCCTATATATTGGTTACTTGAGCTTTCCCACTGCAAGTGGCTGCTGCTTGGCTAGCTGTCGCTGTGGTATGGGAGAGCAGGCAGGACTTATATGATGGGGGGAACTGGAGGTGGCGTGGGGCTGTGCAAGTCATTGGGTGAAGCTGTACTTATAGGGTTGTGTATACAGAGGCATGGGATAAAGACACTAGGAAGCAGCTTTCACTGCATCAGCTGCTCCCAGAACAACTACTCGCCATGACTGGTACTACCCACTTGGTAATAGCCACCTTCAAATAGCACGGTAATCCAAACCCGCATGATTCTTTCCCCATGATATATTCTGCCATTCTACATAAGCAGTTTGGGTAGGACACATACAAGAAGGTTTCCTGTAAAAAATACTGAACAGGAATATTCCTATCTTCCATAGCCACTGCCTCCAGACAACCTATATTATGCCCTTTGCATCCTGGGTGGGAGCCAGGACTGCTAGAGTGATGAATCAATAACATCCATAAGGAAAATGAAATGGAGGAGGCTCTTATTCAGTACATTTCTCTTTTGTTAATTGTTGCTATATTTCATTCCAGCCCCCCATCCTTCCAAATGGCTGGGACTGTGACTCAGCTTCAGCAGCTTACGTGCTCAGAAGAGAGAGGAGTCACCCTCCTGGGGCTGATTTCACTATTGCTTCATAAGCTCCATTGCTTGGCAGGCTTGTCCATCAAACAGATCCTTTTGCAGGTCTCACCCATCCCACATCCTGGATCCCTGTCTTGCCCCAGGCAGCCGACCACAATGGGCAAGGGCAAGGACAGCTACAGCATCAGGGGCCAGCAAGATTATCCTGCTAGCAGGACAGCTGCATAGGGAAATACTGGCTTTGCTCACCTGCTATCATTGTCCTGTCCTCATCAGACACATAATCTAAATGACAGAGCATGAACTGGGCCTAAAGACAGAGAGAAACAAGACTGACTCTCCAACCCTGCTGCAGAAATGCCAGCACCTGATGGACAGGCAATACAGGCTAAGAAGAGCAATTATTTCTTTGGCTGTGGCACTTAAATCCAGTAGATTTGGTCTTCAGAGTCAGCTCTGAAGCAAGCTTGTGCCTTCAAGGTATGGTATAGATGCTTCACAGTTGACCCCTAATAAGTCACTCTGTATGTATGGAAAGCTTAACATTGCTGTTCCTAGGTAGCAATTATGCTAGATGGCAGGTTAGAAAGAGGGGTTCCCATAACTGGTAACCAGAAATAAGGAGTCAAAATAAAGTTAATGAGATTTCTTTTTAAGATAACTGTTGTGTCCTCCTCAGAATAGATCAAGGCCCCTTAGGTGGAAACTGAGGGAAAAGCCTAGTGAAAGCAAAACAAAAAAGCAATGAATAGCAACAGGAAAATAAACTGGAAACATCTGTAAAACAAAGACAGAGGCAAAACAGACAAGCCTTTCCAAGCCTCACCCGTTAAGCCCCAGCTCCTGGAGCCAGGAGATTGCATACAGTCCCCTGTGTCATTAAAGAAAGTTACTTTCTCCTTCCTGCCATCGTCTGCAAAGAAGGCTTCGAAAACATAAGATAGATGTGCTTTAAAGAAAAGCCAGAAAAGGCACCCAGATTTGGCTGACAAACACTGGATCTTTAAAACCAGAGCGACCTGGTAATTCTTTGAGATTTGACCCACAACTTTTGAACAGTGAGGAAGTGTTCAAAATTCTGGTAATACCGCATGGGTTGGATGAATTAATAGCAGCTTGGGCCCTGGAAAGACTGTACAACTATGCTGCTTTCTGGACATAATGAGCCTATTTTCATAAAAAAGGTGTTTATGTGCAAATACGTAGCTTTCAGGTCAAAGAGAAACCTGGTATCAAAAAGTAAACAATGAAGACAGAGACGGCTTGAGACATGCTGAAGCCTGTAAGCCCTGTATTATAAGACTAATGTTTCCAAGTGCATTCGGAGATGGTACATTTATATTGCTAAAAGACCCAGTTCACACCACAATGACAATGGGACACTGTAATGATATTGGTGGGACACTATAATGATATTGGCAGCTGACTGCAAGCCTTCTACTGCTAATGTTTTAGAATAGGTCAGACACCACAACCCATATTTAGAGCATGCTTTTCAGAGACATTGTCCACCCACAATTCCTACAGGGCTGGGCACATACATCAAGCCAACAGCTGTAAAGCTCTTATTTCCAACGTTGTGTTTCCAGTCAACACACAAAGCTTAGGTAGGGAACATATTGTCAGGAATGTCTTCTGGGTTTGTCTTTTATTTTTTTTTCAGCTTGTTTCCCAGCTAGTCTTACTGAGGAACGAGAAAATCAAATGACTTGCATGGAGGTCACAGAGTGAGTCATCAGCTCAGCCCAGTGACGGTCAAATAATGCTTATTTGTAAAACTATAATTTTATAGTGCTCTACTGCATAGCTTTAAAAATGAATGTATGGGAAAAATACACCCACATATGACAAACGTACTTATACTCTCTCCGCTTTGGGTGGACGTTCTGTTAGTCACAGGGAAGCATCTGTGTAAAGCTTTTTTTGTTGCTGCTTTTTGCTTCTCTAGACATTTCATCAAATGGTCCCTGAGTCAGAAGAAGTGGGTTTTGCTAATAAAGTCTGTGTGGAGGCTGCATTCCAAAGCTGTTGGAGGATTCAAAGATAAATATTCCTACTTTGGGGAAAAAGAAAAAAAAAAAACAAACATCTTTGATTTAAAAAACAACAACAACAACAACAATCCAAACTGAATGTAATGTTTACAAAGACAGCAAATAACTAATGATCCTGCCTGATAGTTGCTTTGGAACTAAAACCCAAGAGGAGTTTCATTAAAGCGCAAGTTCCTTTAAAATTGCTTTCAATTGTATAGCATATGCACCTACCAGGCTAAAAGAAATGGTATTGATTCATATTGAAACTAATTCCAACAGCAACAAAATATTAGCCAGCAACCTCATACAGCACATACTATGAGATGAACAAAGCTCTTTGGAGCAGGAGCCATCTCTGTTCTGTGATTTGTATTTTGTGTGGTAAGGGTGGAATGCAAGCCTGTAATAATCTGTCTCAAGAAAATATTTGGGAGTGAGCGTATGAGCTACGGCTCCTTTGGCTCGCTACTTTGGAAGCCGCATGTATCCTCTCAGATACATGGCTTGCATCAACAAAATGAGGGAGAGCTGTGCAGTGGAAGATGGTAGAATCACCCGACCTGTGAAAACATTTCCCACATACATATAAAACCAGCAGCTGCAGAACACACTGGAGGTGTAATACAAGGAGGCTGGACTTCAACTTAAATCTAGGCACACTGCTCAAAGTAGCATCCCTGCCTCAGTTCAGGGCAGCCGCTGAGCTGTACCTTCAAACCCACAGTTCTCCCTGCTGTGGTCTGTCATGGACAGCAGAAATGACAAAGAATGTCTATGCTCTCCCTACATAGTGTCTGTCATCATCCCTTCCACAGAGGTACCTAAGCCTATATGGGCTTGGAAGGATTTTGCTCTCCTGCATGAGGCAGAAAGTGTTTTCTCCCTTTTGCCCTGGGTGCGCTGATGTGCAAGATGGAGAGACTGACTTGTTCAAGGACAGGGAAGCCCGCAGCAAAGCTGGGCCCAGAGGCTGAGTGCAAAGTTGAGTTCTTACCCCATCCCACTTTGCACACGTCCAGCAATATCCCGTGGCTGGGATGATCTACTTCATACTAAAAGAGTGCCTTGGATGAGGGGAGGGAGTTTAAGAAATTCATCTAGGCTCCCTCACTTCTGCAGCTTTAAGTCTTTCTTGCCTGGTTTAGCAGTGAATAGCTGAAGAGCTCTGCCTCACCAGTCATTCAAGGTGGAGCTGGACACAAGGGGAGGCAATGAGCCTCTAAAAGTGAAACTTTGCGGAAGGAAAGCTATTGAGCGAGACTGCACAGCAAAAGGGGACAATTTTGTTTGAGCTGGCCTGGTCCCAGCCTCACATTGCCATTGTGATCACAACCTAGGGAAAAACAGTCCTAAAAACAGTCCTCAAGCAACATTGATGAGCCTGGTGCACCTCATCTCCGATATCCAGATCACCAAGACAATTATAGCTCATGTCCAAGAAAAGCTAAGAAGATGAATGAATAAAAACGTTGAAATATTAGATCATCAGTAGAACAATGAAAACCCCAAACAGATACAAACAATGATATTGCCTTTTTTCTTTTTTTTTTTTTTTTTTTACTTCAAGCTGAAAACCTGTTTGGGCCAAAATTCTTTGGAATCGTGCTACTGAATGTGCCTATAGTTAGGAGATAAAAAAAGAGGCGTTAAAGCTGCTAGGAGATGTGATCATCACAGTGAGGGACTGGTTGCAGCCTGCAGGAACCTGAAAAGAAACTGGTGAGTGCAGGAGTTAGAAGGCATTGCTATGACAACAAAGCAAACCACCCCTGAAGAGAATAGAAAATATGTACAGCCATGCCAAGATCATAAGCAAAGAAATGTATATTCTAAGAGGAGGCAAATGAAACATTGACTTGGAAAACAAAATTACGCCTTTAGCGTGATTTCTTCTTTATACATGGCACCTCTTCAGGAAAAGCATGCGTTTAGCAGAGGGAAAGAAACTTTCATCAAAGCACCTCTTTGCCCAGTCCTTACGCTTTGAGGAGGTAGCAGAAAGATCTGTGCTCTATGTTTGCACTCTCAGATTTTGGTTAGCTGTGGTTGTTTAAGCTATCCATAAGGTGGTCTCTATGCTTTTTTCCAATCAACACTTACTGTACTTGTGAACAAATTTAATGCTAACTTTCTTACATTTTCCCTCCTAATAAAATTAATCTCATTTACCAGAAGACGCCTTTTTATTCACATTCAAAGCCTCAGATACTCCGTGGAGGGTTAAACCTAGAAATTCCTCTAGCATTCTGGCAGAGAAGGTTTCCATGTTCTTCTACAGCTGCACATAAGTCATTAACAAGATCGGTCCAAGCAGTTGTCTGGACCATACCTAGCAGAAAGCTCCCTGGTGACACTGATGCTTGATGACAGTCAACTCTTGAAATCAGAGCCAGCATGGATGTTGACATAATGGTCCACATTTTGTGTGCTCAGCCAGGAGGGGGAAAATCCTCTGGTTCCCAAAGTGAAGGAGCAAATGAGCAGGCTGGAGGAATACACTATAACAAGGGTGTGCTGAAGAGGTGGTGAGCAGCATCTAGGGTTTGCTGCAGGGAGCAGAGCTGGGCAGCTTTGTGCCGTGGGATTGTTCTGCGTAGGGGATGTCTTACACAGGGAGAATTGCACAGATACTGCTGGAGACAGAGCAGTATCAGTCCCTGCCTCGACAGTCTTATGACGGCTTTTGAGATTTATCTTCTAATTTAGCTCTGGAATGGTAGGAGAGAGGTTGTCATATACACAGGCTTGAGTGGGTTGTCCTCTGTCTCTACAAGGTCCTCATGATGCAGCCCCCTGCCTCCCTCCAGCAGACCTGAGCAATTCTGCATCACTTTCTGGCATAAATACTTTCCTGCTTCAGCCTCAGAGATTTCGTGCCCCTGCGGCACTCCTTAGCCAGAGACTGAAACACAGAGCTGAACTGTTACAAATATACACTGTACCCTGTAATACATCTGGAACATCAGCACACTTAATGCATCAAAAATGTCGTCCCAGGCTAGGAGATATCTTGCAGTAACTACACCACCACCAGAAAGTGTAATTGTCCTTGCCTGTCCTGTGAAAGCGACTGCAATGGAACGGCATGGGTTGAACACCCTAACAGAGACACGGCCTGTGCCACCAAAGGGAATTTCAGCCTACGGCAACGCCACCTACGTACCCAGACACGCTAAACTGTCAGAAACACTCATCTGTCAGCATAGCTCTGTCTACACCAGCGCCTTGCCAGCAGTGGGGGAGTTGATTTCTTTCCACACCCTAGAATTACACTGGCAAACTCTGTATGTTACACTAAGCCACAGCGTGTAGGCCACGTGTGCATACACTTTATTGGCCTTCATTTGATCCTGTGCATTAAAGGCAGCTGGGCTTCCTCTCTTTCCAACTAAATAATAATTACACCTATTGTTCCCAGTGGGCAAAGAGACCCTGTTCGCACATATCCAGAAAGACAAGGCATGTAATTAACACCTTGCTGGTATAGAGCGCTTTTGTTCAGGTTAGTTATTACATGTCTTGCAGCCTGCAAACAGTGCTTCTTACATTCATTTCAGCTCATTTCCTCCCTGCCTCAGAGCTTAACTCCCTGCTTCTTCCCAGGTCTTTGTGCACGAATGTGTCCAGCAGCAATGCTCGGTAAGCTGAGGCCAACAGCTTAATGCGGATGTCCGGAGCAGGGGGTCCCGAACCGCTGTGTGCATCCCATGTTCCTGCGCACAGGCAGGTGCTGTGGCTGTCATTGCTGCTGCCAGACCCATTTGCAAATGAATAGCCAAGGTCTCCACCAAAGATGCAAGGCAGAGGACTGGTCTCTCACCTTGAGACTTGGGCTACAGGAAGAAGGTGAAGTTCCACCAAATGGCTGGGCTTAAATAACAGCTCATTGCTCTCCTCTTCCTCCTTCCTTTCTCTTTTCTTCCTTATTCCATTTCCACCCTCAATGCAGCAGCTCTCATTTTCACTCTCCATTCTGTCCCTTCCCTTCCCATGTGCTGGACTCCACCCTCTTGTGACCAGTGTGGTCAAAAAATCTCCTTTTTTTGTGTGTGTGGATTTAGGTTTTTTCTTTTTCACTTTAGGTTTCATTTTTCAAGCCTCTGGTTCAACTGAAGGATCCCAAACAGGCTTAAGACTGGCACAAAGGGGGAAGCAGAATAGTCAAAGTTAAGGGCAGAAAGGAGGTGGAGAGGGAAAGGTGGGATATGCTCCCCTCTTCTAGCAGCAATCTGCCATTAGATCAGCTCAAGCTCTCTTCTGTAACTTTGCCATTTGTTTTACCAACACAGTGGTTGGGATTACAGTGCTATGAAGAGGTAGGGAAGGTTGAGCTACATAATTTTGTCAGTAATAATGTTGCCTAGGTACAATTATAGCAGCAAAGAATCACTTCATTTCAGGGCCGAAATCCCATAGGCAAAAGCATTGTATTGCCAGAGTAAGGTCTACCTTTATGATGTGAGCTTCCCAGGAAGGCAACTCTCAAAAACCCTTTTGGACACGGTGCTCCCCAGCGCACTGAAAGGTCCCATGACCCATCCAGGCAGAGCAGGGAAATCCTCCCCACTCCTATGCCCCCGTATTGCAGCCTCTGTACATGAACTGCTGACAAGACCACCGCTTCCACCGATAGGCACCAGCACTCAGGAATACAAGGCAGAGAGCAGGAGCTGAAGAGCAGAAGCTACACTCAAGACATGAGGAACGAGAGCAAGAGCAGAAACCAAATGGTTTGGCACAATCAATACAGGTTTTGGCCATCGACTGACAAAGGAGCAGCTGCGGCTACTGCCTTACAGCAATGGGTGCTGGCAGGCAGCAGGGTTACCAACGCCCAACCAACAGGCGTTTACATAGCCAACATTTCATCATTTCGCTCCAAGCTTGGTCCAGCTGGTACTACCTGATTTGGCAAGGTCTCTGCAACCCCAGGGAGGTGTTTTGCCCACTGACAGCATTAACTATGAATATCCAAAACATCATACCAATACAACCTGAGTGAGAAGGAGCACTTACATCAGTCTAAAGACACCTAAGTACCAAGTTCCTTTGATGGGACCACTCTCTGCTGCCTGTCATCAACATGAAGCTAGAGGTTAGCTCTGTATCAGAGCACTCCCAAATCAGCTGGATTAACTTAAAACCCCTTTGTCAGCTCCATAAACTAACATGGTGCCCAGCTGGGTTGGTAGCATATAACATTTTCACTGCCTCAATACAGATAAAGCAGCACCAGTGCTTTGAGGAGAAAAGGTCTAAAAAAAAAGATCATTTCACACCTGTACTAACTTAATAAAAACAATAATAGCTGTGTTTTGTAAGCGAAAAGTGCAGCCACATTCATGCAATCCTGGCAGACTAAAAACTCCTGTAGCACACAGTTTTGTCTTCTTTTGCAGCCTCTAAATGCAATGGCATCTGGTGCCTTGGGGTTTCAGCCCTTCCAATTAACTAACAAGCTTTATCTCCCACTGGTACAACTGAAAGGTGATTCTGTGATCTCAGGAAACACTAATTGCTTTTTTTTTTTCCCTTTAAATAACATCCAATCCCACCCTACCAAATAGCCACTGTAAGGATCCTTAAGAAGGTATGTATTTAGCACAATGAGATTGTAGCAGACAGGTAAGCAATTAGGAAAAATAAGCAGTAAGTCCTTCCAACAGCCATGTAAATGTACTGTTCATTTCCTGTGACAACTACCATATCTAAATGATGTAGGGTGTTTAAATGTACTTGACGCATAACATTTTGCTAATGATCTCTGGTTTCAGGCCTCCGTGTTATGGAGCAGCATGAAGGTCCCTTATGTACACACCCCACCAAAATTGGTAGGACCTAGACAAGCATCTAAAACCACCATGATAGCAATGTCCCTAAAACACATGGTGGTATTATTGGACTATGATTTGAAAAGTTATTGTTAGAATTAGCAGTTTAAAGCTTGATGTAGCAAAAAACTCAATCCAAACCAAACCAAAAAAAAAAAAACCACCCAGCCCCAGCTTCAGTTCTCCTTATTTTCCAATCCTATGCTCAACAATATTTCAGCAGCTGCCTCTGGAGAGGCTCAAATATCCCTGCAAGGGTCAGGCACTGCCAGGAGAAGGACACAGACTGCTGGAGATGGGCACTATGTCCCCTGTCCCATGAAGCTAGCCCAGGGCAGCAGCCAAAGGAGTATTATTTCAGATCCTTTTGTAACAGCAAGTCAGGAGAGTTCAGCAGTGCCCAACAGGCCAGGCAGAGGCAGAAAGGATTTGTCCCAACTGCCCGGGACACTCCTTTCCTACTTTCCATAGGAGGTCTTTAATCTGTTTTTGCTTCTGGTGGCTGGAGATAAATAGTAGCTGTAACTGCCTTGGGCATTTTTTTACAGGATCTCATTTGGTCCCTTGAATGGGGACAGCAGATGCACTTCGCTAGGTTCCCAGTCCATTCCCTGGATGAAAAATTATCTACTGTCCCAGTTATCTCAAAAGGATGGCTCTGGGAAGTGTGGCTTAGCCCTGAAAAAGGCCCTGTTGTAAGGAGGCAGGGGAAGTAAGATTAAAGAGAAAAGCAGCAGCAGAGCTGGACCACAACACCTGATTGAAATCTCAGGTTTTACTCACAGTTTACTGAAACTCCCCCCCACTTCCAAATTTTCTCATGACACAATGAATTGCTCTATCAACAAGTGTAAAAGGAAATGATTAATTTACCCCTCCCATCCAAACTGATTACCAAGACTTCCATATCTTCAGGACCTGAGTAATGAATGAGCTTCCTGTGATTATAGCCAGGCACACCAAGAGGGCTCTGGTGTTAGCATTCACGCCTCTGGGTCAAAAGCTGTAAGGACCACACAGCGTATCTGTGCTCATCAGAGACAGCAGCAATGTTATAGCACGGTAAACAGTAACTCCTGTAGTCTTTGACCTTGTGCACAGTAGTAATCTTGTTTAAAAAAAAAAAAAAAATCTCTGTTTCACACTGCACGACATGGCATATGGAGCACTAGGCTAATGGGAAAATGCTGGAGTCCTGGTTTCCCTGCCATGCAGACCAGAGGGAGGGTAGCATGCCAGCTTGGACTTTCTTTCCGAAATGTGAGGCTCAGCTTGCTGGGAGAAACACAAGAGGAATCGGAAACTCCTAACTCACAGAAAGACAAAATGCTGCCAGCAATTAATGGATAGTATCTTGCGTCCTAACATGACAAGCCTTACTCCTGGTGAGGCAGGAATTCAGCGTGAGCTGGGAGCTGCATTTTCTTATAGCTCCTTCTCTTGTGGTGGCAAGGTTCCCAGTTGCTGGTCTTACCACGCGCCAGGCAAAAATCTGTCCTCCTGCTATCTTTGGCCTCCATGCTATCAAATGTTGACCCTGATTCAGAGCTGCACTGGTCTGAGTTAAATGGCATAGCAGCAAGACAGCGGGGCTTTTCTGCACTAACGCGCTCCCCATTGCTAACAGCGATGGGAAACCAGGCTGGAGATCCAAGCGGGGACGTGATGGTCACCCTCTTCCGTTCTGTCCTTCAGATCAGATGTTGAGCCAAAGACTTTTCTCCAGCTGCTTTCAACGTAGAAATTACAAACTGTCACTGTCATTCTCAAAAAGAATAAAAAATGAACCTCAGCCTTAGCGCACAGGCCAGCATCCCCCCTTCCCCCCAGAGGAAAATGGTTTCTGTGTTAAACTTTCACAACTAAACCTGAAACCCAGTGATGTTTGTTTTAGGTTTTGTTACAGACCTAGAACACAGGCCAAGTTTGCAAAAAAAAAAAAAAAAAAAAAAAAAAAAAAAAAAAAAGAACCTGGGCAAACTTTCAAGCAAATCAAGACCGATTTATGGTTTTGAGTGGAAACCATACCGAATTCACTACTTTCACAAGGGTTTGATCTGAAACCGGGCACAATCTGGCAGCCTCAAGCTGACTTTTGCTTCAGGTTAAATTGAAAGCCAAACCCAGCACATCTCCCCAGGTATGCAGGTCTATGGGGTCCTTGCAGGAAGGAAGGATTGACAATCACAGATGCCCTAGAGATCCCATAATTGTACAGCAGTACCTACATACCAGTGTAAGTCACTCCAGTCTCACATGAGCAACAGATCTGCCTTCAGGACAGTACTGTAATATACACTGAGAGCTTTCAGTATAAAATACATCATATAATTCAAATTCTAGCCTTTAATTTTGCATTTGTTGGGGTTTTTTTTCCCCATTTCCTTTAATTGTTTGTTTTGCTTTTAATCCCTTTGCTGCTTTGGTACAGTTGGCTTTTTATCAGATTGCAGACAAAAATTCTGGTGGTCTTGTATCAAAGGCCGTAAGTTGTTGCAGTAATTGAGAATGCTGTTGCAGCACTGATAGTAATTCACCAATTTTACTGAGAGATAAGGCGCATGCCTTACTATGTGCATATACTGCATTATCTCAGCTTTCTCTCCCTCTGCCTAACACTGATACTTGTGTACGTTTTAGGCCTGCTTTCGAAATATTAAACAAAAGTGTCCATTTGAAAAAAGTGATGGCAACTGTGCCATTGCTAGACAGACGGCGCAGGAGTCAGCATTTCACAGAGGCAGAAGGAAGGCTGAAGTAAATAATGGACAACCAAAGCCATTATTTAATGATCCTGTGCCTGGCTCCTACCATTATTTCACATCATTAAATGTAACATCTTGCCTCTCCCTGCCAGCCCTCCATTTTCCAAGTCCTACTTAATACCTTGTAGATCCAGACAGTGAGGGTTTATGCATCCCTGAGTCTGACAAGACACTCCAGACATGCAAACATTCACAATGCAACAGCCCTAAGTCAGCACATCAGTATTAGGGCCGTGCAGTCCGTGCCTTATACAGCTGTACGTGTGTGCTTGACTATACGCTGGGAGTAGACTTTCATGGGATTAGCCACCGGGAACATTAAGTGCATGCTTAAGTTTTTGTGGGACTGGCAGGCCTATCTATTAACAAAAGAAACAGATACATAAATACTACTTTGCACGTATCCAGTCCCCCATCCTAATTCTTTGTATTTTAATCAGATTAAACTTTGCAGAAACATATTATTTCATGACAAAAACGCCACAAGGAACAATCCTTTGTATAGGATATCAAAGAACCATCTTGAGACATGGCTCCAGTCGAGTTGGCACGGAAGAGGTAAAGCATCCCCAGCCACGAATCCTCCCCAAGCCGGCAGGAAGCCACAGGGAAGTTTGCTTGCTGGAGCCAGGCTCCTGGAAACGTGCTGCTCTCTGTAGTGGTTTCAACAACAACAACAACAAAAAATCCGATAGCAAGTATGATGGGCTTGACATATGAGCCGTTCCCCATACAGCCTGCTTGATGCGCTTCAATGGGTGCAGGGGAATGGTTTTGTCACTACCTATTTCCCCAGGCCCCTGCTGAGATGGGCTTTGCCTCCCGGGAGGTCCTTTCCCAGCGGGAGGATGTGGGTGGAGATACACGTCCTCCTCTGGCTGCAGCTGTGCTGGCCGAGGCGCTCCCACTGCCACTGTCCCCACAGGTCCCTTGACCTGCTCCCTTCAAAATCTGCTTTTTAAGCCACTTATTGGGCTCATTTTCACCTTGCTGTGACAAGCAACTGGAGACAGGCTGTGAGCAGCAAACATCCGCCCGCACCTTCACAGGCACATCTCCCACAGGCCAGCGGGGGACTGCCGGATGCTTTGGCTTCCTTCTCTGCGACACCTTGAGCCCCAGGAAGATGTGACAGCTGCCTCTGGGCAATCCTCCGAGCTGGGTGACCAGCCAGTGGGTTTTGCCCACAATTCTACACCTCTACATGGACTTTGCAGGGGGTTAAGCTGAACTAGTGAATAGCCCAGCACTGCCAAGAAACCTGAGTAACCCTAGTCCTTGCCAGACAGAGGGCAGTTTGGGTTGGTATTCCTTTGTTTATCCTTCCCAAATTTACCAGGCTATGTGATCTTTTCAAGCATAAATCACCTGAGGTGACTAAGGCTAGGAATGAATTTCAAGATGTTAAAAACAACTGCCAACGATGCCACCATTCAGCTTGTGCACAGAGCTGCCAAGTAGCAGACCAAATTCCTCCCTAATATAATCCCAGTGAAAGGAAGGTTATTCCAGCAGAGGCAATTCTTACTTCTTCATGCTAGACACACACCACTTCTTAAATCCAGTGTTCTATTTACATTTTAAGTATCCCCCTTGGAAGATAAGTGAATTAGGCAGCCACGCTGTCTACTAAGGCTGGCTGAAAAAATGAAAAGAGAAAACTAGTCCAGCTGAAGCACAGCTGGACAACTTTTCTTGTTCTTATTATTTGATGCCCTTCAGGATATAAAGAAAGTCCGTGCTCCATTGTTCCAGTGACAGAATAAGGCCTGCTGAGACCCCACCACTTCATTATAAAACATCGCATGCTGGAGCAACCACAGAAGGCCACAGCTGGCCAGCTCTGGGAAAATCAGAAAAAGAGTTTGCTAACTTAAAATGGCTTGAATTCAGAATTTCCCTGCCCCCTGCTAGTCGGAGCACACAGCATTATTTGTTGGTCTGGAAGGAAATGCCCATCACCTAAGCTGCCAGTTACCATACATCTGGTTTTAAAGGGCTACTGCCTTCACATTAGATGTTACGGCTGCAAAGAGAAGCTCTAGGACTTGACTGTCCACTGGACATCATAGTGCAGCCATGATCCCCCTGGACCAGCTTCCGTCTGCCCCTGCCCGAGAGTGCCAACAAGTTGGGCAAACACTCGATCTGCAAACCACATTTCTGCTTCAGTCAGTTGCTTGGGATGTTTCTCTCATGCCTATCAGCATCACCTCTCTTATCTGGAGTGAGCACAAGGCATTTTGCTCCTCCGTATGTCCCTAGCCTGCCTGCTGGTGAGCAAGCAAGCCCCCAGCTTGAGCGGGGAGGTAGTACAGTAGTACACCTCCACACACGTAGCCCTGACAAGGCAAACCAACTGAAGGAGAGAGCCCTGTAGAGCCCCACAGGGGATGGGGTGCATACTAATAAAATTAGCCCCCAACGCCTCTCGCATGACCCTACACATCTACCTCTAGATGCAAACTGAGAAAACCTGGCATTTATTGGGCTGAAAGGCTGGTGCTGGCAATCTGGTTGTTAGAAAACCAACCATCCAGCAGCATAGCTGTTTAAAACCAAGCACTGTAAAGCTGCATGCAAACATCCCCCACTGCCTCAACTCTGTCCTCACTGCTGCTTCTTCAGTATCTTTGCCAGGAAATAAGAGGGCACTGGTAATGCTCTTGCCTTCAGCCATAGCCTGGGCTCTGCCCCAGGCACTGTTGTGAGCCTTGTCTGGTGCCCTGAAGACACAACCAGGAGTTGCAAGCACTCCTAGGGCCTTTTGCTAATATGAGCTGTGACCCCCCCGTTCCCCAGGTTACGTGACTCCCTTTTCTTGTTTCTGCAGAAGCAATTGCTCAGCAGGAATTGAATGAGGCCAAAAAAACCCCCAAAAATGTCTAGGAAAAAAAGACAAACCCCAAACATGCAATTTTGGATCTTCCAAAATGAATGAAACATTGCAAACATTTTCAACTGTACCCAAAATATAGGGGGAAAGGACATATATATATACATTTCTTGAAAGAAACTGTTTGTTTTGAAAATGCCACAGCATTTTATTTCAATGCTTCTTAAACACAACCCTTTGATTTGCTATTTTGAAGTGGCATTTTCTACTCAAAAGAGACCTGAAATAAAAGAAAGTGTGAGAAGCAAGAGGGGTAACTAACCTCAAAACAAAACATTACATTCAAAATGCAATTCGGGTTGACCCAAAATAACACATTGGGTTTTTTCTCATTTCCCCCAAACAAAAAAAAACAAAAAAGGAAAAACAGCCATTTCTTTCACTTTGACCCAATCCAGTTCTTTTTCTCTCCATTTTCCAGCTCAGCCCCTGAACTGAGGCAGCTATCATTTTCCCAGGTCTTTCCAGAGGGCATATTCTCTGCTTTGTGCCTCCCTGCCATGCAGTCCATGGGCAAACACAGAGCAAGCAACAAAGCTCTGCTCCTTCAGGGCAAACCAAACCCTCAGGTGCCTTGTTTTTACTCAATCGTAACTTCTACATAAGAAATGAGTCGGTATTATCCAGGCTGTCTGACTCATGAATTTCAGGAGCATCTAAAACGCTGAGTGCAGATACAGTCTTTGCCTAAGTGTGTGAAGCAGGCAGGATAAGGGGAATCTGTTCATATTTAATCTTCTTTCTAACTCTGTCACACTTATGCTGCATCTTTGGCAAGTTGATTTGCTCCCATGGCTCAGTTTCCCTGACTCCAGAGCAGAAATGAGCTTTATCAGCACAGCAAGCTGCTGTGCCTGCTCATGGGTGCACTCTCCTGAAAACAGCACGTTAACCACTGCACTCTTGTGCAGCGAATTTTCTTTCCCTCTATTTCAGCATCTACAGAATATGGAATGGTTGTAATGGTCTAAACCTGCCTAACGCATATGTCTCTTTTGGGGTATTGCTCTGCTTGCAAGGCCAGCCAAGCTTTGAGAAAAACAGCTTCTTCCTCCCCCCTTTCCCCTTTACTTTTTTTTTTTTCTTTTTTATTTTTTTGCATCTTCCTCCGCGGGTTTCCGGCAGTTCCTTACAGCCCCACAACAGACAGCTGTGCTCACTGTACCTGTGTGTGTGTCTGACTTTTCCTCCCCAGGAGATTTGCCTAGAAGATAAGCACAAGCTTGCGGAAATCCTGTGACACCGACCTTAGGGCAGCTCTTTGTAGCAGGGATCCCAGTGACATTTTGTTCTCTGGATGTCCTGCTGACGGACACATCCATACATTTAGCACCCCCTGAAAATCTGAAGCAAAGATTTGGGCGCCTTACACCATCTCCCCACACAGGGGAGGCTCCATCACTGCTCTGTGGTTTTGCTGTGGCCAAGCTTACTTTCATTTTCACGTGGTGGAGGGGAACGTGACATCTGGGTTTCAGCCACAGAATCCTGCATCAAGGTCCTGCGTGCTGCACCCTAAAGACACTGCACACACAAGAACGATCCTTCTATGTGGGATTGACAGGGAATTTATCCCTCAGAATCTGGGAGAGCAGAGGTATAAATGCACTGAAGTTATGAGGTGCTTAGTTGAGTGATGACTCTGGAGGGAGACAGAAGCAGTGAAGGGAGGAAGAGTTGGGGGGGTGGTGAGATGGCTCAGGCACCTGTCTCCTGCGCGGGAGAACCACCCTGTCTTCTTAGCATGGAATAAGGTCAGTTCATTGTGTATTAGAAGGGCTTGTTGGGAGAAAAAACATATCCAGAAAACAAAATCAGGACGAAACAATAACCCAGAGATGCTTGTTAGGATGCCAGGATGGACCCAAGCCTTGGGCATCTGGTTGCCCTGAGTCAGAGAAAAGCGGGGTGCAGAGCCCCCATGGTTTGACTGAGGTTATAGAAGAGTTCAGGGGCGCCTGAGGGCAGGCAGATGGATTTCAACCTTTCCAAAGGAGCCACCTTAGTGCCTGGGACAGCTGCCTTCTCCTCAACATCAAGACAAAACTCCTCAAGGCAGACCCTACAATATTCATCACAAAGACACACAAATATACATAAAAAGACAAAGTCAGGCTCTCCTTTCCCTGAAGCTGGCACTGCGTATGACGTATCAGACTATTCCAGTTCTACTCCAACCAAAGGGGTATACACATGCATTTTTTTCCCTAGTTTAGAAAAGCAAAAAATATTTCTTGGGCTTTTGTTTCAAAAATCATTATGCTGTGACATTTTTCAGCAAAATATTTCAATTAGGGTTTTATTGTTCTTTTTTTTTCTTCAGTAAGACAGATTTAGTATCTGGTTCCATGGACTCAGCAAGAGAGTAAATCAGAATTTATAGGAAACTGGGAAGTCCCAAGTGGACCTACCCAAGTAGAGAGCAAAGATTTAAGATTTATTTGAGGACGTGGAAGTATAAAGAACAACAACATTTCCTTTGGGAGGAGCAGCTCTTGTGTTCATGGCTTCCAGTTTAAACAGAAATGTCTTCCCTCAGCAATTTTGCATCGCAGGGAACTTGGGAGACGTAGCGCGACTGGAAGAGGACAGGGAGGGGAATCCCTAGGACTTGATGACAGCGTTAAGTAATTCCAGAGACTCTCCTACAGGAAACAAAAGTCAAAAGAGGAAAAGGAAAAAGGTCAACAACACCTTCCAGTTCAAAACTCTCTGTAAGCCATTGTTTTGTGGATGAAAATGTCAAGGGAGGCAGTGTCTTCTGGTGGTGAATATTCCCATATTTCCTCTTCCTTTTGAGCTTGGCTAGCGCATTTGTGTCGAGCCCGGTAACCCTGCAGGCAGCTGAGTAACATTTACTGCAATGTCTAGATGCAGGAGAGCACTAGGCCACCTAAATTAGCCCAGGATACTCTCCAACCGCAGTGCTCTAGGGGAGGGATTGCCAATGTCTGATACTTGAAATGGATTGCAAAATCTTCCCCCCCAAGTGAGTTATGAGTAAAGACTGCCATCAAATAGAAGCAGAAGAGGAAGTCTCACTCTGTCTGGAGTTTTGGGGGGTCCCTGTGTATACCCGCAGGCTGATGGAGCTGATGGCTCTCTGAAGCTACCCATTCAGCTCCCGGGAACCACGGAGGTGGATGATGAATTTGGCATCGGTCTCATACAAACCCAGAAAGGAGGACTCCGGTTCTGCAGGGATGTGCAGCCTGTGGCACGGCTTCCATCGCTGCATACCGTCAGGGAGCTGTGTTAAAGGCCAGCTGCTGGTCTCACCATGGTATATATATCCAAAATAAAGGCACCAGCAGTATTACTCCTGGTCTATACTACCATACTGGAGAGGAAAAATTTTCTCCAATAGTCTTAATTAAGAGAAAGACACCTAGAACTAGACAAATAATTCTTTACACAGGGCATGACCAGCCCTCCTCAGCCTGCAAACCACTAAGCAAAATCTTCACACCATGGGGAGCCATTAGACCCTAACCCCTGAGCCTGAAAACCATGTGGAGGAGGAGCTGGGAGGCAGAAAGGGAGAGTTACCCCATCCCTGAGCTCTGCAGCTCCCTGGGTCGTTCCGGGTACCTGGCCACGGGGGTTCCTGCACAGGCTCACATCCTCCAGGCAGTCGGCCACCCCCAATTCAGTGCTGGGCTCATTTTTTGCGGTCGCACATGTCTTCAAACCAGTGGGAATTAGAGGCTTTGTGATCTGACTTCCATGATTCAGAAGCTTGCAATTTTGCGGGATGTGGGTGCTTCCCTCGCGTGGGACATCTGAAAGGCCAAGCCTTGCTCATCTTCAAAATTACATATAGTGTTTGGATATCTTTCATGTCGCAGTGCAATTTCCAGGATGAATGCATATGCTGCACCCCTTTATGGTAAGTGTGTTTTAATTTAGGCCTCTGTGATGTAAGACCCTGAAAAGCGCATTTAAAATTGAAAAGGCAGCTGGTCCTCAACACTAAAGGCACAAATATGATACCGCAAACTTTTTCTGAAGGGTGTGCCTTCTTCAAACACACCTTCATTAGAAAGATTAAAATTCAGAATAAAGACTGCATATGTCTTACAGTTATTATTAAAAAAAAAAAAAAAACAAGTCGGGGGAAGCATTATAACTAAGAACCTAAGTTTAATTCTTTATCCAAGTTACATGTTGGCACAAGTGCAAAGGAAAGGGCTCTTGTTTAGGCAGCAAAAAGTATTTGTAGGTGAAAACACTTGTTTGGAGGGTGAAAAATGTGTTTCATCTGTAGAGAGTTATTTTCAAACTTGGAAATCAGGGTGTAAAGAATTTTCTTAGGGTGGAAATGCACACGGCAGCACTTTTACTCAGGCCGCACCGGGCAGACAATTATAACCACGCTCAGTTTGACGGGGCAGCTTCACAGCAGCATTTCATTTTAATCTATGCTGATATAAACTATGAGAAGAGAATAAGCAGTGTGGTGTTTAGGCTTGAAGCATTTAACTTTACTCCAAAATTCTCATAAGTTTGGAATAATTCTGGTATGTCTCACAAACATGTTAGAATTTATTTTTGTCCTTTCTGATAAATTACAGGGGAACAGAGGGGCTTAGGTGATTTACGTGCCACTTACAGCCAAGCAATTAGACATACGTAAATAAGCGCAGGGAATTAAGCTCAAGTGGATGTTGTTTTCCTGTCCTAGATGACTCCCAAATGCTCCTGAGTCTGAGTTCTCCCCCTGACACATGGGTATCTCCTTAGGCTGTGATTTCTCCTGCTGTAAGGAAAGACCAACATTCTCCTCCACCCTTACAAACAACTGTGAAGGATACTAATGAAAATTAGTATATAAGACCAGACATGATTACACAGATGCACTAACTATATCAAAAGTCGCAATATATCATTTATTACCTGGGTGATTATCTTTTTTCAAGATCTCATGTTCCTCAGTGATCATCTCCCCCCAGTACTTGGAAAATGAATATGAGAAAATTCTGTATATGAAGTGCCACTGTCAAAGCCCCCTTTGGGGTTGCAGCAAAGTAAGTTACTGCAAAACTTCCACCGCTTTCTGGTACAGCAGATTTTATGGTCAAGTAAAGCTCTGGCCGTGATTTTGGTGACAGCTGTATAAGTAGTGGCACAAAGTCCTTTCCACTGTGAGTATTCTTCAGAAAGCAGAAGGCAGCAGGCTCTGGTACCCTTTCTCAAAGGGTGTCTTGCTCATCCCATTGCTAGCGGAGGTAACGTCCATCTGCAGAGGGGACCGAATTGACCTTGACTTGCTACAGCAAGGTGAAAATCACCTCTGCTTTGCACCCTCCCACGATTTTAAAGCAAGACAGCTATCCATCTTTCTTTCAAGAAGACAGAGACTTATCCCAGTTTGCCTGCAACCCCGAGAGAGAAGGGCCAAAATTTGGACTGCCATCTCCCAGGCTTTTTATCAAGTCTTGTAGGAGAGCTTTCATGTTTACTTCCTTAGACTCAGAAATGACAAAGAGAAGATCCAAATCTCTTTAGAGCTGAGCAGGAACCAATTTATAAGCAGCTTTTCAATGTCACAGTTATCCAGAGAATTTTATACAGTAATAAATTAAATACTGGTAGTGTGGCAGTGGCTTTGGTACAAGGAGCAGCAGTTATATGCAAGGTAATGCATACAGGCCATGCAATTAAGGTACTTCTGTCACCCCTCGATGAGTTTTGGACTACACTGTGAGAGGAACAGATGTGGTAGAAGAGAAGAAGCAGAAAGCAAAAATTAAAGGAAGAGCCCAGACTCTGTGATAGGTCTGATGAAGACAAAACCAATGGCATTAAAAAAATATCATCAGTCACCAAACATCTTCTTCAGAAGCTCTCTAGCTCCCTGTTTAAAAAAGAAAGTAAGTGATAAAATGCTTAAAATGCCAGACAGTGCTGCCGAGTTGGGGATGTATAAGAAGCTAGGCATCTGGATACTGTTGAGGATCTTGTTCTTTGTTCCCCCAAAAATTTAGGGCAACTGAAAACATTTCTGAAGCGTGGCCTATAATTTTGCAGAGATTCATGCCCGCACCGAACATATGTGACACTGAAGCTGCGCATGGTCCAGCATACACGTGTGTTCCCCATGTCATCAATGGGACCTCTCCAATGTGTGAAATCAGGAGGCAGGAACTTGCCATGGCCACTGAAGGTACATTATGGCTATTTATAAAGTCTTTGCTGATCCTGCTGCCATTGCCTTCAGTGGGGCCTTATCAGGCAGTTATCATCAGTGCCATGAAATTCCTCCCATACGAACTACCCCTCCAGCCATACTTTGTAAAGCTGCAGTTAAACAATTATCATGTGTTAAAAGTATGTGCAGGAGGGGATGAAAATCTCTTCCTAAACACAGCTTTCAGCACATCCATTTAAGTGTAAATGCTGGGGTTTACAGACTTGAAGAGAAAACCGGAATCAAAGGCAAATGTTTACCTGCCATGGATCCTTCACAGTCCCTGCAACATAAGTCAAGTACTTCTGACTATGGAAACAAAGCTTATTTTCCAGAATGTCTTCCATTTGCTGTTTTCCAGTACTTTCTAAATAATTCTTTGTCACAACAAACCTTAAATTAGCCCCCACTCCTCCCCGCTTGCAATTTTAGCATGATTGTATTAACTGTAGAATGAACAAAAAAAAAGCCCTTCAGCTGCCACTTCAGTACGCCCCACATCTTGGATTGTTTTTACTTTCAGCTTTTAAGGTCACAACATGCACCCAGCAATAACCAGCCCTTTTTCTTTTCGCTAAGAGACTGGAGAGGCTCCTATCTAAAACAAGGGAGTTTTGTGAGCCGGCTGCAAGCTCTGGGGAGCCAAGCCTGTGCTTTTGGCTTTGCAGGTGTGAAGCTCTCATAACCTGGGCTTGCATTTCTAGGCTTCGTTAACCCTGGCAGCAAACGCTGCTGGAGATGCGGCTGGCAGTAAGCACGTGAAAGGCCTTGCACCGAGTTTCTGCAAATGGCAGCGTCTGTTAATAACCATGCACAGAACAGAGCTGTGCATCTTCATTCCCTTGTAGACAGAGCTGGAATACATACTGGAGTATATGTACAGTCCCAAAAGATTTGTGTGGGGTGACTAATTACTTTTCTCCTTAGAAGTGGGCAGGGAAGCATAATATGTTTGTGATTACAAGGACATAAAAGGAGCGTATGATTATTTTCCATGGGAATCCTTGGGAACAGCGATGCAAGCGTCTTGGAGGATGGCTGTCTAAGGTGGTGCTCTCTGCAGGACCATTAAACTCTCCCCGCTTCTTCATCGTGTGCTGCAACTTATCCCTGCAAAGCCATCCAATGGTGCATGGGGTTAACCATGAACTTTCTTTAGCTCCAGCTCTCCACCTCTGAGTCCTTCCAGGACACTCATAAGCCATGTGCTATATTTGCCTAGCTGGAGTTGTTATGAGGATGTTGACACAAGGGAAAATATCTGCCTGGAGAAGAGGGTGGACTGCTACCCTTTGAAATTAAGTATCGTTGAGCATCTGTAAAGGACTGCATGGGTCAGCGTTACTGAGCAGCCCCGAAGCCGAGGGCTCGATTAAGGAGGGTACATAGAGGCAGGGCACATACAACACTCGTTCCACTCGTTTCCCCTGCGTACCATATGCCACTAAACGTGTGACCCAGACATGTCTTCATTTCCATATTTCAAAAGCTTAATTTAACTCCAGAAGCCTTTCCTGATCCATACCTGTGTGGGGGTTTCTGCCACAGCTGGGCCTGGGCTGGGTAAACCCACATTATAACTGCCCAGGCACTGAACTAGGATCCTCTACTCACAGCAAGACGCTAGGTGAGAAAAGCAGGTCAAGCCACGAAAACTGGTTTTGCCAAAGTAAATAGTCAACAGTTCATCCTGTCACCTGCTGTGGCCGACCAAAGAGCTTTGCAATAAAGGTGTTCAGATACAGGTGTTCAGAAGGGATGGTCTCCCATTAGCTGTGCGAGAAAGGGAGGAACACTGGTTATCAAGTGAAGTTTGGGTATTGGAAGGCAACTTTCTTAAAATACACTTAAGGGTTCAAGTCTAATTCAAACAATCCCCAAGGAGGGGAGGAGAAGGTGTGCACAGCTCCAGTGTTTTTCCCAGATCCATCCACTTTTGTGCTCCCTGAAGTAAAACCAGATTGTTTGGCATCTGTTTATTCAGCTCCCATGAGGCCCTGGAAACAGCTGTATCAAAAATGCAGAAACCTCTCAAGGGTGGAAAGGCATCTTGAGAGGAAAACAGCCCTTCCCTCATGCCAAAAGTAGCCCAGCTTTAGGACTAATCCCAAGGTTGCCAGTGCACCCGTGACACTGGCAGAGTTCGTGCACACTTCTTTTTCGATCCGACAGGCCAGGGCATGCGCTGAGCCGGGAACGCACAGAAGCAAAGCACTGCTGGGGAACCGACAGTGATAGTGAAGGTTTTGTAGCAGTTTTTCCTTCCAAACATTCAGCAAAATGAGGCATGCAAGAAGTTCAATAAGCAGCTGTGCACCCATCTCTTGTTGAGCCCACGCCGGGGACTCAGCTCTAGTGGGACTCCCAAAAACCGTCGCTACATCTGACAGAATCGGCCCCACCAATGTTGCTGTCTCACTAAACCTGCTGTCACCAGGGTGAAATTTGGGGGGTGGGGGAGAGGCTGAAGTGCTGAACTCAAGATCAGGGCATATTCCAGCTATCTGCACCACAAAGACAATGCGTCATGTGCTTGTGAGATTACAATTTGGGTTTGTTATCATCCCTTTAAATCAAAAGGAAGTTATGCACACAAAGGAAACACCAAACCATCGTGTCAGGAGGGCTATAAATCACTTACTGCTGAATATTAAGAGGACATCAGAGCACCCAGTAGGAGAACAAGGGTTTTGAAAAGCCGTATTTTCCTCACAATCCCTTCATTTCAATAAACCTGGCTTCTATTTTGGGAGAGGGAGAAGGAGTGTGCATGGTTTCGTGAATACAGCTACGAATGAAACCAGGTTTGTCCCATACATGTGACTCACGGCTGACCGCAAGCGCTGGTCAATGCCCTCCCGGCTGTCGGTACATTGCAGTTGCCCAGGTGGATCCCGTGGTGTTCAGAAAGGGCTGAGCTCCTGCTCTACCTCTGCTTTCAGCTGAAAGCACTGAGCTGCTCTTCTAACCAGCCATTTAGTTTATTTGAACTGGCGAGCACTGGGTTATTTTGGAGATCTCTACCCTCCTTTCCCATTCCTCCCTTCCCCTTCTTCCTCCCGGCCACCAGTCCCAGCATCTCAAAGTTGTACAGAGGCGCACGCATGCAGTAGCAAAAAGATCGCATAAGCTTTGTTGCCATTTTCTGTCTTAACACACGGTTACAAAAGCCAAGAAATGGAGAAAACAGTGGGATAGTCAGACCCTGGGCAAAGCAGCCCATCTGGCAGCAAGGGTCCCTTTCTGACTTCCTGCTCTGGTCTTACCGCCCTTCAGAAGGACGTCCTGGGAGGACTGCGGGGAGCCCCTCACCTCCTCTTCCCCTGGCAGGTGCCTGAAATCCTCCTGACAATTCTGCAAACTGCATGCTGAAATCCCACTCCTGCTGGAAAAAGGCTTTGTATTTCCAAACTCTGTGACCTCCCGAAATGTGTCAACTCTGAAAGCTTTCAAGCTGACTGCAAATGTTAGAGATTGTTTCTGTAGCTCAAATTCTGAGCGATGATAATGGAGGAAAACACAGATGTAATCATTGCTTTTAAAATATGATTGCTGCTCGAAAGAATTATCGGGGAGGGGGGTGATTGTCTGGAGGATGGTGTGATTCAGGACTGCTGACTTCTACTCCTCGCTCATTCAAAGTCACCGTGTGAGTCAGTGGAAAAGTCATTGAAACTAGCACAGTCAACAAGGTACCGACATTCGTATTTAGGTTCCTAAATCAACAGCGTGGAAGATTTCAGCTCAGAGGTATGGGTTTTAAAAGCAAGAGTGGGTGAAGGGAGCAGGCTACGTTGCAAGCCTGCAGTAAATGCCGTCCTAAATTCTGCTGCTTCAAATTCCAGCGCTTCTCACCCCCAAAAAGTGCCAGCTAAAGGTGTAACAGCACTTTGGGGAAGTCCATTTTCTGTCCAAGCAGAAACAAGGTCCATATACCATGTTCTCTGTGACAACTAAAATATTACACTGCAAAATAAATGTTCCTTTTGAATATAAAACACAGAATAGCCATGGCGTGCAAATTGTTAGTATGCAGAAGCTGCTGTCTTGAAGCTCTGCCACCAATGGCTAATTAATTCTAGGTACCGTAACGATTGCATCAGAGGGAAGCGCTATTCTGTGTGTAAGCAGAAGCTCTGTATACAAACAGTACAATGCACAAACAGAAATCGCACCTCTGAGAGCCTTTTCATTCAGAAAAGTCAGTCATCTTGAAAGTGCTACTCGCAAGAACCAGCATGGTGACCTGAATATTAGAAAAATAAAATTCAATATTTATTGGTACAAAAGGCATGTACACAATAGTAAGAGAGTTGTGCAGTGAGAGAAATCGTTTGGAGAATAAATAGCTTAGCAGCTTCCAAATTAGCAGGACAGTGAAAGCAGAGATCAAATGTGAGATCCTGCAAATCCACAGAAAATGACTCAAGAAACCAGATTGAGTAAAACTTCAGCTTCCAAGCCTCAGACACATTTGCTTCTAGCCATTGGGGCAAACACACACATACACAAAAATACATCCAGATCATACAGTCAAGCTCTCAAGCATTAATCAGGCAGTGATTAATACCCAGTCCTCCTCAGCGGTATATGCATTATAATGGCCTTTTAATTACATGATTGCGCCCTGGGTTCTTCATGTGGCTGTAACTCTCCCCTTACTCTGGTTCTGTAGTAGCCAACTGCTAAATGCCACGCTCCCCACTTGATGTGCATCGATGCTCCTGCTGACCGTGGAGATTTTTGGCATGAAAGATTTTAAGGATGTTAGATGTCTGTGCAATCTCAGCATCGTTTAGGGGGGAAAAAAAAGACATAGGATGGGTGGAAGTGTGTCAAATCATTACATCTGGTCTTTTATGGTACAGCAGCTGAAGACGTTCCTGCCATTTCCTTGCCCCCAACCACTTACTCCTGCCCTGACGCTTCCTGTCGCTGCCAGCTCAGCTTTGCCAAGATGTTTATCATGCCATTCTGCAAGCTGGATCCTTGAATAACTTTCCAAAATAAAGAGGTATTGGGGGGGTATTATTAGCTGGGACCATTTAGCAGATCTAGCAGTGTAACTCCCCAACGGGGGGATGCATTAGCACAGCCGAGGGGGTGTCAAACTGTGCTTTGCAGAGGAATGAATGGGTGGGAAGGGGATGGGGAGAGAGGCAGCGTCGCCACCCGAATGAGCACAGCACAGGCTGCCAAGGGGAGGGAAGCGGGCACGCACTCTCACACGCTATCTGGTGTTACAGCCAAACCTCTAGCAATGACAAGTGTGTTACTATAATATTGTAATGCCACCAAAGCTGTGGATTCTGGTACCATCTCCAAAGGACATGCTGCTTCTCCCTGGGGGTAACCTCTCATAAAGAAGACCTCAAAGCTTTCATCAGCTCTTGCCTCCATCACATTATTAGCAGTCCATAGATTTCTCTCCAAGTTTCCACTTCTGTTCCTGAAAAGAAAATTTACAGCACTTAGAAACTGAAACCCAACAGAATAGAAACACAATTTCCACCCCAAAATCTGAAGGCCCCGTCAAGACTAAATCCCATAGACTCGACTTGAAAGATAAATTGGTAAGCGGCTTCCTTAGGAATCGCAGCCGTATGGGGTCTCAGTGCCCCTGTGCAGTGAGGGCAGACATGGGACTTCTCCCTGCCTGCAATGGGAAAGAGACGCTGCAGCCGAGGAGCCTGCAGAGGCCGGAAGGGCAAGGTGGTGTGCTTGGGTGGGACTGACAGATTTCTTCTCCCAGGATTGCCTGGTCACAGAGGACCTGATGGAGAAAGCAAAACCAAAACTCACTGCTAGTTATTAAACTTCATGGGCCAAACTTTCAAGAGTCGGCTCCTGTCACCCCCTCCTCTGTGGACCAAGCAAGTTTCCAGGGCAGGAGAAGACATTATGTTGTAGCTGTGGACACACCACGAGCTGGGAGAGTGTTTACGGTTACGGCACTGTTCACTGCAGCAAAAACCATTTAAACTGACCTACACAAAAAGCTGCGCGATGCTACCAGCATGCCTGCGCTCACCCCATGGCGTTGCTGAGCACGGCCCCAAGGGTCCATCTGAGCTCTTGTAGAGGGCAAGATGGGGCGGGAAGAACGCAAGGGAGGCGAGAAACCCAGCTGTACGTGCAGAGGAGCCCCATCCCCTCAGGACACGGCTCCGCGGGGCCAAGCGCTGCCGCCCTGAGCTCTTCTCCTGCCAACAGGCCGTTAAACCCCTCGCTGCGCACACGGCGCTGCCTCATCGCCTACAGGAACGTAAATCCTTCCTGCGGGCCCTGTCAGCCATGACAAGGGGCTGCGCCGAGCCAGGCTGGCTTGGGCTGAACCGAACCGGGCCGAGCTAAGCTGGGTTGGGCAAGGTCAGGCTGAGGCGAGCTAGGCCTGCCAGGACTGAGATGGGCTAGATCGGGCTGAGCCGGGCCTTACTAGGTCAGGCTGCACAGGACTGAGCGGGGCTGGGAACCCAGCCGGGACAAGCTGAGGTGAGCCGAGAGCCGAGCCGAGCGGCGGCGGGCTGGGACGGGGGGGGCCGGGCCGGGCCGAGGCGGGCGGTGGCGATCGCGGCGGCGGCCGCACCCCGGGCCCTGCGCCGCGCCGCGCCGCGCCGCGGGGGCTCGGTGGGCCGGGCCGGGGCGGGCCGCGCCGCCGCGGGGGAGGCGCCACTGCCAGCCGCGTCCCCTCCTTCCTCGCCGCCGCCGCCGCCGCTCCCTCCCTCCCGCCCGCCCGCCCGCCCGGGTCCGGCGCTGCCCTGCCCGCTCCCGGCGGCCGCGGCCGCTCGGCAGCGCCGCCGCTTCCTGCCGGGGCTCCCCGTTCCCTCCCTCCCCGCTCCGCCGCCGCCCGCGGCGCCCCGCCATGGCGTGAGCGCGGCCATGGGGCTGGCCCGGCGCCGCCGCCTGCCCCCGGGCGCTGCGCCGCTCCCCCGGGCCCGGACCCCGCGCCGCCGCCGCCGCCGCCGCGCCCCGCCGCGCCCCCGCGGCGCGCTGACCGCCGCCTCTCCTCCTCCTCCTCCTCCTCCTCCTCCGCCCCCGGCCGCCGCCGCCGCCCGGCGACGAGCGCGGCCGTAGCCCCCCCCACTCCCTTCCCCCCCCTCCGCCGCCGCCGCCCGCGCTCCCGCGCCGTCGGGCCCGGCGCGGCCGCCAGCCCCGGCCCGCCGCGGCGCGGCCTCCCCCGCCATGTGAAGCGCAGGAAGATGCGGAGGCGCAGCCCGGCCGCCCGCGGCGAGGGATGAGCCTAGACGGGGAGAAGATGACCGAGGAAGCCTACCCTGACGAGTGAGCGGGGCCGGGGGCGGGGGCGGGGGGGGGCACCCTTTGTTGCCCCGGCGGGAGCCGGTGCGGATCCCTCACACCCCCCCGCCACACGCGCACGCACATACACACGCAGACAGACCGCGGGTGGACAGAGGGACACGGACACGCGCGTACGTGTGCGCGCTGCCCGCCCGCGCATCCGCCATTTCGCGCTCCCCCCCGGGCCGCGCTCATTTGCATACCGCCTTTTCATTCATAAAAACCCCCGGGAGGCGCGGGGACGCCGGGGGGTGCGGGGCGCGGGGGGGGGGGGCCGCCCCCCCGGACACCCCTCGCCGCCACCTCTCCCCGGCCCGGGCGCGGGGGGCCGGGGCGCCCGGCGGGACCGGCCTGAGGCGGAAGCGGGGCGGGGGGGGGGGGGGCGGCGGCGCGGCGGTGCGCTCCCCTTCCCCCGCCCCGCACCCCCGGGGCTGGGGGGGGAGGATCGGGGTGGGGGGTGGGGGGGGACACACACACGGGGACGTCGCAGATCCCCGCCCCGGCCGCCGCCGCCGTTTTGTGAATAGGAGGGCGGCCGCCGCCGCCGTCACATGACGCCGCATTCATAAACCCGGTCACCGGCGGCCTCCCCATTCACCGCCCGCCCCCCGCGCCGGGGCTGCGGGTCCCCGCTGCGCCCATCCCCCGCAAAGGCACCCCCGCTCGGGAGCACCCCCGCAACCGCCCCGCAAACAACACCCCCACCCCCCCCACCCCGAGAGCCCGCACCAAGGCTTTCAAAATGCCTGACGGTGCTCTTTTCTCCTCTTTAAATTTTTCACCCCTAAAATAAAACTTGAAGTTATTAGAGTGAAATTACAGGAAAGGCTTTTTACAAGCCGTGCTGGCCCAAACGTTGTTCCTGGCTATCTCTTTCTGGCGTTTGACAGTCAAGAAAAATGACTCACTTGCGTGCAGGACTGGTTTCGTGCCAAGCGCCATAGGATGTACCGTGCTTTAAAATGACTTCTCTCAGGGCTTATAAAGTGGCGTCAAAATTGTGCAACTCTTCGGCTCGGTTTTTGGAGTCCGAAAAAATCGTAATCGGCAGCACGTGCTGCGTTTGTCCCTTCGTAACTTCAAACTTGTTTTAAGGCGATTTACTGGAGAAACGTGAGCGGCGAAGGAAATGGCTTCTGCCTGCAACGCGTGTGTTGAGAGGAATTGTTATTCTGGCACTTCTTAATGAAGAGACTATAGATACGTGTTTATATGTAGCTTCTGAAATTGTGGTTATTTTGAAGTTGGTATTGTTCTTCCCCCCCCCCCCCCCCCCCAAAAAAAAAAAAAAAACCCAAACTTGAGTTTCTCTCACGGATTGCCATGACCTAGCAGGCTGGAAAAATGTGGCCAACTCGTTTCCAATAAAAACCCACCGGTTCTTGGTTTGGGTTTTTTTTGGTTTCATTTCTCAAATTGGACAAGAGGAGGAGAGGTGGGTCCCTGTCCCTGGGCTTGCGAGTGCAGGGGCAAACCTAACCCGATTCAGTGGGTGAAAGCTGGTGCTCGCCAACCTTCATCTTGCGGAAGACGTTGCTCCGAACATGTTTTCCTGCAGGGCTCGGTGTGGAGGTGAGTGTCGGTGTAAAACAGCGAGCGCTCGGCTCTGATGTTTTGTGTTGTTTTTTTTTTTTTTTTTTCCCCTTAATTGTAGGCTGCAGTTTGTTTTGGAGTAAATTCTTCCTCCACGTGCCGCTGCCGCGCTGTCATACCAAGAGAGGCTTTGGCTAATGGGTTTCGTGTGCATCCTACCTGGGCTGGGGAGGGAGGCTCTCGAGTCACGCCACCTCTCCTGGGGTCACCAGGCGTTGGGCTTTGATCCCTGGAAGACGGGGAGTGCCGGTGTCCATGGGGAGCTGGTACCCAACCCATTTCCCAGGCCAGCGTTAGCAGTTTTCTTGGTGGCTGGATGCGTTGGCTTTCAGGGTAAATGATGCACCATGGTCCTTACCCCTGTGCACGTCCCAAGCAGCTGTTTTGGAGGCTGCAGTTGGGCTCGTCGCGGTATGATCCCGGCCTTCGCCTTGCAGAGCACAGTTAGGTGTTTTAGGTAAGCCATGGTTTCCTTCATAAGCTCTTCGCTTCCAGCCTTGCATTGATTGATAGCGTCGCTGAAGCCGGTGACTCATGGGTTGTTTTTCATTTTGGTGGTGGGTGAAGTGATTTTTTTTCTCTTTTTTTTTCAATATATGTGGTGTTAAAAGAAATCAGGACAGGCTCTCCTGATAAGTTTTCTCAAGCTGTCAGAACAATGGTAGTATAGCGTGCTATTTGCCCTAGATATCTGGCTTTAATTTGCATAGCTATTCTCATTTCACTGAGTGCACTGTGAGCAAATGTTAACAGCCAGATTACAAAAAAAAAAACAGGACCACTGTCAGGATGCATTTTAAAATTACCCTCTTCAAGTAAACTGTGAGGGTTCCCCCCCGCCCCCCGTTTTTTTGACTTTTTTCTTTTAATTTCTTGAGAACAGCTCGATAAGATTTTGAGTTCTGAAACAATTTATAAAACTGAGGAGGGAAAAAAATAGGGCTTAGAATGCTGGAAACTCATTGGTGCCTTCATGACTGCACCATTACAGATCGATACTTAGAGGTCAATTTGTCATTGCGAAGCGAGCGCCTCTTTCTGCATCTCAGCCTTTAGTTCTGCTTCCCTCCTTCCCCCCCTGCATCGCTGCTGCGCTTCTCCTTTGCACACTGCAGGGGGGCAAAACAGGGATGCCCAGGAATAAATCGGAGGCACGAAGCTGTGGCGCTGAGCATAAGTAGTGGGAGAGTTTTGGGCAGCACTGCCTGTACCCGGGAGAGGGGCAGCTGCCCGCTGTGAGCGGTGACCCTCTCTGCAGCCGGCAGCTCCCGGGTGGGCTGCTGGCGTCTTTCCGCTTGTAAGTAGGAGGATGGAGCCGAACCCTTAAACTGATTCGGTTACACCCGGAGGCTGCCGCCCGCTCGTTCCGATGCACGGTTCCAAGAAAGTCACAGGAAGTAATTAAATGGAAAAGGTCAGAGAACGAGGAAGTGTTGGTCCGCAGCCTTTCGCTGCTTGTGATGGAGCCGCGACGCCCTGCCCGAGCCAGGCAGCGGCTGCGTCCCTGGGGTGTCCCTGCCGCTCAGCAAACGCGCGCTTGATTTATTCCAGCGAGCCCGGAGCGCGCGTGCCAAGTGTTTGCAAGTGGGACTGGTCCCCCGGAGGTTTTTAACAAGCTGGGTTAAGTGGGATACGTCTCAGGCAGCGTAGTGGTTGCTGCAGTGTCATATGGGACAGGAAAATGTGGCGAGAGATCGCACCAGTGCTTTGGGGTGATGCATTTTTCCCATTCCAGGGAAAGAAAATGAAACTTGACTCATGCTCGTTTGTCCTTTTGCTGGTCTCAAAATCCCACTTCCCTCCATCGCTGAGCAGGGACCGGCGATGCTTGCTCTGAATACTGAGTCTATCAATATTGCAGTTTGCCCTTTACACTGAAAAAATAATTTCTTTCTTTTCTTTTTTTCCTTCATTTTCACCACGCTTTTGCCCAATACTGATGATTTTTCTGTAGCTGTCATAAGTGGCTCATTCAGCTAACTTCTTTTTTTTTGCTGCAAGCTTAAGCTGGGGAGGAAGGCATGGGACATGCTGTGTGTCATGACATTATTGCTCGCAAATAGGACAGGAAATGAAGGATTGCCAAAATATAACTGTTTATTTCTTGGCCTGAAAACATGCCTGTTTAAAATATGACATGTAAGCGGCTGCTTTGTTTGGTTACTGGGAGAAGTTGCTGTTTATAAGGGAATAATAGCTCTCTTGGATGAAGGATGAAAAAAAGGGATTCACCCTTTCTAGTTCTGTCTTGGAAGTGACTTGCAAAGGAGCTGTAGGTGGAAGACCTATGGAAGGGGTGTTTGGTCAGACAACTGGAAGGGGCACATGTGGGAAGAGAGTTGCCACAAGCAGGAGGGAGCCAGATTTTAATTTCTCAGCACGTTAGTCCACGCTATGGCTGCAGCTGCCTTTGGATAACCCCGATCCCGTATTGAAGAGGAGAAGCCTCAACAACCTGCCTTTGGGCCAGAAAGTGAGGTTTTTTGGCCAGGCTCTCCTCAGCAAGAAGCGTGGTGGGACGGTGGCGGTGGGATGGTGTTCAAGCGTGGCGCAGATGCCGCACCAGCAATGTGATCATCTTCGACCTGTTTTTGCAGCCTGTTTCTTATCTCTCTGGGGCGCACCCTCGAGCGTGGGTTAAAAGGTAGGCTTTATCTTCCCGTTTAATTAAATCCTGAGGCTGCAAACAAAAGTACGTTGTGCAGCAAGGCTCGCTGTTAACGTGGACTCAGTTCGCTGGTAGCTGGATTTAAACCACAAAATTGTTTCCCGTCGGTCAGCGAACCACAGGGAGATGATGGTAATTGTCCTTCTGGACCAGGCTGGAAAATGGGAGCAGAGGACCGAGAGGCAACTTAACTATTGGTTTCAATCCCTCCTTTTGCTCTCTTACAAATTCTGGCGTGCTTGAGGAATGGCTAAACTCAATTTCCTTCACTCCAGCATTTTAAGAATAAGTGATCTTCCAGAGGTATTAAACCTGGGAGAGACTTACTTCGAAAGTTTGAGTACCAAAAGGGTGGTGCAGGCAGTCGGCAGCATCCCAACAAAAGCAGGGTTGCACATTGATCTGGCCCATTGAATGGCAGCGCCCTGTTTCTGCAGAAGTTGAGATCCTGTGGCTCGTAGGCAGAGGTGCAGCTCTTGCTTTCTCCGCTGCTAGGACCAGCTTTGGCCATAGGAACTGTTCCCTTCAACAAATTAATTGAAAAATGTGTTTTGTTTTATTTCTCCTTCCCCCTTGCAAAAGATGTGCAGGAGAGGAGAGGGCAGAGATATCGGTAAAACTAAAAGTACAGCTCTGGAGACTGCGTTTTCGATAAATGCCCTGTTTGCTAAGCATAGCATTTGATTTTTGGAGGACTTAAACTTCTGAAGCAATGCAGAAATTTAAAAAGAAATAAGATAAGAATGGTCAGTTGACTAAAAAAGGCACAAATAGACTGTGGAGTTGATTGACAGCAGATGCGAGCCACAGCAGTCCCCATTTCTGTGGACTACAGAAGTGAGAAGCTGTTGTCACATAAATCCCGGCACTGGTAAGAGAGGTCTTCTCCAAGCCTGCCAGCAAGCAGAGTGGTGCAGCATCTCCCAGCACCTTGCTTGCACTGACCCTTTCTTCCCACCTTGGCCATGGGTCAACTTTGCTGACGGTTTCTAATACTCCTTTTTTTGTTTCTTTTCCACCCTATTGGTTTTCTGCCAAGATTTTGTGAGTTTTCTTTTCCCTCCTTCCCATTTCCCTACCCATGTCCACCCCCTTTCCTTGTCAAATTTCCTTTAATCATTTCTTTTTCTGGTGCTTGCTCAGTAACTGAAAACGTGACCCTCTGAAGCTGCGGAGAAACGCAGCTGGGCTGCACTGGCCACCTTCTTGATGCCTTCCCTTTGCGCCCAACCCTCACCTTCGGTTTTGCATCAGCTTTTCAGAGCGAAGTTTGGGTTTGCCCACATAGTTTCTCACGCTTCGTTTCCTTGCGCGGCAAAGCCAGCCGTCTGCTGGTCCCCTCCGCTTGGTGAGTCGAGGGTGGTGGGTTGCAGAAACACAGCTGGGGTGTGGGGGTGAGACCTGCTATTGCAGCAAGAATAGCAAAGCAATGCCTGAATACTGCGCTTCTGCCCGCTGGCGCAGTTGTTTTTAAGGTTTTTATCATATCAGCGTGACCATCGATGTTGGTACCCGCAAATACCATAGCGGTGCTCCTCACCTCTTTTCCTAGTCCAGCTTGATGTCAACCAAATGTTGCGTGGGCAGAGGAAGAGCATCTTCTTGAAGTCCAGGAGGATGTCTTCACTCTGTCTCATCGCTGTCCCTGCTCTAGCAAAGTCACCGGTGGTTATTCCTTCCCCTGCCCTGTACCCATGGCACCCAGGGAAGCGGGCTTGCCCTGGCACCCACTGGCCAGCTCTCTGTCGTGGGAGCTACAGCTTTGCCTCCATCCGAGGCTGGAGCAGCTCTCCGTGCGGAGCTGGAGATGAGGGGCTGTTCCCTCCTTCCACTCTGTTTCTGCGCTTTCCTGCCCGCTTTCTCCGTTTCGCTTCTTGTTTTGTGCTCTTTCATTTCCTTTCCCCTGCCCTCTTGGGCTTTTTTTATCTCTTGCTTATTTTATATCTATTCCTTCATGTGTCAGTCTTGTCTGGAAGCAGGACTTCTGCCATCACCACAACTCCTGGTGCAAACTAAACCCTGCCTTCTCCACTGGCAATATTTTCTCCCTAGCATCAGTGGTCTCCCATAACATACACCTGATGTAGCTCTTGGAGTGAAGCACTGTCTGCTTTATGCAGTAGAAGCAGATGCTTCACCTTAAAACTAAGCTGTGTTTCATCAAAAGCAGCATTACAAAGTGTGCTCTCAAGGCTGTTAAAAAACCTTTCTGCCAACAGCAGGCAATTTCTACCTGTTGCAGTAGGTCTAAGTGAGATTTAACCCAAATTATTATTTTTGTCTCCGGTCAGCTTGTTCTTAGGCTCTTTGAGTAACTTTCTTCTTTGACTTTTTTTGCTTGCAACTCACACTTCACAGATTATGTTTTGGGTATTATTTTTTTTTTTCCTCCCCTTTGTTCTCAACTCCAAAGTGTGCTGTAATCGGAGGAGAGATCTTGAGTCTATCAGCTGAGCCCAATAGCTGATGGCTATTCCAGCTAGGAAGGAAACTTCGTACTGGCAGGCGTGGGGAGGAGGGGTTATAGGGCTGTCTAACAATTTTACTTGATTTCCCCATCTGTGGTGTTTTCAAAAGTTAGACTGTGGAGTTGCCCACCTCCACAAAGTGCTTGGACTTTGATGGAGGTGCCTAGCAAGGAGAAAAGCATTTCATGGCCTGAAGACTACCGTGGTGGTGGAGCTTGTTCCTTGCTAGCTAGTGCTTTTTGTCCAAGGTGCTACAGAAACTAGGCAAAATGCAAGCCAAAAAATAGTGTCTTTAGTGAACTACCTAAACAATTGAATGTGGGTTTGGTTTTTTTTTGTTTGCGTGTGTATTAAATGGCCTTTCAAAAGTAACATGAGGACTTGTTACCTGTGCACATCTCTCTCTCTACGAACAAAAATGTGTGTCTCTTGTTGAGAGCAATCACTTCCCCCCCCCCTTTTTTTAATAGGAAAGTTGGTCACCGTTACACCTCTGCTGTTGCTCTTTGTGAGACTCGCATTGATGGCTCTGGGAGATGTGTTGTAAAACTTGATAGTGTCTTTTGATCTAGCGTATGGGAAACATGTCTCTCTGCTTGTAAGGACCTGCGCTGCTGTGCAAGGACAGGAGCATGTTCTGCACATGCACTCAAGTCCCAAGGAGGTCTGGAAACGCTTAGATTATTTTTTTTTTTAATTGCATTGTGCATATGTCCTGTTTGGATAGGTCCCATTACTTCTTTTTTTTGCTAGTTGAAAGCGGGTCTGAAGATAAGGCAGCTTCCCTCCCTGTGCTATATACATTAAAATGTTTAGCATTGCTTGCCTGTTTGGTTAATAGTTAGGAGCAAGATTAGTTTCCTTTGCAATAGCTGAAATACACTGAAGGTGTTTGCACAGCAGTCAGGATTTCAAAACGCTGTGGGAAATCATGAAGCTTCTTCCCTAAACACCGGAGCCTGTTGCAGCACCACGGTCTCGCGTACCAGCTCCTTCCTCGTCCTCCCCTCGCCTGCGGAAAGACAACATTTCTTAAATGATGTGGTTTTATAGGAATTAAGTCCATGCTTAGAATTAGTTGATGCCACTAGCAGCAATTAGCATCTGAGCTAAAGCACGTCTGTGTAATATTTTTTTTCTTTTTGAGTATCTAGACCATTTATGCTTTTTATTTATTTATTAATTCACATACTGGTGGTGGAAAGCACTTTTTAGTGGGGGGAACATGAGGTGAAAGAAGGCTCTCCCATAGCCTTGTGCATATCTGTTTCTGGGTGGGAGGGTCCTCCCTTTAGATACAGGCAACGCTCATTTTTCTGCAGCCGAAATGACTCCTCACCCATAGCACCTTGAGCAGGTCACTGCGGTGAGGGGGATGCTGCCCAGAAAGATGCCCTTCGTGCTTGCCCCCCCTCCATCACGCGCTTGCGCTCACTGAAAGCCGAGAGCTCAGCTCCCCTCCGCTTGCTGCATTTCTTCCGCTGACATGTCCAAACACTCCCGCCTGGGTTTTTAAGCGCTTGGAAGGCAAGCTGGCTGTTTACGTGGTTTTTATGAGTGGAAAGGTATGCCCCCAAGCTGATATAAGGTTACTAATGCTTCAAGTTGCAGCATATAGGGAAGCATGTGCTTTGCCTTGAGTTGGGACAAAATGAGGCACAGAGGGGTGAATAGCTGGGTTCGTGCCCCCGTAGCGAGCGGCAGCCCGGGCGGCTCGTCGCGTGCATCCTTCCTCCCCTGCAGCCCATCACCCTGCTTCTGGGCTGGGGTGCCAGGAGGGTACCACTGGGACGGTTGTTCGTGGGGTCTTTACAACATCTCTGAGGGCTGAGAAAAGAAAAAGTGTCCAGGTGTTAATACTGGAGAGCTACTTTTTTTGTTTTCCAGAAATCAAAGGGAAGCCATAATGAGCTGCTGGAAGGCATCGGCGGAGCTGGCGAGTAACCTGGGCCGCTCCTGCAGGGCTTCTGGGTCTGGGGTTGCAGGTTATTTACAAACAGTCTGGCTCTTAAAACTTACACAGAGATCAGAAAGTATCACCCACGTTAATTCAAAGCACGGTCAGAGTTTTTTCAGCTGATTAACTTAGTTTTTGTTCAATAGCACAGTTCCTTTAGTGCTCGGACCTTTGCATCTCTCCATCCTTTGCCCATACTGCATGGGTGGGAGTGCAATGGGGAGCCAAATGCCTAATTTTGCCTTAGATGCCCAATGCAGTGGGTCCTTGTGATGCTGGCAAGCGGAGAAATTCACCCTCCTCTGCTGCCAGGTTGGCTGTTCAAGAGCTGCATGGGAGAGCGCATTGCTGAAAGTGGGGGCTAGACCTGCCTTCTGCCATCTTCTCCACTGTTTTGGCAATGCAGCCACCTTATTTGATCACGTTTCTTAAAATCCAAGGTGCCCGATTCCTTAGTACTGATTTTTTTTTTTTTTTTTTTAAATTTTTGTTTTTATTTTTTAACTTTTATTAAAACCCCTGCTGCCTTGGTGGGGTTGGAGAGCCAGGGTACAGCCACCCCTGTTAGACCACAGCGTAAATCCCTGTATTTCAGAGCTTGTTATATGCCATGTATTTAAAGTGTGTGTATATAAATTACAGAAAAGCCACTGATACTTCAGCGGAGCATGCTTGTGCTTCTTTTTTTTTTTTACATACTGGTAAAATTACAGCAAAAACTTTATCGCTGGAGATTTATAGTGCTGCCAACATAATTCATCTTTGACTGAAAGTTGGCTTTGGAGGTGTTAAGCTGGCTGCAGCCCGTCATTGCTTTACATGTTGTTACTGGATATATGCAGTTTGCTGGCTGTAAAGATAGAAAGGTTGGGAAATTGTATAGACTTTTGTAAAATAGCAATTCTAATTACTCAGAATTAAGTTGCTTGAATGACCATGTGTTTTTAAAAAGGCATCTGATGTTTAGTTGAACTGGAGGAAAAACTTAGTGCAGAGCTTGTTTTCTGTGTTTAAAAACAAGAATAAAAGGCTGCAGTGCAATTAAGCTACTAGAGCTGCTTAAGGGAAAAATTTCCTGGGTGTTTTTTTTTTCCTCTGCAAGTATTTAGGATTTTGGTATTGTAATACTGCCTGAGAGCCCAAATGTTGAATGGCTGGAAAGTTATCAAGCAGTGCTGGAGATGAGCTTCTGCTTGTTGTCCAAAGGAAGTGAAATGTAGAGAGTTAGCTAGCTTGGTTAAAAAAATAAATAAAATAAAAAATTAAAGGGGGAGTGATAGGAGAGGGGGAGAAAGGGGACTAAATGCATTTTAAAGTTGCAGGTAAAAACCCAAACAGCATTATGTGTTATATAGACAATGATAACTTGCAGATTTTTCTGGGAAAAAACACATCAAGAACAACTGTAATTTTCCCGTATCTTGTCCACCTTAGTGACTTGGAGGTCAGTCCTGCTGAAGTGTGGAACTTCTTGTGAAGCGTCTACAGCCTCTGTACTTCTAAGGCACTGGGTATAAATATTGCAGGCAGGCAGGCTGGTGTGGAGAGGAGCTGGAGGCCTACAGAGAGCACAGTCTCACAAACGCGGTCAGGAAGTTCTAGAAATACCCCTTATAAACACTGCATCCTACAGGAAGAACCCTAAAGCCCAAATAAACCATTTCCCCCTATGTCTATGTATACATAAACTCTGCTGGTCTGGAAGATCTTATCAGGTCAGCGATGTGCCTTTTTACAGTAGTTCCTAAAACAAGTTATATGATAATATCAACTTTTTTTTTTTTTGAGCTGTTCGTCAGGTCTGTCTGTGCTTTTATCTGTTATTAAAAGTTCTGCATCTCCCTTGCCCTTACCCAGAAGTCATAAACCTTCCCAGGTCAGTTCGTCTGGATAAGTGACCATTTTTGGTTAAAATCCTTCCAAATGCAGAGTTGCACAGTTTGGTGTGGATGGGCAGAAGCAGAAGGAGGGTGGTTGAATTTATCGGTTCGACTTGATGTGTGTGTGTGGGTGTCTTCCCCCACCTAAAAGTTGTGCTTATATGTATGTGGTATGTGTAGAAATGATTAACAGACAGCAGATAAAGGAGAGGCAGAAATAGACTTATTTTGATGCCTTGAATTGAACTCCAAAAGTGTTTGTTGGTCCTGGAATTGCTGTGGCTGTCTTGCATGACGCTGGGCTGGACAATGTTAAAATATGTGTGCTTGCAGTACAGTGATGTTTTTACCCAACTTCTCTCCTGTGTTTGCCGGTTAAAAGTCTTATTACTTCTCTCCCAGTTTTACTCTTAGGTCCCAGAAATGCTTGTGTGCCCAGAGGCCAAGATCTAGCTGGGGTGTCCCAGTTTTTGGGTGTGGAGCTAGCAGTCGGTGCGCCTGTTGACCTCAGCCGTGCTGATCCTCCCCCAGCGAGCGGTTAAGGAGCCTTTCGAAATCACAGCCTATCAATGAAAAAAATTATGGCTTAACAAAGTCTGCCACCAACCACTCATTTGGTTTGGTTCTGCATGCATGCCTTTAAACAAGATCCCTGAAATAAATTTCCAGGGCGTACAGAAAAGCCCTCCCCTCCACCCCAAACCCCCATAAGCAACAAAGACTGTTCCTTAAAGTTAGCAGCCACATGGATTATTTTAGAAATGGTGATCATAAAGATCTATAAATTGAAACACAAAAAGCCCCATCTGAGGCATTTTTTCTCTTGGGCACGAGGGTTTGGGTATGGAGTGCCAAAATTCTGCAGTGCTTAGTGCCTCTGCATCCGTGTACCTCTGTATTTTCTTGTTCAGGAAAGCTCTAGGTGAATTGTAAACCGGGTTAATTTGTTGATACAATTTGCCATTCTGTACAAAAGTCATTAAAAAATATTTCTAGCAGCTTTGTTATTGTTGGGGGTGTTTGGGTGGGGTCTTTTTTTTTTTTTTTCCTCCTTCCCTTTACTATATCTCTAAGGAAGTGTGGGCCACCTTTATCAGAGTATTGGTGGAATAGCTTCCCCAACCTTTCATAAGGTCGAATAAAAAAACAAACAGTCCTCCTTATGGGAAGGAAGGGATGGGGAAAGAAGGGTGTTTGCGTACACTTTCCCATTCATGTTTTAAAAAGAAAATATATAAACTTCTGGAGTCTGTGCCCTGTAACTCATGCAATTACAGGAGTTGAGAGTCAGAAGCTTAATTTGCTTTCTCAGTGTTGACTTAAAGAAACAAAACTAAAGGGGAATAGCAGTGAGCAGGAGAGCACTTGCTGCTTTGGTTTTGCCTCTGTTGGACAAAATGCGCTTAAAGTTCTGCAGTGATTTAAACAATAAAATCACTAGGTGCTTTTACAAATCAGTTCTCTTTGGGTTATGAATGTGTCTAAAGTTTGTGTGTTGACTTGGCGTAAGATGATACAGAGGAAAATGTGTCCCTTGTTCCAGCACTTAAATTTTGAGATTTCAGTAAAATGCGTACCTTTTGTGCAAACTTTGTATCAAGAAAAAAAACAGTTAAATATTACTAGACTATTTCCCTCTTCTGCTTCCTCTCTGCTGCAGGAATAGGAGGAATAATTTTTCACAACATCATTTACCAGGTTGTGGTTCCACATGAGTCTGGTACCCTTCTGAAAATACTGGACTGCAAGTAGTACTTCCCTATTTGTGTTTTAAGGAGGAAAAAGTTGCTCTGATTTCTGTGCTTGGGGTATGAATGGTAGAGGTGGGGCTAGAAATGAGCATCCCTCGTTGGACCTTCTGCAGATGATCATCCACCTTGGGTCACTGGTGGTGAGACCTGGCTACCTGTTTATGGTATAGGAGCTTAAAGCAGCCAGGTGCTGCGTTTGTCCAACAGTAAAGCAACCCCTGTCCTCTAAGCAAGGGTGGAAAAACCCAGCTGCTTTTGAGAGGGGCTTCTGGATCTGCGGCCTCTGACCAGTCACCTGTAGAACAGTTGGAGACAATATATAACATATATTGCAACACTGGTGCAATTAATGCTATAAAGGACTCATTCAATGGACTTGCAGGGATCTAGCTGAAAACTGCTGCTGGTGGTTGCGGGGAGCAAACCTGTGCCTGGAAGAGGTTGTCTCTTCGGACGGTTAACATGAGCTGGCCTTCAGCTATGAACTGAGCATCAAAGAGAGATACTTCATGTCCTCCCTCATCTTTTTGTGAAAGTGACAGTCCAAATATTAGGATGCATTAAAAAATACTTGGTGAATAGCTACCAAAGCTTCTTTTGAATATGGTCAGTATTGGGGTTTTTTTTTGCAGTGTATGTGGAAGTAAACATCCCTGCGTGCAATGGGAGCAGCGGGGAGAGAAGGGAAGGCTGGGATGACAGAGAAATTTGTTGGCTTAATTGGTGAAGGGTCGGCAGAAAAGGTGCTGATGTTTTTTGTACTGATTCATTCCAGTTTGTGGGTTTATAAACTTTCCACAAAGTGAACCTGGGCCAGTTAGGGTCACCTCTTGCTACAAGGGGCATGGGAAGGTGGTGACTGTATTTTTCTTAGACCAGCAAAAGTGAATCTTCTCTGTGCTGCAGACACTGTCTTCCAGTGCCAGATGGTGTGCGTCTTCCTTGGGTTATCGGTCAGAGGCTTGTTTCTTATCAGGTACACAGCACCTCCTGACTTTTTTCTTACCCATTAAGCCTAGTATCATGTCTTATTTTCTGGCTTCTGGCAGAGTGCAGATGCCCAGCAGTGTGGCAGGATAGTGGGGGATGTGCTGTTCACTTCAACCCCAACTGCTAGTTCAGGCCCATACTCATCGCCTTGCACACTCAATGCCACCCAGATGCATGATGCCAGTGCAGGTGCATGATGCCAGTGCAGCTTCAGGTGACTCCAGAGGTACAAGGACAGCAGTTTTATGCATTTGCTTGGCAGCACCAAATTGTCATAATGTTTGCAGAGGAAAGCCCAATTCTGCTTTCTTCCATGAAGCAGTGGGGAGCACAAGGTCGCACTGAGCCCTTATTTGCAAAATAGCCTGAGCGAGAGGGATGCTTTGGGTTTAGCTAGTTCTTTAACTGGAAGAGGCTCCCAACAACTACTAACCCAACCACTCTTTTAAGCTGTCATTTCCTTAAGTGGAAGGAATAAATACTCAGCCCCTTTCCTCTGCTTCTGCACGTGACTTTTGTCAGCAAGAAACTTCTGCTGCTCCCTGAACTTCAGAGTAAAACGGGCTCCTCAGGACAGAAGAGGGAAACTCCTTGAGAGCGCTCTCCAGCGCTGAAATGCACCGTATAAAAGCACGTTTGTACATTTTGTTACGCGATGGAATTCCTGGCCCTGCCCAGCCTTAAGTAAATAGCCAGGGAGAGACGACTGAAGCATGATGGATGGCTGCGGTTGGCGAGGAAAGGCGCACGGCGTGGAAGTCCACGGCGCAAAGCAAACGATAAAGGGAACTGTGCCGCGTTTTACAGAAGTGGTGTTGTCTTAGGAGAAAACTGTCTGGTGCCTAAAGCTAAGCTCAAGGTCTCTTGCTACAAGTACAGAAAATGCAGAAAGGTTTTTTCCAATCCATAGGTAAATTTTCCTGTTACATCATGCATTTCAAGACACTTGACAATGATAACTCTTCATCAATGAAAGGAAGTAATCCATTGGAGTCCTTTGCTGATTTGATGTTTAGCTTCAAATTCTGGACAGAAAAAAAACTCCAGAAGTTTAAAATCCTTTTCTACAGGGTGCATAATATAAGGTCTAGGGAAGTCCTACCTATAGATTGCCTGAGATGCCCTAGGTTGGTGAGATGGCAGAAAACCAAGCAGGGTTTTCCTTGGATGGCTGCAATAGGAATGTGCCTGGCTGAGCAGCTGGTTCAGGCATCTCTTGCTGTATAATTCATGAAGGGGATTTAGAAACTCCCTTGAGAGTAAAGGTAAATTTTTAAAACCCAGAGAAAACTCAAGACTGGAGAGAGGGGAAGATGTGGCTTCTTGGAAGGTGCTGCGTTGCAGGGACCGTGAATGCTGCTGTGCAAGAGTTTCTTTGCTTAATTGAATAAAAGAAGTTGAAAGGTGGTGCATGTTCACAGACTGTACAGGTTCTTGCTATTTTATATTGAACTTCAGAAAATTGTAGACCTTAAGTATGGGGAAGGAAATACTTAAAGGCTAAAATCCAGTCTCTGTATATTAGTTTTATTTTGGAACGTCTCAAATACAGGAACTTCTTTGCAGGAATGTGGCTTTGTCATTCATGATCTAATTAAAATGCTAAATACATTAACCTCTTTTGTGCTTAAGGAAGATATTTGCTTCTGTTTGTGGTAAATTCCCTCTGCAGGATTGCCTTAATTTTGTCAAGAGTGGCTTGTTGTAAAGGTCAGAAGGTGGTTACCGTCTTCCCTCGGATCAAATGTGTGCAGGCAGACATGGAAAAAGTCCCTCTGAGATTGGTCTTTGTGGTTTTTCATATAAAAATACACAACAACCCAGCACAGGGATATATAAGCTTGCAAGAAACCTGTTTATATAAGAAGGTATTTCCCATGTGTTTGGTGACTGGGAGGTGGCTTGCAGATACAGTCTCCTGCCCCAGTGTGGGTGGCAGCCTCTGCGAGGCCTTTGTCACACCCAGCAGTTGTGACAGTTTGAGGATGAGGATAGCAATGGGCTCCCTGAGCGTGTCGGTGCAGAAATGCATGGTAGCTTCACAATTTTGGTAGCTTCACACATTGTGCAGGCTTTTTCCCCATGTTGTGTAGCACAGTGGTCTTGACTTACGTTGCCTATGGCTGTAGTTCTAGTTTTGTGACTGCTTTTTGCCATTTAGCGCTCCTCTGTGTTATAGATCATGCATAAATTGGTCTGCCCATGTCTTGGAGCAGGACTGTGGCAGAGTGGATTTTTATTTTATTTTTATTTCTTTAGTTAGGCAGTGTGCTGAACATGTTCTTCCTTTCGGCTAAAATTAAACCTTCTCCCCACCCCAAGCTGTTGTCCCACCCTTGGACTTCCACCACGAGAGGCATGAGACACATGCAGAGTACCCCATAGGTTGGTGTGATGTTTCAGTTAACTATTAAATTCTTTAGCCTGGGATATGACCTAATTAAGCTTGAAGAGCATGCTTGCCCCAGGTGTATAGAAAGCCTGCCCGAACAAGCACTGGGACACCAAGCAAAAACTACTCCATATCAAAGGAAAAGCTTAATTTTAGCCTTACATATCTAACTGGGATGTAGTACTTTCAGCAGCCTGTGGATGAGGGTTATTGCCTTGCTGGCTGCTAGCGGGTTAAAGTCAATAAAAACTGGTTTTTGGAAACGGAATGAGTGCCACCGGCCTCGTAAGAGCTGTCCATGCCCATTTCACAGCAGTGTTTCAGGAAAGTGAACAAGGAGCTGTTTTGAGCTCGCAATGCCGCTTGCTTGGCAGAGGGTCCCAAGGAAGTCCCGAGCGCTATCCAGGAGCAGGATTTTTGGAATAGTCCCCGTACCATCCTCCATACTGGCAACAGCTGGTCATCATAGGCATGATGGGCATCTAAGGTCTCTGGCAACAGAGCCTAGCCTTCCCTATTGCTACCTTGGTTGGCAAGAGAGCCCACAGTCTCTAGGTGCCATGGAAAATTTTAAGCTGCTTGATAATTTTTTTTTAATTATTATTTTTTGTTTTATTTCTGATGTCATTGGCATGCATCTCTGACTTTCTGAAGTAACCACGGACCTCAAACACTGGTTGATTTAATGGATAAGGTGAAAACGCCCCATGCAGCTGGGGCTGTGCAAGGCCAAGAAGCTGTGAGATGCCCCAGAAGAAGAGATGCATGATGCTTTTAGCATCAGCTGTTCTTGTGCACTGTCTGCTCTGTAACCACGGTCACCAAAGCTTGGAAGGGTGCTTTGGACAAGGCACACATCATTTTATTGTGCTTTTTTGTTACTTCATGCTATTTTTATATGCTTTGAAGAAAGGGACTTGAAGAGCCAATCTAAGACTTCTGAAAGTATCTCTTGAGTATTGATAGACGATGGAGAAAAACAGACTGTTGTATTTTGCTAATTGGCTGACACTTGATGAACTGCCTTAATGGCAGGAGTCAAAGTTTAGAATTTTTGTGGAAGTATTGTCCATTTTTTTTGGTAGCTCATTCCTTCATCTTCATCTAGAGCAAAGAAGGGTTGAAGCCAGAATATCTGGGTGTCATTTCATGGCTGAAATGACATTTCTGGGTGGCATTTCAGGGTGCAAAGCACAGGGACCCTTGGCAAGCGCCCTGTACGGGTGCAGCTTCTCACCACCACCTCAAATACTTAATTAGCCGGAGAGCGTGAACTTTAACAGCACTCTTGATAGTGATTTCCTAGAAGTCAGCGCTCAAGGGCTCCGTCTGTCTGCTGTTATTCCAATTTCTGCTTGTAATTGATGTGAGTTGTTTAACTACCAATACCATCAGTTAACGTGAGGAGCTGTGAGGTGGTGTAAAACATTTTGTCGTGCAAAACCCTGGTACACTAACACACGTGAGAGACAAAAACGAAAAATTAGAAAAGATTAGCAGCTGGTCTCCTTGGATGTGCAGCAGTTCAGCAGGATTTTAATGTAAGTAATCATTTGAAAAGGGAATGTGAATTGGCATAAGGCAGGTACCTCCTAGCTAGCCTGGCTGGCTCAGGTGGGTTTTTGAGCACAGACCTTTGCTTATCCTTCATCATCAGGGAGTGTGTCGATGCGCTTTACGCCACTGTGGCAGCACTGGCATTTCTCTAGGCAGGAATAATTTGTGTGAACTGAAATTCTAAATTGTTTCAGAGTTAGACCTTTGCTTCCCTGATTTTTACTGCCATTTAATTGACCATACTGTCGCTATAGTTGGTCGCTGTCCTAGCTGATACGTACAAAACCAGAAAACATGTGGCTTGGTGTATTCTGTGTCAGGCAAATAGCAAATGCTTAATATTTGATGCAATATAGAGATACTTATATATCTATACAAATGTTCCATACAGGAAGCATAGAAATAACGTCGAGTTCTTCAGTGCAGTTGTGGTAGAGGTCAAATCCAAGTGGAAAGCTAGGTTGATAGTATTGTACTTGATTTTTTTTTTTTTTAATGTAGATCGTTGTCCTCCATAGTTAACTAACATCTGCTAACTAACATGGAAACTTAATTGTATTTCCTAAGCGATGAATGTCCTAGTTAAAAGGGATCACTTCCAGTGGACAAAAATAATTTAACAGTATATGGTACTAAAGAGCAAAGTGACAAGAACATTTCAGAAGCATAAATATTTAAACAAACCTTTTTTTTCAGTTTAAATTAAACTCCATTTCTGTAGTTATGGCTTTCCGTGCTCTGGGAATTCTGTAGACAGATGTGAGCTTAATGCAGCTATTAGAGTGGCATTCCATACATCTGTGTAGCATTGGCTGCAATGGGAATGATCTAGATTTTTTGCAGGCTTTTGCAAGAAGGAGGTGAAGAAGTTGCTTCAAAAAGTTTCTGGATGAGGACAAATTGATGTGGTGTCCCTGTCCCCTACTGTCCCTACCTCCTTTAATAGCAGAAGACCCCTGGGCAGTGCTGTGCCTCAACCCAACTCACTTAAGTAAGATAACTTATTTATAAGATGTGACATGAGTTTGAGGGCTCCTTGGGATGCCACCATAAGCTAGCACAAGATGTTTCTGGGATGGAAGAAAAGGTTAGTGCCTCTGGACAAAGCAGTTGTGTCTGCTCAGCTTAGGTGACTTGCAATGGTCTGAAAATAGTTGTGCCACCAAGTTGTTGTAGAAGCAGTGGTTGGCTTCAGCACATCCCCGCTGCATCCTTGGAGGGACTGTAATTCACGGTGACAGCAGTTTTATTTTGATTTTAATAAAAACCAAGGCAGGAGAGTCCAGAACAGCTTTTCTTGATAGTTTCTGTTGGTGGCAAAACCCTTCATTTCCAACAAGTACAACCTTAATATTGAGTATTACAGTAAATATACCGAAATACGTATCTGGAGGGAGCGCCTTCGTCCTGTGGCTGTGGGGGGAAATGCAACAGCAAAATAACTTGATTTATTGGTGTCACCTACAGCGACACACTGTCCACACAGCGACAGCCCTTTTGGTGACTTGTAATGACTTTAAATGAGGTGAAAACTGAATAACAATGTTGGCTAGGGAGGCAGCTAATCCATAACATGCAGGATGGCCTTCCCAGACTGACAGCTCTGGGGACCTGGGTGAGGAAGCTCTCTGCAGCTGCTTTTGTGTAGAGAATAGTGTGACCTGCAGATGGAGGCTTTTGTGGTATCTTAAGCTTCAGAAAAACAAATATTCCCTCAAAATAACATAAAAAAAATAAACTTCCACTTCTTCCTGTTTTTATAGTTAGCTTATTTCCTCAGTCTCATGGTTTTGTATCCAGTACTGTAGATTATTAATCTTTGGAGGATCAGGACTTTCATAGAAATATTTCCTGTACATGTTTATCTGTCTCTTTAACAAATTAGTATCTCCTTGTTCTCTTCTGAATTTTCCTGCAAATAATAGGAAACTCTACCTCAGTAATAAGGCTTTTTGCTAGAAAAAATATCTAGATGAATCACTGCCAGGGGTTAAAGTACCTTTTGTATGACTTAGTCGATGGCATCCTTTAGGACGTCTGCAAGTAGCCCCAAATTCCAGAGGTCACTGTGTTGATTTTGGCGAAGCATTGTTTCAGCTAAACTTCATTTATTTGGTTGTAAGTGCATCTGGAGTCTCCTGTCGAAGTGTTACCTAGACTCCTAGAAGAGGAATGCTGCTACATCTAGAGCTTGTTTCGAGACGGCCACGGATTTCCACCTAATTTATTAGCAAGGTGAGCGTTGGCCATTAGTCAACAGAGGAGTGCCTGTTTTCTACATCCAGCTCTTGTGTTGCCTTGTTATAACAGGATGGAGGCAATCTTTTCAACCACTACAATACTAGCTTTTGTTACTTTTAGCTAATCTCAGTTCAGCTTTTAAATACATGCATTAAATGTGTGCATTTAAATATATTACTCATAAAATGTGCATGCATGCACATGGGGATGGGAACTCAACTCCCATGTTCTCTAGGGACTCATTACAGCCCGAGCGCATCTGGACAGGCTGAAGCGAGGATGCAGTTTCTCCCTTCTACCTCAAAATTGATGGTATGCATCTCCAAGGGAGAGCGCTGGATTGGGATGAGTAGCTGGCTTTCTACCTTGGCTTTCTATTTCTGATGGAGCTGTCATCATCTTGACTCTGTTACTGAATCCGCTGAAGCTGGGTCTGTTACGCTGCCTGTAACTCAACGCTTGTGCTGGCACCACCTCGGGTTTCCATGGCACACCCTGGACTGCATCAATATCCACAGCATCTTTAGAGCGTTGGCCTGGTAGCTCCTCCAGGGCTGTCCCCATGGTGGAGGAAACATGGGTTGGGCATCTGCCTTATCATGGTGCTTAACATTAATAAAATGGCATCCCTGAATGAAGAAGCAGCTTGTGGGTCCTTCGCGGCATAAACTTTTGAGTTGCCCCTTGCCCCACCTTGCAGATTAATATAGGAAATAGCACTTGATCAGACTTAGAAAAGCTTGGGGGGGTTGGGGGGTGAGTTGGGGTTGGGGTTTGTTTTGGTTTTTTTTTTTTTTTTTTTTCCAAACAACTTGACAACTTGTGATTTCTCATCATGGTGCGAATTCTTTAGCAAAGCTCGTATTCAATTTGCTTTTGGGCAATGCGTGCCTATTTCTCTCTCTTAGCATGCCGTAACACCATCGCTGTTTTCTCTGAATATTAATTTCTAGCGGACAACAAGGCCTTGCAGAGCAGTCTTGGCATGTTGCGCTTCCGCCACTGTCTTGTCTGGGAGCCAAAACATCCCGCTGGAGTGCTGGGCGCAGAGCTGCCCTCCCTCTGCATGAATGCAGCGGAGACCCATCTTTAGTCCAAGGCTCTTACTTTCTAAAATTTCTCCTGCTCCAAGATACTAGTGAACATAGTGGCAGAGGCAGGTAAATCCTAAGCAAGGAAGCCAGAGACTCATAATGTAACTGGATGAAACCACCTTAAGGAAAACGAAAACCAAGTTAGTAGAAGTGCATGTTTACCCTCCTGTCGATTTTGTGTCCTTGGTAAACAGGAATTAAAACCTTAGTTAAATCTGAGTTTAAGGGGAGAAAGAAAATTAAGCTATTTTGAATTGAGATAAACACTTGTGGTTCCATTGTCATCTGCTGAACATGCGTAGAGTGCTTGTAACACAGCTTGAGCCAGTGAAAAACAAGTGGGAAGCTGGAAAAAAAATCAGGGTATATCTTCTTCGTCCTTTCTAGAGGTTACCTTAATAACTTATTGGGGGTGGGCAAGGTATAGATGGGGCTTTGCCCAAAGATAAAAAGATAATTATTTTCATCTCACAGATCTTCAGCAAGAGGGTAATGTTGCTTATCTTCAGCAAGAGGGTAATGTTGCTTTTCTTCAGTATTCATTTTTTGATGGTTTTAAACAGAGTGTTGTGGCCTGTTAAATGAATAGACTTGCATAAGCTGTTACTAGGTATTTTCTAAGCTTAGCAGCTTCTTTGGCCTTGTGTGGGCCATTGATGTTCTGGTATTCCCCAATTAAACCTGGAAGATTTGAGATTGCAGCTCCCAGCTGATACTAAGTGCACCAAATGCCTGACAGGAACAGGATGAGAAGCTCCTTCGCCATCTATGCTGCTCAAAGAAAAGACCATGGGAGGCTTCGGTCACCTGCAGATATGCCAGAGGACACCAACTGTCCCTAGGCAGACATACCTAAAACTTAACCTTTTTGGAAGGAATTGACATGAAAACACGAACATGCAGCACATGGAACAACTCATCCTCACCCATCAGAGTGAGAATATGGGATGACCCCAAGGTGATCTCCACTGACTGACTTCTCTGCCATATGTGACCAAAATTGCTCTTGCCAGTGATGTATTCAGCGGGCACCTCGCACCACCGTATCTTCTAGCATTTAAAAGATCTGCCTATTAAAACAGAGCACAGGAAATATAAGTCATTAAATGCGAGTGACACTTGTGACCGGGTGAAGGATGGTGGTAGGAAGAGAGGCACACAACTCCCTGCAGCTTGAGGAAACGCTTGTTTGTTTGTGCTTTTTTCCAAAGCCCTTCTGCTTTGCAAGGGAAGCGGCGGCAGAGATGTAAACAGGAAAGCTGGCTGCAGGGAGAACAAAGTAGAGGTTGGGAGATGCGCACAGTTGGCTGCAGGAAACTGGAGGTATTGGTGAGAAATCTTTGGTCACTATAGGATTTAAATAACAACATCAGAAAGCTGTGCAATAGTTAATGCCAGGGATCCCGATACAGGGCAGGCATACTCTATGCAGGAGGGGAAACTGGCCCCATATTATTTCTGTGCTCCAAAAGAGGCAGACTGCGAGGATCGGTACCCTAAATTAACAATAAAGTAATGCCAACACTACTAAGAATCAAGGCAGAGTCATAAGGATTAAACATCTTCCTTTAAGGCTATAAAATAGCAGCTTCTTCCCAAGAGCAGTGGAAAGAGCTGGACAAGGTACGTTTTAAGGGCAAGATAATGTTTTACTAACGCTTAGAGGAGAGGCAGAATGATCTTGAAAATTTAAGCTGGTCAGATTAAGTCAGTCCCCAGCAAAACAGGGAGCTGGCTGAGAGGACGTGCAGTCAACATCAACTTCAGTGTATGAGCTTGGAGCTGGTCAACACACTTTTTTGGAAGTTTTCAGTGGATTTAGAAACGTAGATGGGTAAAGGTTATCATATCATGGTGCTTGCCTCATGGTCTACTGTATCTTGCTGCCTTTGCAGGGGCATTTAGCATGAAGTATTGAGTCCTCACATGAGGGCTTTGTGAAAGATAGTACCAACCCTCGGAAAGAGCAGAAAGAGTGATCTGAAATCTAGAAAGAAATTGGAGAAGACAAGAAACTGGATATATGTGGTCTGGGGTACACCTAATTAGTCTGGGAGTACTTGCATGGGAAAAATTTTTAGCCTACTGAAAGGGAAAGCAAAGATGCAGTGGTTAGAAGTTAAAAGAAGATTCACACTTAAAAAAAAAAAAGGTGGTGGTTTTTCTTTTTTTTTGGAATATCTAGATTAAACCTGAAATGAAACAAAAGTTTGATTTAGGAACAATCAGCCAAGTCAAGCTCTTCAGCCTGTGTTATGAGCGATTGGTTTTGTCTAGAGCTCAGAGGCATGAATCCACCCGCAGCAGTGATTGATCTTGGCTTGTAGAGGCAAGGAGCTCTTCAGGTGGTTGAGCTCTGCCATCTGACCCATCCAGGAGATAGTGATGGCGGTGCAAGAAAAACACAAATTCAGATGCAAACCGTGGACAGGCAGGACACCAAAAGCACCACTCCTTTGAACTAAGTATTTAAGCACCTAAAAAGGAAGGAGGAAGGTCTTGGGGTTTTACTAGCCTTTTTTTTTTTACCAGTTTTTTATCAAGAAAATAAAAATTCACAGCCTGCCCTGTGATGATCGAATCTGTGCTACATGAGTGCAAAGTACAGGGTTCAATTTCCTGGAGTGTATGACAGCTGTTTGTCCAGGTATCAATTAGGAGCTATGGAGGAAGGGTTTAATTAGAAGAGAAGCAAACGAGGCTTTTCCGGCGTGGAGGAGCTTGGTGCATGTCATTTGTGTAACCTCTCTTCTGGTCATGGATGTTTATTTGGAGTCAAGTTAGACGCTCTCGGCGGCTTTCCTTTGATCTGTCTGCAGGAAAATGAAATCCACATGGCCTCCACCCAGAACCTTTCTGCATCCTGGATGGAAATACCCATCTATGCTGGGGTCTTTTTTTTATTGTCATCCATATGTACAAAGGTTCATTCATTTATGAGAATGACGTGTCTGTCCAAGGTCTTAGCTTTAAAACACCCAGAAGAGAAAAACGGTTGTTGCAAGCTGTCAGTCACCTGGAGATGGACTTTTGAAACAGATACATAAAGAGTTGCCTTGGTTTGCACAGTTTGAAATGGCAAAGAAATGCTGCCTCCAACTTGCCATGCTCATTTAGCATCTCTGTAATGTATAAATAGGTTGTGCCTTCTATAGGACCTGGGATTGTACTATAGGAATGATCTGGTGCCACAGAGACACCTGCACTAGTCCAGCTGGGACGATGGGCTCCCAGCCTGGGCCCTGAACTGCAAAGCACTTGCTGCCGGGCGTTAATGGCAAGATGCTCCCGCTGTGCTGGTGGTTTGCAGCTTGCCAGAGCCAACTGCAAAAAGAGATGGATCCTCTCTGTTTCAGATCAGATGATGTCTACAAGATATTAAATACTGCAGCTTTCCTCTTTCCTTACTTTTACTGGAGTACTTGGGGTGCATTTGTGTTAGGAAAGCATCATGCTCAGTGATGCTTAACATCTGGGTGAAGTCTACGCTGGGAAATGCATAAGCAGAATCGAGCTGTACTGTGACCAGAACTGCTCCCACATGGGCTTTTATGGACCATCTATCCCCCAGCAGGCCCCTCAACTGCTGAAGCACTATTCAGCTGTACTTTTAATAATACCTTGCTTTTGTGCTGGCAGAGGTGTGTAGCATGGGAGAGCCTTACTCCAGTTTCATGGAAAATAGGGAAAGCATGGTAATGGTAGGTAGGGAGGAGCATTTCAGTGCTCCTGAATATTCAGCAGCCCTAAGCACATAATAAAAAGTTTGAAGTCATTCCTAAGGATCAGCTTTTCTGCCCTTTTTCCTATTTCTGCTATACTTCCAGCTCTTCACCACAATGTGACTTGAATGAATGCTGTACTCAAGAAAACTTGTGGGCAACAAGGACAGCGTGAATGAAACGGATGTCTCTGAAGTGCTGGACAAAAAGCTACAGTGACCATGTCTATGAAGTCTTTTGTTGGGTTTTGTTTTGGTTTGGGTTTTTTGTTTGTTTGTTTAAATTAAAACAAAAATGGAGAAAAACAACCTTCTTTACCTCTCACAAGGCACAGTAAACAATGTTTAGGCAATATTGCTATAGCAGATCTTGAATGCTACACCTGAGGTAGGGCCTGGTGTTCCCAGATGATGAGACGTTCCAAGTTTCAGAGTGTCCTACACGGACCTGGGGCTGCAGATTCTCAGAAGCCTATGCTGTGCTGAAATTATGGGCCGAAACATCTTTTTGCCTGGTTCATAAGCTGTCAGGGCTTGGTCTTGTGCGCTGTGTTTATGTTGTGCTGCAGAAGTTCAGCCCATTAATACGACTGGCATTAACGAGGTGACGGAATTTCATTCTCTTAGTCACAAATATTCCAGCAGCTACAGTGAAAACGGGCTCCTCTTGCTCCAACCACAGTCTCGGCTCTTTGAACCATGCTTGTAGTTGGCCGGCAAGCAGCAGAAAGCAGATCCACCACGTTGTTGGCTCTCCAGTTGCAATGTTTACTTTAGATTTCCAATAGCAAAACCCTGTAGTAGTGCATCCCACTGGAAACTGGGAAAAATGTTCACATATTACCAGTCCAAGCTAGGAAATGCACAAAAGCTCTGCAGGATATTTTACTGTAGCACCAAGCTAGTAGGGATGGGTATGCTAAGGTGTACTGGACAGGGCAGTATTTAAGGCGGAAAATAATAATAATAATTAATGATGATAATAATAAAGTGCAGCAGCATTGCCAGCCCTGGAGCTGAGGTTTGTTAGCTTAGCCTTAAGTTTAAAGAATATTTGCAAAAGCAAGAACTTGGCCAGTGATTCAGTTGATGCTCACAACTATCCAGTGACTTGATAACTGCTTCCCTTCAGAGAAAACCCTTGGGAGCAGGGCTTGAAGCCAACTGAATTGGGTGGTGGTGGTTCTTCTTGACTGATGCAACAGCTTCTCGGTGTAGACGGAGGGCCAGGGCATGACTTCCTTCAGTTGCATCCATATGGATGGAGCACACTGTAATGTTTATAATGGAGAGCTTTTCTGTGTCTTACATTTTCACAGGCGGAGCGTTTCTCCCTACGTGCTCCTGATCCCAGCAGCCCAGCAAACAGGTGACTTAGCAGAAAATATCCAAGTCATGGCTCAGCCCAGCCATGTGAGCTGAGCTACCCTGTGGCAGCTGCAAAATTGTGTTAGCTTTATGGCGTGATGGCTTTTCCGCGTAAACCCATCTTTTGATGTGTAATGCTGGAATCATGTTTGCTAATGGTGTTCCTCTGTAATCCGCCTTATGTTGGTGCTCAGGCCCGGGTCTCGCCACGTGCTGTGCTTTGAGTTTCTAAGAGGACCAGTGGCGGGGCTGGTCTGTGGAGCAGTGGGAAGGCAAGAAAACAGGGAAGCTTTGGGGAGATGTAACCGCTCAATCTGTTGTTTCAAAACATGATTACAACACAGCTTATTCAAAGATAGTTTTGTCTTACACTGGGAGGCTAATTTCATCTTCTCCTATCCCTTGGGAGAAAAACTTTAGAAACTGGACTTGCAGCAAAAAGGGCCAGGCATCTTTCTTTAATTTTTCTGGCTGATGTTGCTTTGGACTTGTGTGCTGACTTCTTGCTGGAGACAGCTGAGGACAGAGCTGGTGGGCGCTGTGTTAAGCATTTGAGAGTAAAAGCGGTGCTGCTGCAGAGCTTAAAGAGGAAAGCAAGGCAGCAAATCCTGGTGCATGTAGGTAGGAGTTGTGGACTGGGGATGTGCAATTAAAATTTTTAAAAAAAAAATTTTATTTTTTTTTTTTTTTAGTTACTTGCATAGCAAAATGCTCTGACTGGCTAATGAGTTACCCTGTGGTTGCAAATGCATTTCTACCAAAACAGAATACCCCTTGCCCATTAAATTAAGGAATTTTTTATGTTGTGTATTGAAACAGGGTAAACACAGCCGTCGCTTGATTCCACTATAACAAACTTAAAATGCTGCTTGTTGCCTTCAGCCTGGCCTCGGCCTGTAGCTTGAGTCCGTTGTCGTGACAAAATACAGCCAAGCTGTGAATAGGTGCCTGCAGCTACACCTGCACATGGGCTCACTGGATGCTGGAGAGAAGCAGCAAACAAATGCTTCTGCCCTGGTGACTCGGGATGTCCTCAGTGTCCTCCATGCAGCCTGGTGTCTGTGTACTGAAACTGGGTTCAAGCCTAGGTGGTCTCAAGCTCAGTGTTTCTGTGGTCCAAGCTTGAAGTTTTCAAGAGCGTGTGTGATTTTAGATTATTATGTCTGTAAAATGGGGATGCAGCTTTCCTAAAGGATGCTTTCAGGCAGCATCCCCTCAGCCACTATTCTCCATCCTGGGAAAAAGGGATTTTTGCCCCAAATTGAGGTTAAAGCAGTTTGGATTTAAGCAAGGCAGAAGCAGCTGAGTCTGGAAACACTTAAATTAGCTTTTTTCCCCCCTCTCCTGCCTAATCATTAGCGTAGATTAGTTCAGAAACCGGGCAAGTATTTTTAGAAGCTGCTTTCAGAGCCCCAGTGTCACAATTTTTATTCTTATTGTTGGTGCTGTGGCAGTTCTTGAGCAACATTTCTGCTTTAAAAAAAAAAGAGAGGGCATTTAGGGATGACCATATAACTTTTTTTTGGGGGGAGGGGAGGGATACTGGCGGAGTGAGGAGTTAAAGCAGTTATGAAAGTTTTTGAGCAGCAAGGGGGCACTTGAGACCAACTGCCCAAAACGAAGCTCGTGCGTAGGGATGTTGCTGTGTTGGCTGGCACTTCGGTTGCGTGGGCTGCCTGCAAAAGGCATGGTATACAAGGACCTATAGCTGATATTTATAAATACCAACTTGTTGCAAACTGGAAGTGTTTAAAAACCTTTTAAAAGCTGTGATGGAGACAGAAGCATCAGGAGGGCTGAGTGCTTCCCCCAAGCCTACTGAGTTGTTTGGACCCTTGGTCCCAGCGCTGCGTTAGCAGCTTTTGGGGAATAAAGTGCAGCCAGGGTTACCGGAGGAGATGACGCCCACTTTCAACTTTGGACCTGTTTGCAATCCTGGGTGAGCAGGCGACACGCCTGCCGGTCTGGTGCAACCTCTCGGCAGCACGTTTGCTCTGTCAGCCGCTGCGGAACTCCCCCGTTATTAGTTTATGGTGGTTGTTACCGTAATTATTTTATTTTTTTTCCAGCCTATAACCGGGGTGGGGAAGCAAGGATCTTTGGTTGGTGCGTGCGCTTGTGCTCTCCGAGCCGGGAGGATGTTGCGAATGAGTAATGGTCCGGCCAGGGCTGTAATATGCAGAATACCTCTGGGATGACTCACCCGGTACAATGCAGCACATCCCTCAAGGAGACTGAATCACGCATGGGGGGAAGCCGCTTCCTCGGCAGCAGCCAGCTGGGACGCGGGACAGCCAACACCGATCCCTTTTGTTGGGAGGCTGGTAGTGGCAATGATGGTAAAACGGAGCAACCTGGGTGTAAAATGTAGAGGAAATGGCATCCCCCAGCAGGTATGTGTGTGTGTGCTCTCGCTGTGTGTAATTTCATATTTTTTCACTCTGTTTATTTTTTTTCTTCGCTTCCCTTCGTCTGCCCCCACAGCCCTTCTGAATCTTTTCTAAATCAGCATATAGTTTATTAGTGAATATGTATGACTTCTTCTGTGAAACATAGGCTTTCTTTTACAATTACATACAGGTTTTTTTCAGAAGTAATAGTTTAACGTGCACCCTCTTAAATACTGAGAGGAAAATAGATGCTGCCTGGGAAGCTGGTTCCCTTGATGACCCTCTCCATGGATGCTTATTGGGGTTGGGGAGGGTTAAAGAGAGGTGGAAGGCAAACTCCATGGGCGTGCTGGTTTTAATGTAGTTAAGAATGTCTTCTTTTCTTTTCTTTTTTTTTTTTAAATGCATTTACCTGGCAAAAGATAAAACCCCTTTATATTTAGACCACAGTTATCCTGCTTATTCCATCCCTTCTCCTCTGAAATAGATTCAGCTGGAACCGAGTCACAGAATTTTTTTTTATATTTGCAAAACATTGTCTAGCCTTTGTGGTTGTATCATACGTGTCAGGGAGGATGTTTACAGGGGGATAAATATATTCTTCACTCATCAAAATGGAGGGGGGGGGAAATGCAAATTGCTTCAGATGAGAAATTCCTGGGTTTTTTCTTTTCTTTGTAAACTTCGGATTTTTCAGAAATATTAGGTATATGTGTGTGGGCATACATTATTTTTGTGTTCTGGAGCATCGTTGATTCTCTAGCTGAAGATAAGCACAGCTTGCATTATTTTCTTTTGCACTCTAATATGGCTGCATTAGGATGGGTAGCACTTAATCTGCAAAATGTGATGTGATATGGGAGTAATGGGATACCTCGTCTGGCCAACACGTTTGGTGGCATCATGGGCATCACAGTGGTCTACTGTGTGACAGCAAAAACTCATTGGATGGGGAAGAGGGTCATACGGAAATCCCGTCGTCTTGTGAATTGAATAGATTTCTCCATTGCATTCCTCTGTAATTTTTGGCGAGTGGTATCAAATCTCAGCTTCATTTTACATAATCAGGAGGACGGTAAAACTTCTAAAGCTGGAATGCAGTTGCTGTGCCTGTTAGTTTTATTTCTTATTTTTGCTAAATATTGCCATTTATTAGCTATATTGGATAACAGTAATGGAGTGTTTATGGTCAGTATATGTTAGAAAAAAATTAGGAACTTGGTTGTGGCTTTTTTCGGGAAGGGGGAATCAATTCAGGATGCAGATCTCATGCAACTACCTGTTTGGCTGGCTAAGCTTCTATGCGCTTTTTGCTTATCTTGCATGTGATATAAAACAAATACCATCTGTCATGCAATAACAACTTCCTCTCTCATTACAGTAAATGATAATACTAATTAGTTTTCCTTGAAATCTGTTAATATTTTGTACCCTTGCATAAAAATAGGAGGACTTGAGTGTGCAACTCATGCCTGTACTGCATGCCGGCTTCATGAGCTGCAGGGTAAATTATTCAAACACATTATCTTACTAAACTGACTTTTGTTGTTTTGCTGCTCCTTACAACTTTCCAAGACATACCGTCGTGTGCAGCTGTAATGATTTACTGCAGAATTGATCCATTAAACAAATTTGAAGAAAAGTCTTTTTTTTTTCTTTTTTTTAAATAAACCCCAAGCCTGTAATTTGCAATCAGTGACAAAGGAGCTGCCATGCAAAGCTGAAAGGAGGCTGGCCCTGAGTTAATTCAATTCTCCATTGAGACGGAAGTTCGCTGTGATTTTTTTTTTTTTTTAAGAGGTTTCATTAAATGGTTGTTCATTAAAAGTTTTGCATTAGTGTGTGTCCCAGTGGTGTCGTGGCTGTCTTTTAGAAAAAAAAATAATTTTGGGGGCATTTTTGTAGCAAGGTTTGCTGTGGGTTTTGATAGCTCTAACACAGTTTCAACAGTATGTTACATAGAAGCTTCAATACGGCCACAAGTAGTAAATTACTCTGCCCCTGATGCAGTTACGCTTTCATTTTAATTCAGTATTGTTTCTGTAGTAAGCTGCTTTCTGGGGAGAGTCCTTAAAAATCTGTGCGCTTGAGCTGCATCTGTGGATCTTCACTTGCCCATCAGCATATTTGCAAGCCTGCTTTTTTGCCTAAAAAGCCGCTTGCTGGTTTGTTTGGGGTTTTGCCCACATATGCAGCACTTTGTGGGGATTGCTGGGCAAGCCCTGGTGCGGGAGGAGGGGTTGTGCTGGCTAAAAAAACAGGTTTAGCCCATGCAGGTCTAAAACACCCAACCCTACAGCTGTGTGAATAGTAGTCCTGTTATCCTGCCTGCGCCAAACCCTGCTGGTTTTAACACCAGATCAGTAAGGAGTGAGGACTGAGGGCCCTGTCTGCAGCAGAAAATTGCTCTTGTCCCCTAGTTTGGTGCATCCAAAATAGTTGGAACGTTGCATTGTAAAAATGCGCTGCAAGAGTTACTGTCACAACAGAAGCTTTTGTGTGTGTCATTTTAAAAATATTTTTAAAATAGAAAAATTGTATGTATATATATAAAAGAAATTAGTACATATAAAAGAATTATCATATCTACATTATATATATTATATATTTTTTTTGTGTGTATATATAGCTATATCTATATATATCTATAAAAAATGAGTTTTCCATGTACTTCCTGGGGGGGTCTGAAATAATTATGGGATTATGAAATCCCATTCGAGCAAGTTAGAATAGATTTGTTTCTCATAAACTCAATAAATTGGCCTTAAATGTTTAACAAACATTTTGGTGAAAGGGTTCCTTTGTTTGTTGTTGCCTCGGTGTTTAAGGGAGATGTGGAGGCGGGTGGCTGGATTGTTGCAGGTGTCTTGGTTTTTTGAGAAGTCCTTTTCCTTCTGAAAAAAACAAACAAACAAAACTTTGTTAATCTTTCTTACAAGGCTTTTCAGATGGGCTTCAGCACTGGAAGCCAACCCAGGCTTGCTGGGGAAGGGGCAAGCCCAGCCATGGAGGACCTGGCCCCTCTTTAAAGCAGCCTCAAAGGCAGAATAGAGCCGGAAGGGCATCAAGGAATGAGAGATAAAATCAAAAGGTGCTTCTTTGGGTTTGCCTCAGCCTCCCAGAGCTGTGCTCCTTGCATGAGGCCATGTGTTGTACAAGACGACAAGCTTTTGAGAGTTGAAGGTGCTTGAGCCTTTGAGCATCCCTGCTGCATCCAGGCCCCTCGCAGCCCATCAGAGTGATCACCCGGCTGAGTTGGGTTTTTTTGCTGCACACAACAAGATTTTGGGCAGCACTAAGCCAGCAGGAAAACCCCCAGCAGTGAATAACCTTCATGCAAAACTACTGCTCTGGGGTGCTTTGTGGGATGTGCAGGTAGGACTGTGCATGTCTTATAACTTACCGGCGGTGATTTCCAAATCCTACACGAGTGCTTCCTTCGGGGCAGGATTTTCCTCTTCCACCTTCTGCGCTGCTGCAGCCAACAGTGTTCTTGGAGTTAATATAGTTTTTTTTTCCCTTTTTTTTTTTTTCGTGAAATGGTCAGTGTACAAGCTGAGCACATGCTGTTGAACTCAGTTCAGAGGCCAGGTGTGAATTGGGGAGTTGGAAGAGAAAACTCCTTTCCGTTTTCAGAGGGAAGCTGGGAGGAAAGGCTAAATGCTAACAAAGTTTTCTCGTTTTGTTGAGAGAGAGAGAAATGTCCTGAAACTGAGCTTGTAAGGTTAATATTGGTTTAAGGTGAAGTGCCACAGGACAGATGTACTGCAGGACTCGGCCAGTATCACTGGAGCAAGGTGTGTGGAGATTGAACTGTCTTGTATTTGTTCTGACTGGGTAGAAACCAAAATTTTCCAGAATACCTTTTTATTCTGTCAGCATTGGATTTCAAAGACAGAAAAATATGGGTTGCAAATTTGCTATACTAGAGATGGGTTACAGATACGGCAGTTTTGTGTTCCTGGTGTGATGCAGAGGTGAGGGCAAAGAAAGCTTTTGGGAGGTTTCCATGGTTTTATACAGGCTTCATTTCAACGTTGGGTCTGACCAGAGTGGTTCAGATGGCTTTTTTTTCTTGCTGGTATTTAATGAAAAAGCTTCAAACCTGCTGGAAATCTTGGTATGGTATTTTGCTGTGGCTCCGTGCACTCAGAAGTTTTCTTTCTAACAAGGTGGTACGTTAGGGTTTTGAAGAAGAAAATGCTGGCTATAATCTGCAGATATTTCACCCTTGCTAGAAGGTTCGTGAACCAAGCATCAGATCAAGAAAGCAGGACTCAGAAATAGCAGTTTTTCATTACTTCCATCAAAATGCCACCGCTTTCCAGCTGCAGGATGAACTCCAGAGAGGATCCTTGCAGTATGATTTCCAGTGATCACCAGAGCAGAACTGGATAACTTTAGCTCTAGCTGTTGGAGTTGCTGGGTGTGGAGGGCAAAGTAAGATCACCATGAAATACATCCAGCTCAGCCAAAGACAGGTTATGTCCCAGTAATCATAAAGTTAAATTTGCATGGATCCAAATAGTTTAAATTGTGTTTAAGTGCTCAGCGACTGTGGTTCAGTTCAGCTGAACAGCCCAACCTCTGCCACTGTTGCATTAGCAGCCTCCTGCTGTTATTCTGGCTCTTCCCTGACATCTGGGGTCTGGGAATGTCGATGCATTAAAGACAGCAGTCCATATTTTTGAAACCCATTATATGCAGTTACCTTTCTGTCTGAGACCTGCATCTCTCCTGGCCTTGTGAGCTGGAAAGTTGAGAATGGAGGAAAATGCCAAAGTTCTGTATGGCTGCATTTGTGGGGGAGTTTGTATTTTGGTCAACTAGCCTGGCTAGAGGAAAAATATTATTGAATTATGGAAGGTGTCTGGGAAATGTTTTAGATGCTAAATGTGACTCAAAGCAAAGTATTAAATGTGGTGGGTTGGGCTTTCTTTCCCCCCCACCCCCCTTGGGATTTTTTGCTGCAAGACATTGCAGACATGGTATTTGCAGTTGCTGCATTTGAAGCAAAGTGGAAAAGAAGAACGGCTGCTGGAAGGGAGCTGTGGACTTCAGCTGTGACCCTCCTTTTACAAAGACATTGGCAAAATTAAAGCCTTAACTAATGAAGGAATTACTTGCCATTTAGTCCTGGATGCCGGATTGCAGCCATAAGCCCACACCAGGTGTACAGCAAGGCTGAGGGCTTTGTCCCCCATTGGTTTCACAGTGCGGTTGCTGTAAGTGATGTGGCTCATGTCAGAGAGAGCTGGATGGTGTCAGCCCCATTTTACAATGCGGTTCACACATGCTAGCAAAAACCACTTTTTTTATCCACCTTAAACGTCGCCTGTCTCTTATACACAAATGCTTTGTAAAAGTTAGGCTGTACGTAATGCAACTGTGGCTCAGTTATCGCAAAAGTAATCATTCAGTCACTTCTTTATTTAGGAAAATTCTCAATATCCTTCAGAGTGGTAATTATGCACACACTCTTTTTTTAATATTTTTATATATATATATATATATGCGGACACCCATGAGCTATAATTTTTAAAGCTCTTTTCCTTCCAATAAAAACAGCACGTGGTTTTCTGCGCTACCTTTACTCCCCAAGTTCATTATGGTTTTTTGCTCTGGGTGGGGCGGGTGAGCAACCTGAAGGAGTCCTGGAACACGCTGGCCGGCTGCCATGCAGCTGGGTAATCCCTGCAGATACTTTCTTCCCAAGCTTTTAAGGCTGTTGAAGACAAATCTGTAGGGTTAAGATAGCAAAGTATTCCATTTAAGAGCATAATTAAGAATAGTTTGCATGAAACGCATAGCGCATAGGCCATAAACCTGACAATTAGAGCGGTCTTAAAGTCTAAGAAGCCAGTAAAATGAGGGGAACTAAGGCTGCTGCAGGGTTTTTTTTAGCCGTTTCATTTTTAACTATATGAAAGGCTTGCATTATCTAATCTCAGCGTCAATCGGTATCTCATTAAATGGTAAGGGACCAAATATTTTTCATGTACCTCATTAACCATTTCTCCTGGAATAGTCAAATTGCACAGTTGCCATGATAAAAGTGCAGGTGGGTGACTTGAACATGGTTGTTTTGCTGCTTGGGTGCACGAAGGTTTGAGCAGTGACATGCACATGGGATTTGCAGATCGCTCCTTCTCTCCGGAGGATTTTGAGTGCTTGCAGCCAGCCAGAGCCTCGGTGCAGTCGCGTAAAATTAAATAGCAAAGAAAATAAACAGCTTTTACGCTAAGGAAGCAAGATCCTTATATGGACCTGAAATATTTGAGTACCTCCCAAGTATTTATCAACACTGGCATGAGGGAAAGAAGCATTGCCTATTCTAGGCTTGTGGATGGAAACGGCAGGCAAGATTTTGACATAAAACTGAAGGAAGCGGTGCGTGGCCTTGAAAACTCAACATGCAGCTTCTGAACCAAGATGTCAATCCCTAAGAAGCCTTAAACATTTTTTTTTTTTTTTTTTTTTTTTTTTTAAGTCCCTTGGTGTAGGTTGCATGTTGGGAAATGTGCATCTGTGGCTGGAGTCTCGTGAGAGTGGGGATGGGGATGTCGATGTCGCCGGTGACTTTTGATCATGCAGGAAAGTGTGCCAAGGGATTACATTAACAGAGCCAGAGTTCTGCTTACCTTGCCAAAGGTGAACCCTTCTGCTGGACAAGGTCCTTTTCTAATAGGGGAGCAGAGGTCATCTTGCCATGATCGGGGGATGGAAACTAGGTTTTCTGACTTGATATATTTAAGGAGATGGCTCTTCAGGACAGGAGAAAGGCAGTTTATGTGGTGTTCTCTTGGCATGTGGGTGAAATCAATGGCCTTGGTGGCAGAGGTTGTAGGACCCATAGGTCATGGTATCGGTATGGATATGAAGATGAAGACAGTAAGGCTCTGTGCCCCACCAGATTGTGATTATAATGGGCAGGGATAGTAGTCAGGGGACCTAAATTTAATGTGTAGGCATCCACTAGCATTCAAATGTAATTACCAGCCTAGAGAAATCACCAAGAGGTGATGGAAACACTCAAATAACTGGTAGAAATCACAAAGTACTGAGTAGCTGCTGCTTTTTTAATTTTCCTTTAATTGAACAATTCCTGCAGCAAAGTAACTGAAGACAACATTACTTTTGGGACAGCCGAAGACTCTGGCTGCTGCCATAAAAATGAATGGTAAATCCCACAGGAAGCTATATTGCCAGTGGCAGTTTTCAAGTGTGGAAGGAGAAGCAGCAGTTTGTGTGGATGACTTTTGCAGGAGGATGGGAAGGAAGGTTGCATTGAGCAGCTCTGACTTCAGAAGAGAGCTTGAAATTCAATGGGAATGTTCCAGAAGTGAGAAGAGTTAGAAAGAATTCCAGAACGGATCCTTGGGGAACAGGGGAACTATGTAGAAATGTATAGTTGGCTTTCTTTTTTCTTTATCTGTTAATTGCTAATCCTTATAGAACATATGGGAAAGGTACAGAGAAGAAAACACAAATTGTCTTGGATGGAAGCAGCTCAATTTTTGCACAATAGGAAATTAGCTGAAGTATTTTGCTTAATTCTGAGTATCAGGAAGCCGAGAGATTAAAGTCGCCACTGGTAAAGTCTAGAAATGGGTTTTCATTAGAAAATAAAAAGGTAACTGGATCTGTTTATAGACAGGCTTGCCCTGTTTCCTGTACCAGGATGCTGCTTTAAGGACTCAAGAACAAAAATATTCTTCAAAATGTTGTTTCTCAGTTCTGTGAATGCCTTGCGTGTGTCAACTGTGGTACGGGCCGTGTATCTGAGTATGCTGAAAAGGCTTTTGTTAGCCAGTGCAAAGTCCTCAGAGCAACAGGGGATGAACCTTAAGCATCTGTGTACTGCCTTCATCATGTAGGTCCGGTGAGAAAGTTGGTGTATCCATTAAAATAAAGCTGTTGGAGGGAAAATTGCAGCATGTGTTTTGCAAGATCTGTCTAGTTGCAGAAAAATTAGCTGGTCCCAGGTGCCTCTGCCCAGAAGATGCTCGTTTGGTCTGTCCTCAAAACTGCCTTCAAGAAGGATCTGTGAGGCTGCTTGCTTAGGTATTAAATAAAATCTGGTTGTATTAGAGAAAGGTGAACTCTTCAACTTCAAGTATTAGCACTTGGATTACAAAAGTGACGCAAAAATAATGTCTGAAAACAAGAGGCAGGTATACCTGGTGCACGATGAAGAAAGCTACTGCTCCTTGTAATTTTGGATAGAAGGAACCTGTTCTCTTGTCGTGTTGTACAGGATGCTGGGAAAATGTCCGGATACAGAGCTTTCCTCAAGGAGGAGTTCCTTTCTCTGAAGGATGATAACTGTAGTTTTGAAAGGCTTGCTCTTGGAGCCCTCTATGGGTTGAGGTTCCTCGTCCTCGTGAGCTCACCTGGTGGCCTGGAGATGGACAATTCCTGGGCAATTTTCTTTACTCATCCTTTTTCTTAGCCCTTGTTGATGTTCCCAGTTTTGGCCAGGTATTAGTGCTCTGTGGCACCTTTGTAGGCGCTGGTGGGTGTCTTGGCAGCTCTGCAGCCGACAGTGCCATGGTTGTGTGTGTTTGACATCTAACCATGCTGTGGTGACCTCCCTGTGAGGGCGTCACAGCCGTCAGCGCTGTTCCTGAGCAGTCACTGGGTTGATCAGTGTCTAACACATGATGGGTTGCACCAAGCCAGGGCTCAGTGGCAGCGTGAGGACAGAAAAGCTAATCTGGGTATTTCCCAGCAGCTCTGGGGTGGGGACAACCCATTTTAGCTTGGAGTCTGTTGTGTGTCCCATGCAAGGTGCACGGCTTTTCCTTATGTCCTGTAGTGGCCTTTCTGCTCCCAAATGACACCCTCCTTGGTGATGTCTCCAGCAGATGCCGAAGCAACTGCTCTGTGGAAAGGGTATGGGATGATCTCTTGCGATGGGCGCCTGGATTATCCTCAAATCTCTTAGGTGCTTCCAGAATAGCTTCTTGTGAGGTTATGATGTGCCACCTTCGAAAGCCCCTTGAAATGCTCGTGGAGCTGTTTTAGGGACATGGTGTGGTCCTGATGATCTGAGCTTAGATGGTTCCTGTCTCCTTTCGAATGAGGTAGCAGCTGGAGCCACACTTGCGGCTTTTTTCCCCATAATGATGTCCCAGTTGCAGAGGAATTTAAGTGTCGTCTTCCAAAGCCCACTTCACTAATTTGATCACAAAAACCTTAAAACACTTTATTGGTGGGTAATTTATGCTCCACATGTTCTTCCAACACTTTAGAGACCTGATGCATCCCCTGTGGGTGGTGACCTTGGGGTGCTGCCTGACTCAACTCACTCTTTTGGTCCCTGTCCCCAGGTGCATGAGGGAAAAAGTGTCCGGGACTGTGGGTTGTTTGATCTGTATGTTGACATCTGGAAACCCAGTGGGTTCATTCCTTGCTGTTTGATGAGTCTCCTTCCTATGGTGGCTTGAATGGTCAAGGCCATCCATCACAGAGGTGGACTTCCATCCTGGACATAAACTCTGTGTTGGGACTGGACCAGTGCTGTCTAAATATCGCCCTCAAGAAAAATGTTCTGATGAGACTGTGTGATGCTCACAAAAGGTTTTGTTTTTGTTTTGTTACCATTGCAGTGACAGCTATATTGTGCGAGTCAAAGCTGTGGTTATGACCCGAGATGACTCCAGTGGGGGATGGTTGCCGCAAGAAGGAGGCGGTCTCAGTAGAGTTGGCGTCTGCAAGGTCACGTACCCGGAGGGCAATGGAAGAAGTGGATTTCTAATCCATGGTGAAAGGCAGAAAGACAAACTGGTAATAGACCCTAATTCAACTTTTTTCTGTTCTTATAATGCAAATTATCCCAAATCTATCACTATTGTATTCTTGGGCAAGTTTTTTTTAAAACATAAAAAACAGGCATGTGCAAATAGTACCATACTGGACAAAACAAACCCATCCTCATCTAGAATTGCCATCTTTTGCTATCTAGGTTGGCATGCCGCCACCTGGAAGGAGCAGGTAAATTTTTGACATCCATACGCAAAAGCCCCCTTTGATGATTGAAAAAGGGCTTGTGGTTTTTTTCTAAAACCTAGCAGGGGTAAGTGAGAAGTGAATTGAAGTGTAAAGAACCCATGAAGCCAGTCACATTGCACTGAGTAATGCAGTGCGAGCCTTTGAAACTGCCATGAATTATTTATGCTGCGTGCTGTTCAAGGTTTGAATGAGCAGAGTGAGAATATGAAGACAAGTTGTCTTTTATGAATTGACGCACTCGGGTTTCTCCTGGTAGCTGTTTATCTAAAAAGGAGCTCTCTCCTTTCCCCGCACAAATCAAATTAATAAAGCCTATTCCCTATTTCCAGGGCCCATTTTAGATGTTACAGTTTGTTATCTCATTTCTATCTATTTGATTCCTCTCAAATTCACTCTGTGAAGAGATGGGCTAGCTTAAAAATACATTCCGTGCACAGGCTTTGTAAACTCAGTGTTTGGGCAAAAAAAAAGCATTATTTGAGGCAGAAATTATCTCGCTTTCAAAAAGGCTGGTGTTTTAAAGCTGTTTCAAGTACAGTTTGTCTTTTGCAATGCTGTTTTGCTTAGAATGCTTTTTTTGACACTATTTTGGAGCCATGCTTATGGTTTTAGGGGGTGGGGTAAGACTTACAAGCCACTCGTGTTCTCCCTGAGATTGAGATGAGTGCCCAGCTTGGGGGTAAGGGAGGGAAAAAAGGTGAGGGGAGTGTTACAGCACCTCCTAAATCTGTCGGAGAATAAAGTTTCTGTTGAGCAAAATTATTGAGGGAAGAGGTTCTCCCTCCACCAGCTGTAACCTGTGCCATGCTGAGTCTGGGTCCAAAATAGGCTCCTGGGGTAGGGAGCAAGCACCTACTCAAAGCACAAGCAAAAGATGAATGTGCAGTGGTTATGAGAACAATTACAGCGTCTGGTGTTTATTAGTCATCGTTTGGTAGGGAAGGATGTTCCCCTACGCAAGGCATGACTTGGCTTGCCTTTGGGTCTGGGCTGAGATGGTGCCGGCTGTGTCCTTGGGGTGGGAAAAGTGACTTTGCTTCTCTTTTCGGGCTCGCGCCCTCCCAGGTGGTGCTGGAGTGCTTTGTGAAGAAGGACCTGGTGTACACAAAGGCAAACCCCACCTTCCACCACTGGAAAGTCGACAACAGAAAGTTCGGGCTCACTTTTCAAAGCCCCGCTGATGCTCGAGCCTTCGACAGAGGAGTGAGGAAAGCCATCGAGGACCTCATTGAAGGTAGTGCAGTGCACAGCGGCAGCCACTTCGATTCTTGGAAGAGTGGGGAAGGGGGTTTGAGTCATGGAGCTGGGAAGAGGGATGGGTTTAAAATCAGTTCTTGGGCTTGGACGTCTCTTGTGCATGTGCCCGAGTGTAGCCAGGCACTTACCCAGCGCTGAGCAAGCCCACACCTACTTTTAAGAACTGAGTTTCTCATACCTTAAGGAGAGAAGGGATTTCAGTCCAAGTATTTTCCAATCCTGTCTGGCCTGGTCTGTCCAAACATCCCCCCTTAATTATCATCGAGTCTGTTATTACTACTTTTTTTGGTAGTCTTGGGTTTCATGCTAGCGATGGCAACTCAAACAGCCCAGGCTTTTCTTTATATGCAGCCGAATCTCATCTTACTGAGTCTTTGTTAAATCATAGTATGAATTCCTGCCCTGGAGTTGAATAAAACTTTGTTTTGTTTTTGGTTTTTTGCAGTAATTAGTTTTGTCTGCATCCTCTTAGTTGAATGGTAGTTCTTGAAGACTTTGTTGTGTTTTTGGGTTTTTTTTTAATTCTGTAAAAAATGCGTTTGAATTGGCTGTGCTTTGAAGTTGTCATAAATTTTTCCTTTTCACATTTCATTGCAATCAGGCAATCATAATACAGCTATAATTCAATAGTGCTTTATTTTAATGGAATTTGATTCTTCGTGAGGTTTTTGCTTGACTTTTTTTTTTTTTTTTTTTTTAACAATGCCACTTTATGTAGGGACTTAGTGGTCCAAAGCCTTTCTCCTTCTCACCCAGTGTGACCGGGATATTTTTATATACAGATGGTATTATTCTTTGAGGATACTAGCTCAAATATACATACAGATGTGTATACTTTTTGAGGATATTAGCTCCATAAGACAACTTAACATTCTGGATGCCCTGTCCTTGCTTTAACATGGAAATGGTAGATACTGGGAGAGAATTAACCCCCCCAGGGCTCTTTCCTGGTAAATACCTCATCAGTTAGAGGAAGGATCTTCTCAACTAGTTACTCATTTGCTTTTTCCTGGGCCATTAACGTGAAAAAGTTATAGCTAGGCCTTCTATTTTCTTCTTCTTGCTTGCTAAAACTGGGAAGCATTTTGAGTTATAAAAGTGATCTTTTATATAAGTGGCACGGGATTGTGCAAACCTTCAAGGAGATGATAACTCAGCTCTATTGAGTAGTATTTTGGAGATGCCGGAAAGTGGCAACTCCTGTTCTGCTCTTTCTGATCCATTTTACAGTGGAGGTATTTAAAATCAAGTTCTGCTGTATCTCAGATACTTCAAAATCAGCAAATCTATATTTATCCCATTAATAGCACAGGCTGATCCTTATGAATGTGTTCCTCCATAACTTCCAAATAAGGCTTTCTGAAGGAAAAACAATAACTGGCTCATGCACCCACAGCATTGGGCAGTGGATTTCATTTATCGTTCATTTTTTGTTCATGTAGTTGATGAAATTTAGCAGGTAATATTAAGCACAACAACTATGTGCATTTGAAACTTCACTTCATGAAATCGCTGCTTTATTATTAATATTTAACTGGTAGTTTGTTCCCTGTAGCATCAGAAGTATAGAAGTTTTGTGCACAAGTACAAGAATCTTATGCAGCTCTGTAAAGCGTCTGGATTTTTTACTTTTAAAGCTAATGTAGCAAACGGCACAAATGTTTTCACGTTACTTAAAACACTAAGTGGGCTTTCGCACTTGGCTCTGCACATCTTCGTGATGATGCAACTGAGAGCAGACCAGGGTGGTGCGCATAGCATTATATAAAGCACATTATTTTAAAAAATTTGCAGAATGAGGACAGTACAAACCGTTCAGCTATTTTAGTTAGGGATGTGATGTGGCCTTAATTCAGTATAACAGTGGGCTTCCATCAAAAAACAAATGCCTTTGACTTGAGGTTTCTCCCCCTATCAAAGCATCTTGCTGCACCTACCCTCCTCGGCAGCCTCACGGGGGGTGAAGCCAGCCAGGAAGGTGGTCCAGGATCCTTGGCCGGTGGTGGGGAGAGGGGTCACCCCCTTTTAGCCACGGCATATATTTACTGCCAAGTCCAGCAATGGTGTGTGCCACTCTCCCTGCTGCCCTTCTGCGATGTGGGTGCTGACCAGGCTCTCTAGCAGCTCTGGAGGGGGACACCCATGGGGTGGGGAAAGAGGTTGGAGGAAGGTGTTTTTTTTAATATGATTTCCCACTGTTCCAGACAATTGCCATGTAATTAATGAGAACTGCACCCCAGTACTTTGCTCTTGTCTATGGTTTTACACATTTCAGCTCCTTTCAAATACTTTGCTTATGTGGGGCAAGGTGGTTCTCTGAGAAATAGCTGATAACAGAGAAGACCTTTACAATGTATAACGACTTCTGAAATTAGAAGAAAAAAATCCAATCTAACTCTTCGTTGTCAAAGTGAGGTTTGTGGGGTTTTTTTGGGTTTTTTTTTTTTGTTTTTTTTTTTAATAAAAGTCATTTTCCCCCCAGATTTAAGGAATACGTGAAGAATAACTCGTGTATGGTTTCTTGACAGCTGCGGATCTAGTCGCGAGCACTGATTAGTACATAGCTTTACCGTTCTTCAGAAATGAAAGTCTTCTGTAATTGGAAATAGTAACTGCTATTTTTAACATAGTTAATTAGCATTGGCAGCCCTGCAGTTGCGTGTCAAGAAACACTTTCAGATTTTACCTTTCCAACCCAGCTACCAGATGGGTTTTTCGTCCTTAATTTGAGCCACTGTTTTACACATCCACGACGTACAAACTTGTGAGAATCCAAATGCTTACCAGCCTAATAAAAAAAAGTTGCGTAGAAATGTCATGTGTTTAAAAACCTGTTTATTTTTTTTTTCTAGGGTCTACGACTTCCTCATCCACACTTCACAACGAGGCTGAGGTTGGCGATGATGATGTCTTCACTGTAAGTACATCTCACCCAAGGTTGTTCTCCTTTACACTCTGGTTTACATGGTCAGATTGGAAAGGGTTTTTCTTTTTATGCCTTGGGGTTGGCTTCCAGCCGTCATTGTATTTGGCCAGTGGGTGTGTTTTATTTGATGGAAGTATATCCTCTACAGAAGGTAAAGCCTTGGGTTTCTGTTGGCCTCCTGTTGCCATGTGAAAAACGTAGCAGAGCAGATCTTGTCAGGGCTAGAAGTGAACGAATAATAACTCTCAAATTTCCTATGGCTTGGCCTGAGTGATGCACGCACCTCTTAATACCTCTCTCTCTGTCTTTAAGAAGCCTCACACAAGCTAGAGTAGATGGCTGCTACTTAGGTGCATACTCAAGGAAATGAGATTTTGAATTGCAATTGTTAACAAAAGCCAGCTTTAAAGGTGTTTTTGCCTGTGCATGAAATGTAGAAAGTTCAAACAAGTGTTTTTTCAGCTGGAGGAAGGCACAGTAGCATGCCATCTACCTAACCAGCAGTGACTTGAGTAGGAGTGAGTTGCTCGTATTTAATTTGTGGTAATGTCTAAAATGTGTTTTGGAACTTTTCTGAAACAGAAGCAGCTACTGCCCCGCTACACTTGCACACTTTAAAAGGGGGGGGAGAGGGGGAGGGAAGTCGGATGAAATTGTAATCCGATCGTGGATATTCCATGGGCTGAAAACAAGACGCTCACAACAAATACTTTGTCTATTAAATTTGTTTGCTCAGCTCTGATTGCGAACCCCCATGCACACGTGTACGTGCGTTAGTTATATTATAAACACCCTCCTTGTCCCGCAGTGCAGGTGGGGACTGGATGGCAGGGGGGTGGAAGGTGGGATGTCCTCAGCGCAGCAGCAGCAAACTCAATTAAAGTCATCTTTGGGATGCTTCCCTGCATCTTTAGGGTGAATGAGGGAATGCTGAGGACTGGCATCAAGCCATTTGAAAACAGGCACCGGGAAGCACACGAAGCTGAAAGGTGTTTTTGAGGGTGATGTTTCACTGGTATGGGACCAGGGCAGGTTCCCTGCTGCATTTTGACCAGATCCTCCTGACGGCTGGCATGTTGTCTGCATCTGTCCTTTTGTCACAGCTCTGGGAGACAAACAACAGCAGGCAGGGTTAAAAGGTGACTTCCTGTGCTCCACAGCAAAACTATCATTAGCAGCTGCTTCCCAACTACCTGCCAGAAGTGATTTATAGGCGCTGGGATGGGACGGGCTGGGGGGAGGCACCGCGGGAGCCAGAGCCATTTACCAGTTTGTGCTGTTTTGTCCCCAAATTCTCTGGGTAAGCCATGCTCTGCTGGGGCTGGATGTCGCGCTGGACTTGCATGCAGCTCTTCTGTGCTTGTCGGAAAGGGGATGACTGTCGAAATGTGCCTTGGATGGGTGTGTGCCAGCTCTTGCTGTGTTAGACATGGAAATAGTGTTAAAGCAGTGAAAAGTAGCCTGTGGAAATAGGAAAGGATATTTTTGCTAAAATCCAACCAGCTGACGTTTAGGGACCTGGTAGTGCTCCTGTATTTCTCCACAAGCTCAATCTTGTGGTTGAGAATTGATTTTTAAACTTGTAGGGTGCTTTTTACCAGGAGGAAGAAGCTGTTGCCTTTAAGTAGGTATTGCTTTACGTTGGGAAAGTTAGATGAATGGTGCTTCAGCTGCATCAAAATCACTCAAACTCCTGCATTCAAAGTGAAGAGCTGAAACTGTGAGAGACTTTCCCCCCTACTTGACCCCGGGGAGGTGACAGATAACCCCCTACTGTGCAGATGTTTATGGGTAGGATGTTCGGTGGAGAAGGAGGAGCAAGCTATGCGATAGCATTAGCAAGGAGGGAAACCTCAGCCACGGTTGACACCTTGTTGGGATCCAGGGGGATGTTCACACCAGGGTTGTGCCCTGCCTGGCAGCTCTCTCCACATGTTGTGTGATCTCCATAGTAGTGAGAGGGACTACACTGATTCTGGTAGCTCATGTGGTGCCATTGGTCAAGCTGTCACACTGGGGAGGGTGTGTTGTCATACTCCAAAAATCAGGCTTTAGGAGCATCTTTTTCCTGAATATTTCTCCTTTTGCTTTACTGGGATGAAGTCTCTCCCTTTCCTGCAGCTCTTTGAAGCTCTCAGCTTCCCATTTATGTGGTAAGTGATGGTGGAGTATGAAGTCTGCATAAGCCAGAAATAACAGACTGAAGCATGGAGGGGTTTTAGACTGAAAGAAATTGATAGGGCTGTGATATGTTTTATTTTTACCCTTCTGTTTCATTCTTTCTTTACACTTTTTGACTTGTGTATCATAGTCCATCTGGTCATCCTTGCACACAAAACCTATTTACAACTTTCCTGCAAACTCTGTTCCCCAGCCACAGCAGTGGATTTTTTGGGTTTGGAGGTTTTTTTGCTCTGTCTTAAAGAGAAAGTACATTTGTTCTTTTTTTATTTCCTAAGGTAGTTATTAAAATCTTCACAGTCCTCCCCCTCTCCCACACATGCATGAATAAACTTAACTGCGTGCGGCAGAATTTTCAAAAGCATCTGCATGATTGAGTCATTTAATCAGTCATTTACCCATTTCTGAAAATCCCAGCCATTGCTGCTGCGCTGCTGCCTCAAATATTTGGCCCGAAGTCCTGCTCCTCCTTGAAGATGTTTCAATCTGTTCAACCACAGCGGTCCCAAACTTCACATTTCTTAGGCTGCTTTACAGATGGCCACCCCAGCTTTATCGTGCACGTCAGCACTGATGTTTGCACCAATGTAATGGTACCAGCTTTAAACCAACCCTCATTACATATAAGCACTGACCCTGATATGGTTGTTGGATATTGATTGACACAGGGCTTTTATACTGTCCCTGATCCTGTAAGCTTCAATACAGCTCCATGGGATGATGACTTTGTGCATATTTTTGTGCGTGCAACTTGTACATCATCCGTTTCATTTATTCATCAGCCAGCACGCAACCCTTCCAGGCATCCAGCAAGTTATTTTCATGGGGAAGAGAAGGTTTGCCCCAGAGGTAGAGCTCTCCCTCAGGCTGTAATCTTGTGTGGCTTAATGGAGGATCTTTTTCTTGTACCAGAAGGTGGTTTTTTTGTTTCTAAGGGAGTGAATTATCTGCAGCTGTGGCTGCGTGAGCATTTGCTTGGGAAGCATCACTGGTGTCAGTAGCTTTATCTCCTCCCATCACTGTAACTTGCAGTGCCAAGATGATAACTTGGGCAGCAGTACCTTGCCCCATCCCTACAGCATACGCTCCCTATCCGTCGTTCTGAAGCATGGGTTATATCTTTAAAAACAGTACTTTACCATCTAATAATTTTCCTGTAGATTAGACCTACAGCAACTAGATGAATCGCTACAAATCCCTGTTCTGAAATTCATACCCGACAGGGCAGAAAGCAAAAGTATATAGAAATAAATGTCACTGACTTGAGGGGAAAAATACTTATTTCTAAAATGAAATCTCCATTTAGAAGTTTTAACAATACGTAGTTGTGTTTCTTTAATTCCAGATCCTCAGTAGAGCCCATAAATGTTTTCCATATGTTAGCAAATAAATTTCTCCTGTCTTGTACATTATAAATCGTCCTCTCAAGAGATGCAATCTGAGTAAGACTAGCCATCCGTTCTGTCTCCGTTGGGGGAAACATTGTCATTGCAACAGTCTGAGATTGTTCTGTTTGTCTTCATCCATCCAGCCTGCATCTTCAGCCTTCCTTAATTAACATTCATTTCAGAAATAACGTTCAATAAGGACTGAATATATTCTGTAGTTCCTCAGCCACAGAATTTGCCATATAATTGAGTTCTTGTGCAAATTTTTTCCTTAATCTACACTTTTACTTTCAATTATAGATAATAATCCCACATGACCATAAAGTGAAAAATGTGAATTGAGTCCAAGGAAAGAAAGGTCAATGTCTTCCAGAGTCTGCAGAGTGCCTGAAATGGTCTCTTTTAGCAATCCATCCAAAAAAGCAGAGGTGTTTGTTCCGAAACCTTATGAGCAGTTCAGCTGAAATGCTGCTCGTGTGTTTTTCAGATAGATCCACAGCCTTGTGCCTGCTTTAGCGCTAAAGAAAAGACACCCGCTGGCAGGAGGAGCAACAGCTCCCATGTCGGGTCTGCTTTGTGAAATGACTGCAGTCCCCTTCTGGATTAACAGGAACATAAGGGAGAAAACAAAAAACTCAACCTTACTAAGTTTGATATGGATGTTACAATCATAGCTGTTTCATATAATCAATAATAATTTTTTTAAAAATTCTAGTTTTTGTTCAAAATGAGACTTGCAGAATTTTGCAGGTAGAGCAGGCACAATCTAGAGGTGGGTGGCTGAGCTACAGGGTTGCGTTTCAAGACACCTAGACTCGATCTACTGCTTCTCTTGTTGGCTCCTGGCTAAAAGCTTGCTTACCTTGGTTCCCCAGCTGCAAGACAGGGAAAATATTCTCCTGCTTCACTCTAGGTTATGTGGACAGATCTTGCTGCCACAACCACCACCACTTTTATTCTCAGGCTTCCAGCAGAAGTCTTCAGATTCATGTTTTCACCATGAACATGCGTGTTTGAAGCGATCCTGTGCCCCTCGTGCCTTTTTCTCAGCATGAACATGTACTCCTGTGCTCAGGGATGTTTGAGTTAGGAAGTTTGTCATGTGGCTTGGACACTGCTGACAGTTGTTTAAGAGACAGACACAATTACCCATTCTCCACTGTAGCGGTGCAAATTGTGGCAGATGTTAACGTTATAGTCCTCCTTGCATCTCTTCTGGTTTCCTAATTAAAAAAACCAGATTTCTCCCTGCTGCCTTTCCATGAAACCTTTTCCCTACTTTCATCTCCCATGTGGGCCTCAAGTGTGTTACAGCCTCACTATTAAAATTTATAAGATTTATGTTAGTTAGATAAACACGAAATCTAATTTTTCTTGCTGGCTTGGTTGTTTCACATTCAGATGGTTCTTTTAAAGCATGACTGTAGCCCTTTCTCTTTAAAGTAGACATGTAGAAACCCAGTCCAATTACTTTTTGGAGTATATTTGTTAGTGTGTGATACTGGAGCATCTCTCTTCCCACCCTTCCATGGAAAACGACGTTGCCGGGAGTAGAGAAGCACCAAGTTGCAAGATTTATTTCTTTTGCAAGTTGCGCTCAGGGATTGAAGAGCCGCAAGAGCCTGCAATTTCCTTTTTCTTAAGGCTAAGCTAGAGTAACAGAAAGGAAAAATGCCTTTTGGAGGAGCAGAGCTCTGTATGGAGGTGGTGGGGTGCAGTGTTTAGGTTGTCACCGTGAGCAAATCCACCTTGTTTGCTCTGTGAGGCTGAGCAAAGCGATCAGGGGATTGCCACAGTGATAGGACTAGATGGCCGTACCTATGTTATTCTTCCTGCTCAGCAGCCAGCTGTGCTGCGCATGTAGGGCCAAAGGGTTCATTGCTGCTAGCCACATCCTCTGATGTCTGGATTTTGGGCTTGCATTGTAAACCACAGCTATTCTAATTCAGATCTTTTAAAAGAAAAAAAAGTACTTGCCAAGAAGAGAGAAATTCACACACAGAAACCAGCAGGCTCAAATCCCTCCCTCAAAAAAAAAAAAAAAAGACTTTCCTGGCTTTAAGCAATGAACTGGGCTAAGATTTATTCATATTTTTTATAGTTGGGCCTCAGGTTATACACAGTGCTCTGGGCATCCCCATCCTACACTTGAACAGTCAGTGCAACACCAACTTAGCAATCGCTTGTCGTGTCTGAACACGGCTTTCGCTCTTCGCACTTCAGCGCTGTGAAATCTGCCTTGATTTGTTCCAGCAGACTGACTACCAAGGTAGTCCCAGAGCCTGAAGTAATTGGTTTATCTGTATCTTAATTGTGTTTTTCTTCCTCCCATTAATACCAGGGTATATCAGCTTCTCCGTTGAATTCTTCCTGCTTTTATGCCAGGGGCCAGGAGGTGGGAGAGATGCCACTAAAACAGTAAAAAGTTCGTGAATATCCAGCTATTTTAAGACTAGTGTCCTCTTACTCTTTTTTTTTTTTTTTCTGCCTTTCTTCAGGTAACTTTGCCCACAACAAATTCATGTCACTCAATGGGAATGGATACCAATGCTCAAAGAGATTTTTCGGTAGGGAAAGTCAAGTGGAAAGTTTTTCTCTGGCTGTCAGGTTTTTTTATAGTGTTGTGTTTCTCCCTTTCCTTCAGGACCTCCTGTTTCTTTTTAAGTGATGCTGGAAATTAACCCATTTATTTTCTTGCTCTTTCTACCACTACAAGCAAGCTATACTGACTCTGACAATTTAATACGATTGTCACTGAGACGGAGGCATCACTGCTGTGATCTGGGGTGGCAGCTGCTCTTTTCTTTAAGTCCTTCAGAACTGTAGGGGCAATTACTATCTACTTCAGCCTATGATCATCCTTGCTTACTTACAGCCTGTTGTTTGGACAGAAGGAAATACAATAATTACTGTGGTGTGGAGGTAGGCAGTACATAAAATATATTTATTCTTCTATATGTAACAGATTCATGAGATGTCAATCAAGAGAAGAGCTAAGGGGAACCGATAGCAGAGAGAACTGTGGGGTAAATTTGAAGCTTTATATGCTTGCTTTGAAACAAAGGAGGGGGAAGTAGAGGTCTTGCACAATTTATGTATTGCTTTATTGTATTATCATTATTTTTTTGCTTTTGGGTCAATCTCTGGTGGGCAAAGCAGGCTTTTCTTGCTACATTGAACTTCAGTTACTTTGGCAATATTTCAGTCTAAGGCTTTAAAAAAATAAAACTTTTTCTTTTTTAAACCAAACTGTATCGGCCTGGTTGTTTTACCACACACACAATCTTCAAACTCCTGAGTCCCTGGCAAGGGCAGGATCACCCGACCAGCATTGCAGCGCTTCCCTAGGGTCCGGGAGTCGCCGCCGTGCCAGCAGGGAGATGATGGGAATGCGTTCCGAAATTCGGTCAGTCACGGGCACCTGCATGCACTTTGTGGAGGAGGCCGAAAAGTGTTCGCTGCCACAAAACCAGACCCAAAAGAAAGGATGTGATTTCCCCATTCAGCCCAAAAACGGGAAGCAGTCCTTTTCTGCAAATACGAGCCTACTGAGAGCTTGGGGCGTTCGGGGGGTGTGTGTGAAGACAAGGCGATGAGCATCTCTTGTTTGGTAACAAATTATTAAGCAGGAAATATCTGTATTGCTATCAGATATTCCAAGTCTTGCTGTCGTGTAGTTTTTATGTAGCTAATTATAGCAGCAACTTGGATGTGTTGAGCTACTTTGCTGAGGGTAAGCAATTTCTCTTGTCACAATTCTTCCTCGCAAGACCGTTTTTGTAGTGTATTTTCTGGCTCTGTACCGTTCCCACATACACGCAGAGTTGGTCCTGCACTGGGATTGGGATATATCCTGCAGGAAACTGAAATTTGATCTTCTGCTCTGATGGAAGTTTCCTTATAGCTGTATCTTGCCAGAACTTGTAAGCGTTGTAATTTGTGCACCAGTTAAGTATTGAGTTTTGTTCACTTTGCCCCAGCAGTTTAGAGGAGACTTTTGTCAGCTTTTGGGGTTTTTTTTTTTTTTCCCCTTCCATTTTCCCCTTTCCTTGTGCTTAAATGATGATATGCTGGCTTATTTTAGTGTGCCGGCTCTTTCGGTTTTATACTCTATTTAATTATTTTGTTATGTATAAGCAGACTTGCATTCATTTAAATGATCTTCAGATTACTGAAAGCCTGTTTTCTTGTAATATGCAGTCACCTGAGGCTTCAGGATGAGAAGGGTCACCAGCAAACCTGCATATAGAATTCTTTGTCCAAAGGTGAATTGACCGGTGCCTTCCTAGCTGTAGTTTCTAGCTGATTAATTTGTGACCCGTGTGCATTGTAGCACCATTTCACACTTGCAATCAGCTAGCTGCATGTTTGTCTTCTGAAAAAAATAATTTGGCTGTGTAGTAATGTTCTTAAACTATGTGATGAGTTAAAGTGTGAAGCTGTTTATGACCCTGTTCCCTTTTAATTCATCTGGAGCTGAATGCTTTAGTGCATTTCTGTGCTTAAGGCACAAATGTGTCAGAAACAAAACATAGCCAAGATGAAATTGCCCTTTCTTAACATACAGCAAAATAGAGGGGGAAGAGATTTTTTTTTTCTTTTTTTACTTTTTTTTAAAGGATTTTTTTTAACCTGAATCAGCTTACTAGTTGGACTTAGCGCATGGCCCCGCAGGCAACAGCAGCAGCCCAGATAAAGGGGGGATGCAGGGGCTGAGCATCCAGAGGAGGAGCCCGAATTGTTGGCTGCCGACAAAGCCATCCCCGGGACCCCTTGCTGAAGGTGGGCTTTTCTGTTTCTCCCCGAAAGCAGCCACCATGGCCCTTGCTGTTTCCCTTGCATAGCTCTGATCCCTTGCCCTCAGTCAGCCAGGAGGAGTGTTTGCAAGTACAGCTCGTCTTTTCCATGTTTGCAGCACGGCGGTTTTGCCTACCTCAGCTTGTCAACCGAGCTTTGCAGGCTGGGTTTGTGATCTTCTCGTTTTGGCCTTGCTTTTGTTCAGCTGTGGTTCCCCAGGCATTTCTTAAGCATTATGTAAGGGGGACCTGATTTGAGGCAAGATGCCTGTGAAAAGCAAGTTATTTTCCAGCCAGCTCAGTTCCCCCCACCTTGCTTTTGCAGCCCAGCCGTGCCAAGAGCGGAGCCGGTGTGGGGGAGCAGGAATGAGGTTGCAAGGGTTATTTTAGCGCCATATGTGAAACCACAGCCGAGGGATGCAACTTGACTGATGCATCCTCAGCCTCAGCTGCTGAGAGCCAGCAGAGTGGAGAGGGGTTCCTGCTGTCCCCCTTTTACCAGCATGGCTGACCCTGTGCTGAGCCAGCCCAGGGAAGTGAACCAAAAACTAGCCCTATAAAAGAAAGTGAATACTTTTCCGGTGGTTTAGCTCCTCAAGCCAGCTCGCTGTAGGGCTGGAGAAGCAGAAGTGCTGGCTCAAGGGAAACTGTAAGAGTGATCGGCTAAGCGGGCGGCAAAAAACGTCCACCACCCCACTAATATTCATCGTGCTGTCTGAAAATTGTTGCATACCCCCTGGCCGTGGATACACCGCCTTCTGCAAGACAGCTTCACTGCAAACCTTTGCTGTGCTTGTGTCACTGGTACAAATAAGGTGGTTCTTGCAGATGGGGCTAAGCCTGGCTTAGTATTTATGGCATTTTCCTCCTTCATGTTGCCACTGCCAAAATCATCCTTTGATTGAGACAAGAAGGAGACGACAGGATAGCTGAGGCAGTGTTGATGGATGTGTGTTTTGGCCAAATGTTATGACCTTGCCTTGAAAACACATAGTTGATATTACTAAAGTTTTCCATTAGGCTCCTTCTTTAATCTGGGCGATGCAGTTAGCCTTTGAAGTGTATAGTCCTTTTTCGGCCACAGGATACTTGAAAATTTCGCAAAGACAGAAAATGGCCTTTTCTGTTATTTTAATATGCAACCCAAGGAAGTTGCTTTCAGCAAGCAGCTATATTTGTAAGCTGCAATCTCTCCTGCTGCTGTGTTCGAACAGAACGGTTTGCCCCAGAGTGCTTGTGGTGGGAGGCACCAGGGATGCCGGCCGGATTCAGGGTGTCTCGCCTGGCCCCAGGCACCGCCTCTGAAGGTGGCAGGCGGAGCGGAGCCCGCGCCGGGTGTAAACACGGTTGGAAGGAGGCAGCTTTGGCCAGGGGACAGAGCGATGATTGACAGCTTCCCGCACCACAGCAGAAAGAATTAGGGAATCGCCACCCGGCGCATAACCCGGCGGCGCTGGTGGGGCTGGAGGGAGGTGGGTCTGGACAAATGGGCAAAGCTGTGCTCGGCCCCAGCATCCTGGCCTTTCCGCCTAATTTAGAGGTGGGGAAAGCATTTGGCTCCTGGTGCGGCGCTGGAGCATCTGTCTTGACAGTGATATGAAGGGGGCTGAGTCAGAACCGCAGGGCAAATGACTACGTTGCCCTGTTCTTCATGAGGGAGCCTGTAATTTCCACGTGCTGTTTAAACACTGGCAAATCTGGTTGGAATCTGTTGTCTCATGTAACAGGTAGAAAAGAAAAAAAAAAAAACCCGCAGAGTTCAGGCCATTCAGAGTGTGTGCCCAACTCTTGCTAGTCTAACTATAATTTGGTTGCATCCTCACAAATGGTTTTTTTTTTTGCTGTTGTTTGTTTGGGGTTTCTTTATTTGGAGAGTTTGGAAAGGAAAAGGAGGAGTTTGGTAAAGCTAAATAATGAAATGTGCTTTTACATGAGGCTTCAAGAATGATTTTCCTTTAAAGTGGTAGGGTCCCCCTTTCACCCCTTTTAAAAAAAAAAAAGAAAAAGAAAAAAAACAACCAAACAAAACCAGCTTACTGACAAAATACTGCAGGATGGTACTCCCCCCCCACCTCCAGGAATGTGTTTGGTATTAACTGAGGACGAACAACAGAATACATGATGCATGAGTCTAGGGAGCTCAAAATGGACCTCTGCCCAGTACAGAAATGCATTATAAACAACTGCATCTAAATAGCCCTGTTTCCTTCCCTCACCTGCCTAATGTGTTTTGCCAAGGGTCTGCTTGCCCTGTATCTCATAAATATTTTATGAAAATTAAATCAGAAGCGATTATAGGAAGCAGTTCATCTGCCTCTGGTTCTGTCTGCAAAAGGAGAAGGAAAGGCAGAAGTAAATAAGTACCATTGCATTTTTAAGCGGAGCCTGACATATTTGCAGTGCATGTGAAGAGGGTATTTTAAAAGTTTGCATCAGCTGTTGGATTCTATTTTAGTGATGAATTCCAGCTAAAATAACGTGGATGCTCGTAACTGTGTGAATAAATGACCCCTAACTGACTTCTTAAAATATCGTATCAGTCTGCTGTGGGAAGTTTGCATTTAACTGTTTTTTCCCCTCCATTTGTAACCTGGTATACTATATAGGAGGAGCACGCTGCTGAATTTAGAGGCTGAAGTGTTGAATTTTTACATAGGAAAGATACTAATGATGGATTAGGTGTACCAATTCTTTTAGTTTAGCTAATCTAATTTTCATTAGCATTTTTCTCCTCCCCACCCCCCTTGGAAATTTCTGTATTGAAGAGCTGAGATTCAGTGGTGAGTTATGTGGAGCCATCTGTTCTCAGCTGCACTCAGCAGCAGTGCAGGCTCTTGCCATCCCCTGTGCACGTCCAGTGTTTAACATCCTCTGGCTGAGCTTCGCTCCTTTATTTCCTAACATTCTTACCCCTCTTCTGAAAGGAAAGCTTTTCAGCAGCATTGGATGTGCTAAGTTCCCTGTTAGCACCTTAAAATTAGGAGCTAGCGCTTTCCAAATGAATTGCAGCTATGTTGATGACAAGCGGGTCAAAGATGGAAGACTTTAAAGAGGAGCTGGCACCCACCTCCCTCTCCAGACCCGCCCCCATCTCTGCCCCCTGCTTTGCCTGGAGACCTTCCGGTGCCATCAGGGCACAAGCCTCTACAGGTGGTCAGCTGGTGTCAGGGAGCTGATTCAAAAATGATTTTAGGCTGGATTCCTGTGGTTCTCCACCCAAGCATGCGCACAGAGCCGGTGACGAGACTGGTGGGAGGTAGAAGCAGTGACCATCACCTCCCCACAGCGGTACGGGCCTTGGTGGCCATCTCTCATGGCCTTAGCAGAGGACAGCTGTGGTAACATGGCTAATATTACTTGTTAGAGGAGGGAGGCTTTGCTAATCTTCACAGAGCTGCATGAACACAAATATTGGGCAGCTGATCATCCCGACAATGCCGTAGTCTGCACCGAGATGTCATTTCCAAGGCATAAACAGATTAACAGAGCCCTTTATGCAAAAAGGAAAAGCCTGCCTCTGTCCCTAGGCGGTTTTAAGCAATTGGTTGGTTTAAACAGTTCTCAGGTTTAGGAAAAAAGATCCTGCTGAAGTGACGTGGCTCATCTCAGCATGGAGAAACCCAGTCAGGCCACAGCAAGGGGGAGTTACAGGAATGAAGAAGGAAACGTAGGAGTCCTGGTAAGGAGAGGGTCTCCAGATTGATGAGGACATGAGTGCCTCATGGGTAGGCAGAGCCATCCCACTCTCACCACTGTACAGTGGGATTGCTGAGCTGCCTGCAGAGCAGCCCCAGTAACTGGGGCTTGTGGTTTGGGGTTTTTTCCCCTTACAACATTCTGGTTTTCCTTTATGAGTACCTGATGCACAGACTTTTCCTTCCATTGAAGTGGTGCTCTAGCCCAGTGGTGCAGTAAGGGCAAGGCAAGGGGTGTCATATGGGAAGGAAATGTTGTGTGGACCCTCTCACAGCCACTGGTCCTGGACTGAGTCCAAGAAAAATGGAGTACTGTCTTCAGCCCTCCTCTGACTTCTGCAGGCATTTCTCATTGTATCTGTTCAAATGCCTGCTGTTGCAGAGATGTGTCTGACGCCTTATAACACTGGCAAGTAGTGAAACAGGAAAATCTCACTGAGGTTTCTCCCTTACCACATCTGAGTGTTTGCCATATCATTTAACCGTGTCTGATTCTCATATATTCTTTTTACTCCTTGAAGTGAGCCGTTAAGCCACATCTGTGGTCCATGCAGGAACTGACCAATGATGCCAGAATCGGGTTTAGCATTAGCTTAATGGAGATGATCTTGTGCACCGAATCCTTGTAAATGTTCCGTAAGTTTTGCTGACTTAAGACAACACAGCCACCAGCATCTTTCTGGCACTAAAAGCTGTAACCACAAAACTTAAAAAAGGTAGCAGTAAAACTAGCTAGCTTTCTGCACTTTATATTGGTATTTGTGTAAGCAGTGACTAGGAAACAGTCCAAACATTTGAGAAATTATAGTCCTGTTCTGGTTTTAGAAAAATCTGAATCCATGCTTATTGTAAGGGTTGTATACAGCCAGTTTGTCTTTGAACTGTACTGGAATATGATCTAACATGAAGCTTTTCCTTCGGACTCACTGCTAGGGAGTAGAACTAGATTCAGCTCCAGCAGTCCTCAGTGGATGAGAGTGTCACAACGTTTCAAAAATGTATGGAAGCAATTTTCTTCAATACGATTTTTGTCTTGTCTTCAGTGATAGGAAACAAACAGAAATTTGACAAAAGCATTTTCTTCCGAGGCTTTATCTTGCCATGACAAATTAAAAGCTTGTGCTCAGGAGACAGGAGTCTCAAGTCTTAAAAGATTTTTCACACTGAACATTTTTCTTAATACTTAGATAATCTAAGCCCCTTTTGAAGTGGGCTGTCCTGAGTATACAGGGCACACTTAGAGGTGGATGGAAAATGTCAACTGTTTCCTTTTCTCATTTTCTTGAATAGAAAGAAAAAGGTGTTTTGAGACAAAAGTTAGGATTTTTGCTGTTCCCCTCTCTGAAATTCAGAAGTGCTATATCTCTTTAGGCTTTAAAAAAAAAAAAAAAAAGCTGGAGGGGAAAGGAAGTACTTGTTCTGGCAAGATTAAGCTGAGGGAGTTCTTGGAGACTGTATTTTATCTTAATTTCTTTGGAAAGGTGGAAGTTTCTTTGCCATGCATCCGAAATAACTCTCAAACTTCCTCTTTGTGAAGTTCATAAACAGCGGAGGCTCTGCAGATAAACTTCAGATTGGCGCTTAGCTCAGTATTGCTCGCTTGCTGTACCGTTTCGCCGACTTTATCATTTTTCCTTTCTGTATTGATAGCACAGCTGTGTTTTCCCTTATTGCAGCAAATGAAAAGAGCCAAGTGAGGAAGAGCTGGCTTGTGCCAGGGCTCCTAAGGGATTGCACCTAGGCAGAGCACACAAACAAAGGGCTCCGGCTGCCTGTGGGGAGCTCATCGCACGGGTCTCAGCTGGAGGTGGTCAGGCTACTGCTCGGGGGGAGGATGCAGCTTGCTGGCTGTCATCTTTCCAGGCTCATCTTCAGGCCATGAATTGGTGAGGGAGCTGGGTTTCCTGTCCTGGGGATGGCGAGGATGCCTTCTCAGATGATGAGATGGCAATGGGCTCCTCTTTAATGTGTCCACGCTTCCCAAAGTGAACACAGGAGCCTCTGCAAGGAGGTTTGGCTGTTGCAGAAGGCTGCCTTAGTAAAGATGAGACCTTGAGCCCTGTCCAAGTTTTGCATTTCAGTGCTGCATGTTGACAGTCCCCCTCGGATATGGGTGATGCAGTAAGTGAGCTTGCACAGCAGTGTGAGATGAGCAAAGCGGAGCGTGGCAGTAGAGCGCAGGTCGGCTTGTAGAGGGCTTGTGCTTTGCAAAGGCCAGGCTGGCATGGGTTTTCGATTCCTTTAGGACCATCACTTGAGAAACTACTTGCTCAGCATCATGATACTTCTACTCCCCCTTGTCCTCTCCACCTCATGTAACCATTAAAATCCTAGAGGGGAAAAAAAAAATCTTGTCTTGCTTGACACACAATTATTTTTGACAGCAAACTTGCAAATGCTTTAGCTGGCTGAGAGCACTTCTGGAAGTTACAAGTGACAGGGCTCCATAATATCACTCTGGCAATCGATTTCTGACAAGCTGCCACAGTTTGTATTGCTTCATAATTTTGAGATAATCTTTCTTCTTTTTCGTAGTCACCCTTGGAAGTTGCATCACACAGGGTGAAACTATTCTGTAAAGCCATTAGAGGCAACGTGGTCAGTCCAGTTCAGGAGCAGGAGCAGGCTTCTTTTTCTCATTGGTTTTTATGATAGATGCTTATCTCAGAATATTACTTAGGCACCTGATTAGCCAGCCATTCTTGTGTAACAAATCCATTTCAATGAGAAGTAAACAGCAGTAAATGATTAACATAATCTTCTTTACTAATGACTAAGGTTTTTTAATTTAATGAGTCACTTCTGAAAGTCTGAGGGGGAAACAGGGACACTTTTTTTTTTTTAAATGATCACAGTGCAATCATTTGCACATAGAAGCCCGGTGTTGTTTCTCAAAGCAGCCATATCAAACATGCAGTACGTGTGCTCACTCAGATATGTACAGCTCACTTGCAAAAGGAAATGTGTTGTATGGGTTTTATAAAATTACTATTATGGTCATGATTAATGATTTTGTTATCTGAGCAGTGAAACCACAAAACTTCGCGACCACCATAGCAATCACAAAGCTCTAGTACGTGCTGCACAAATTTCTTGAGCATTTGAGGGCATCTTAAAACAGAGTTTCTTACCGGACTCCCTATTCCAGCAACTCCAGATTTGGGTTCATTTCTCTTATGTGGCTACTGGGCATGTTTTCGATAGTTTCCCCTCGAAAACGAATACTGGAGCTGGACTGGTTTCAACAGTCTTCAGAGGAAGACAGTGCTTCTCTGACAGACTGGTGGCTCAATGATTTGGGACATGTTTTTCCATCGGTGAAATAGGCTGGATCTGGAGACCACGTCCTTTCTAGATGTATTCCTGTAGGCAAGCGTGTTGTATTTTGGTGACCTGCAACTCATGACTCCTCCCTCCACCACCCTCCCCCAAATTTTCACTGCTGTGCTGGTGGTAGAAAATCCCAGCCAAGACCCAGTCTTGTTGTGGGTAACAGAAGTTGTTCCCTGCTTCCATCACTGATGAAGTCTTGCCTCTACGAATGTGTTCATAGAGGCACTTTGCTGAAGATGAGAGTGCCTTTTCTTTGAGAACGTGCCTGATTTTCACCAGTCACCAAGTCCAGGTTCAGTCCTGGTGGTGTGATAACTGAGAGAACAATACACTTTTGAAGGCCTGAGCATCGCCATGCCTTTGATCCTCAGTCACTTATTTTCTTCTGAGGGTTTCCGTATGGCTGCTTGAACCATGTTTTAACTGTGGGCTCTGTCATAAGTACCTCCTGTCCGAGCCTTATCTGAGCCTGTTCCAGTGGATACCTCACGATCTTCTGAAGGATACCAGAAGAATAATCTCTTCCTACTCACGTTCCCATGGGACTTACGATTCAGTAGACTATTTCTCTTCCTGTCTTCATGGTCCCTTCCAGCATCTGTTACCCAGCCTGGAGAGACCCAGGCTATTTAGTTAGCTGTTGTCAAGAAGCTGTCCCATGTCCTCAGTTGTCCTGACCATGGCTCTGTGAGCTTGCCATGGTGGAAATACCCTTATTGACACAGGGTGGAGGGGGGGCCAGAACCATAGATGGACTGGGGAAGCACAGCAGATACATGCAATGCCTTGATGATCATCTTTTGTTGTTGCTGCTTTTTTTTTTTTTTTTTTAATCTGTTGCTGAGCCACCAAGCTGACACTGTTACTGTCTGTTTTAACCCCAAGACCTCTTCCTTGAGCAGCAATAGCTGGCTCAGAGTGCATCATGGTTATTGTCAGATCAAGGTGTTTCTGTCACTTTGCACTTTAGGGGTAATTTTTTTTTAACATCCAGTCTCTCAGCATTATGAGATTCTTAAGCAAGTTTTCAGGGTCAGCTTTCATTTTTCTCCCTTGATGTAACTTAAGTTTCATCAGAAAACTGTGTCATCTTGTTCACCTCTCTCTTAAGATCATTGATGGGGGGTTCATTGGTGACCTTCTGCTTGGGAGGGGGGTATTTTCTACCTTCTTTTCCCAGTCTTCAAACCATTTATTCCTACGTGTCGAGAGCCTTCTCTCTTCTGCTGCAGAAGTTTGAAGCTTCGATGGGAGATCTCTTTGGAAAGTAACAGTGCTTATCCCAGCTGATGGTCAGCAAGGTAACCTTGCAGACATTGCATTTGTCAACCAGTTGCCTTTAGCTTCACCAACTAGGAAGCAGCATGACCTTCTTTATGGACGAGTGAGCAAAGACCTTGTCTCGGATAGCTTGCTTTCTCCCTTTCTGGGCGCTTAGAGTAAGTGTTTGTGTTGGCAAACTGCCCCTCTAATCTGAGGACATTGAACGTGGAAATGCAGCAATTTTTAATAAGGTGAAAGCAGAGGCCAGAGCCGCAGCCTCTGTGGTATGCTGCAAACAGGTTTTGTAGCCATGTCAACACATGTGGAGGAGAGGCTCAGTTGCCCTGCCGGGTCTGAAGGAGAATAAGATGTGGAGGAAGGCAAGGGTAGATAAGAATCGGGCAAGATAAAAATCACTGCAGCCTCTTTTCAATTGCATATTGCAGAAATACTGCCTTCCCTGAGAGGCAGCAAATAGCACGCTGCTTGGAGGGCTAGTTATAGCTCCCAGCTGCCCCGCTGAGATTATCTAGCAGTTATAGCCAGTTTGGGATTTTTATTTTCATCTAGGAGGGTGAGGGGGTTGCAGGCCAGTATGTGCAAACTCCTCCAGTTGGGTAGTTTTCCCAGGCTTCGTTATTTTGACCATGAGCACCCACGATGTTTTGGGAGCGTATCCACGAAAGGCTTGTCCCAGCAGGGCTCAGCCGCGGTTCCAGTGAAGGTGAAGGGTCCTGCTGGCTGGCACAGCACCGTGTTAAGGCCCTGCCTCCTTTTTGGTTCATGCCAGTCAAATTTTAACTTCGAGAGCATGCTGCAGGCTGAGGCTGCCCGGACTATGGGGTGTGTGCCTTTCTGTTGTTGTTCTGAGAAGCTTAAATTACAACTCGGCATCTGGGTCTGCACCGCATACAGCACTGCAAAAAGGTACTTGTATGAGGTGGCGATTGTAATTAAATCTTAACTCTTCTCAGGTTTTCCAAACAGGGTGGAAACTTAATGTTATTATGAAGTACTTGCTTGTAGAAGCTGCTCATTTTCTTTTGAAATGTCCCCAAAATATGCTAGATATTGTAGGACCTAAAGTTACAGGCACAGGAATTAGCTTTGAAGGGTTTAAACCCCAGATTTGAAGTCCCTTTGTCTAATAAGTTATGAAGACTGGGCTGATGAAACTACTTTTTTAAAAAGAGCCTGAATATCAGAGCAGTTACCTTTTAGAGGTGGTGTTAACTATCCTAAGAGTTGTTCTGCTTCTAGGTAGTTGTTAAAAAAAAAAAAAGGCAACCAAAACAAACACGTGCATTAGAAGTCTGTTCTTAATAGGTGGGTCAGCCATTCAAAATTCATCCTGCTTGTTGTACCTCTCAGATAAGCCAGCCTGGCTTTACATCACACTGCAAACAGATCTGTATATTTGCTTTCAACAAAGTAAGTTGGGATTTCAGTGCTTTTAAGTGCTATACTGGTTAAAGAGGATCAACTTCTATTTTGTGTTGTAATGCTTTAAGGTGTGCTCACCTTTGGACAGAGTCTTGCAGAGCGTTGTTTTCAGAATAAACAAATATCAACAATGAGCTTTCTTGTATCCTTAGAGTAAGAGACGTGTCTCATTAGATTCATTGGAAAATAATATTTAGAGAGTGCATTCTTGACAAGGAGGGAAGGTTTTTCAAGTAAAACCAGTCTTCTCCCACTACTGATACAACTGTTGTGGCAAATGGAAACTTCTCCCTTGGACTCCTCATAGCTGCAGCATAGCTTGTTAGTTGGAGAGGGATGGAGATTTTTCTTAGTTCAAAGCACCAATATTTTAGGCACATGCAATGTTACAGTTCTGATTGCTGTGCATGGAGGCTCTTTTTCCTGCTCCTGATCTGTTAGTACATTTAACAGCTATCCTCTGATATTCACGGTAACATGGAAAAGACCAAACCAATCTGTGAAAAGAATTAATGGGCAAAATCCTGAATGTCTAGATATTGTATGGAAACTGTTTTAACCAAGGAAGGGCTATGGAGAGAGGATGGCTAAGACTGGTACCCCACTGTGTATTTCTCCAGGAGGAGAAATACGTATGTTAAGAAGCTGCGGGTATTGGCAACAGCATGTTATTGCGTGATTTTTCACCCTTTCATGATCGTTGTTGTGTAATGATGTAACTAATTAACCTAAAGAAAGTGCTCACCATGAGCCAGGAATTGTATAAAAACACAAGTAGCATTCATTGCACATTAGAGATTAGTGACAAAATGAGAAAAAAAAAACCCTGAAGTTTTTAAAGGAAAGCTGATTATTCAAGTAGCCTGTGATGAACTGGAATTTGGTGAGTGTTTGGAGAAGAACGTGTAAGGGAGTTTTTGGCTTAGTGGGACGCCAGCAGGTTAACAAAATTGCCAGTATTTTTGTAGCTTGGGTAACTAGTGGAGTACAGCCTGGGCACACAGATGCTCTGTCTGAGTCTGCCCGCAGGACTTACACAATTGCATCATTTGACGGAATTTAACTTCGCTCTTCAGAGGTAGCTTCTAGCATGAACACTCATCATCCTGCAATGCCCAGTATAACAAATAACATGCCAAGCGAATACTAGTGGTGTTGGTGAATATGTCACGGGTAGGCTATGGCATATTATTTTTCCATGTGTGTGGCGACAGCTTTTATGGCCTGGCAACAGATCTGCCTCTTTCAAGTATTTTTGTGAAACTTTATGAAGCTGCCTGCTGTCACATGTTGCCAATATTGCAGGTGTGCGCAAAGGCAGTGAGTAGCAAAACATCTCTTTTAATACTGCGTGCAGTAACAGCTGAATGTATGACGATTTTTTCCCCCCTTTCCATTTAAAACAGAATGCTACAGATAGCTCCTCTAACTCCTCTCAAAAAAGGGAACAGCCTGTGCGAACTCTGGCTTCTCCTGCATCCTGCGAACATCGAAGAATTTGCACTCGTGGACACATTCACGACCATTATAGCTCTGACCACTACCATCTAGAACAAGTAAGGTTTCTTCCCAGTGTTGCCACCTAAAGGGCTGTGTCTGCCATAGCTAAGACTGGTGTTTGGTTTTCCCCCCACATCCCTGAAAGACTCCCCCTTTCTTTTCTCCCCCTTTCCTTCTCAGTTAGCTTTAAATGGCTTCCAATTATTAAAATAAAAAAAGGGGAGTCTACACTGTGATGTAATATGTTATGTTGTACCACGTGCACCTACAATGGCCTGTGACAGTTGTTCTCATTCCTGAGCCAAAGGCTGAAACTCTGTGATGGGTCATGGTGAAGGGTGTACAAAGAAGGAGAGACAAAATTGTTAAATATTGGCTTTTCGCTAAGCAAGGAGACAGCGATTGCTGACAGCAAAGTGAGCTTATTTATCTTTTCTCCCTCTTCATCTCTATCACTACTTCCACAGTCAGTACCACGATCCTACCGACACGTCAACTTTCCAGATGATGATGAGGAGATAGTGCGCATCAATCCTCGGGAAAAGATTTGGATGACTGGATATGAGGACTATCGCCATGCCCCAGCACGAGGAAAGAACTTTGATCCTGATGACATGGACTCCTACGTACGTTTTGCCAAAAGCGAGGCCTCAAAACACGAATACACTTATCCTTACGTAGACAACTCGGACTTTGACCTGGGTGAGGATATCAAGGGTGCTGTGATAAAGACTCAACCTGTCAAATTCAAGCCCAGGCGGAAGGAAGATGGTGAGAGGTCACGGTGCGTGTACTGCAGGGACATGTTCAACCATGAGGAGAACAAACGGGGTCAATGCCAGGATGCTCCAGATCGTGTCAAGACTTGCATCCATCGAGTGAGCTGTATGTGGTGCGCAGACACTATGCTCTATCACTGTATGTCCGATCCAGAAGGAGACTATACAGATCCTTGCTCATGCGACACCAGTGATGAAATGTTTTGCCTCCGGTGGATGGCCCTTATCGCCTTGTCTTTCATTGCTCCATGTATGTGCTGTTACTTGCCGCTTCGGGCTTGTTACCACTGTGGGGTCATGTGCAGGTGCTGTGGTGGAAAACACAAAGCTGCTGGATGACTACAGATGTATTCAAAGTGTTACGTTTTTCCTGTAGTTCGAGGAACACGTTGGTTTTGGAGCATTGAGATCACTCATTTTGATGCAGCCACTGTGCCCAACAGCATCCAGAAACCACCAGTTTGGATCACTTTACATTCGGTTGTCTGGGCCTCTCACTGCATTGATTTGCTCATCAAGTGTTCTAACTAACTAACCTACAGCATAGACTTTTGTATTATTAATCTGTAATCAAAACAGACTGTCTTGTACATGTTTATATTTTATTTTTTTTTGTCAGTTAAAATGAGTTTGAGAAGAACTGCTTTAATGGTGGTGGATTGTAGAACATCTCCAGGTTGTGTCCGTCTTGCCTCCGCTTGTGCGGTACCATCAGCGTGTTAGCAAGCTTTGGCATTTCTAGAAACAGGGTGGTGTGGTGAATGAAATCTCACTTGGAAGATATTTTAACTTGCCATCAAGTTATTGTGTGTGTATAGAAGGTGTGCTAGTAACAAACTTGTACCACAACACAGTATTTCTGTCACTGTTTTTCTTTGGGTTTTTTGTTCTGTTTTCCAAAGCCAAAATAGCCACCTAAGCTGCAGTTTCTCTTCTAGAGTCCATCGTCATTTCCTTCAGCAAACATCTTAAATTATTTCTCTGTTCGTAAAGCTCTGCGAACAGAAAGCAAGGCTTAGTTACCATAGTCACATAACCATTGAGAATCTGGTAGTTCTCCTTACCTGTAATCATTTCAGACCACTACTTGAAAGGGAAACTTAAATTTTAGGGTTTTCTTTTTTCCCTAAATAACATTGGAAAAATAAAACTGTGTTTTCAGAGTTCTGCCCAAAAGAAAGGGAACTTCTTCATTAGCCAGCCATGTCATGATCTGTGAATAAAACACTAAGGTTCCAGATGAGGAAAATTGTTGTTATGCAAAGAATTGCTAACAATGCAATGTCAAAAGCACTATTACAGCAATTCTGGGGAAATGCTGCATTAAGTGGTGGATTATATGGAAAATCATATTTGTTTGGGGGTTTTTCTGTATAATACATGAGCATGAGAACATACGCATCCACAGTAGAAACTACATTTAGCAATCTAAACAGATATTTAAAATCAAAAGCCAGGATGTTAACCACCTCTTCTATTTTCTGACCTGCGGTCCCAATCCTCCAGATGCTTACACATGTCTCGATGTATCGCACGTGCAACCGGCGTTTCTGTGAGTCTGTGTGTAGGATTAAGCATGTGAGTCTTTGCAGGAGCCAGACCGAAGCGTCTCCCTGGCTTTTCCCCTCCCCAGTTCACCACCCAGATTTATCAAGTGGATGCTTAAGGTGCATACAGCAGGATAAGATTACTTTAAATTTTTTTTTTTTTAATGTCATGTTGTCTTGTGTACAAGGCTTGTAATTAGCTTGGAAAAAGAGTATTTTTCTAATATATTACAAGGAATAGCCAAATAATTTTTATTAAAAAAAATGATTTAGCGCAGTGAGCTCTAACTAGCATAGTACAATCTGAATACTTTGAGGCAGCTAGGGATTGGCTTGTCAAAGCTGGCACTGCTGTTCCTGCCATAATTTCTTTCTGCAGTAAATTGCCAGTGGGCGCATGTCCTTTCCCTCCCTCTATTGCACATTGACATCAGTCTTAAAAGAGAGGAATTTTTTTTTTTTTTTAAATTAATTTGCCAAATAAATGTAAAAGGAATGCTTGCCATTCTTTCTTGGTGGAATGTCCCAACGGTTCCTCTGAGAGTTAATCACAGCTTTTTAGTCAACCATGAATTAAGTATGCAATGTGCTTATACACTATAGAGTTCGGTAGGCTTAATTTGTAGCAGTTGCTGGGGATTTTTCGGTTGGGAAAAAAAAATGAATGATAGTGGAAAAGGGATGGCGTGTTACACTCTGGGTGATGTGTCTGGGTTTGCTGAATGAAATATAAATATTTTGTGCCTAATAGCAGTTGACAAATCTCTCAATGGTGTCTAGTAAACATCAAGCCAGCCTCGAGGAAAAAAAAAAAATTAATGGAACAACTTTTTCCTTTTATTTCTGTTCTCAAAGTTGTTTCATGTAAACAAACATCTGTAAGATCTTCTCTCTATAAAGCACAACACTACAAAAAGATCTTACAGCTTTTTGTCCGGTCTTGAAGTGCCCCTATTTATTTAAGTAAAGTAGACATACTCCAAGCCTTCCTGTATGTCTAGAAATAAATCTTTAAAAAAAAAAAAAAATCCCTCTTTTTTTTATTTTTTTAATTTTTTTTCTTTCCCTCCTTCTTCCTCCCTCTTCTCTTGGGTTTTTGTAATACTTGTAGATTTTGCTGCGTGTGTTATTTGGTTTGTGAAGGCAGTGGTGTAAGGGCACAATGATAGAAATGGGTGTTTTTTTGTAAATATTTCTCCTTAATTTCCACACTGCTGCTGAACAGTGTGTAGCGTTCTCCCAGTCAGCTTTGCAATACTGACATCAATCATTTGAGAGAAATTATTCAGATTTTATTTTTGTATCTGTGGTAACAAAACATTAACCAATTTTTTTTTTTCTGTTGTGGAAAGTTTGGGTTTTTTTTGTTTTGTTTTTTTCCAAGCTATTGCTCACGTTAACAAATTAAAGTGCCTGAAGCCTCATCATTATTGTATCTATATACTAAAAGTTAAAACCCTGTTGTATTGATTTTTATAAGCCTTTTTACCTCCGTGTAAAAAAAAAAATATATATACAAGTGTATGATGTACATTTTAGTTCTTAACTTCTTTTTTTATTGTTTCTAATATGTATGATCAGTGTAGCTATTGCTTTAAAATGTACCATGTAAATATAAATACATCATATCAAAATGACACCGTTTATTGTTATTCGGCTGGCTGGAAAATGAGGGGAAAATGAAACGGTGCCAGGAAAAATGGGGCCATTGCCGGAGCTGCCTCCCCAAGACCTCGGGGTTTCTGAGGAAAAAAAATTGATTTATTTTACATTTTTTGGTGGCAAATGCTGCTAGGCTCGGGCACGGGCCATACTTGCCCAAACGCAGCAGGGATCATGGGAGCAGGTGTTTTTTCAAATGTTTTTTTAGGTGGTTTTCAGGTGTTTTGCACATCTGGGGGGAGGACACCCCTGGGGCGGCCCGGCCTGCGTTGCTGCGCCCCAGGAGGCCCCAGCAGCCATGACAGCGGCCGAGATTCCCCTCGTGCTCTCCCTCCTCTTCTCCCTGGGCCCTCAACCCATGTGCTGCCTTGGCCTGGGCTAAATATGCTGCAGGATGGTTTTGTTTTATTTTGTTTCACCCAAGCAGAGTGGCCCCAAAGGGGAAAGCAGAGAGAAAGGCCGGCAGGCATCGCTGCCGAGCGAGGGCCACCTTGCTTTTCGGGGGTGCACGGTGGGAGTTTGCAGGGCTGGCCGGTGCCACCACCGCTGAGGAGGGACGCCTGGGGCGGCTGGCACTGCCATCCCCGCTTGGAGAGGTTTAACGTGGAAGATGGAAGAGGAATAAACCAGTTAAAACGGGATACGAGGCTGCGGCCGATCGACTGAGGAAACCGGAGGAAAACCAGTGAGTATATATAAATTTTTATGGTTATTTCCAATGAGAGCTAGTCAGGCCAACATCACACGCTTCTGAAAAGTCCAGTTTTATTTTTCTGAAGTTAAGTGATAACACAACCAAGCCGTTGCTCCTTTCTTTTTTCTATGTGCTGCTGCTTGTTTTGCTGCTGAATAATGAAGCTGCCTGGAGCAGCCTGTAAGAGGGGAGGCAAAGAGCACACCTGCCAAACTCTGTGTCCTTCTCAGATAAAAGGTTTGCTCTCTGCAGCAGCAGTGCTTTGCATCATCTGCACCCACCCAGCACACGGGGTGACGTGCCACTTGCATAAATAATGTCAGTGGTTTAATTTGTCACAGCTTTGCTGAGACCATGAGTCCATGTTTGCTTTTTATTGGTTTATATTTGTATTCATGTATTTCTAGAAATATTATATGCTCATATAAACATAGACTGCTGTTTACATTTATGATACAAGTGTATATTTATTATAAATTAAAAAAAAAAAAAAACAAAAAAAACCAACAACAAGATTTTGCAGGCCTCATGAAAAGCACATGCACCGTGGGTCAGGTGGTGTGTTCAGGAGGACTCCTGTTACACACAAAATCTTTCGGTCTGCATTTTTGTTTGCTCCATCTGCAGCTAAGCCAAGGACAAAGTGGCTCTGACGGGCTGTTGCTTACAGTTCATCATACTCTCTTGACTAATTATGGCAGGAAGACTTCAGCGCTGTTCCCTAGCCATTCAAATTCAGCTTGTCCTGCAGAAGGCCTGGCTAATACATTTATCTTCTCGCAGCCTGCAATGTCCTCTTGCTTTCATCTGAATCAAAGGGGTTGCTTATACCTGGAGATTTCTAAACTGAACCAGTAAATGGTATGTTTGGACCCTGGATCTGTGGAAAATGCAAACACTACCAAGATACAAGGCACCATGAAAGCTAATCAACCTTCTGCAGCCTAATCAATGCGGAGGTCCCAGGCTTACTCTTGCTGATCATCTGGGATCGGTACTGTCCTCTTGGCATGATGCAATCAAGGAGATTGAGTTTGCAGAGGACACAGATATTGTAAGCTTGCAATCATATGAAACAAGGTTGAATATTTTATGTCTTTAAAAAAAATATATTTCACTAGCAAATGTAATACAAATTGCATTTTAGAATGTCCTTTCACCCAGGCTGAGTCTTAGGCACTGACAAATGCAGCTTGGCATTTTATAGAAAAGAGACTTGACACTAAATGTGCTGCTACCATTACCTGGGTCAGAATGGCTCTCCCAGCCTCTCCTTTCCCCACTTTGGCAGCAGGAGCAGTGCCAAGCCAGTGCACCCCCAGGCCTTTCTCCTGGGGAGGCATCCTTGGGTTCAGACAAATGTTATCACAGCAGGCCCACCTGTGTGAACTTTTCTCCTTGTAGCCTGTGAAACTGAAGAGACAGAGGGCAAGGAGAGAATTTTCTTGGCTGTGCTCACTCAGGAAACCTGCAAATACTTCCAACAAGCCTCTCATCATAAAAGCAGTATCAGGTCAGGAATTGCAGGGGGAATGGAGGGCAACTGCAAGGGGTAACCAGTATGGGTCTCTCCAGATAGAACAGCTCTTTTCCTGCAAGGCACCATGATAACAGTGTCAGGCATTTCTCAGGAACGACTGCAGCTGCCCAGCATTGCCTCCAAGGGCAGAATTTTTGCATGAGGAGGGTTCACCCGGCCTCCTTTAATTGCTCAGTAATAAAAAGTGTTTCTCACTCTGCTCAGAGAGCTGTAATTTAAATAGGCAAAACTGACTTATCCCTGTTGAGAAAATGAGTACGTCCAAGAGAGTTTGAATGACTTGCATAATATCACATGGGAAACTTGTGGCACAAGTATTCTGAGCACAAGTCCACCACCATCTTCATCCAAAGGTCACCTCTCCTGTCACTCTGTCTGAAGATTAACTGGGAGGTTTGGGCTTCTACAGGAGCCTCACTGCATGGAGCACGAACCAAACCAACTGGCCCAACCAGCAAGGAATGTATAAATCTCCTTTCTCTGCTAATTCCACTTAGAAATGCAAATTGGAAGTAGCTGTCAGGATGCCTGGTAACAAGAGGTATCATTGCATGTGTTCCCAATGATTATCACAGGCAGAACTTGGCTTCTCATACAGACCAAATGCATCGTTTTTCACAAATCGTTTGGGAGCGAACTTGCAGCTCTAGCAACCGGAAATGCTTTCCTTTCTTCAGCACACGATGCTAGATGAGTTAACATCCTCCTAACACCTTGTCCTTTTCCAGGATGTTCAGCCTTCTGGTATTTTCTTAACATTTTGAATTAGGCAATTAAATTCCTTAGTATCTTGGTGGCATACATGGAAATAAATAGAAAAATGTTTGGCTTCCACCCAGAGACAAGATATTTAAATGGTGGAAAGTATGTGTGTATTTTTGGGGTGGTGTACTTAGATCTCTACAAATATTTTTAGTTGCTTCCCTGCACTCATGTGCAACCATCCAATGCCATTCATCTCATTCCCCCATTCCCCACTTGTAAATTCATTTAGAAAGAGTTGACAGACTTTGGTTTGGCGTCTCCTAGATTTCAAGCCTGCTGCCTAATGTCGTGTGAGACAGGATCTCGCAGCAGCACTCTGGGTGGTTGTAAAGAGAAAGGTTTCCGAGGACTGTAACACACCCCAGCTCTCTGCAAGTGCAATCACAGCTCTCCACGCTGATGTGTACTCTGGGGTGGTAAGGACAGTACAAAGTCATGTCCAGACTTAAAAGAATTCATGTAACTACCTAAGGGGTCGCTGATGTTAAGAATATATATCATTGCATGAGGACCTAGAATTAATGCATACTTTTGGGTGGCTAAGATATTACAAAGTCATACACAGCCTTAAACTTAATTCTTATCTAGAATTCTTAATTACTCTTAATTCTATATAGAGTGTAATATGAACTGACATTTCTTTTTTTATATTTTCTAAGGTTATGCCATGATGAGCTGCAGAATTGGCCAATATCTGTTTTAAGGGAACTGACAGGATTATTATCAGGCTTACCACTTTGAGCAACCATTTTTCTGATTTTCACACTCTTAATTCCTCTGTTTCAGTGTTGTGCCAATGCCAGCTTATTAACTGTTTAAGCTCTTGATGTGAGATTTCAATCTTATGAAAAAAGAACAGGGATAGGGAACTTGTCACTGCAAACAGTGAGATCCTTGATGTTCAAGTATCAAGTGTGATATGTTCCCAAATGTACCCTATCTTCTAATATGAGATTTCCGGTATTCAGATTATGTTTAGCTCCACCCTGATTCAGAAACTAAAAGCTCAGACACTTCTAAAATTTGAAGTATTAATGTCCTTGTGCCCTGGAGGGCCATTTCCAACCTTAAAAGCCCAATTCCAGAACTACTGAACTCAAGTGATTTCACTTTAAAAGTGCTTGCTCTTTACAACTTCCTGAGAACAATGATAAAAGCCAGGTTAGAAAGTATAACTTTCAACCGCATTTTGCAAAAGTGCTGGCCACAACTTAAAGCAGACAGCATTTTGATGTGCGCAGCCAAAAGAAGCTGCGCTCTGCTGGTTTCGTTCATGAGTCTGAACATTGCAAAATTCAAATCCCAATAAATTTGTTTCAGAAAACTCTGAGCAGCTAAAAAAGACAGAGTAGGAGCTAGGACTGAATGCAGATGCAGGATATATGGTTCATCCCAGATATTAAACATAAGTAGAAACACAGTCCTTTTTTTTTTTTTTTTTAAGGGTACCTAAAATGAAGCTCCCAGTGTCACAGTAATGTATTGGTATGGGGCCTGATGTTCAAGCAAAAGTACCCCCAGCAGTTTCCATGTATTCCTGCCAGGAAGGGCAGATGGTCTGTGCCTCTGAGAGGAGCATTCAGACCAACACTGAGGCTTAGGCTTCCAAGCAGGAAATGTATATACACATATGTGTGCATGTGCATCCTTTTGGAGCAGAAATCTGAAATTACCAACGTGAGCTAAAAACCCAAGTGATAGCTACCCTTTAAATAAATAAATAAACAGGTAAAACTCCAGCTGTGTGGCTGACCCTGGTGGCTTGGCAACAATGAAAAGGGTTTTCTGTGCAGTGGCCCCAAGTACTGGGTATCGCTGCAGGATTTTTCTGTTCGCTTAGTGAATAGACCTCAGTGAACATTCTCATCTTGGGGAAAACCCCAGAACCCCATTAAGTGGTTGAGCCAGCCACAGAAATGGGAAGGCTTCCAAAGTAGAAAGCGAAATAGCAATTGGATGAAGGAGGGAGATGTATTCTGCTCAGAGGAGTTACCTGCTTTGCTGTGACCTGAGGGTCGTGTGCTGAATAGTCAGTGGCTCTGCTTCTCTGGGGCCAGTGACTGGGCTGTGGGGGAACCATGGGCATTTTGGCGAGTAGAAAAGCCTGTGCATTCATTCGTCTGCCTGAAATGGAGAGGTTTGATGCAAACTGTTTGGCCAGAGCAAGGCAGCCTTTGCAATGATGCCAGTACCACAGTTTAGATATGATTTCTGCCCTCTGCCACAGGGCTGAGACATAGTTGTACTTCCACATGTGGCCAGAAATGCCACAGGCCTGGAGCAGGCTGCTGGGTGAGCAAAGTCCTCACACTTACCCCTGTCTTTGCAGAGAGATTCGAAGGGCTGCACCCAAAGTACCCTCTCCACTGGCAACTCCCTGAGGTGAACTTTCCATAGTCTTCTCCCTCCCCCATAAGGGACATCAGGTACAATGACAGCCTAAGTCCATAAAAAGGGATTTCTTATCCTACACAGTGCACCAGCTCCCCAGTTCTGTCTTTAAAGGGCTGTGTTTGAAATGGGAGCCACTTTCTGTTCCTGCAAAGTTAAAGTGGATGAGTGAGGAGTGAGAGTGTCCTGCTGACAGCTGAGGAAGGGCTTTGTGGGACCCCAGGATCACTGGTTTTAACCTTAGCACTTTAGCTCGTCACCTTTTTTCCTGTGCCAAATTGCTAGGTCATTTTATTCACTTGGACCTTCACAAACCAGCTTGGAAAAGAAGGAGGAGTAAGCAGTTTTTACTTAAAAAGTGACAAATTGGCAGGGACATTCCCCCAGCTACCTTTCACTCATTTTTGACAGCTTGCAGGGTTTTGAGCTGGCAGCAATTCTTTCCAATATTAAGTTGAATTTCCAGTCAAAGATTAAAAGGCTGAAAGGGTGCCTATGTACTAACATACATGAGAAAGAGGTTCTGTAACAAAGAAGCACCCCTGAAAGGACTGTGTTTTCAAACCCACTCACATACATAATATTTTAAGAGCTGTCACCATCAGAGCACATTTTATGGCCAGTTCCTGAAGGAAGTGGTTGTAAAGATGTGGCACGAAGAGCAGAAAATCCAGGTGCTGAGCAGAGAGCTTTTGAACTTACAGCAAATGCGTGATACTTTTTTCTAACCAGAACAACTGCTGTTTGTGACCATCTGAACTTTGAGCTACAAGAAAATGTCTTTGGGGTTCGTCAGGCTGATATCCTGTCTCTAACCACAGCCTGTACCAGATACTTCAAAGGGAGAGAATACAAGAAACTCTGTATTGGAATCATCTGCTAGCAGAGGAAATTTCTTACCAACATCAGACAATTTGTCGTTGATTTATCCCCTCAAACAGGAAAGTTTATGTGCCTCTTAAAAAAAAAAAATCCAATTGAATATAACAGCAATGTGAGTTTATTCATTAAGCCTAACAAATTCTTATTTGAAATCTTTTTGATTTCTCTGAAATCTGAAATACCAGAACAACCCTTCTACTGTTTTCTCTGGAGATTTTTCTAGTCCTGACGTGATATTTTCAGGGTTTTTTCCCAGCCAGTTTTTTAATACAGATAGCCCTGCAAATCTGATGATGTTCAGGAGCTGTGGCCCTATAGCAGCCATTTTGCAAATGCCAGTGTCTCCTCCTCCAAATCCTTCTTCTGGCAAGTGTTTTTAATCCCCTTTTATGGATCCTTTAACCTTAATTTTCTTATTGTTGGGATAATATTGTGTTCATAATGTACAGTTTTTCTGAAGCCTCCTATGTGTCAAAAGACACAAAACAGATTGAGGGTATGAGGCGGGTAGTGAAAAGACAGCAAATTTATTGTTTTGTTTATTTGTCACATTGCTGACATTGAGCTGGATTTATAGTATTTGTTTTCTGAGATTCAGATACTTTCAAAGACAGCTGTGCTGTAGCTGTGAATATAAACTAGGATGAACTGGGTGTCTGAGATGAAGGTGTAAAGTCTGTATTTAGGCTCTTAAGTACAAGTGACTTTGCTCTGAGAGGTGTTGAATATCTTACTTTCTTCCTGAAACCCATAAGATTTCCTAGCTGGGTAGGTGTAAAATATTGGCCCCACTGAGGTCAATGGCAGACTTCCCACTGGTTTCAGTAATATATAATCATCGCCAAAATATAGAGTTAGGAGACTAATAATTGGCAGCTATTTTTCTAAGAGCCTGGCTAATACATAGGACAATACTAAAATGCCTCTTTGTGTTTATTTCATTGTGCAAAGCTCTTCTATGCATTTTCCCAACCCCTATAAAGAAACACAGGAAAATTCTGAAGCCTGAGTTGCCATCACAATCTATTTAAGAGTCATCTATTCGGTCTTAGTCACAAGCAACACAAGGGAAAGACCTGCTTTGCTTAAAACAAGGCCTGGCCAGGTGAACAATTAAGCCAAATAGTAGAAACTTAGTGATTCTGATGCAGAAACTCATTGGTTGATGTTCGGATCCTAATTTGAGACTTCTAATTTGATTGTTTAGCCATTGTTGATTGCTTCAACATGAACTACAGATGATCAGCATCTCTGGAAATCAGGCTACAGATCGCTGAAAATAGTAGGTATGGGGTTTTTTAAGATGTGGGTCCTAAGGCTCTGTGCCTCATTGAATTTAATCACAGCTTGGAGTAAAAAGACACACACAAATTAAACTTTGGCTTGGTTTCTGACAGATTTGAGTTTGCACCATTAATCTTCTGCTTGTCCTACTCCTGTAATGGTTCTTGAACCACACAGCCAGTGAAAACCAAACTGAGGTCTTGAAGAAACTAATTTCCTACAGGCTTCATAAAAATAGGCAGCTGGATAAAATGGAGAGCTGTTAGTACTCTCACTGAGGCAAAGCAAAGTGTGAGCTCATCCCTGATTAGACACCAGGAAAACAATGTAGGAAAAGCCTTGTTATGAATGCCCTACCTACGGATAGGCTCTCCGCTGGCAGTCATGCCCCACTGGACACTAAACATCCACCCTCCAAGAGTAACTTTGCTTTCACACCATGCCTCTCTCTCTTAAACAGCCAGTCATGCTCAGACACATCCTTTGGAAACCAAGTGCTGTTGTTTTCATTGCTTGTGGAATACTTGTTTTAACATATACCAGTGATATCTAGGAGCAAAGTGACATGTTTTCCCAATCAGGGCAAAGAAATGTGTCAAGTAATGCCCTAGTTTTTTTCAGTCTGGCTCTAGCTGCTAAAGGGTCTGCTTCACAATTTGTTAATTCAGCTGAGAGTGTTGGCTGTATCTCTGAAGGGCTGTAGGTGGATGATTTGCTTTTTTTTTTTGTTGTTGCCAGATTGAAGTCTGCTTTCACCTTTTTTTTCTCACTTGCTTGTGCATCAATATGTATATCTTTCCATCTATGAAATTAAATTTTTGTAGCTGGAAAGTCAATGATTCCAAGAGATTTCCTTGGGCTTCTACTTGCATGATGACAGAGATTCCTGGGCTCCAAAAGGCTTAAAACGTCTGGGTCTTGCTAATAATAACACCCCAAAGGGAATAGTCCAGCTGACTGTATGTAGGCCAGACTTAATCAATCGACAACACTGAGATAATGACATACCAGCTTATGGAGCCTCCTAAATAGGATCACGTGTGAAGACAGCCACTGGCTACAGGAGGTCTGATGGGTTCACAAAATAAATAGCACAGAACTGCCAATATTTAGATCTGGGATTTCCAGAAAGCCACACTGAGATAGAGAGCAACAGCGATTTCTGAAGAAACGTGCATCTTTCCGTGCTAATATCTAAACCAAAACCATGGCTCAGGGGACATTGATACCAGAAATAAATGTCTTTCAGCTGTGGTCCTTTATGGCTGGTGGTTGCAAACTGATACCTGTTGGAGTTGTTCAGCCAAAGTCAATGGGACCATTCCTGCATATGTCTTTGCAGAAGGGGGCCCAGCGTACAGAAATGTTGCTTGCTTTGGAAGTTTCAGTTGTAGGCGTCTCTGTATTGTTCAAGCTCATGTGAGCCTAAGTTTGCATAACAGCTCTTAAAAAAGTGGGCCTCAAAATGTCAAAGGGAGCCCCCTTTCATGTAAAAGATGAAAGCCACGTTGTCTTGGCTGAATTCCAGCATCTATCCTTGTGTGTTCAAGCGGATGATGGAGGTTTTCTTGTGATGGCTCCTGAACCGGGTGCCCTTTTACAGCCAATAAAGCTAAGTCGATTTGCCTTGATTTTGCTGTGGGCTAAATTGCGTACAAAGGGGTTACAGTAAACTCTTAATTGGTGGCTGCTTGAATGTGTGCATGAGCCCTTAGTTCATCCATCTGTACGATGAGGGCAAAAGAGGGGTCCCTTCCTTTTTGACCCTTTTGCCTAATCTGGTTTGATTGTGAGATCTTCCAGGCAGAGATTGTTACCACATGGTTGCACATTGTCTACTGGGATGGGGACTCTGGTCCCAGTGGTAAATAACAGCCTTCAACAGTTACTCTCACATGAATAAAATACGACCGGCAGAGTGATCCGAGTCATCTATCAAATAACCCAGAGCTCCACCCGCATACAGCTCCTCCATATGAATCGTGAGGTTAATTAAAAGAATCTAAAGAATGATGGGGTTAGGGTGATTTTGGTTGAGCGCTGAAGATTGATGTATCCTCACAAGCTCCCCGTGCTGTTCCTCCAGGCTGGGGGTTTTGCATGGTTTCTGGCCAGTCCCCAAAAGACCAGGGCTAGGTTTCTAGCTGCTCTGTGCAGGCTATGCCAAACTACAGGTTTAAATATTCATTGCATTCTTCACATGCCAAATCATCTAAGTTGGAAAGCAGGAGCCTAAGATTTTGCAAAGCTGCTTTTACACATAAAGACCATTAAAAATTCATTGTGACAGGGAAAAAACAACATTGCCAGTAGTAGGGAACTTTATGTTGACTTGGCTAATGCTGTGTGGGGCTAAGTTAGAGCTAACCCACATTAATCCACTTAAATGGAAGGGTGAGCCTGATCCAGTAAAAGCAATAAATCCTCTTTAGAGCTGACCAGACTCTGGTTGTACTATAGGAATACGGGGCTGAATGGCAAACAGTTGGCAGGAGGTAACTGGATGGGGCCTGAATTTCCAATGTGCCAGGTAATTTAACCCACAGCATCCCCTTTCCCCCATATGCGCAGACCGGTTGTGGGGAGGACCACATCCCAAAGCTGTTGGCGCCAGAGGTGGAATGATAGACTGCGGGGTGGGGAAACTCCCTGCCAATATAGAGCTGGAAAGGTTGAAGCAGCTCTCTGTCATCGCAGAGAGCAGGTACCCAAGATGTCTGTGCTGGCAGTTATTATCCCAGGCAGCTCAAGCAAAAGGGGTGAGATGCAGGGAGCAGAGATGGACAGACAAACACCTGTCCTGGAGCTGGTGAGGCTCTGCCTTGCCTTGGAGGCAGTCTGCAGATGTCAGGAGAGAAGGGCCAGCTGCTGCTGCCTTGCTATGGGTAAGGGGTTAACTGGATTGCTGTTAAACTCCACAGAATTACATCTGAAGTGGAACTGGCTCGGGAGCAAGTGGACCTGCATGCCTGAGAAGTGGCTGCTACTATCAGAGAGCAATTTTCTCAAGGCTGACCCAAGGCATGGAACTAAATCCAGACTGGGTGAATATCTCTGTTTCCTTATTCCTCTGAGAAACTGGGCCTGAATTTAAAAGGCTGTTTAAGACTTTGAAGCCACCCACAGTTCTGTCTTTGCCTCCCACACAAGCTCCAAGGAACTGACTCATTCCCACCGTATTTTCAGCTGTGCGTAGATCCTGCTCCAAGCCCAGGAAGATCCCTGTTCAGCCAAGAGAATCAAGCGCACACTGTGACTTGAGTTAGCTGGTCTTGAAAGGGTTTCGCCACGCCGACTAACAGTTGACTGTATCTGAAGACATCTGGGCTGCCTTTTAAAGTAGAGTAGGAACCATATTCTTTAGTTAGCTGGATAATTTATGCCTTGTCTGCTGTTCTCTATTCATGATGCTTCCTTATGCTGACTGTTAAATAGCTGTCTGTGAAATTAAGTGACACTGTCATCTGCTGTTAAATGAAAAGAGGTCTGCTCTGTGAGCAGGCATTCACCTCTCCTCTCCTCTTCTCTGTGGCAAACTCATGTTGTTTCTCTTCCCATGGGGACACTGCTTTGGGTTTTGCAGCGCTTTAAAGAGTGTGAGTGAGTGATACATACAGCTCTCGATGGTTCGTAACTCTGGAAAATCAACAAGCCTTTCTGCAAGGGGAAACAGAGGGTTGTCCCTCTGTCCCCTGACAATCTGGTGAGCTCAAATGCTCTTTCCAATCTGGACTAAAGTCCTGACATCCCTGGATTTCTAGCTCGCTAATTCTTCCACTGCTGAAGAAAACAACTCACTTCTTGCTGACATCATGCTGTCCTCCCGCTATGCTGTATCCACTGTGAGTCTTTAAAGCTTCATGCTATGCCTGAACAATTACACCCACGTTTTGGCTGGGAAACAGAGACAAATGAAGGCAGTTAGAAAAAGGACATGGGAGCCCTGCCTTCCATTTTCCTGTTCTTCACACTGAGCTCATTACTGCCATCTTTCCCCCTGCCAGGTAGCAAGTCTCCAGCAAATACCTGTTGGGGTCACCTCTCTGTGGCTTTTCCCCTCTTCTCTGTAGAAATATCCCCAGTCTATTTGGGCTCTGGACCACTTCTGCATGCCGTGACACCACAGCACAGTCTTACAGATAAACATTTGCAGGTTTTTGAGCATAATCCTGCTCTCTATATCATTATGGAAGAGAGGGGGAGTAAACATCCTTTGCAGTACAAAGGAATTGTCAACAAACTCAGAGAACAAGGGGAGAAATATCCAAAGGCATGCTCCGTTTTTGGCTTGTTGCATTTGGGTTTCCTTCATGCGACTCACTGAATGTTTGCCCCCCTCTGCAAAAATGTGGGGCAAAGGCCTGGCTCTTGTCTGCACTATTAGCTAATGAAGTCAGGAATTTACCTCTGTCACCACCTGGGAATTGAATAATGTAAAACCCAGCTCCTCCTCCCTACTGGCACTGGGCTGAGTTCCATTAGCTTCTGAGGAGCTTTTTGGAGTGCAGAGTCCTGACCTGCTCACAGTGGCTAGTATTAGCTGAGACATGAATAAACAATAAAGGAGATAAAGAAGAGGCTGGGTTGAAAGCAACAGCTGTTTCCTATGGACTCCTGAATAAATTCAGGCTCCTCTTGGTGAGGGGCTATGTTTTTGTCTTCGTGCAAAGGAATGAACTGCTCTGGGAATCCTGTTCTCATATGAGAGCAGAGTGGTATTTGTTTATCATTAAACATAAAGGGTCAGCTGAAAAAGTTTTAAGAAGAAAAAAATGTCTATTTAAAAATGTGATTATTTCAGGTAGTTCCATTATTATTTCTTTTAACTCTGTTATCTCGCTTCAGCTGTGACTCAAGGAGCAGAATTACACCCTAGACTTGCATGTGTAGATCGCATATGGCAAAGAGCAAAGTCCTTGGCCCGAGATAGCCTTTTGCTGACTCCAGATGTGCTCTGCCATAAAACACTTTGGAGGCCCGATGCTACATTACATAAGCCACTCAGTGGTTTTAACATTGATTTCAACAGAAGGAGTGATCCCATCACTGTGTAACTAAGCAAAAGGTTTGGCTTGAGCCTGTTGCTATAATGAATTTCTAAAGCCAGGCTTGTGGGAATGATGCTGTCAGCAAAGCAGGAGCCTCTGCTCTGCTCTGCTCCCAGGAGTGCACACCAAGTCTCGGAGCCTCAGGCATTTACTCCTGATTTCCACCAGCAGAGCAGAGAGAAGAGCTTGGCCAGGAGAGGTGAATTTTCCTGATACTTCTCTTGTGTAAACTTATTCTGTTTGTGTGGAAATCAAGCGTTTTTCTTTTATAGGGAGATAGAGCCTTCAGTTGCATCAACGGTACAGCAAGAGGAAAGTCTAACATCATGATCCAGGAACCAGATAAATGCAATCTGTCTTAATGCAACAATCACCTTTTCAGTTACTACTACCAAGTTACTATATCTGAAAATCCTTTGCAAGCTCTAGTCACTCAGGTAATCTCTTAATTTGCTGAGGGCCTGGCCACTTCTGTTTACATGTGTAAAACCTGCAACAAATTTGGAGTCCAGATTAGCCAGTCCCTATTCTCCCCCTCCACCTCCCAGCTGCAGAAGGGTGGCTGCAAGCAGCAAGAGTTTGCTCTTGGCAGCACTGGCACTGCCACCGCAGAGACCTTCCCCACAAAAAATAGTTTGAAGATTTTGTAGGGAGCCAGAGTTTCAACTAGCCCCATTTTTAATTTTTCCTTTTTTTTCATTTGCTTTTTGTTTTGTTTTGTTTTTTAGCAGGAGGTATAATCTGTTTTAACATATGAATTAGCAGAGCCTGGTATGGGTTCCATGGTGTATGTACCTTTCCAATATGAGGCACTTGGCTCCAGCTGCAGTGGGAATTCAGGGCAGGTGGGCTTAGTGGGCTGTGCTGTGGGCCAGGCCAGCCACAGCTGCAATGAGTTTGTGGCTCTCTGAGGTGCCTGTGAGGTACCTGGGCTGCTGGCAATACCGGCCGCTTTGGGAGAACAGATCACACCAGCCCCACCTCCTCAGTGAGTTTAGCAGCGAATAGTGAAATGGAGCTGTGATTGCATCTGCTACATCCAGGTTGTCTGTATCTTCCTTTCTTTTTTTTAGGGGGAGGGGGAGTAAAATCCCTGGAAAAGTAAAATCTAAGGGTAACCAAGCCTTAAAAATTCTGCTATTTCTATATTTGAAATGAGTAATACCTTGCCTTAGAACAAACCTAAATGTACAGAAATACAAACCTGCTAAATTTCTAATGCTGTTTTAGAGTTTAATATTAGCTAGAACTCAAATAGACCCCTTCACCATTTCCTTTTTTCTTTCTCTTTTCTGTTTTTCACCAAGTCTTGCCCATCTCGACTGCTTTCCTGAGGCTCTTTTTTGTTTATCCTACACAATTTCCTTCCTTCCTTCAAGTCCAGACCCCCTTGCTCCCCTGGGGCTTCCTATGATAGCTAGGCACTAATCATGTACTTCTGCCCCAGAAGCACAGATAGAGGCTTCCTCCCCCTGCTTCCAGTCAAAGGAGGATGTAAAGCATAATGGTAATCTTAAACAACACAGCTATTCATTGTTTGGGAGATCTGGGAAATATCCTTGAATTCAGCTTGCTAAATTAGCTGCTTCTTGAGTAACCCACAGCTGCTGCGTATCTGTCCCATTACATTTTACAAAAATGCAGCAGTTCTCATTACATATGATATTCTCTCGACATATGGACCTTCCATTAGTTTATGTCTCTGTGTAGCTCTGTTGCCATGAATGTATACACAGAAACATTTTCTTTTGTACTTAAAAAAGACCCCAAACCCAACAATTCTTGAAAATAGATTAAAGACAGGCATTTGCAATTACTCAGATGGAGCAAAGATGTTGGAGCGCCTCAGAATACAGCCTCTGTCAGGAGCCAATACTTAGATTAAAATGTTGCTTCTGGCAGTAAAAGTGTAACTACTAGTGGTTTTAAGGCTTCATCCTGCCTGTTGTGCACATGAATATCTCCCTTGAAGTTGGCAGGCGTCATCTTGTGCGTGCAGATATTGGAAGTCAGATGGACCATCAGTGTAAGGTGATGCTTAACCATCTATCTGAGTCTCCTAAGGAGGCAGCGACATGGTTTTTGGATTTGGTCTTGTGTGTTGCTCCTTCACAGTGATTCACAGAGGAATTTGGTTTGAAAGAAAATGGATTCCCGGTGTTAGTGGATTTACACTCCCTATCCTTTTAGTAACTTCTCTGCATAAGTGGCGAACTTGAGCAAACCTTGGGGAGGAAGGTTTCTATGCCTCCTGCCTCTTGTGCACTTTTCTAGGCTTTGTCCCTCAAAGTGGAGCTGTGTCCTTGAGGAAAACCCAAACTTCCATCTTTGCTGTGCTCCCTGTGAAATAGCTGGTTCCAGCAGGGTGTAATCCTTCATGCATCAAGTATTTTAAATAAAAATGCAGTGCTAGAATAAGTGAAAATTCTCCTTGGACACCTAGAGCACTGTTCAACGCCTGTCTTGTCACATCCAGGGCTAATTTCATTGACTTCAGAGGGAGTCTGGCCAGGGGTGAGCACCAGCTCTACCCTAAACATTGGGAAAAGAGCCACATGGTTGCACACCGTTCACACCTTGCAGAAAACAAGGGGGGACAGACCATGTCCTCTGAAGGGCATCCTTGGGCTATGCTTGATTGCATGGTCACCAGCAAGGGCCAGCAAATGTGTCTGTGGCAGTGGTCTTGATTGTGTAACTATGGTTAGTAAGCCAGTGGTATCCATCTCGTTACCTTTCTTCCTTCCTTCCACATACCCTGGTCCTCTCTGTTGTCCCTCTTTCCCTCTCTCTGCCCCTCTCCTATTCTGTTTGGTTTTCTTTTCTTGAGTTGCATTTTCCTTATTCCATTTCTGTCTTGCCATGAGCTGATGACTTGACTTGCTGCTGTAAGTCTGGAGTGCTAGATCTCTCTCATTCTTTGGGATGTTGCAGTGCTTAATCCTGCCTGCTTCAGGGATGTGATTTCAGGGCTTCCGATTAACCACAATCAAAATTAAAAATATGTAATTCTGCTTTACACCCCTTTCCTCCTTTTATAACTAACTAAACTACAAGCATGCCCCCTCAGACATATCCACCTAACTACAGGTACAGCCTGCTTTACTGCCATATCTGAGCCTTCTGCAACATACATTTATATCCACTACCTGCTTAGTGCTCCTGTGCTGCAAGAGGGGAGGATCATCTCTCTCCCACAGGAGTTACGGAGCAGTTGGAGACCTGAATCTATGCAATGATGTGGCTCTCCTGCAGCCCGGGGGAGCTACTAGTGCTAGGGGCTGTCAGGTACCCCATTTCATGCTGGTGCATGTGGGAGGGTGTGCAAGAAAGGCCCTTCTCATGAAATAGAGGAAGAGGGTTTGGGTTTCCTTTCAGTGGCCTTTAAATCATTTGTCCAGAGCACAGAACTCTCTCTTTCTGGAGGTATTTAGGCCCGTTCCTTTAGAAGTCATCTATGATTGTGTTAGTATTTGTGCATAAATGAATATTAATAGTGAATGTGGTCTGACTACTGGGCCCATTTCCTCCCACAGCTGTTTTTGGGTGAGACCTGATCCAAAAACATCTTGCGCACACATCTTCCAGCCTGGCTCCACAGGCGAGCTTGATGGAGAACGCTTTGCTGGTAAGGCCTGTTGTGGTTTAGGCATGGACACAGCACATAGCTGCTCAGTGCTGTCAGGGTCTCAGCAGATCTACATTTGCCTCACAGCAGACATTTAGGTACCCAGGGAACTTGTGTTTTAACTGGAAAAAAGCTTATGTGCCAAAGGCCTCCCGTTGTAGGGGAGGTTGCAGCTGAGCAGAGGTTTGGAGGGGCTGAATGCGCAAGTTTGCTGCTCCAGCTGGCAAGGGAGGCCCACCCATAGCTTAAGTGGCGTTTAGGGCTCCAGATTTCAACCTGAGCACCAGCACCTGAAATCAAGTATTGAAACACCTGTGTTATAGCACTTTTGTTTTATTTGGATACGGTTCTATGCATTTCTACATTTATCTTTTTGTGGATTTATCCCAAAGAGATTGCTGGGACTGAGCCCAGGACTCCTGCAGGAAAAGACGGTCCCAGAGACAACAGGTTCTGAGAACAAATGCTCCCAACACCCTATTTTGTAGTCATTAAATGAGCATACCCTTACAGATTTAGGTTTATTTAAGTAGGGAAAGGGATTCGTTTTATGACTTCATGTCTGAACTAATTGCTGCTCATATTTTTTGATACAAAACCCTCAGAACTCCTTGTGAACAATCTGCAATGGACCTGTGTGCTCGGAGACTCTTGAGCAAGTAATTTTGGACTCGCACAGCTGAAAAGGTTGTTTGGAGACGATGCACGTGCTGACCACTTCTGTTGAGAAGGGACCTAATTCAGAGTGTACGGCAGGCAGCAAAAAGGTTCCCATTGCCCAAAATTAGACACAAATAATTTGCCTGGCTCTTGGTTTTAATCACATGATCCAATTACAACTTAATCCCATCAATATGAAATAAATGTTCCCACCTTTGGTTATTTTCTCAGTGTGGAAAGCTGCTCACAGCCTCATGCCTGGCAATTAGTCTGTGTTTTGTGTTCCTGTTGCAAAAGGGGAAGGGGGATGGAGGAAGGATGGCTGGTGAAACACGCGGCTTGAAAACCCTTCTTTTGGCCCAAAGTGGGAGCAGAGCAGCCCATAGAGATACTGTCATGGATCCAAGAAGGCTGGGGTTAAATGCTTTCCTCAGCTTTTCTCCCTAAATCAATTTGAATATTCTTGGCAAGCTCTGTTACTATGCATGGTGGGCAGCTGTGATTCAAGCGGGGATTTTTTTTCCCCTTTCTACTGTCCCAGTCTTCCTGTCTTGTGCAGATGTGATCCTTTCCTTCTGTCTGCCTAACAGCTAATTATTTTACCAGATGAGCCAATAGTCTGAAGAAAACAGACCATGCATATTCTTGAAAGCAACAACTGTGTTACAATGTCAGGGGGGATGGGGAATTAAAAAAAAAAGTCACTTCCTTCTGACCCACTCCACTCCTTAAGAAAACCTCCAAAAATAGCAAGAATTCTGATTTATAAGGAACCAACCTACCTCCCAAGTTAGTAGCCCTCTTTAACAGCAGAAACTTGCACTGTGTATTTGGGAAAGGGGGGGAAAAGCCAGCTTCAATATAAAAGACATACAGCTAACAGCTCTGTAACCAACGACAACCCAAAAATGTACACTCCACTGTTACTGCAAGAATGTGGACAAGAGCGCATCAGCTGCTCCCCGGAAACTGCCTGGGTGTCGCTGCACTCACTGAAATTTCATTCCCAGTCACAGTTATGCCTTTCTGATCAAAATCATTAGTCCCTGGGTCTGGAAAGGGCACAAATTCTGCTCTCTGTGTTTTGTGGTTATGTTTGAGGGGGCTTTTCTAGTGGGGTAGGTATCTGGGCTTTGCAGCTCACTCCAAAGCCAACAGCTCTAAACCACTGTCTGCCATATCCCAGGTGTGAGCTGTGAGCTACCAGGGCCTACAGGCTGCATTTTGAGAATGCCTACAGTATTGGGTTTCACAGGCAAGACAGGCAGAGGAATGCTTCATTTCCAAATCCCAGAGAAGCTCAGCACCGGTTGTTTGCTGGAGCACTGCTGTGACACAAGAAGCATGTTGTCCTGCTGATATACCTCCTGAGCCATGCTTACTGCCTGTCTTCATCCCACAACAGTGAAGAACAGCAGGTCGGGGGTGTTTGCTCTGCTCTGAAAAGGCTGGTGTGTCCCTTGTCTTTGAGGGGCCCTAGTTTAAGCAGTGAGGTGCTTGGTATTTTTGCAAGTGGGACAATAGCATACAAATGCTGAGAGGCAGGAGTGAGGGCTCTGAAGGAAGGCACATGCCTCGAGATGAGGTAGAAGCTGTCTGGTACTTTTTCGAAAGTTAAATTAGAGCCTAAGGTGCTAATCGTTGGTGGATTTAGCACTCAGGATGAGAGTTTTACGGAGGTCTACTACTGCTGGTGTGAAAGCTGCAGGGTCTTTAAACATACAGAGAAATGCCGTTTTTTTTGTTGTTTTTTTTTTTTTTTTTTTTTTTGACAGGCAGCAATTTTGCTAGGTGGTAACAGCATGCCCCTGCATGGGGTAAAACCGAGGCCTGTCCCCAGCACATTGCATCCACACCAAGGGACGAAATGCTCCAGATATATTCTCTTTAAAATTCTGCACAAGTAAATCCTTAAATGGAAAAGGTGACCCATACTGCTCAGAAGGCCAGCATCGGCTACCTTCCTGGATAGCCCAGGTCAGCGAATCCTTCTTCATTTTGAGTTGCAGCTCAAAAGTTGAGTTGCTTTTGAGTAAGCAGTCTACTCTCCTAAAAGCAAGTTCCCTGCCTCAATAACCCCCTGTGGCATTCAGAGCGTCAGGATGGGGAGAGCTCTGTCCATCGTGGACTGCCTCATTTGCCTTTCGAGGAACACGTGACTTTGCTGACAGTACTGGAACAAGAGCCAAAAGAATGAATATTCCTCATTTCTTTGTTGCCATTTTAAAAGCGGATAACCATTTAATTAGTTGTTCACCCTCCGGGGCTGTAAGTTCTTGTATAATTACATGATGAGCAATTATCATTACAGCATTTTGTTCTCACATGGTACTACGTGGATTCCAGCACTGACCATGTTTCAAAGGCTCGTGTTCCAGGTTATTACCCAGTAACACTACGGGAAGCACTAGCACCCCCTTTACAAGATGACTTTCTTAGAGGGGACAATCTACCAGTATCACAGGTGCTAATATAAATCCCACCTGCTCTTACTGGACTTGTCCCAGGGTAGTTTGAAGTAGGGCTGAGACCCACTACAAGCGGAAAACCCTAAAATATTCCAAGGAGATTATGTGGTTGGGTGCTTCCCAAAATACTGCCTTTCATGTCCTTAATGCCACCCTTGCCTTTCCTGCTTTGGCAGGGAAAGCCTGCATCAGGGTTACACGGAGTGGTTTAGAACGGAAAGTTATTGGACAACACAAAGGTTTAGATTTGGAGTAGCCCCCAGAAGGGCTGCTGTGCTAAGAAAAGTGCCTGATGCAAGTCAGGACTTACAGGATGTACTTGTGTTGAGGTCAGCAACTGGCAATTAATTAATTCGTTAAAATACCTGGAGAGATTTAAAAAGGGCACATGGTGAGAACATGCGTGCAAGAGGAGGATCTTGAAACCACTTAAGCTTTAGGGCAAACAAAAAACAGATGGGAGATGGGTGCGGTGATGAAAAGGTATAGGCAAGGGGCCTGTATCTGTCATTATTCCTGCAGCTACAATTTAATTACCATTCCTAGGCTTTGGGGAACAGAGATTTTTTTTTTAACAAAAAAAAAAAAAAAAAAAAAAAAGTATGGGAAGGAACGCAAGTTCTGCAGTTGGAAGATGCCTCTTAGCATCATCCCAAGTCTCTGCTAAGACTCTTAATATGCTTTACTCATCACCCAGAATAGAAACTGTTTCCCTAATCTTTAATGTTAAGGAATTGCTTTCAAAGGGGGGCGGGGGGAAAGACTGAGAAGCAAAGCCCCATGCTTCCTCTCCTCCCCGAACTTCCCCTTGTTTCAGCAGCACCAGAGCAGAACTTGGCCTGAGGCACAAGGCAGGCAAGAAGCCCTTCTCCAGCTGTCTGGGTGAGAAGCAGATGTGCACTGCAATCTTGTTTTATACAGTTGTTAGCTGTGACAACAGGCTGCACCACCAGGTTACACAAAGGTAAGCTGTTTACCTGGAGGATGTTACTTAAAGCTGATCTTAATGTTGTAGTGCAGGGAAGGTAAGAGGCCAAATTAGCAGCCTACTCTGAATGGAAGATTATATTTTTCTTGAGGCCTATAATGGCAAAGTGATAGTGACTTATACCACTAGGACAACAAACCAACCCATTAGAGAGGAACAAATATCACACAGCAGGGCTCAAACAAAGCAAAGTTTTAGTTTAGATACTTGCTGAAAAGGTCCAAACCAATTTTTTCTAACACCATTCTCTTGGTTGCTAGAACACAGGAAGAGATATATTTGGATTTAAAAAACAAAACAAAACAACCCAAAACAAACAACCCAACAAAACAACAAATAACAAAAAACCCGAAACTTGATTTTTCACAGCATTGAAACAGCTAATGAAGCTTGTTTGTGGGAAATCGATGAAGTGCCTGCAGGGAGGAATTCACTACTGAAAAAGTTGACTAGCAAATGTTAACTGAGCTGTATTTAGTCCTTTCTACACACCAGCCATGTCAGGCAAAGCAAGCCAAAGGGGAGTGGGGAACATGAATTATTACTGAGTAGGGGTAAAGCCTGGTTATTTTTTTTCCCCACCAAAATGCAGAGTGACAGAATACAGATTTGGGTTTTGGGGGCTTTTTTTTCCCCTCCACTATTAAAATCCTGTCTACCTGTATCTAAGATGGCACGTTTGACCTAGCCATGAGACAGATGCACCCAGAGCCAAACTGCACATACTGGTTCACTCTAAGGAAACCAAAGCCATTATCCTACTGGGGGCATGATACCTGGGGAACATACATACCAAAGAGCATGTACGGTGAGCTGGGGTGAAGAGGCTGGTTGAGCTCATTTCAAAAGTCAGATAAATGCATTGTGATGAGTGGGCCAGCCCCTAATCCACACAGCAAGTTGAGAATTACAAAATTTCAGGTGCAAGAGCTGCTTCAAACCAGTGCATCTTTCTAAATGCTACACATTAACCCCTCATACAGTTGTTCTATCAGTTAAAATGAGGGATGCAGGTGAAGTAGCACATGAGGTCGCAACGCTAAGGAGATCTTTCCTAAACAGAGCATCATTACGAGGCTTCTGAGCTTAGCCAGGGATGCTGAAGTCAATACAAGTTGAGGGCTCTTTTCATTTTTGCAGTACCGAGCACAGAGCTTGAACTAGAAAAGATTCCTGTCCAAGGATAAGGATTTTATTTTCTTTTTAAAGCAACTAGGATGGAGGGAGAGGAGTCTTGGCTAGAGAATGGAGTAGGGGTGCTTTTCTCACTCTACGACAGCCAGCAATAGGGAATGTGTTATTTTGCCATGTCAGATTTCCTCAGCATAAGCAGCTCATGATAGTTTTGCGATGGAAGTTAAGTTAGAGAAAAACTGACAGAACTGTGATTTCCCAAAGGAAACAAAGCAAACATAATCTACTTTGAAAAAAATCTGATTTTATTTTTATATTGAAAAGACCTGTCAATTTAAATAGATGTTTATTTCCATTCATGGTCTCAACCAGTGTTGTGTGTTAACATTATTCAGAACTGTATAAAAAGCCATTTGCGTTACATCAGTTAACATCCTAGAACACTGGGCGGGGGTGGGAGTTTGAAGCAGCTTTACATTAAAAATAGGATGTTCCCAAAAAACTTACAACTGATGCGGCACCTTCTATTCTAATTTTATAGGAGCTGAAGCATATTGCAAATACAACTCAAGTTATTTGGTCTTCAGAAAAAAAAACAAACCAACTTTAAAACCAGATTGCTTTCATAGCAATATTGAAGCTGTCAGCTGAGAGAACACACACACACACACTCTTGCGTGTGCAAACACACACAGAGAACCACACTGAGCACAACTGGAACACCTCATTCAGTATTCAGATTACATGTGTTCTTCTGAGTCCATGGTAGCTGTAATTTAAAATGCTAGTTGCCTTTTTTTAATATATACACAGTTTCCATGGAAACCCAAGATTCTGCACAATCAACTGACACTTATTACTCATGGTGCTGTGAAGTTCTCTAGTGAAAGGGCCAAATTCCAGAACCTTTACTCAAACATGCACATACCTAACCGAAGCCAACGAACAGGGGAGAAGATGGTTTAGAAAAGGGGTTGCAGGGTCAAGGTCTAGATTTGAAAAATCACATGACAAGATTGTCATTCAAAAAAGGTTTTTAAGTCATTCTTTGGTTTATTTCCATGATTCTCAACACTGTCCGAAAAGCCCAGAGACAGTCACATGAGAAACCATAGCTCTAAAGCAAGCCCACAGCATTTTTAAATCTTGTGTATTAAATGTTCAGAAGACTACCCCTTACATTCATGTCCCCAAAAATCTAGTAACTGCTTAAGTGCATGCACAGAGGCATGACCGGCATGCCTGTAAATTCATATTGTTCAAGTTAAGAGTAAATATAGCTGCAAAAAACCCCACCCACCTATAATTAAATGGTCATTACTAGCAATACTATAGTGACTGTCTTGTTATTAAAGAAATGCAGACATGGTTTCTGCCTGTTTGACTCGCTCAGCCAAAAGGAAGCTGTCTGCTCGATTTAAAGCAAATTTCAAGAATCCAAGGGAGTTTAATATTTCCATGTTCCTGGGGTCAATTATTAATGTGAAGATGTAGACAAATGGCAAGTATATGAAAGCGTATCTCGTACATTCCAAGGTTTGGAAGTCAAAAGCAGATCTTAACTTCCTTATGCTTAAATGTTATGGTAGGCTTGGAAAAACAGTAAGAAGTGATATAACATGTCCATGACGAACAAAGTAGAACTAAGTCTAACTGGCATTCATATGCAAGCAGTTTTTGCTATGCTTTATGTAAGGCAGATTTTATTGCAAAGATAGTTACCAGTCTGCTAGTAGGAAGAAAATACAGGCAACTATACTCAGAGAAGGTGGCTGATAATTACTAGTGACAACTTCTATTTTTCAGAACAACTCAGCTTTAATGTACTTTCTGAAAACAGCATTTTCATCACTGGTTTTCACTTCCTTCCCCATCCCAAATCAAAAAAATCAAGACTGGACAAAATGAATTGTGGATATTTACCAACCAACATCATCTCATATTCCAATGTTATTTTTAACTGGAACAAATATAGGTCATTCTTTATAACCTACTGCCAGTGGTTGTTTATAAATATCCGCTTGCTGCAATAAACACTGGTCATTGAAATAGTCATTTGCAGTAACTACTTGGCACTAGGTTAACGTACTTGTAAAGTTTAATAGAAGTGCATAGGAGCACTTAAAACATCAGACTTAAAACTTGAGTTTTGGGGGTTTTAATATCTATAGTTAGTTTTCACAAGCATTTCTGAAAGTATTAAATCTTGTCAGAAGTTTAGAGGCTCCTGTCTCAGCATATCTAAGTTTCTCAACAATTACAGAATAGCTAATTTAACATTCTCGCTCCCTATGCTGAGACAACATGGTACCAAAATTTAGCTATAAAAAGAGGCATTTTTGGTCAGACTGACCCCCAGCTGTCCCATAACAGAAAAGCAACACAGCTGTCTCCTCTCTCCAGAAAAAGACACCTAAGGCCACAAATTTACATTTGCCAGAATATCAGGTGTTTCTCCATTTGTGGCAACTGTGTACATGCCCACTTAGAGAAATACAGTGTGAAAGCCCCACCACCACCTTTAAGGATAAACCACCTCAGAAGCCAGTTTAGGCAGCAGTGCATATGGAACCACATTACATCGAAACAGTGTGTTAAAGCCATTCCAGGTAGTTAAACTAGTTTCTAACAATGTTTAATCAAAATTCCTAATTGCAGGAAAGAAAAAAAGTATAATCTTAATGTAGAGAGAGGCAAAAAGATGCAAAGATAACCACCACAATGATCCAATAACAAAAACTCCTGTTTAAAGGTTTTCTTATGCTAGAAAAGGCACACAACCCCTTGTGAACTAGAGACAAAAGCTAGCAGTACTACAGCAATAAACCCTGAAGAAAAAGCCTACCAGAATTACCCAATTGCCTACTGGGAAGAAACAATGAAGTAGACAGGCTGCTCTTGCTCTGTTTTGTTTGCAGGGAAGTGGTCAAAATTCAATAGTCAAATTTAGCCACATTAAGAAACATTTAACAAAAGCTACCCCAAGAAACCAGAACAAAACCTGACCTTTGGGTCAAAAGGCCACAAGACAGGCCTTTCCATAGCATGTAGCTGAGTGAGTTCAGAGATTGGCAATGAAAGAAAAAAGCTTTAGACATGTGATGGGAACAAGCTTTGGGATTTATCGAACAGTCACACCAAGCTTTTCCAGCACACGCACTCCCTTTTCTTGGTATTCTTGTCGGGTCATCCAGAAGTTGTCTTTGTCTTTCATGATGTCTGCTAGAACCGCACCACCCAAAAACACCATGTGCTTTCGACGAGGTGGATCCTCAATTCGGATCTTGAATTTCTAAGAAAAAGAAAAGAAACTGTTACTAGGATTCCTGAAACAAAGCCTTTCAAAATAAAATTGCGCTTTCCACCAGAACAATGAAATGGAAACTGTTTAGTGAGAAAAATGCAACCAAAAAACTGAAATGCTAGCATAGGGTGCTCTGCATGAGCTTCCAGCTTGCACAACCAAAGTAAAATAACTACTTTGCACTGGAAATTAGAGACAGCTATTGACACTTTCCCTGAAATTATACTTTCAGTGTATCCACAAAAAGCCCAGGGGTCAGAATACAAAATTAAAGACCATATTTTTGCATTTCATGAACACAGTAAAGACTGAAATACTTCCTAGACTTGAAAGGCTAAAATTATCAGAAGTTACCAGATCATCAACTCACAAAATATTTTAGAATTATACCAAGTTTGAAAAGGGGAGATGAACAGATTTTAAACTTACACAATCTAGACCAGCTTAAATAATTAATATTTCCTTAAATTCTTTGATACTAAAGCTCTAACTTCAAGAGCAAAAGAGTACAGTCAAAGATATGCATAAAATACTGTCTTAGACTTAAAACATTCTGTACAATTGAGTCATTCTATATAGCTTCAAAAGATCTTTAGAGAACACTGTATTAAGAACCAGGGAAGTTCAGTTCAGTTCAACATCAGAAACTCCACTCAAAGGAATTTTCTCTGTAAATACCTCCTCCTTGAAAAGGAGACAGCGTTATAGTGCAGTGTTACCTCTAACTTGTGTGTGGCTGTTGTCTGCTTATCACAGTAACCAATGAACAAGGGAAATTTATTCCACTTGAAGGTGTGTGAGAACTCTAGCCTCTTACTTTTGCATATTTCACTTACAGTATGAACCAAAACTTCCACAGATAAAAAAATCATTTTTGCTCAATGATGACTTTAAGGCACAAAAACTCATTAGCTTTTTTTAACCTTACTAGGGCAAGTTGCGCCCGAGCATTCATCAGCCCATTTTACATTCAAACTAACCCAAGACTTCAGGAATTACTTGTTATTAGCACAGACTAGAAGGTGGCTTTATTGCTAGTATATACGCACAAGCCACCTATACAAAATGCAGGGGTGCGAAGAACCAATAGGCAGCAATTTTGCAAGTTGCACGGAGGGCCACCCGCAGCTGCTGTCATTTCTGACTACTTGGTTCCCTCTAGTGGGGATTCAGGATAAGCGTCGGCCCCACACAAAGCAGCAACTCTACTTACAGAGAGTTTTTCCACATCTCCTTTTAAAACTCGTTCCAGGTAGAGCTGTTTCAGTTCCCGCTCCAGTCGCGAAGGCAGCCCGGGGTACATGGTGGACCCTCCAGACAGCACAATGTGCTTGTAGAATTCAGACCTGATCAAGAAAAAAAAGCCTTTCTAGTGTCGTATAGTATACTCTGTAGTACAGGCAGGTACCTTACATCCAGGGGAGTAAATACAAATCAAAAAAAACGGTCACTACACAAAGACAGACTTTGCACAAGTTTGGCAGACTTGCTCATGCTTTTCCAGGTATCCTAGAAAGCAACAGTAAAAAAATGTTGTGCTTTCAAGATTTTATCCTTGCTCATTCATACCAAAGTAGTCAAGTTTCCAGTCAACCTGTTAAGCTCCAAGATCTCAAACTGACCCCCACTCCCCATATACATCCTTTCCCAGCAGTGCACATAGTCGTGCCTAAAGCAAAAGATGTTATTTTGTCTGAATGCAGCTCTCACATCACCCCTGCACCCTGACAGAGGGTTTTAAGTGTTCTGCTCTTACCTGGTATCAATGTCAGCGGCCTGGATGGTGTTAAACAGCAATTCAGCCACACCAACCCCCTCTACATTGATTAAGTGAGGCTGGAAGAGAGCCTCCGGTGCCTCAAACCGTTCTCCACCGACTTTGATAATCCTGCCATCTGGGAGCTAGTGAAGAAAAAATACCATTTAGAAGACTACTTTTAGCCACCTGGATACTAAACAAACCAAGAGGAAATGACCTACATTGTTCCCTAATGTTTTAAAACAGGAAATTGTTGATAATTGTCACCATGCAAGAAGTCATTCAGTACTACTGAAAGAAGACAAAATCTTCAATCATTATGCAATTTACATAGAGACATCAGGGACCAGATACATTGATACTGACGTACCAAACGTTTCCTTGCAATACAGCTCCTAGTATCGATTTAAAAGATGATCTTACAGCAAGAGTAATGCTTTCCTGTAAGTTCTTTTCTTCCATATGTGATCAGAGGAAGTTTCCACTAAGAACAAGTTTACCATTCCTGTCACCAGATATCAGTCTCATACATGCAACTGCTAGATGGATGAAGCTGAAACGATCTGACATGATAGAGAAAGTTCACTTTCTCTACAAGTTCCTGTACTACAATATACAAACCTCAAGGATCTACAATGACAAAAATGAGTACAAAGTCTTATGGAAAATCTGAAAAGAAAAAAGCTTTTAAAAGGTGGTTTCTTTTTTTTTTTGAAAGAACCAAGTAATCTGATTCTACAGACTCCTGTATCTGGAAGTGAGCTACTACCAAGAAAAATTTAGAAGGAATCAAAGCTAAATGCTACCTGAATTTAAACCTGTGAAGTTTAGGACAAGAAAAGCTGTCTCAAAACACTTACCGTGTAGGATTCAACTAGTACTGTGGTCTCTAATGCCAGTTTCTGCTCCTGTTCAATGTTGTATCCCACATAACACAGCTTTTCCTTGATCATGCGAACAGTCTCAAAATCAGCAGAATGGTTGAAAGCATACCCTCGCAGTAAGAGGAGCTAGAGGGAACATATTAGGTTAGCAGTGATGAGAGCAACAGTCCAGATCTCTTTATCAGCAGATGGGTACATTCAAACACATACCTTTTTAAAAGTTCGACTCCCTTTTTAAACAGCAATTTTAGTATTAAGGCAATTTTAGTATTAAGTCAAATCTGTCACAGTGTATCCATTATTACCAGAAAAGTAGAATAGCAGCAGCATTACTCCAAGTGGGAAATTTTCTTTGTCATTACGACTTTCAGTATAACCATTACAAAGACAAGTGAAAGATAACCAAAATAGTTCTCATATTTAGGACTCCACTTCAGAACACTCCAGTATTCCAGTTTAACCATAAGATTTGTCCATCTAGAATGTTGCTTATATTTAAAACAAACGAAAAGTCTATAAAACATACTGTCTTATTTAATAATCAGGGAAGAATCACTCCACTATTTTCCACACTGTAAGAAAGTCTTTTTGAAAATAGCTGAGTAGAACTGATAGAATACAATTTTGTTTCCATTTTATGTATCAAGAAAGCCAACTTCAGAGTTTTTCCTTCCCAAATATAGAATAAAATCCCTTCCTACAAGACTGCCACTAAGAAAATGTGAAGTCTCTGAATAATATCAAATGTGATTTAGCTAAGGAATCATAATAAGGATAGACTGAAGCAATACAGAGAATACAGGAGTTCTTTATGTAATTAAATATGAATAATAAAGGAAAAATGTATAGTGGTTTCTTCCTATCAAGGGACTTTAAACTTGAACCAACGTACCACAGATACCAGCCTCAACTTTAAAAATTCTTTCCAGCTTACCTTAATGAGGTACCTAGTGATATCCCTCCCAGCGATATCTAACCGTCTGGTGAGATGAGGGAGAGAGAAACCTTCATAAACTGGGCAAATGTGAGTTACACCGTCTCCAGAGTCCACAACAACACCAGTCAACAAACCTAAAAGAATGGAAGGTGGGGGATGGAGGCAGGGCAAATACAACTTTTATTAGCACCTGCATAAATAGAGCAGAACAGTAGCAAGTTTAAGATAGGATTTTTCATTGTAATCTTAACACAACATCCCCCAGTCATCATTCTGGGAAAAGCAGTCACAATTTAAAATTCAGTTATTCCCATTCAGCTGGATTTTAAACTTAAGGTTTTCATAGTAACAAATGCTTTCATATGTTTTTTAGCAGTATTTCCTCCACTTTTTCCTAGATGCCTATAACTACCGTTCACAATTTTATCTGGTGTTTTGACATCTTAAACTGCAGTCTAACTAAAGAGAATACCTGAGATCATTAAAAGCTTGTTGGGGCACAAATTCCTCCTCAGATTCAGCTGTATATGTCCAATCTTATATAAATTTCTCAAATATGAGAAAACCTAGAGGTATTCAGGCCACAAGTTTAACCCTGTTACAATTATTAGGGCTTCTTGATTTTGACCAGTATTCAAAAAACAAAACAATGCTTTCATAAAGTAGAGAATATTTGGACTATACAGCACACATCTAATTTTTTTCCCCACAGAAACAGCGTTAGGCTGAATCAGATCCACTTTCACAGACTAAAGAAATTAAGTCCGGTGAAAAAAGTTTGCCACAAAACCATTAAATTCTAAGGTGTACAAACCTGAGATATCATAAGCATGTAGAAACACAAGTTTCTCTACTTCTCTAACAAAATAAATAAAAAGCAGAATGGTGAAAGTTGATTAGAAAACAGTTTTATAGTTTCTCACAAGCTACCTCAAGCAAGAAAATACACTTTAAGGGGAGACCTTAAAATAATGAAGGAACATTTAATATGTAATGGCAAGGTATGTTGGTTTGGCTACTGTAATTTGCTGAAGCTTTGTAAACAGAAGGCAAACAAATCGGTTATTTCCCCCCGAATGAACCAAAGAACACACACCTTGGTTCAGTTGTGTGATCAGATCTTCAGATTTATTGGTGAACTGGAATAACCGCTATGCAAACACAGCAAGTCTTGCAATCGGACACACGCAGTAAGGAAGGAAATAGTCAGTCACAAGGGACTACACCTAACTCCAAAAGACTGTTGTGAGGAATTGCTAAAGAATTTCCTAATTAGAACTAGGTTTTGATATATAAACCCCTTTGCTTTTAAAATGCACACGAGCGCACAGAATTCCAGGTAAAAGCAACAATTAGTCTTAAGAGACTTTTAACAGCAGCAACATAATGTGGTGCACTGAAACAAGGCACGTCTCTGTATATAATTTTAGCCACCACTTTAATCTTTAATGTAATATAATTAGGTAGGATGATTTAAAGGGCTTTTTTTTATTTTCAAAAGTAAATGTTCTATTTATGTGCCACTTCATTTTTATATGGTAGGTCTTCAACTTTGTTTTAGATGATAGTATGTAGAAACACTGCGGACTGCTCTAAGTTGTTTCACATTTTGTTATTCACAAAGTAATTGAGCACTATATGGTAAAATACACGTACAATTACAGCAGAATTTAAGACTGTATATGTTAGTCAATTAAATACTTATAAAATTAATATCCAGGTCTGCAAAAGAGGTTTTGGTTCAACTAGTTTTAATGACTTGCATAACAGAACCACCCTTCCAGTACCCCACTTCTTTTGCTCTTGGACACAGAAACTATGGTGACATATTAATAGACAAGGATATTTATGTCCTCCTATGTGACAGCTAAATACACCAAGCCACTAGTAAACAGATGTAAGGAGTCATGTTATTAGAACTGATGTGCTTGAGTAACTTCTTCAAATCCTAGATGGATTGCAGTCAATGGTAGAATTTCTACTGAATTCAGTGAATTCGTAATTTTCTCCTCAGACTGAGGATCATTTATTCTAGTTTACCTACAGCAAAAGAATCAATATTTTTTAACTGAAAATAGTGCAAGAGTCACCTAGTCATCTTCTGGAAATTCACTTACGATAATAAATTTTTCCTTTATCAGAAAATCAAAAGCACGTCACTAAGACTTGATGCCAAAGGCTAAACGACTACACCCTGAAACAATGACAGTTTTGATAAACCAGGTTTTTGCATTTACAAGCATGTGTCCACAATTGGTTCATGAAAATAACACCAACAGTGGCACCTATCAATAGCTCCTCAAAACAAAAAGCAAGCCCATAAATCAGAGCTTAGCTTACTTACAACATAAGCTCAAGACCCATTAATATCAAATTAGTACTTTAGTTTATAAATGTGTTGCTGAGCCAAACAGATTAATTTATCTTTGCCTACCTTGAGCATACAAAGTAAGAACAGCCTGAATGGCTACATACACCCCAGAAAACTGGTACGTCTCAAACATAACCTGTAAGATGAAGGCAAAAATTAACATCCAAAACAGGCCAAATACTTAAAAGAAATTTCATAGATGTTTGAAAACTGTATTTCTAGAATTCTGTATTTTTACTAATCAAAAACACTTTCCAAGAAATTTCATCACACAGATTCTACACAAACATTAGAAACCTACTTGCTTTATGGCAGTAAGAAGTACATTCAGTTCTATACCTTACCTGTTCACACAAGACAAGCCATATGAAATATTCCACATCCGTTCAGCAAGAAAAGTGAATACTTACAAGAAACCCACACACCAATTTCAGCAGCTTTACTAAGCCATTTTCCAAAGTACTTAATGAGCGGGAAGCCATACTTGCAGACCAGCCAAGTACTTCATTATTGAAGTGTGACTTGGGAATGAATGTTTGTTAAAGGTATATGTTCTAAATCTAATGAAGTTCAAAGTTGGGTTTTTTTGTTTGTTGTTGGGTTTGTTTTGTTGGTTTTTTTGTTTTGTTTGTTGGTTTTTGTTTTGTTTTGTTTTTTTTTCTTTTTTAATCCTTCATATCAAGCCCTACAGACATTGTACAACTGCAGACCATGTCGAGTAAAGACCAAACAGACTCCTATGCATATGGGTCTAGAATAAGCCCAGTGTCACAGGCTGTTCTCTGCATCTGGGCCACCTTCTTTCCTTCTGATGAAAAACTTCTAGAACTAGTGTAAAATCCACTACAATTGAAATAGTACAGGTAGGGCTAACTCTGTTACTACATACAGAAAGCCACAGGTTTGCGGAATTCTTACTGAAACCTGAAAAGTAACTGCCCGTCTTGTAGACTAGGTTCCCCTAACCACTAAACTAGTTTCAGTGAACAGAGTCCAAGATTAAAGGATGTAGAGTTTATAGGATCTTGGCTTCTTTATAAACACAACAAAGCCCAAGTAAACAAATGATACTGTACAGCAGTTTTCTCCTCAAAATGCTTTACCAGGAAAAACAGATGCACTCTGATTATTCCAGCACATACAGAAGTTTTGCCTTTGCTGTTCTGCAGCCTCCTGAGCACTTCTGCAACTTCTAGGATTAGAAATTGATTAAATCCTAAGTACTCCCACACCTCAAGTAAGATATCTAAATATTTTTAAAGAAAAAAAGCTGATGCCTGACAATTTTAGAATTCTGAACTATTTAAAGAACCTCCTCTGTTAGAATAGCATGATTTTGAACAGCTGGCCCATATCAAAAACCTGATCCTCACAAAGTCAAGTGAATTATTTCCTAGCTGTGTCAAGCACACCGCAAAACCCCTGGAAAGACTGATGCCACCCTTCTCGGGATATTTTCTGTAAGCATGCAGTAGAGCGGAAGTCAAGCAGAAAGGAACACAAAGGGGGTGAGCTGCAGAGCACCCTGCCATGAGAACATCACGCTTGGGGGTTTTTATAAACCCGCAATGTGAACTGGGTAATATAAAGGGAAATTTAATACAGTAGTCAGGTGCATGGGCTAAGAATGAGCAAGACATTACAAGGCTGGCTAGTAACTTCCGTAATGGCCACAATTTAGCACATATGCAATACCTTCAGAAATGAGAAGCAGAAGTGTCTGCCAGAAAAGGAACAGTTGAAAGGGCAACAACTCAAAAAAGAGATCCCATTTGAGTAGTCGTTGTCCAAAACGAGCACTGTTCCCGTGGAAGAGTCTTTCAAACAACCCAAGTGCTTACAAAATGAAAAACTAATTTAAGAAAAATCTAAATTATTATCTTCATACAACAAAATCAATATTCAAATGGCATTAGTTACCGCCTTCAAATGTTGTACTAAACCCTAGAAGCCACTGCAAAAGCCTTTTATAATCTATATGCGGGCCTTTGGGGGGTTGTTATTCTTTCTTTCAAGACATCTAGGTCTGTTCTATTTGACATGAAAAATGCCTTGACATGGGACATACATGTTAACAAATCTTAAGTAAACACTGAGCAGGATGTTCTTCTGAAAAGATTCTTCCCCTCATGACAGCAGCTTTTGGATTACCTACAAAGTGATCTTCTAATTGGCCACAGAAAGGAAGAACTAAAAGCTGGGAAAAAAGTTAAAGAATACTAGTTTGGGATTAGGAGAAGTGGCTGCGCTAGAATATCTCTACAGCTACATGATACACCATTACAGTCTGGCTGCTCCTGACGGTGTTACAGAATGAGAATACAGCAGATAACTAGAGGCAAACAGCAAATACTCAGTTAAGCTGAGGAACAACCAGTGTCTTGTGCATGCTATGAAAGAAACAGCACTTTTTAAATATATATTTTACAATATAGCTGTCCTGTGAACACTGCTGCTGTTACTATGTAGCTGGGTTTGATGGAGCGATGGGATGAGGAAAGAGAATTACTAGAAGTAGAATGAAGTACAGCATCTTGATATGGTCCAGATGACTAAGCTTTTCTTTTAAAACGCTACTGCACTACATCACAAAATGCAGAGACATTATGTTTACTACAGGCTTTAAGAAAAAAATCTTAATTCAGTCCTCTGCTTCATACTGGGCCAGCCTCCCTGAAAAGGAGCAGTTAATGTCAAAAATGGAAGGAAAAGGAGTATAAATATGTTGCAGTTAAAACCTAAATATTACTAGTCCTCCTAACACCGTGATCCATTAAAAATATTAACAGAAAGCATGAACTTCTGTTTAACTCAAATTTAAATTTACAAAAATGGATTCTAGTTCTCCCTAATCCCCTGGATCATGATTAAGTATCTACAATTTCTACAGTGGTTTAAAAAAGGAAATGGGGCAATATAAATATTTTATCAGACTTTAGAAGCCATATAAGACCTTTCAATTTATGATATAAAATTACTCAGTCCCAGAATAACTAAAACCCAGCCTTTTGTGTTTAGCCAGAAAACAGAAACAAGAACACTGTTGTAGACAGCTGAAAAGCAAAGAAGCCTGATCAGGAAATTCAACCATTCCTGCTACAGAGGCCACCCAGAATAATCTGCTATGTCTATCAAACCACAGCTGACTGATATACAATAGACGGTATTACTAATGTTGCATTACATAATACTTAGGTCCCTAATGCCCACAATTGCTAAGAAATGCTGAATTTAGATTGTACAGTTTGATTTTTTTCATGCAAGTTTTTGCAACTTTGCTATACTTCGCTTGCTCCCAGGTCACTGAAAGATTAGCCACGTTGCAGAAAGCACTCTACTGTAGCTGTGACAAGAAAAGGATTTTACAGGAAAGGTTAGCAGGTAAAGATGAAAGTAAATTCTTATTAGACTAAGCAACAGATTTGGGAAAATATATATACACACAAGCTTTCATATTCAAAGTTCTGATAAATGGATAAAGTTTCAGACTTAGAATCCATTTTTCCTGCCCTATCAGCTACTCTAATGACATTTTTTAATTACATTTCTGTTACACTGAATACTTACATTAATTGAAAATACCTATGATGCTTGTGGGGGAAAAAAAGCAAAACAAGAAACTAAACTTTTTGTTCTCATCAAACACTACTGCTCTTCAAAACTGAGTCTTTGTCACATGGTACTAGAGCTGGACAGTAAGCATCTGACAACCGACATTTACACAAGGTTCAGATGGAGCTTAGGTCACTCAGGGCAGCACTCTTGAGATTGAGGACCCAAGAACCAGGCTTTCCTTCTTAGAAAGCTTTCATTGATAATCCCTAGCATTAATAAAAGATTAGTGAATTGGTTGTCATCACACCTTTGTCTCAACTACCCTCCAACAACACTGGTCTGTCTGGTAAGCATCAACTTGCTCAAGCCTCAATCTCCTCTGAAGCATTACTGGCTTACAGGAGTCCAAGTAATTAACATTCATCCAATAACTAGCAATCAATATATCTTGGATACATGAAGATAAACATATATTTCCAATTCTGTGTTTTAATGGTGATATGGCTTGAGATGAGCAGCCTGCTTACAGCTTTTGAATGAGATCAGCTTGTTTGAATTCAACCACAGTAGCTTTCATGACTATGGCTGAGGACAAGTTTTGGTTAGAAAACAGAACTGCTTTGCCTCAGACAGATACCTGCTGTTAAAATCTCTTCGTGATGCTTCAATGACAGTATGTATCAGTTTCTACTAGACAGACATACCTCCACTATTTTCTCCCTATTTTTAGTTGGATTCATGGGAGGTTCTGTGAGTAGTATTTTACAATTTTTTGTGTCAATATTAAGTTTTTCTGGTCCAAAAGTATAATCCCAGAGGTGCTTCATATCATCCCAATTCCGAACTATGCCATTCTCCATGGGATAATTCACTTCCAGCATTGAGCGTAATTCACTTGCTTCATCACCAACCATGAGATCCTGTAAAATTTTAATACAGAAACATGTCAGTGCTTGCAAAGTTTTCTAAACACCAAAATGCTCAAGAATGACAGTGAACCGCTCCAGCCTGTGTCCAACTGTGTTCTTAAACAATGCCCACATTTTAGAATTGTTTTCAGGTACTTAGGAGAGAAGTAGAATATATTTCATGTAGTATTTAAATTTGGCTGTTACCCATCCCAAACCTTTTCCAAAATAAACTTTATTAATTCCATTTTCTGATTAACCTTAAACAAACCAATAAACCCCATTACAGCTGGATACTACAACGACCTTTATAAGGACAGATGTTTCTCCACTTACACCTCCAAAATTCTTTTATCAAATACTAGTTTCTAAGGGCTGAGATGCAAAAGAGCACATAAGGGTAGTAGGTGGGATTGGCAGAATATTTTTCCATGCATGTTGCAAATTTCTGTGCACAATACCAAAAAAGGAATAATGAGAGGTGAATAAGCATACCAAACAGTGGTAAAAGCAAGTAAGAGATTAGGAGTTCCACACTAGACATTAAAAGAAACAATGGTTTACATATTGCCTATGTCAGTAGGGTGTGAAGAGACATCTAAATATAAAATATACCCTTGTCTGTTCCATGCCAGAAGTCCCAAGCCAAAAACCCCAGTAATGCATTCTTACACAAATACCACCAACTAATGCATAGTTTGTATAGTCATTTCACACTCATAAAGCAATCTGTTTCTTCAAGTTAGTTATGCAAACATTGCACATTCAAATTAGGAGCATCATATCTTCTCCTTTCCCACGTATTTCCCAGAGGAAGTATGCATAGGAATGTCTTATCTTTGCTCCCTATTATATCCCATACTTTTCTAAGGAACCCTTAACTGACTTGCTCATATTTAGCCCCTAAGATGATATTTCTAGTTACCAATAGCACTGTTTCCATACTTATATTAATTTAATTACAAAAAACCCAGCTGCTTCATACAAAAATATGCCACCGCAGTCTGCAGTTGCTGTGACACAGAAAACTTTGAAGTGAGGGTTACCCAACCTACTAGTCAATGCTAGAGAAAACAGAAGCACCACGAAAAAGCCAGCGTCCGGTTTGTAACGCCTTTTTTAGAAGTAACCTAAACAGTTACTGTTGACTATGTAAAAAGGAAGTTAATTGAAAATAGTTTAAAATCAAACCATTCCTCTTCCACCCCTCACTGACAAGGTGTTTTATTTGTTTTCCCTTGCACAGTAGATCACACTTCAGTTCTCTACTGAAGACAAATGTCAAAAGTCTAACATTTTAAATCAAATGTACTCTAGTGAAACTGTACTACAAAAACTTCACCACGCAGCCACATTACTCCTGAGAATTTAAGACAACAGAAACTCCACCGGATAGAACAATCAGAAGCCTTTTTTGTGCATTGTTCTCTGAGGCTCTATGCTACTGAACGGGTCAGTCCAGGAAAAGCTGCTATTCAAATGTGCAATGAAAGTTGCACAAAACTTTCACATCCTTTTAAAATCAAGTTAAAGGGCAGAACAATTGCTCGCTAACAAGCATGCACACTTGGTAGGTGAAGAGGAAGGACAGCACAACTGAATTTGCAGAGAGGAACCAGTATCATGACATCCAATGCTTCCACCACTTTGGTACTCAATAATATTTGTCTAACTGAAATCTACAAGTTTTTTCAAGCTCTTGGTTTGTGATGTTAAATATAGTGATTTCTACTGTTAAAGATGCTGAGCTCATGTTGATCTTTAAGAGTTATTCTTACATCTTGCAAAACTGCAGGTTATGTAGCATTTAGAAGCAATACATGAAATATTCCCATGAATTAGTTGCTAGTAAACCAAAGCAATGAACAACGTCCAAAATAAGTATGTATTCAAATGTAAAATGTAAGACAAGACAAAACAATTAATAGCATCAAAAATAACATAACAGCTACCGGGTCCCATCAAGCAAAAATGGTAAACAAGCAGCACAGGGGCACCTCACTTACCATCTTTTTGTTATTCTACTTCAACAGGTCAAGAAAGGTGAAGAAAGAAGGTAGAAGCAAGAAAGTCAGAAAAGGCCTAAATGAAATTCTCAAATTATTTTAAGTACACAGTAGAAATAGGCTAAAAAGAGATGCATGTACAGAGGGAAATGATCTGAGTTAGTTCAGTTAGGGCCAAGCTAACATTCTCAAGATTTCAGATTAAAATGTCTCTTTAAAGGAAGCTATTGCTACATGTTACTGGCATGTCATGTTTATGCATCTTACATTGCAAACAAGATCAGTATATCTGCCTCTTTCTCATGAATAGGATTCTGTGCATAAATATTCTGTAACACTGGAGTTTTACCCTGGGCAAGGCATTTATACAAACTAGATAAGACTCTGCACAAGGCATCTGACCATAACTAGCTCTGACAAATGCTAAATTTAAATTTTGTTTTAAATATTCCACTTTAAATACCCAAGAACTGAAAACTATAACATAAAAGTATTCACCTATAAGCAGGCTAATCTGTTCATGTATCATGGAACAAGTACCCAAAAAGAATCAAAAGAATCAAATGTCTCTACATTTACTTATAATATGGCATCTATTCTCAGAATGGAAATAAGCAATCATGAAGTGCAATAGTGGGAGCAGCGACTCAAAGCTTTTTCCCTATAGCAAGCTATGGAGGTAGGAGGATAATTAAAGCAGCTGGGAAGCACTATGAGAAATTTGAATTAGATGTATACAAACATTGTCCAAAATTATACTAAAGCCATTTTCATGATTATTGAGATTTTTCCTCCTTTGATTAAATTTACTTTGAGTCACCTAAACTGTCAAAAGCCGTAGGATAACTATCAGCACATCAAGGCAAATCTACTTATTCTGCAAATTGTGTCAGAGGAAAAGTGTGTAGAGTTCCTGGCAGCTGCCTTTGGACAGGCTGTACCGAAGAGGCTGGTCAGAGTGCAACCCTCTTCCTCACTTCAGATCCAGAGAATGACCTTCTCCAGGCCATCTTTGGCAGAAACTGAGCAGAACCATAGGACAGGGACTATGGCTCAGCAGGTCTGATTTGCCCTAAAATCCTAATTGTTTTAACTAGTCAAAGCTACTCAGCAGTCCTGCCTTCCTAAGAAGGTTATTAATCCCCAAACCTGCTTCAAAGATTAGTAAGTCAGTAGAAACTACAAGCAGCATCTAGGCTTCTGGTTTTAGAGTCTTAAGGTTGCAATTTTAAGCAAAATAATCCCAGTAATAACTGAACTTTTGCATTTATGTCCTGAACTGGGGACTCTGAGAAGGAGAAAGAGCTATATCCCTGCTGCTGGCTGAAATGAGAACCCAGAACGAAAACATGGACAAAGCAACTTGAAATTAGTAACTCAATAAATAGATGATAACCACTGTTTTGATCAGCTTCCAGACTCTTCAGAGCATTTCTGAATTCCACAGGAATGACAGCTTTTTCTGAATAGTTTTGAGAAGTTAAACTGATAATCTTCTTGCCAGCTTCCTTTACTCAGTTTTAAACTTATCCTGTAAGAACTTGCAGCGAATGGCTAGAATTAAATTTTGGCATAAAACTCAGCTGCTAAAATACATTTTTTTAGGAAATCTGCAAGAATCTCAAATAAAAACAGCACTCACACTGAACAAGTCTTCCTACTGTATTATCCTACTGGGATACCCAAAGTATCTGTGGCAGGATTTCTTCTCTTGATACACTGTTTCCTTAAGAAAGAGTGACAAGCTATTATATGCAGATGCTATAAAAATTCTAGGAAGAATCTAGACACAGTTTATACTCCCTAAAATACACCCATGTGATCCATGCTCTAGCAGAAGACGGGCAATGCACATGAAATTATAGTTTACCGTTTCTTTCGCACTGGTCTCGTAGCAATTACCCACTTCTACCTCCTACCTTTCCAATTCAACATTGTCATCTGTAATGATATTAAACTAAGTTATCAGATAATCAGAGGATACCAAAACTGGCAGGACAGGCTGTATCAGATCAGCTGGAAAGAAAACATGACTTCAACAATGAGATTTCATGCAAGAGAGTATTTCTTGGACTTAAGACTTGTAAATCACTACGTAACTTTTGTAAAACTTTACCAGGACCTCCTTGAAGAAACTGTCACACTAAGTTCAGGTAGATATTGGAAGAAACACCTCTCCAAGTCTTGCAAGAGAAAGGAAGATGTTTTCCCTCTCCTTACAAAAACTCCTATCTACTGTGAAAGGGAAATATCTCCATCCTTTCAACCAGATTGTCCTAGCTGACACAAGGATAAGCAGTATTGCAGTATTTTTTAAAAAAAAAAAGTGCATTTTGGAAAGGCCTGATGTCTCATCCTCTTAACTTCCTAGTATGGCCTTCTGCTGATACTACTAACTTTTTACAGGCAGCAGCAGAAATCAGATAACTGAAGTTCTCCTTGTTGCCCATAGGGTTCTGAAAATAAGGAACAAGACTTGGCAGATTTTTGTTCTTTTACTAAGCTGTTGCTCAGAAGCAAGAAGGAAAGCAAAATTGAAAGCCTGTATATGTGTGGTTCTATTTGACCTTCACTGGCCTAAGTGAGGGCTTCTACAGTTCTGCATCACCTCCCACTTCTCCCACAAGTTCCTGCTTCTCCCTTGCTCTCAAACTGGAGCTTGCACAATTGCCTAGTAAGGCAGTCAAAACTTTACCTGACAAAGAAATCACTCTTTTTCAGCTGGATCAGCTCACTAAAGTGGCTGCACAGGCAGTACGACCAGCACAAGGTCAGAATGCATGGCTAGAAGCACGAAGGGAGGATGTGACCACAGCAGGGCCAAGACATTTACTGAAGCCTGTATTGCAGAAGCAACTACTAACATTTGAAGCATTACTCTGTAATTACAAAATAAAGTGAGAAACGATAGCTGCCCAGACTTCAGAAAAAAGATTCTCTAACAGTGGGGGTGGGGGTGGGTCTGTCTGTGTGTGTGCGCATGCGCATCCCCCCATTCTAAGCTTGGAATAATGTCCCAAGGCAAAGTAGCCTGAAAGCAGCCTCTCCATCTCTAAGTGGTATGGAGCACCTATGTCTATCAACAGCAAAAAGAAAAGAAAACAAAAACAATAGAAACAATGAAATGCAAACACAACCAAGGTTAAATATCTCATACAAGATCACAGATGATCAACTGTGAGTAGAAAGCAAACAGTATAGAAAGACCTGGAAGCTCCAGCAGTTCTTCAGCATTGTCTCAGAATCCCACAGTATGGCTTGGTGACAACCATCAGCCAATCCTGTCTTACTTCTGCCTTCTAATCTTGACATCATTTACATATTGGCATTTGAAGCCCCGTTTTGCCCAGAATCACTTGAGCCCTACCTGCTGCCTCCTCAGTTGTACTATCTGAAGGCCTCCAGTGCTTTAGACTACCCTCTTAATAACTTTGTAGTTTGTGACAGGCTATAGAAATTAATCAAGATATACTGAAACAGCATAAAGGGGATTTAAGGAAAAAGCATTTCCAAACTTGACATAAGTCAAAAGCTGCCTTAAATATTTTTATCTGTCAGAAAGGAATAATAATGAAAAAAATTTACCTTGATTTCAATGTTTCCCACTTTAGCAGTTGATCTTATAATGGGTCTTCCAACCAAAGCTGGAAAAATGTGCTCCGGAAAATTTGAGCCTGCATAGCCACATTTCACAAACTGAAAAGGAATAAATAATTTTATTAGAATATGCATTACTTTTGTAGCTGGTCTGGAGTAAAAAATTAAAAGCCCAAATTTAAGAGCATATGTCCCACCAGATTTATACTTTCAAATCAATTTTACACATTTCAGATGATGCGTAGATCTGTAAAACTGAATTAAAGTATTTTCCAGAATGTTTTCTGAACCAGACTGTCAGATTTTTGAGAAACGGTATTAAAACAACTAAGTGCATTGAGAGGTGTAACAGAGTCCAGTGTTTGAATCTGGATTGCCTGCCACTCTATAAAAAAAGTTCTCTAGCAACCTGAAACCCATCATTTTGTAATGGATCACCTTATAATGACTACCTAACGAGACCAAATTAAATCACCTCTCCAATTAGAGCACACACTAACATAATAAATTACACATCAGAAAAAAACCCAAAACCTTGTAAATTCAGGTGTTATGCCATTATAAAAAGTGTTTAACAGTGAACTAGCAGATAGTCTGCGCAAGTCAGATTTCTGAGAGTTTCATATTTTTCAGGGTTTAAGGATAAAAACAGGAGTTTGCAGTAAGCACTTCTAAAACCAACAGGACAACCAACAGCTCAGCTGATGGTAGTTCACACCAAACAGGATACTCTGAAAGAGTGTTTGTTACCCAAATACATATGAAAGGAAGCTTTATATCACTGGGTCCCAAGGGAGTGTATACACTAAGAAAACAGTAAGGATTGACTGAGCATTAACAAAAAAAAAAAAAAAAAACAAAAAAAACAAAAAAAAAAAAAAAAAACCCCACCATAGTCACTAGAGGAAGCTCAGTTGTAAAACAAGAACTTTAAATGTACCAGCCAGAAGTTACAATTTTAGCTCATGGGGATCAACTAGTTATGCTCTTTGGCTATCCTACTCTGATGTTGTTATACCATACCCTGACGTTCTGCCTGCAGTTCATACAGAGCAGGCTTCTCTTTTTTTGAGGCATACTTAGCGTACTGCACTACATCAGCATGCCAGAACACCACCCTGCAGTCCCAAACTAAACATGCACTTTCATTTGCAAAATTACTCAATCATCATCTAGGTGTAACAGCAGTAACAGCATCACAGGATCATTCAGGTTGGAGGGAACCTCAGGAGTTCTCTCACCCAACGCTGAGCTCAGTCAATGCTGAATTCAGACCAGGTTGCTCAGGGCTTTGACCAGTTGGGTGTTGGAAGCCTCTGAGGAGGGACAATTCACAGCCTCCTTGGGGACCCTGTCCCACAGCTTAATTATCCGTTTCAGGTTGTATTAAAAGCCATCTGCTAGAATTTCCAAAACGTTCACCCAGTTTTCTGAAGTCAGGTCTGAAGACTGCCACTGAAACAATTATCACAGCAAAGAGTACAGCTAACTGCAGCCGCGGGGAGAATTCTGCCATTACACTAACGGTAACATGAAAAGCCACCTTCTGTTGCTCTAAATTACTCGCCTTACTGCAGTAAAAAGGGCACCTGTTTTGGAAAGAAATTTATAAAGCCAGTTATGGAAAGAGCCAAAAGAGACTCTAATTAAAGTTGGGCTAATTCAGGGGGGAAGGGAATTTTTATGTTTTTTTGTGACTCTAATTTCTTTCACCCATTCAGCACTTGCTGTCTCCAAAGGCCGAGCTGTTTGGAATACCTGAGGAATGACACTGTGTATACAACTCATTTTGCTCATTCTACTTCAATCCATGTTCTCTGAAAAGGCAAGTGCTTATCAACTCTTTTGCTTATATTAAGGCCAGAAGTACCTGGAGTTACATAGATCTTCTCTGTATATTCAAGAATGCAGTGCTGCTACGAGAAAGCAAAGAGTAACCACAAGCATTTTTGGATCACACTACCTGAGTACACCATAAGGTTTTACCAGAAGTTTTATATCAGAGGAAAACACACGAAACGTCTTGAAGGACTTGGCTGAGTCCAAATTTTTTTTAAAAATAAGCTCCCTTTCAGACTTAGCAAATTAACGCATTCAGGGGAACCACACAATTTTTGTTGTGACTACAATATTTAAGTATGATTGTTATAAATTTCATTGTGCATGACCTGGTCAAGCTAGAAGGAAGTTCTATAAAACAGCCCATATAATTCCATCCTCCAGCTTAGGGTTTCATAAATTGTTCCAAACACAACCATACACACCTGCAGGTAAGGTAGCCCATGCACCTTTACACCCATATATTTGCTTATAGCTTTTCCTCCTTTTCTTTCCCCGCAGCATGAAGCAACTTCCCTACCAGTCATCACCAACTGTGTCGGTCAACAGAAGTAACAGGACCAGCAACATCTAAATGAATCTTTACAACTCAAGCTACTGCAGCACCCCTCAGGAAGCTCCACTACCCTGACTTTTAAATCCTGCTAACTGGGCAAATAAACCCTGAGGTGTGCATAGCAACCACCGAGATACGCGACCAAAACCTGGAAAAGAGGAGGCTGAGGGGAGACCTTATCCCTCTCTACAACTACCTGAAAGGAGGTTGTAGTGAGGTGCATGTTGGACTCTTCTCCCAAGTCGCTAGTGATAGGATGAGAGGAAATGGCCTCAAGCTGCGTCAGGGGAGGTTTAGATTGGATATTAGGAAAAATTTCTTCACTGAAAGAGTGGTCAGGCATTGGAACAGGCTGCCCAGAGAGGTGGTGGAGTCACCATCTCTGGAGGTGTTCAAAAACCCATAGACGTGGCACTTCAGGGCATGGTTTAGGAGGCATGGTAGTGTTGGGTTGGCAGCTGGACTTGATGATCCTTGAGGTCTTTTCCAACCTTAATGATACTATGATTCTATAAAACGACTACTGCACAAAATCAGTAAGTGCCTCTTGGCCAACCTTAAAAAGGCCTCTCGAAATCACATACAACTATGCTGACCTAGAAAACACCAACCTACAAAAATACTATTTTAAGTTCTTACTATTTGAACTGTAATAGTGACTTCCAGCCCCTTTCTACATTAAATCCTCAACACACTTTCCTGGGTAGTTAACAGTGTTGGCAATCAATAAATCCCAGATTTTAAAAGCAGACTGCCATTTCTCTGACCAGCCTAAAACGAAATCAAAACCAGATTTAATCTATGTGAACAACATAAGATTAAGCTCGGACATTCATGGTCTGTTCCCCCCTCTTTAAGGGAGCCTTAAAAATGTCATTTTTACAAAGTTTGGTAAACTCAACAATAGATAAAATGGGACAAAATTTACACTCTGTCTATTCCCCTTCAAATTTGAAATTTACCCTCCCCCAGGCTACATGAAAACTTGGTGAGGATGAAAACAACTCAGCCTCGTACATCAGCTTCCCCATCAGCAAGAGCATCCCCACTGTAGTGTTCTCCCTGACATGATACTGAATGTTCTGCTGGTTCAGTAGGTTTGCGAGGACATAACATTGGAAATTACAGCTGAAGACCAGACTTGGTAAAACTACCAACAGGTAAATGCACCTAAGAAACACAAACATATCCATATAATAGATCTTGGAACAGTTTTACATTTTTGAAGGGGTACAAGAAACAAGATAATTCTCCCTCCCGCCCCTTACAGGATATCCTCCAAAATCTTAAATTAAACGTTATGAACTGCAGTAGTTTCGAATATAACCAGCTTCTCTTTTCTAGTGCCATACGTTAAATACTCACTATTCCTGCCATTCTCAATTTGAAACTCTCTAGTAAGATTTATGTATAGTGCACTTGTTTCTCTTCCATCTCTTACTGTGCACACCCCTTGCAACAATTATCGTATAATTTCAGTACAATGCTCAGTATACATCGTGTCTCAAACAATAACACCAACACTCAATGAATTCACGTATATCTGTAAGGAAGCCAAGGGTTCATCATCATTCATTTTTCCACATATTTGCTACACATTCAGAACGTTTTAAGAATAGCTACTTAGCTTGCCTGTGCGCAAGACCACATATGTAAGAAGTTTTACCATATATAGTTTCTTCTCCATTTCACTGTGGTTTATACCGACTCTTTCACTTCCTACTGAGTCATCAAACAGTAAGAACTTGTATGTATAAGTATTCTTTCAAACGAAAAGAATGAGGAAGCTCACGAACAGGTCATGTGACAAGCTTTAAAATGAACACTAATATTCTTATCAGGTCTCTGGGCTTGATTCTTTCTATTGATGCAACTCTGAAAACCCTAATCAAAATCAGAGCAATTTTACAGGCCACTAACTAACTTACCATTAGTCCTATACCAATAAGCACATCCATCTGTAACACTTTAGACCTCTAAGATGCCCCTGCCTGCCTCTCTGCCACGCTATGTGTGGCAAGAACTTCCTTCTAGTCACCTCTTCCTCAAAGACTGGTTGCAGCCAGATACATTAGAAGTCCTATTGCAGCATAACATGAACAGTAAATTTCAAAGACAAGCCTAAAGTTAAAATCATATCTGATTTTTCTAAAGACATTTTCCATTTTTATGTAGTATTTCTGGCACCTGGCAAGAGATCAAATTTCAATCATGGTTTTAAGTATGACATATCACAGTGTATTGGAAATCACTCTGACATAAAGCATCTCTTGTTTGTCATATAGAAAAAGTATTATTACAGAAATACTGGTTTGACAATACAGGACTACTTGATAATCTCAGCATGCAATTGAAGCTCAAAAGATTTACCGAATGGAATTTTCTTCCAGTTTAATTATCCCAATTCTAGTTTAATTAACCCAATTCAACCTAAATATTTTGCGTTTACTGATTTAACAATTATTTCTTGACACTTTGCTCTTCCACACAATGAACTCTGTGGCCAGGGTGCTTCCATACGCATGTTGCTCTGCTTAGACGCTGAGCACAAGCCAAAGCAAGACAAGGTGAAGCGACACAGGCCCCTCCTCTTGGCACCACAAGGGCCCTATACAGGCACCTTCCACTCTTACAGTTACTTATACCCTGCTGGTACAACTCACAGAGGGAAAAAGAAAAGTATCATTCCAACATGTCTCTTGATTTAAAAGCACACACGCATATGCCACACTGTACAGAATTTGCGTTGCAAACCCAGCTTGGGAAATTGGGTAAAAGTAAAGGCTTCTACCCCGTGCCTCACACCTCACTGAGGCCAGCCACAGCACAACGCTGCTGCTGCCGCTACCGGTATACTAAACATTTTACAACTCAATGATTTATTGCTATGTAAAGGACCACACTAAAGGATGAAGCTCTATTCTTTTTTTATAGGAGCCTGATAATAAGAGTATTAAATGATGGAAAGAAAAAAAAACCCAACCAAAAATCTTCCATGTCCCTTTGTAAGAAAAAAAAATGGCAAACGCCTTCTTTTTTCTTTCCTTTTTCTAAACGATAGCGTAAAAAGTGCCCAAAGGCGCCAGACCCCAGCCCTATTAAAGACAATTTTTGCTACAGGAGGAAAAATGAGAAGACATCAGAACTGTCAGACCCCAGAACTGCCAAATAAGACGTTTCGGATGCTGATTGGAAAACCTTCTAATTCAGGATGCTGAATCTCCAACAACGACATCCTTTGTCTCAACTATTCCCTCTTGGGCTTTAAAAAAAAATTCTTCTTTATTCCAAGTATTTATATTAAAAAAACAAATTTTTTTTTGCCATTCAAGAAGTCTTTACATGCTGTCAGCTGTGTTAACTCTCCACATAACATTTATTTAATGGGGGAAACCCTAGATTTCTAAACAAAACTGCCAAGGGGAAATAGCCACCTATAGGATCTTATCTGTTTGCTTTAAAATGGTATCTTTTCCACTTCCTGCCGAGGCGCCTCAGAGCCTGCCGTGCGCCGACAAAGGATGAATTTCTGGTGGGTGCCTGCACCCTCACGGAGGGTGGAAGAGGTGAGGAGAGGATGGGGAGGAAACCCCTGGGGCTCTCTTGATTAAAAATCCGCCAGTTCTGCAGACCAGGAAGGTATTAACGAAAGGATGCCGCTCCATTTTGACCAGCGGCTGCCAAAAAAAACCCCAAACCCCCACATTTCCCTAAAACTGATAATCCCGCACACAGAGGTGACATCCCCGGTTGCTCAATGTATAATGCGCTCGTTCAGAATCTAAAAAAAAAAAAAAAAAAAAAAAAAGGTATTTTTGGTTAAGCGCTCGTTGCCACGGAGAGTTTGCTCAGGTCACGGAGAGCGAGCAGACATTCGCGGTAAAACAGCAAAATGCCGGGCGGGGAGCGGGGGGGGGGCGGCACACACCCGCGCACCAGGCCCAGCACCGGAGACCCCCGAGGGCAGATTTTGCTCAGCCGGTTTAGAAACGGGGGGAACAACCGGGAAACCGCCGCGATCGGCGCTCCCCCCCCGCCGGGCTCCCCCCGCCCATTCATTCCGCGGCCCCCCCCCCCCCCCCCCCCCCCGCCCGTCGGGGCTGGGTGGGGGGCGGCGCGGCCCCGGGCGGCGCCTCGGCGGGGGTGGGAAGGCGGCCGGGCCCGGTGCCGGCGGCGGCGGGGGCAGGGCGGGCGCGGCAGGCCGGGCGTGCCGGCAGGAAGCCGGGCCGGGAGCGCGGGGGGGGGGGGGGGAAGAATCGCCCTGCTTCCCCTCCCCCCCCGCCCCGGCGGCAGGGCGGGTCCCGGGGACGCAGCGACTCACCCCGGTGCCGTTGTCGCACACCACCACCTTCCTGCCCAGCGTGTCCATCCCTGCGCGCCGCCGCCGCCGCCGCCGCCGCCGCCCCGCACCGACACAGACCCGGCCGCCGCCGCCGCCGCCGCCCCGACCTCCGCCGCCGGGCCCCCCCCGCGCCCGCGCGCCCGCCCTGCCGCCCGCCGCGCGCGCACGCCGGAAGCCGTCAGCGCCCGCCACCGCCCAATCAGGGCAGCGAGGGCGCCGCCCCCGCCCCGCCCCCGTTGCCATGGCGGCGGCGGCCGCCCCGCTCCTCAGGGGCCGCCGGCGGGCGGGAGCGCGGCCCCGAGCCCGGCCCGATAACCGCTTGCTTTCCGCCTCTCACCGGTGCCGGGACGGGGCCGGTGCCTCGGCGGGGGCGGGGGGTCGTGCCCGGGGTGCCCGGGACACCCTCCCCTCCCCTCCCCGCCCCCCGCGCGGCACGGCCGCCAGCCCTCCCGGCGCTGAGGGAAACCGGGCAGCTCTTGAAGAGCTGTGTACCGTTAATGCTGCGTTATTTATTTCACAGCTCGACCTCCCAGAAGAGCCTTTACTCTCCCCAAGAGGTTTCGCCCGGGTCTGCCTGGCAAACAGTTGGCATTTGTCTGGTGGACCCCAAATAAAAGAATAAGTACGGGTCTCCTGGCGTGCCTCCGACAGCCCAGTATTTTTTTTCTTGTGTTGCCCAAAATTCCACTGATTTCCAGGAGACTCGAGAAGTCAGGAACAAACCCCCCCCCTTTCTACTTCCGCGCCATGAGCTGTGTCAATCCGCTATGAACAGCGGCCTCTTAACAATTAGGCACACCAGAAACGATACAAGCACAAGGTTTTTCGTATAGTTACATGAGTTACATGTAAATAATGGTGGTTGTAATGGTTTTTTCTGCCTTGAATTTCACAGACTAGTGGGAACAATCAGAAATTTTAAAAGTGCCAGAATATAGGCCGTAATACGTTCTTCTTCTTTTCTTACTTTAATCACATCCAGATATTGAGTATGAGAAGATAGGGCATAACCTGGCAGGATGAAGAGGCTATGCGAACAAACATGGACTAATCCAGCGCCATGCAGCTATAATGGAAGGGCATCCTGGTCACTCTGGAGCAGTAGCAGCTTTACCTGGGTATGAATTGCTTTCTAATATAGATACGTTTAACATTCATATTTTAATCTATTTTTCAGGGCATGACATTTTGAAATTTATACAAGTAGAGGGTTTACGTTGCTGGCTGAAGCCAGATGCGTAAAGCAATTGCCTTAAAAACCTGCTCTTTGTCCAGAAAAATTAGTTAATCTGTATATCTGAAATCACTCAGCTTGTTGAACCCAGCATAGAGGGCTCAGACAGGGGAGCTACACTCTCTTTACTGCTCTGCTGTTAGTCTTGCTGGGTAATTCTGGACACATCACTTGACCTGCCTGTGTCTTGGTTTCAATAAGCTGGATATGGTACCATGCCATATCATACTAATGCTCATGAATAAAGCATCTGCAGTCTCTGAATAAGAAATGTTTCATTTTGGGTTCAAATCATCTGTTGATTTGTCAGTCAATGCTTCAGCTACGCCTCCTCACATACAGTGATGGCAAAATTTACTCTGCTCTGAAGCAAACTATAAACTTTGGCAGACCTGAAGAAAAAAAGAGCAAACTGAAGAGCAAACTGCCTTCACTAACTTTTCTGAGATTAGATATTCACTAGATCCTTACAGATGTTTAAGATTTTAATTTTATTACATTAATATACATCCCCTGTAACTTTTATCACATGAGCCTTTTCCTACCAGGGATTTAGACTCTTAGTTAAAGAAAACGCTGTATGACAAAGGGTGAGTTTGAGAACTGCAGTCAGAAATTACACTCCAATTAAAGTCACTCAGGAAACAGTGATATTGAAGTCTGCCAATCACTGCAAAATAAGTGGTTAATTTGCTGCTTCTAGCATAGCATGTAAGGTTACATATCAAAGGGATGCAAGTTCTGTACCGGAAATAGGCCTATTAAGGAGGAACTTACGTACTGCATGGTATAGTCAGTAAATCCATTGCTGTTCTTGCTACCAACCATTGCTGTCAGTTGTTGGATAGCCTTAAAAGATTTTGGTGTTTTATTAAAGGTCATGTACAATGTGGGAGCGGAAATATAATGTGGTTTGAATGGAAATCTATTTTAAAACTTATTTCACTAGTTTAGTTGAACTGAGATATTACTTCTTGTTCTAAAGAAAAAGAAAGCAGTGTCTGTAGGAAGAAAGTTGCAGAGTGTGGTAGCAACCTTGGTGGTAACAGGGAGGGAAGTTTTGCTGTGGTCTGTATTTGTCAGTGTCGTTTGCTGTGAGCAGGGTAAAGGCGAATGTCTTCTCCGTGCCAGTGCATCCATCGGTGTGTCAGCGGAGACGGAGAACCGTTGTCCGCATGAGTAGCATTGGGGAACTGTGTGACACCCTAGAGATCCTGCGGAGTGTCAGTATTTGTGAAGTGCTTGAACTGTGCTAACAGTACAATGTACTTATAAATAAATCATCATAGCAGAGATTTAATTTAACTACACTCAAAACAGGTCAGTCATATGATGCAAACAAATCTTGAAGGGAAAAGCTTAATCAGTGAATTGATGGGTGAAAATATAGGGTACCATATACATTTGAATCATCTTCTCTGTGCATATATTGCATGTACTCCATTCTGTGTATATTCTAGTTAGTGCAACTTGCTTAGAAGGTTGTAAAGAAATAAGCAAACAGAAGAAAATAATATTTTTTCCTATTTTCAGAGTAATTTTGTATATATACTTCATAACTTAGGTTTTTTGCATTAAATTGAAAAGTAGCCTCTGCATAATATTGTGTAAATGGAGGATTTCTCTTCCGAAAAGCTAGTGTCCACTCGCTACTGCTCGCAAAGCCATGGAGAGAACTACCCACAGTTTGCTAGTAGGAGATGGTGTGGTGACTTGCTGTGACTTTTGCGAGAGAGTGAGGCTTCATAATAGAAGATAATAAAAGTCTGATGACTAAGCAGAGTGCTGAAGCTTATCAGATGAAGTGCTACAACTGTCTTGTACCAAGTTGAATAGATTTTTATGAACTTGCCAATTAAGTGCTCCGTGCTTATCCTCAAGTGCAGGCATAGAGAAACTATACGAACAGAGGCAGAAAATACTCAGAACAGAAAGGGAAAATGAGTTATTGGGACAGCTGTCCCAGAGCTCTGCTCAGTATAGCAGAGAAAGGAGGGTCTAGGAGGAAGAGATGGTATCTCACACACAGCACGGCAAACAGTGTGTTTCTAGTCCCACTTTGGCTTCCTGCGGAGCCCTCTCTCTCAGCGTATGAGTATAGGATTTGCACATGCCAACTCTGTGCTGGCTGGGGAAACTGAGGCCAGTTCCAATGTTGTTTTGGCAGAGCAGGGGAAAGAAACTCCACCTAAGTATTAGTATCAATCTTTTCTCTTCATTAATCTGTTTTGTTTCTTATTGAGGCATTTTATCTTTGTCTCAGAACTCTTTCATTACCAAAAATAGCTTAGAAATATTCACAGAAAGAATTGTCTAAACTCTGGGTATCATTTGCTGGATTTATGAAACAGTGGATATAGGCAGTTAAAAACGTTCAGGAAGTCTGAATACTTCTAAATAGATCATGGTTTGAAAGGCAGATAAGCCCTCAGCCGACACACCTCCAACATTGTATGACTACCTCATTAGCATTAAGGGACTCTGACCTTTACCAAATCTTGAATATCTAACTTTCCTGGTTATCAAAACCCACCTCGCTCTGGTGCCAGAAGCAGCGTGGTCATGGCAGCCTATGCAGGATAATTCTCCTGCTAAGAAAAGACAACTCTGGTGTGGAACTGCATTGGATGAGGGTGCTCAGCAGGCCTGGATTTCTGTGAAGGTCAAAAGGGTCTGGATTCTCCTCCCTATAAGCACCACCCATTCTGAATCATCTGAGCTGGAAATACTGGCATAATTGCAAAACATCTTCACACAGATGGTATGATCCGGTGTAGGTTATATTACAGTTAAGTGAGGTATTTGGCTGTATAATTAAAATATGTTGAGGACAGGTTTTTACTGTTGGGGATTTTTCAATAACATTTCTCCACAAGGTGGAGAAAATGTTTTTCCTCTTTAGTGTCACAGAGTTACAGAGTATGAACTATTTTTTTTGTTGACTCGTTTCCAGATAAACATAAGAACACATGGTAAAGGTCACTGTTTTTTAAATTCAACTCAAATTTGGTTCCATGGAGCATCTTTAGTGTGTTTCACATCTGCCATTCAAAATTTTTAAAACACAACTTCAAAGAGTTATCTTCTAGAGTTCAGACATCGCAAATCATAGTGAATTTTGATCACTGTCTATGCGATGATGCTTTGTCACAAAGGTCAGATCCCTGCAGGGTATATACGTATGCTGATTTCACTGGAAGTTAGGGGCTACAAATGGTATGGTAAAGAAAATCTGCCTTTTCAGCTATGCCTTCTTATTTGAAACACTTTAAATGACCTTAGCTGAAGCACTGAAATGTGCAGATGAAGTGTGTTCGACATTGGACAGCTCATTCATGGCAAGCCTCTGGATGCTCTGGACCCTGCTCTTCATTGCCCTAAATGTTTTGTAGTTGTTTAGGCATGTACAGTGAATGCAACTTATTAATAAACCTGAATTCTCCACTTATGTCACCTGTAGCATTTTAGGGACACTGTGCAGAGATATAAATGACAACCAATGGAAGTTCAGAGTTTCAGGAATCTGATTTGCAGACTTTTTATACCAGCTGAAGTCAATGGAACCACTTTCTGAAAATTGGGTTCCAGATATTAAAGTCTGGCAGGCAAAGCTAGGTTATCCAAAATTAGATGCCACCTCTGAAAAGATAATTGTAAGTGATTATCTCACAGGGGAAGTCTGACACCGAGCCAAGACTAGAATCTAAATCATCAGATATCCAGTCCTGTGGATAACCGCAACACTGATTTTTTAATATTGTGAGCTTGAATATTGACTTTTTAAAAAATAAATGCAATTTCTGAAACTCATCCATAGCATATGCAAAATCATGTTTTGACATAATTTGCTGATGGTAGAATTCTGATAGCTGAAGTCTATTTGCACCTCGGATTTTCAAAGAATGAGGTTTCAAATCTGTTCACTCTTCATTGCTGTGAAGTCACATACGAGTTAATGCTACTTTTAACAAATTGATTAATGACTTTTTTTTACCATCCTTCATCCTTTTTCTGCATTTTCAAATTCAGTTTTCACAGAATATTTTACACGGGTATATGTTCAGTTGCAGTAAAAGCACAATGATGGAATGCTGTTGTTAGAAGGAAAATATTGTTACATGCTACTGGATTTTCAGAATAGCCCTCAGTATATACTTTTTAATAGGAATACTTAGAAAAGAAAAAAGTTCCAGAGAACATGACACCTGAGGTAGCAGTAATTTATGTGTACTGTTTTAACTAGTCTGTTTTTACTCGCAATAACGACTTTGCGACAAAGTATGACCTGAACAAAAGGAAGTCACTGGTAGTCGAGCTAGCTTGCATTTGTGTATATGCATATGTGACAATAAGGATATTGAATTTGTGATCAAAAGTTATTGTCAGCACCCCATGGTTGTGCATTAAGTTGTACTTAACAACTCATGTATAGTTTTTGTAGAGATGACATCCTGCAGTGTTTCACAGATAAAAGTGGTTCCAGATCCAGGTGTATTTTAGGATGTATGCGGGAGTCTGTGGAGTCTAGCTCCACATGAGGATGATGGCAGGGGAGAGTAAATCATAGAATCATAGAATAGTTTGAGTTGGAGGGGTCCTTTAAAAGTCATCTAATCCAACCCCCCTGCAATGAGCAGGGACATCTTCAACTAGATCAGGTTGCTCAGAGCCCCGTCCAACCTGACCTTGAATGTTTCCAGGGATGGGGCATCTACCACCCCTCTGGGCAACCTGTTCCAGTGTTTCACCACCCTCATCGAAAAAAAATTTCTTCCTTAGATCTAGCCTAAATCTACCCTCTTTTAGTTTAAAACCATTACCCCTTGTCCTGTCGCAACAGGCCCTGCTAAAAAGTCTGTCCCCATCTTTCTTATAAGCCGCCTTTAAGTACTGAAAGGCCACAATAAGGTGTCCCCACAGCCTTCTCTTCTCCAGGCTAAACGACCCCAACTCTCTCAGCCTGTCCTCATAGGGGAGGTGCCCCAGCCCTCTGACCATTTTTGTGGCTCTCCTCTGGACCCGCTCCAACAGTTCCGTGTCCTCCTTGTGCTGAGGGCTCCAGAGCTGGACGCAGTAGTCCAGGTGGGGTCTCACCAGAGCAGAGTAGAGGGGCAGAATCAGCTCCCTCGACCTGCTGGCCACGCTTCTTTTGATGCAGCCCCGGATACAGTTGGCTTTCTGGGCTGTGAGCGCACATTGTTGGCTCCTGTCCAGCTTTTCGTCCACCAGTACCCCTGAGTCCTTCTCCGCAGGGCTGCTTGAGAAGGAAATAATATCTTTTTTTGAATTTTCATTAGGTCTAATAGCTTTGGATGTCCAGGGAAATATAACTGTTTGTAAGATGAATACAACATATTGCATAGTTACTCCCTGTTCGTGTCTGATGATTTTTGAAGAAACATCCTTTTTACATAGAATTCACTTTACAAGCAAAGGGAGTATTAGGAGAAGCACCCTGACTGATCAGGTTACTAATCAGCCAGTGAGTGACTAGGGATTTAAGACAGGAGGTGGCAGTCTTGAGTAGCAACTCACTGTTGCCTCTGCTTAGTTAAGCTCAGTTCCAAACTGGAATCAGAGCTGAAGACAAATAACTCAGGATCTGAGCCCTTTTTCTTAAACATTGTAATGACAAGCAGCTTAGATATTGAAGACAGCAACAACTAGCCTTGTCCTTTGTGCCTGATAATTAAAAATGTAACTAAGTTGTTTAATATTTTTAATGTGGGGTAGTATGAATTCTCCTAGATTTTTTAATATTTGGATCAATAGCTGTAGGGGGAAAGACTGCAGCACAGGGGAGAGGCAGAATTTACTCCGTCTCATTCTCATCTGGGTTTGTTTCTTCTAACTAGGAAAATCATGTTGCAAACAAGAATAACTCCCAATAAAATACTGTATTCTTTTATTCAAATAAGAGGTGTGTCTAATTCTGGTGCTCCTTTTAAGTATCCTGGAAGGTTGGGTGATCATTCATCCCCTGGCTGTGGTCTACAAGGAGGCCACAAGGTACTTCTGTCTCCCTTATGAACTACCACAAAGTAATGGCAAGAGAACCTACTTTTATTAATAATATCACTGATTGAAATTTTCTAATCAACAAATCAGCACAAAACCTTGCAATTACCCAGTCTCAGCAGAGAGGGGAACTTGATGACATCATTGTTTTTCCCCTGTGAAAATGCTTAGTTGGAAAAAGACAAAAAAAGATTAAATGAATCACAGTAGCTCCATGCGACAGCCCACTTCCATTCTTTTTGAAGAATGTGAGCAGTACCATTCACTGGGATGATCAAAATGTAACCAAGTGGGTTTTGCAGCGCTGCTTATTTCCACTGGGTATTCACAGTAGGAATTTTACTTGTAAATTTTATTGTAAATTTTGTATATCTATTCATTGGTTTTCCCTACAGCCTCACATTTTAAAAATATGTATTTTGGATCAAATCTCAATTTACCATTTTTTTCATTCAGATGCGCATGAAAAGCCTTCCTTTAAAAGTTTGCAAAGCAACAAATCCTTCAAATAGAATAAGTTGCAACTCTGCTCTACCAAGAAAGTATACATGCATGTAAGCCTTGATCCATAACAGAACTAATTTTCTAAGCTTGTTTTTTTGTCTACAGCCTGTAGGCATAAAATACAGTCTTTTCTTTTTTCCCTGTGGCTTGAATCCTTCAGTTAGCCTGTGCATGCACAAATCTGTCTGCTCCACACAGAGACAACAGTCTACCTGGATGGGTCTGAATGCAAGGTCAGGTTTGCTGTAACAGTCCAGTCCTGTTAGACACAGCAGACATTGTCATGAAACCTTTTGTTTAATCTTTTTATTAAACAAACATTTTCCTAAGTTTGCATAAGCAGTCGCCCAGCCGTGGCTTCCACACAGTCCTTTAATAACTAGCAGGGTGTGGTGATTAAATTTCCTCAGAGGCTTTTCTTCTATCTGACTACCAAAGAGTAATTTATTCTACAGTTAACATCATGGCTTACTTGCTTTGTTTCTTCACCTCCTTCGTCTGTCGGAGATAGATCAGTGAGTTAATAGCTGTCTTTTTAGTGCAAAAAGGGGGTGGGGGATGATTCTTTGAGCCAGATTCCCTAAAGAAATAAGGCTTATGTGATCATACTCTGTCTATCCAAACATTCAGCACTAATAACATGGAACCCCGTTGGCCATTTCATATGGAGGAGAAACAGAGGACTCCAGTCTTCCAGCTTCCTAGCAATTTTATGAAAATGGATGGCTGGGAGGAGGAAAGAGATCCTACTACTATTTTCTAGTAAGGGAAAGCTTGCAGTGTGAACTCATTTCTGATTAGACAATTAAAAATTCATTCAAGCTCTCCTTTGAGGCACAGATGTCCGAGACGCCAGTCTTCACTAGTTGCACTGCTGAGAATTTATTCACGTGGCGATAACTCACTTCAGTGGACACTAGCGAAGAAAAGGCCCAGGCAGTATGTGTACTTTGGCTATATGGAAGTTCTGCAGTGAGATGATAGCTGTGGCAATGTGAACACGTGCCTCTGCTTTGTAGTGAAGATGAGGCTGTGCCTCTTATGGGTAGATGGGGTACCTGGCTATGGTTGTCATGGTGCTCTTTCAGATAACACTGTCTTTAAACATTCCTGTATTCTTCTGAAGGTGGAATGTAATATACTTGATGCTGAAGAGGTATGAAACGCACACCATTTTTGAGTGTCTGCAACAGAACAAGGTTTATTCAGAAGATACCTGCTAAGTTTCAAATATCAAAATGATGCTATTTTAGATTTATTGGGGGTCAAGATGAGCACCTGTCTCTTTGTGTGTGTTTGTTTTTTAAATAAGGCCACTGAAACTATGACAGAATGTGCAAAACTTGCTTCATACAGCTGATCAGTACTGATCAGTAAGTACTCTTAGGTTGAAGGATGAGTCTTACCGGTTGTTCTGTGCATTAGTTTAATTTTCACTCCTTCACAGTCATGTTTCTGGGCTTGGAGAATGTGCCAAAAGGTATTTTGCCCTATGAAAAAGTGCTATAAACTTGGTCCTTATAATGTCTGTATTGCTGCAGAAATCTGGTTTCCTTTTTTTACGTAGGTGTTTTTGGAGCCCTAAAGACTCCGTTTCTGTTTCTTGGTTCTCTTAGGACAACAATAGCTGCAGCCTTGGCTAGTTTAGAACACGGACAGATGTTTTGTTCCAGATCCAGATATGCAGAGGAAAGAGATTTTCCATCCACAGCCACCTGGGTCCTTCTAGCTGCTACATACTGACCTGTCAGGGAGCAGGTTTTGTGAGTTCCCCCTAATTCATATTACGCACAATTAGGTAGATTATTTTAAGTAGTTTAAAATCCTGATCTGGGATACGGCAGCTGGCTTTGCCTCACCTGAGCTAGCAGTACTCCCATAAACTCTTCTGTTAGCACATCTGAGGAGCGGTGAGGAACTTCTGCAGTTGTTAGTCCTATCCACTGGCATTGCTAGATGTACAAGAAATCACCTCCACATAACCTGAAGCCCTGTTGATAATGCACAAGCATATGGCATCACGGGCAAGACTTCTGCCTGCACAAAAGGTAAATGAATACCATTTGGGAACTAGAATATCTAAGCTCAACAAACAGAAAGAAAAAGACTGACTCATATACTTTTACAAACTAATGCCAGTGAGCAGAATCACATATTAAATAAGGCCACATGTGAAAATGGTTTCTTACACTGCGAAAAATTGTAGATAGGTGAAAACAGGGTATTTGAAGAACTGTGTAGTGGTTTGGGGCACTAAGGAGATCTGAGTGTGGAAAAAAGTCCTCATTAAATATGCATTGGAGTTTTTAAGAAGGAGATGTAGCTGAAGTATAACTTGGACTGCAAATGGCATGAGCAGATATTTAGGGAACCCTAGCTCTCTGTGTGGTAGGGAAGTCTAAGAGAAATGAGCGAGTAGGTCCATGAGCAATGGAATCAGTGAAGCCTGGTTTCCAATGGATTTGTGGCTCATGCAGGTTTTCCCCTGGCCTGGATGGTCTTTGTGTCTGTCCTAGATGGATCGTCTGATGTCTGATAAGATTGGGGCTTTTGTTACATCCTTTTCCATGGCTGGAGGCACCATTTGGGTCTCCTCTTCTTCCTAGCTGGCTGCCTACTTCCACTAAACCTGTGACAACTTTGTATCTTGAAACCTGTGATTCACTTTTGAATTTAGTTGAAAAGCAAACACTGGATTCAAAAGTTACTTGAAGAGGAAGTGAAGACAACGGAATAGGCACTCATATACAAAATATGATGAAAAAGGCCTTTTTTCTTTGGGAATAGTTGGAGAAGGCACTTCCTCCAGATTTGATGATTTCCAGCACTAGCAAGGTCATCTCAAACTGGGGCACAGAAAGGGTAAATCGAAGCAGCACTAAAACCTGCTTTCACATTGCAGCCCTTGAAGCTGTTTCATAGGGAGCTGGGCTACAGGTTTACAGCATTGTAGTCTTGTGGTGAGTTTCTTGGCATTTTTTTGGAACTTGGTTATTTATTAGGTGAAAATATGTATAGTTAGAATTCCAGGTGTTGATCTAAAGCTATATGTAGATTACATTTTTTAACTATTTGTTAGGCAGGTGTTACTGATATGATTAATTTTGCTTAACTTGTTAGTCATTCCAAAGTATGTATTTTTCTAGGTGGGAGCTGCAGTGGGTATGAATGAGAAAACAAAGTCCACTAACAGGTGCATAAAACAATCTACCTGAACATGTATCTAGATCAATTTTAATAGGCACATTTTGTGAAACAGAACAATTTTCTGTAGTTCTTATCAACGTTTTTATCAAATCTTCATCACAGTAGGTCAGAATTCCATTGTTTTGCTAATGCTTTGGTTGACTTGAAAATAACCCTCCTTTGACTATTTGAGTACCTGTAGCTGAAATATGTGGTAGTGGCAGGCTATGCTTTTGTCCTAGGGAAAAAAAAGAAGCTTATATGGAAAATGAAAGAGGAAACTATCAGAAGAACTGTTCAGAATAAACAGCTGTATGTTTTTCCCCTCTGTGACTGAAAACCTTATTTAGCCTCAGGCATGGGTTTGAATAAGCTACCTCATGTCTGCTAACACCAGCTAAAAATTTATTCTATACAGAGTAATGTATACCTTGCATCAGACTTAGTGAGAAAAAAAGTAGGTTTCATGTAGATTATGTCACTGCATGTAAAAAAATAAGCATGTCTTGACTGCACAAAACAAAATGCTCTATCTAGGTGCTTATACAAGTGCAAAAGTTTTTCCACCAAATACAAAATATCTGTTGAAATAACTAGGATGGGAGAATGCATGTAGATAGGTGTGATAAAGAATTCTTCGCTTCAATGAAATTCTCAGTAAGAATGAGATTACAATAGTATTATATTTTATATAAAAACAATAGTTTTATTTATTAAAAATGTAACTATAGTTAATTACAAGCTGGCCACTTGGGCTTGTAACATAATAATATTTCAGTTAAACAAACTATAACTTATGCTTCTACAAAGCAGTAATGCTTCTGCAAGAACTATATGTAGACTAGACTCTAGGACGTGTTGTCTAACAACACAGCTCTTATCCAAGAATAACTTCTTTTTAAATCTGAGGAAGTTACTTTCTATTCCCCGCTTTTATATCATTTCATATATTACTCCATGAGATTGTAGACTTCTGTATTGAATTCCTGCCTTCGAAGCCTTACTTTTGTAATTCTAATAAGCAGTCAGTTTGCATGGTATAAGCTCTACTTTCAACAGTTGCAGTTTACAATATTGAACAATACTGAGGTAGGTAGGTTAGGATTCCCCTCTTTAAGGAATTCAGGGTGGTGTCAAACCTGCCAAATGACTCTTTCACAACATTGATATAGGTGGTGTGACTGAATGACTCCTGCCTGAGCAGTGCTGGGATTGTGGTAAACTAGCACAGGTATTTTGACTGTTTGGATCTGTGCTTGCGTAAACTTAGCCAACATCTGAATCAACTCCAGGGCCAAGACAGGCAGTAGCTGTGGTTTTTTAGGCTCCTTAGACCATTTTCCTGCATTGAACATAATGTTTGCCGGCAGGTTAGAACTGAGCCTTGGGTGTCACCTGAGTTTGCTGGGTATGTATGGTAAACAAGAGCTGTCTTCCAATCTGAGGCCTCCATTAGATATCATGCAGGTTAAGTGCTCTCTTTCTGTTTATACCAACTCTTTATGTACTAGGTGAATCTAAATGAGTAGTTTGGGGTGCTCTTTGTACTTGGCTCAGTATGCAAACAAAATGGTTCGCATGATTCTGTGAGTGGAAGATGTCTTTTTGTGTGACCTTGCCAGCAGACATGGGTATGTGTTCATGGCTGCAGGAGGGACAAATGGTTATGGAAGCTGGCGACGGGGAGAGTACTTATGAGAAGCATCACTACATGTTTAACCTAGCCTGAATAGTCTTCCTTTGATGATATGTCTTGGAAGTGTCTGTATTATGGAAAACAAAGGCTACGTAGAGTGTGACGCTGGTGCCCAGAAGCACAGACCATACCCATAGCATGGGTATGGTCTTAACATGCTCAGTGTCAAGTCACAGCATCTCAGATCACATTTTCCAGTACCACTTGCAGTGTTCCTTGGGTAGTATTTTGAATATCGTCAGCTTAAAAATTAACTGCTGCTCAAGAATATTTCACTTATTTCACTGGCAAATATTTAAGAAAATCTGAAAGCTACAGCTCATGAACAGGACAGTCTTTCATTTAATTTCATTTTCTTTCCTCCTCCCCATTTTTTTTTCTCCTTGAAGCTGGCAAAGCCTTGTGTATAGGGGTTTTTACTCTCTGGTGTCACACCCTGAAATATGACCTCATTGTTCCAGACCAATTTGTGGTAGTCATTTAGCAGTACCTCTGCTAGATATGGGGATATTAGAGTTAACAAAAAGCATGTAGTTTTACTTCTAGAACCCAGGCTAAAAATTTAGTGCCAAAGCATGGAAGACTGGGGTTTTTTTCCCAATGAAAATGAATAGACTGAATTATTGAGACAATTAAGGTGGAGTCTGTGAATGTACACTTTGCTTTTCTTATTGAAGAGAGCTCAGAAGTAATTGACAAAGTAAAATGAATCACACCCTAAATTCCAGCCAGCTTCTCTCAGCAAATGGTCAATAGTCAACAAAGACAAACAGGCAATTCAGAAACCGATTCATTCCCTCTATCTTTGCTACCCATTTCAGGATAGAGGAACTCATCCCTCAGACGGAGGAAGGGATGCTGTCTTGTATATGCAGCTATCATTGCTTAGTTTTCAAATTAATTCCACTCTAACTAGCCTGTCCAACCTGTTTTTGTTACTGGAAACAAATGAAAATGCAGTCAGTATTTGCAAATGCAAAGTTCTGCAGAAATATAAGTCATTCTGCTATATTGCACCCTGCTCCACAGAGCAGCAGAGAAGATTTTTTAATTTACCCACTAAGAACAAAGTGCTGATTTGGCTCTGTGGTTCTTGGAAACCATCTTTGCTCTGCTATTTCCTGTTATTTTCTCAAGCTATTTATTTCAGATGTGAACAGGGATCTACTCAAAATCTCTTTATGTTTGTAGTGGTATGACATGATTCTTTGGACAGATGTAGATGGGTGTTATTTGCCAGTAAAAAGGGGATGGAAAACGAAAGCATGGCAGAAAGTTTTCTTATTTTAGTTCTGAGGATTTGATGCTTACCGCCAACACACCATGCTTAACAGCCTTCCCCACTGCTGACCTTGCTTGACGTGTTCAGCAGAGGCTGCATGCTAAATCTCACTTCCTAAGACTTTCAGCACTTCGCCCGATTGTTGCTCTTTTCATCCGAAGACGCACTTTACACGGCCACACATTGAGACAGTCCCTGCTCGCTTTTGTAGCATTGGCAGCGGTGCTTAGCAGCTCCTTTCACACAGCTCTGCTGCAGTCTGACATTGTGAAGTTGTCTGCAGGCCAGACAGTGCTGCAGGAGAAGCAGACACTTTGGAACAGAATTTCTGGCTGCATTAACAGATGATTCAATTTAAAGACAAGGCATTGCCACTGTGTTTGAATGATTGTGGTGCTTCAGTGTATGCTAGTGTTCATTGACATATGTAATTTATAGAATTTCATTCGTGTGTGTTGGGAGAGGGGAATATATGGCTGCAGTGATCTGACACCTAACCTATGTTGGTGGCCTTATTTCAAACCTTTTTGGATGCCAAATTGAATAAAGTGCTTTCAGAAGCTGCAGATGCTCTGGGTGGAACCGAATGATTGACCTTAAAACCATTTGTACTTTCTGTTTTGTGACCTTGGCAGATCAGTGATTGGGAAAGTTGTTCACATGCCATCTGCACCTGCTAGCTTTGCCATGCAGCAATAGGTCATTTCCTTTCCAAACATGACTGGCTTCTGATACCAGTGGGAAATTGGCAGCTTTTATACGAAAGCAATAGATTCCAGTATCCTCGTTTGGCTTTTCACTGAGATAGGAAAGGAGTTGTTATTGTTATGGTCCCAGTGCTCTGTGTCAGAGCTCTCTTCCCCACATAACTGCTTTTTCAGTCATTCAAAACCAGTATGCCAATAGTATATGGCATCATATCTTGTATTGTGTATGAGATTGCCCCGAGATAATTTTTTCCCAATATCACAGGCTTAATTCTAAACAGAACTGCACAACCTACAGTGAAAACAATTCCCTCTTCTTTTGTCTCTTGGTCTTTCTTCCTCATGTCTGTGAAAGAATAAGAGAGTACAGAATAAAGTGGCTGTCTGGTGGTAGGGCTTAAGAAACAACATAGTGGAATTGAAGTGTACTTTTCTTCTCCCTATTTCTTTGTCATATCAAAAAGATGAGGTGAAGTGGCATACATTGTTCTTTCAGTTCTCTTCTCCAGAAATGATGGAAAGCTGTTGCAACTTCTTCTTTGTAAGGGGTGTTTCAATCAGCAGGTAGGGAATCAGTGATGTTGGGCAGGACACAGGCAATTGCCTCATCTCCAGCCTGAAGTATCACCTTTGCAGAGAGCTGCAACGGAGCTATGCTGCTGACAGCCAGGTGGTGAATTTTGTTTCCACTCTTAACAGCATAAAGCAGCTGCATTGGCTTTACAAGTGATTCAAAGATTTGCTGTCCCTGAAAGTTGGGGTAAATTGTTTGCTGCATCCAGTGTGTGTCTTTATAAATGTGCACTGACTTTTTCTTCCTGTCAGTTACTGGAGATGGAGATAGAATCATGTGGTTTTGTCTGTGCTTTCATGTAGCATTATTAATGAAACAGGTTATCCTATTTGTCTTAAAATCAAGGCAAATATCTCTTGTGTTCTGTCCATCTGTTCCAGACACCAACAGCACGCTCATCACCATGGTATTGGAACAGTCTGGTACGTAAATAGCAATCAGCAGTTATTAACATAATATTATTACTTGGTCCATAAAGCTAATATTGGCAGAGATACTAGAGATCACACACTGTGAGATAGTTCTCAGCTGATGTACTTTGTTCTGCCAGAATATTATAATATTCTGTATAAAAATCAGTAAAAGGATGCATTTTTTAGTATTTCATGCAAGCAGCATAAATCGCCAGTACAATATATATCAGAATTTTCTCTTTACATCCAGTAATTTACAATCCATTGCTATCTTGTTGTAGAACAGCATTCTTTAGAAAATAAAGGGGTTTTTCTTACATACATTAGATCAAATCAAACCACCAAAAGTTTCCTTTTTCCCTCCTTTCTCCCCCAGCTGTTGATATAGACTGACACAGGAGTGGCTTTTTACATACAGAAAGCCATTTATCTCAAAATTGAACTAGAGGACTTCAGGTTTATTCAGCATGCAATCTCCTTCTGTAGTGTTGGAGGGGTGGCATGTGATTGCAGCCCGCCAGGAAACTCTAAGTCAGTCTCTTTCTGCACACACTAAAGCAGTTGCTTCAATACCTTTTGGAAAGAGTAAAACTCGCTCTCTGCTTTTGTAGCCTGTGGAAGGAATGTGCACCTTTCAGACCAACGTTTTTCAGCACTTAGCTTACCAGGGAAGCAGACTGCAGTCCCCCAAAATATTCTGAACACCCTACAAAATTTGGAGGTTCCCTACCTGTCCTTACTCCCCTTCATACATCTCATTTACACATGTTCAAAAGTCCAACTTTAAATGTCTCCTTTTTGTTTGGTCACTTTTCCTATGATATAAAGACTTTTTTTCGGAGTTGAACAGCCACACTTTTAAAATCTCTGGTATTTAACTTGCTGGTTAAAATGAGTAGATTCCTCTCAGGTGGCATATTTGTGCCGATCTGGTTAAATGAATAGCCCAGCTATATATAATTTTTCTTCCCTTCTTAATCAGAATATATTCCTGGGAGACCTATTCTGCAAGCTTATCTACAGAGACTTCTATACAGAAGCAAGATGGAGCTTTTTCAGATTGTAGCCTCACAGTTGCCGTGTTATAACAATGAAACAAAAGTGAAACCAAGGCATTATAGTTCCTGGTATTAATATACTACAACTTTTGCTTGCTTTAGATGGCAAATTGCTGTTAAACGAACACTTCTTTAAGCATTACAGTGCCCGTACAAGTGCTGCTATAATGAAAGGGAATGTCCTTATCTGAGCTGGTTGTGATTATGTCAGTAGGCACAAGCAGATTGCGTCAGCCATTATTACTCTTTCAGTGAACATGAAACTTACTGGTCATGATATTGGTTCAGTCTCCATTTTTATATCAATAGCTTTCTTAAAAAAAAAAGTTAACTACAATAATTAAGTTTTACAATAAACTAATTAAAAATGTGAATGGATTGTTAAGGACACTGTTGCCAAATGGGCTGTACATGTGTGGAGCCTGACTGAAATGGTTGGAAAGGCCAACAGGAATCTTGTTATAAAAATGGAGGATCATCCCCTACAGTTCAGCTCTGCCTTGAACACTTAGCTTTTGGCTCGACTGTGGGAAGGAGTCTGAAGTACTGGGTGACTTTCATACACATCTAGATACAATGAAGGGCAAAGTACAGCATTTTTATCCTGTCATTCCCTTTTATCAATCTCAGTTATTAAGCAAGTGGTGGATATTAAGATCAACCTTGCCATAAACATTTAAAAGACATTTCTTGTTAGACAAACTACATGTCTCCCATTATATTTCTTTCAGGGCCTATCTCTCATTGGATGCATGCCAGACTGTCCTTCAGGATATATAGTCCAGTGAGTAGGAGAAGAAATGTGTTTGAACCTGGCATAATTGCAATGAACATAAAGGTATAGTTGGAACTTTCTTGGAACACTCTCTTCTGTCTTGCGATTGTAGGCCAGTATCTCGGTTCTCTGCAGTCAATTGCTTTGGAGCAATGTTACTGAGAAGAATGAGTCATTCCTGGCTCAGTTTAATGGGATTATCAGGACTGAAAAAGCTATTGCTGGACTAAATGCCGTATCCACAGTTCACCTTACGTAGCTCTTTTTATCATGTACAGTGACTGCCCACCAAAAGAAAATGAAGACGCATCGCTTCAGCTTTTTTAAGAAAGATCTGTAACAGGTTTTGTCGTATCCGTGAATAGAAAGTGGTTACAGATGTCATTAGCTTTCTCTGCTCCCATGGTTGCAATGTACATTGCAACATTACATGTTGCCACTGCACAGTTTCCCCTTGTCCTCTTAATTTTAGATAGGCTGCATCCTCCACAGTTAATCTTTTGGGTTTATGGCATGGAGCATAAAATGTAACCACTAAAACAGGGTGAATGATTATTTTGCACAATTTTGAATGACTACTCAAAGTAGGATTTGGGGGAGAGTATGATGTTGTAGTTTTGTAGAACTGAGTGCCTCCCAAAATAGCTGCTCTGAGTGGGGTGGTCATTCAATTTGCCAAGTGTTAAATTAGTACATGGGCATACTCTAGAAAAGATCAGGTGGACTGTTTTGAATTAATGAGGGAGGCTGGAGTCTCTGATATTGTTGGTTACATGTTGATGGAAAGCACAGTAGTCCATTGCCCTTTCTGAACTAGAGTGTTAGAACAAAAAGCAACGAAAAATCATCACAGCGGAAGCTGTCACCGTTGTTCCCTTGTGTGCTCTATCTCTTCCGTGGGGATCTCTTGCGGGTACCAAATAGGAAAGCAAATGTAGTTGTCCTGATTATTTTTTTCTTCAAGTGCTATCTCACATAATAAGACACTGTGGCTTTCTGCCCCACCCCACTTTTTGATGCTCTTGATTTAGATATGATCTTTTGAACCATGTATTTCAGCAGATTTTGTATTTGAACGTAAAACCCCAGCTATGGAATGAATATTACATGGGGCAATATTGTGTTAGATAACAGCCGAATTTGAATAGTTAATCTCATGTATTCAAAATGTGACCTTTTTTTTGCACGGTACAAAAAGACTCTCATTAGTTGATGAACATCGGCAATGCATGCAGTGTGTAGGGAGGGATTGCATTTAACTATGAGTTACTTGATTTTTAAATAGCTTTTTTTTTTAAGGTGAAAGGAGCAAATAATTTCAGTACCCTATCTTGAATAACATTCTTTGTAATTGTTTTTCACCACAATAGCCAGTGGAATGTGAATATATTTTTTTAATTTCTTAGTGGTGAATTTATCGCTCCTGAAATTATATATCTGTTTTTCTCTCCTTCTGTTTGCTTTTAGGGAGAAACTGGACCTGCTTCATCAGTGCCATTTCCATACTGTGGTTGGTCTTAGAAAAAGGATTGCATTGATGGATTAGTGCAACAACCCTCCCAGCCATGGAAGAATACATCTTACAGGAAAATCCATAGGTGACTAATACGCCAGATTGGTCATCCCTCACCCCCAGTCGTAAAGCAGTCTTTTAAGATCTGGGAGAAATGTTTTGCTATATCTGAAAATCTGTCTAGATCTAAATTAAATTAAATTAAGCAACTAAATACAGAATTTGGAATTTAACATGGTGTGCCTTATGAAAAAAAACAAAAAAGAAAAATGAATTTCCACTGTGGATATTTTCGTCTTGAATCATGCTTTTCTACCACGTTTCAGCGATGTATCCTGTATCTTAATACCTTTGCTTTCATGTTTGTTTGTTTTCTAAGTTTGTCAGTCATTACACAATGTCAATTAGAATCAGCTTAGCACCCTTCCATTGTGTTGAGTGGTTCCAGTGAATAATGATTGCAGGATTAGCCTGTTAGTAATTAAATGTTGCTGCTTCTTAGCTTGAAAATGAAACACCTCTATGGAATTTAAGAGTTTCTTGCTTTATTTAGGTTGTGTGTCTAAATAGTATGGATAGGGGCATCAGGCCAGTGCAGACACAGTGCAATCTTAAAAAAAAATATTTAAAAAAGGCAAAAAGAAAAGAGAGAGGGAGGGAGGGAGAAGAGAACAAGAAAGAGAGAGAAGGAAAACAAATTCACACAATCATTAAGACTTTGAACTGCATGGAAAATTTTCCACACTTAGCTGAATCCTGAGTGTAATTTCCTAATTTTGCCTTTGTACAATCCAGATATAGGGTTCGTGTCTGTACTCATTTTCACTCACACATGGGTCTTCAAAATTTGCAAGTGATAAGTTGTGTAAAATAGGATGTATTGCCTATTTGTTGAAGCCTATAGGTGTACCTATTTCAAAAAAGCAGAAGCTAGGTTCCTTACCATTTGTGGAATAATGAACCCATTGAATGCTTGCTACTCTTATTGGCTTTACTACTGTGCAGAGTTTTACCACTTGAATTCACTGATAACGTTTTAAGCAGAATTACGTCTGTATTAAATTTTTTTTTCAAAATCTGCTACCAAAAATCACAGTATTTCACTGTTCAAAGATAGTTCTTTGCTTCTTTGAAGACTTTATTAAACTGATCTGTACCATCCTCCTCACAGGACTGTAGTGATGTACCCTCGTATGATACAAATGATACAAATGATGAGCTTCTGTCTGAAATAATAAGGATGATACCCAATCCTGAACTGACAGGTCTGTAAGCTACCTTCAGCTGGTTCTGTCTGTCCTGTGTTAGGATGAAGGAATTTGACTCTCTCAGCAGATCCAGAGCCTGAGCTTTTTACCTTGAGCTTTTGTTACATTTAAGGATTCATGCTGAATAACAATAATAAAAGACGAATCCCATCTGGTTTTCTGTTGATTGTTAGTTTAATTTAAAGCTACTCAAAGTTTAGTCTGCCGGCCAAGGAAGGTATGCAGTTATCAACATTACTGATAGGATAAACTAATTATGTAAGCTTATTTTCAAATCTCCCCAAATCCCATAATACTTAACAAAGTAAAACTCTTGAGCTGAAATGCACCTGTTTACAGAAAGATGCAGCATCAAACAGAGGTTTCATTAAGAGTCTTGGGTAGACTAAGTGGCCTTGTTGACTGATTCTTTGCCTGTTGCCATTTTTAGGCATGAAATATAGCAGGAAACTGAAAAGAAAGTACGGACAAGAAAAACACAGAGCTATAAGAAAGACTTCTGTGCTTGGAAGACTGTGGAGGCCCAAGGACTGAAAAAATGAGTGTGTGCTGAGTTTTGGGGGTCTAGTTAGCGCTGCATCTTCGAGCTGTAACAGTATTTCTCAACCTGTGCGTCCAACCATTGCCTTGGCAGGACTCTGGATTAATCCTGTGTGAGGAGAGGAAAGTGCCTGTGGGGCTTGGCAAAAGTTGCTTTTTCCTCCCTCATGAAGAAATGCATTTTTTCCTGGGTCATGTGGGAGGTGGCTCCTCTTTTCTCTCTGCATTTGTAGCCACCGTGAAACCAGATTATTCCGGAAGACAGTCTAATATGCAATTGCAGACCCAGATGTCATTGTTGAGGTTTGAGACTCTCTCTTCCTGACACACAGCTAAATTGTACATGCACATGCAAGCGGTTTCACACGCCTGCTAATGAATGCCCAAACCAAGTTAGATGGAACTTACAAGGGATGAGTAGGGAGAGAGCAAAACACCAAGGGGCAAGAAAAACAAAAAAACACACATAACAGTGGGAAAGAAATTCAAAATGTAGATCATGGAAAACGTAAAATGGTATCATCAATGTCAGGCCATGAAATAAGGTGGGCATTCTGTTTTTGAATCACATGTTGCAGGCCTCCGTAAGTGTGCAACACACGAAGTACAGAAGATGCTGTGCAATGCAGGTGTGTAAAAAGGATAAGCAAACAGAGGAGGATCGTGAACAAAGAAAAATCAAGAGGAAAGTTTTTGAAAAAGGAAGAGCTCAGAAGAGAGAATAATGGCACAAAAGCTGGTATTGAAGAAAAGGGGTGAGCCAGTAGAAGGAAAGATGAAAGAAAGTACAGCCCCTGATTTGTTTTGCTGTTTTTCATTAGAAATGTATCATTTTGCCACTTCTGGATGCCGTACAAATATATAAGAAAATACAATCTTTTCAGCTTAACAGGTGAAACCCTGCCAGAACCCTGGCATCAAAACCACCTGCAAAACCCAATAAAACAACCTTCAGTGTTAAATCAATGTCAGCGTTAAACAACATCCTGTGCCAAGCAGGGAGATGGCAGCCGAGCTGGATGAATACATGCCAGAGCATTTAAATGATAACTGCTATGATGAATCAAACTCTTGAGCAAATAGATACCTAGGCAAAGAGCAGAGCGACCAAATTCCATGGTGCACTACCCTGCTATCTCCACTGGGTTGCAAAACATGTGAGTCAGAGGCAGTAGTTAGCCTTTGGCAGTATCTGTGGAGAGTACTATGATCCCCACTTAAGCAAACCTGTGTGTTCTTACTTCCTGATGTTTCTGGGTCCTTTTCAAGTGTGCTTTCTAGCAGTACTCTGCCCTAATGTCTTTGTGGCAGTCAACCAAGGTCTGCATCAATAAGAAAGGGTTTATTTACTAGAAGGAAATGGGTGCTGCAAGCAGGACATCAGGTGCTCAGGAGATGGCAACCTCAGAGTACAACCTCCTGTTGCACAGTGGTGATCCAGAGTCTGAGCTGCCATTATAAAAACAACAAACAGGCCAGATCTTCAGCCGGCATAGAGCCACAGCAGCTCAGCAGATTAGCTTGAGCTCTGTCTTCTCTATCTCTTGTGGCACTGAAGATTATGATTAAAAAGATCCCCAGGCTATAACAGATGAAGTAAAGTGTACTGAATTCACCAGCAACCTTAAGTAAAAGCCCAAGTTGCTTAATTTATCCTTGGAGTCGTTCTACCACTGAGCTTTTTTTACCTTTCTTGTGGGTGCTGTCATAAATGGCCTGTGGGAACAATGGAATTGTCATTTCCGGACGTTTTCAGGAATATCACTATTGGGATTTAAATAGATGCAACTGAAGCAAAGGAACTGACTAGATCACCTCTTGGTGTTTTTTCCAACCTAATTTTTTTCTATAATTTTAGCAAATGCATTCAGTTACTGCCCTAAGCTTGCAGTGTTACACTGCTTCCACTAGGCTTGTGCAACAAAAGCCCCAACAACCAGACCCCTCTGCTTCCTCCACAGCTGCTCGTGCAATACAAAATGTGGTATTGTCAGTTTTGCAGAAGGTTGGGAAATCAAGATCTGAACCATGGTGACAGTGTAAAGTAAAAAGTAAAGAAAGATATCAAGGTTAATAGGTAGCCAGCTTATTACAGTGTTTCATGCCCTGCTCAAAATAATTTTCTACTTCAAATTTGGGTGATAGTTCCCACAAAAACTCCCACGTGCTCACGACAGTACTGAAGTGAACTGGGCCTGGATTCTAAAGAAAGGAGCCAGAACAAAGTGCTAGATCTCCTTCTAGGAGTTTCCCAAAAGAGATTTAGATCAGCAGAGTTGGACATCTGCTCTCCGAGCATCTGCCTTCACATCCACCAAGTGCTCTTGACACTTCACCCTGCCTGTATCCACTTGGCTTCTGACTGTGACTGGAACCAACATGAAACCTCTGGCTCCATTCCCTTCACTGTAGGATGTGAAAGCACAGGCCGTATGAGGCAAAAACAAGAGGTAGAGCTGTACATCAGCTGTTTCCTGGTGATCTACAGACCAGTAAGATCCATTACACCATCTGCTTACCTCCCTCCTGTAAGAAGCAATGTGTGATAGTGGACCAGCTCTTTTAAATGCTCTTTTAAAATGATTCCAGAGCACCATTTTCCTCTCTGCTTCTGTTTTTCTGACATCAGACTACACCCGAGTATGGGTTCATTTGTTCTGTCCCTCGCAGTGGTACCACAGGTCCATCAGCAACTTATTTCTCCTTTGCCCTTTACTTCCTAAATCAAGAATTAATAAGGAGAAGAATTTGCTAACACCATTTGAGATGTGCTGCCAGCATATCAGAAATGGACTGGTTATATTGTCAGAAAAACACTGGTAGCTGACAAGTCCTGCGGAGAGATTAAATCCATGGAAGGGCTGTGAGGGCTGTGAGCAATATGAGAGAAACAAGCTGCTATTGATAAGCTGAAATCAGTGTTTGTTCCCCAGCACTCCCAATATCAAAAGAGTCAGTTGCAACGTCTCAGCTCGCTGTTGTGCATTCCTGGTACCTGACCTTCTCCGCCTGGCTGTTGTGCATCTATTAGCCTGCAAGCTTTCCACTACATAGATCAGATACTGAGAAGTGGGAGGGGAAAGAAGAGCAGAGGAAGGCAGGAGGGGAAATAAATACCTAAATTGTTTTCTTTTCTGATTTTATACATAGTCTAGGGAAAAGAACTCTGGCAGGAGCCGAACGATATCTGAACACTGCTCTGCTAACATGACAGCTTTATGGGGAGGCAGTACTAGGTCAGAAGCCTGATTCCCCTTACCTTTGGTTGGAGAACTGTTACACGGGAAAGAAAGACATTTTCAGTGTAAAAACTGTGGTAGAGTGGTAGAGAGCAGACCTGAAACCTCCCTTTGCCCTGTGACTGTGTGGCATGCTTCTATAGCTAAAAAATATCAACCACTTCATATGAAGTAAGGGCAGAAGAGGAGGATAGAATGAATCCTATGGAGCTCGCTGCTTTCTACAGGCTGGAATTCACACGGGCAATACCCTCCCAGTCCCACTGACAGCCCCACGGCAGAGCAGGCATGCGGGCTCGTACTGCAATCCAAAACCTGAGCTCATGCAGCTGTAACATTCCTCCTCCACTGTCTGTGCTGTTTTTCCTCCTTCCTCTCCCCTCTTACACCTGCCTGCAGCCACTGCAGCTTGCTTTCTCTCTCCCTCCCATACCCTGTCCTCCTACCCCCTCACTTCTCAGAGCCTCCTCTGGCACATGCCTTTTGTGGCCTAGGGAGGAGAGGGATGGGAGCAGGGGATGGCAGGTCACCTGAGTGGAACCAGGAACCAGCAGAGTTGAACCTCAAAAACACAAGTTAGTGGGTCAGGATACTGCCCTGGGGTGGACAGGACTGGGGAAGGTGATTACAGTTCAAGGTATTATGTGCTCACAGCTTTTCCTAGGCTGCTCTGGTAGAGTGCTATAGCCCAAGCCAAAGGAAATTCTGCAGCTGACTTCACTAGCGGGATAAAATCAGCCTCTATTGGCACAGGCAGAATTCAGCCCTGAAGGTATATGAATAATGTTTCCCTAACTGGCATCTGATATTCCTCCGTGCATTACGCTCCTGTGAGCGAGAGACGAGCGAGGCCTCTCTGACCATCCAGTGGTTCGTGGCGTTCAAGGCAAACTATGAATATCCACCTAGGGAAGGAGGAGGAACAGGACAGAATGTGATACACAAGTTATAAATCATCACTCCGATCCCAGCTAGAAGCCAGGCAGGGGTCCTGAGCCTGTTCATCCAGTTAAACAGGTACACGTGCAGACACTCAGCTGCAGATGACATCACAGCAGCAGATGACCTCAGCCTGCAACATGGTGAGCAGAAAGCCCTCCCTGCACCTCCCTGCAGAGCTGAAGTAGACCCACTTTTCGCACTGCCCTTACACCCAGCCTGGAGCCATGGGTTGCTGTGCCTGCCGCGCTGCTGGTTCAGTCACACAGATTAAATACGCTCTCCTCAGACACGGAAGCTATTACTTCTCTGAGATGAAACAGCATCCCACACTCTTATTAACCCGTGCCCTACTTCAGAAGTAAATCTAATTTGCAGCTTTCATAGTTAGCTAGTGCTGGTGTTGGTTTGTCCCTGTGTCTGCTCTGTTTTTGCTGGATACTTTTATGCAGCGCCGTACGTGGCAGAGCCCTATTTACTGTGGCCTGTAAGCATTATTCCTCACAACAGAATAAGGAATCGGGGTGGTTGGAGATTTTTGTTTCACTGGGGAAGAGAAAAGTAAAAGCACAAATGTTAAAAATGCCCCTGCAAAAACAATTTTTGTATTCAGCAGAGAATGACGTGCTGTCTGCTAAAAGTTTGTCATCTGGGATAGTCCCGCATGTCTGGTCACCTTCCACAGAGCGTCTCAAGAGTTGTGCTGTACGAGAAAGGAGAGTTTCAAAGGGTTCGCTGGATTTCTGATGGCAAACATCAAACAAAATGGGTATTGTTTCACAAATACACAAAGAAACAGGGGAAAGGGAAGTGGAATCTTCAACGACAGCCACCACAGAAGCAATACATACAGTAATTTATGTAGTAGATTCAGCTGTAGATTATGTTAACTAACGAGCAATGCAAGAAAGCAAAGGAAACCCAAAACCTTTTTTAACCAATGCTCAATATTTTCAATTACAGTCGGCCCAGTTTATTGACTTTTTTTTAAAGAATTGAACATAACTATATTAAAACCATGAAGACGTGTGGAGCGTGAGTGACTTTTCATGATCATCTTGTAGGGGGAAAAAAGGACAAGGCTGTGCAATTTCAGTTCCTCTGGGGATTCAGCTCTGTTCTGTTGCTGTCCAATGGAAAGACTCCTGTTCACGTCAGTTATCTCGGTAGTGCCTTGGTGTAATTACATGGCCAGTGACTTGCAGTGTGGTGGAAGTCAGCATGTGAACAGATTAACGTCTAGAAGGCCGCAGTAACGCCTCCCAACTTGCCATATGAAGGCAAAGTCCTACACAGGCGTCCCTGCGCAGGACGTTTCAGTGATCTCGCAGTCCATCTGCGGATTTTTCCTCCTGTCCTTTGAGCCGGTTGGAAGATAAACGTTGGTCAATGTATTATACTATGCCCTTTGTAATGAAATAACATCAGATAATATGTATTTAGTGAGGATTTAAATTCCTGAGCTGATTACAAGGAGCTGTTAAGACTTGTAAGGTTTAGCATTGCTCTGTGTACGGGTCTAGAATGATGTATAGCGCTGCAGCGATGTGCTCTTTCTGATGGTGTTGGAATGGCTAGGACTTTGTTAGGAATAAATCTGAAAGCATAAACAATGAAAAATCCCAGCAATACAACTTGATACTCAGCAAGGATTTAAGTGGCTGAGCAGAAAACTAGGCTCCTATATTCTGAATTCTTCCAGCTTTAACAAGTCATTTGCTCTGAGATCCCAGGCGTGCGACAATCTCTCCCTGTTTCCCAGCAGCAAAATGAGCGTAGTAATATTTGCTGTGCCCGAAGAACGTTATGAGATGTGACTAATTAATTCTCGTAGAATGCTTTTGATGAAAGATGCAATGGCAGCGCGGAAAGGGATTGTTACTTATGAATGCACGTGGAGAAAAGAGGTCTTGGCTCCCCCAGACGCCCGGTTGTCCTGCTGTAGGCGCGGGTGCGCTGCCAGCCGCCCCTGCGGTTCCTATTTTTATTACGCCGCCTCCATTTTTACCGCTCACCCGACACGAAGGTACACGGTGACACAGGGAGCCGGGGGGGCCGCCCCCCCCCCGGGGCGGCAGCGCCGGCCGCCTCGCAGGGGTGGGGTGTCTGTCACCCCTCCCGCCCCGCTCCTCCCGCCAACAAACCCGCCCGGCCAACAACGCCTTTGTGAAACGCTTTAACCCCCGGGGCGGTGCGGGGGCGCGGGGCGCCGGCAGCCCCGGGCGGGGCGCGGGGTCCCCCCGCCGCGGGCAACGAACCCAACGGGGAGAACAAAGCTCCGGCCGGGGCGGGGCGGGGCGGGGCCGGCCCCAGCGGGCGGGAGGCCCCAGCGCGGCACCCCGCGCCCCAGGGGACCGGCCCCGCCGCCCGGTGTGTGCGGGGGGGGGGGGGGGCCGTCCCCGCCGCTCCCCGCCCCGGGGCGCCCGCCGGGGGGCGCCCTGCCCCGCCACGCCCCGCCACGCCCCGGCCACGCCCCGGCGCGGCCACGCCCCTCCCCTGCGCTCCCCGCCCGCTGACTCGTCCGAGCTGCCACGTCTTCCCGCCGACGTCACCCCGAGCCGGCTCCTCCCCGGCCAATCGCCAGCCCCGACCGCCCCGCCGAGCCGACGGGGCCGAGGGAAGAAAGGCCGGCCGGGGCGCATGCGCGGGCCCCGCCGCAGGGCCCGCCGGGAAAGCGAGTCCGCCGGGCGAGGCGCGGCCGCCCGGCGGCGCGGGTGGGCGGCGGCGGCGCGGACTCGCTTTCCCGGCGTGCACCGCCGCCGCCCCCCGGCCATGTAAGCGCTGCTCGGCGAGAGGCCGCCCCGTTTCCTGGTTGGGCTCTGGCAGCCATTTTGGGCTGAGGAGCGAGCGCGGAGGCCGCGGAGCGGGCAGGGCGCCGGCGGAGGGGCAGGCCGAGCCGAGCGCCGGGCGAAGGCGGCAGCCGTTGGACGCCTGCATCCGCGGAGCGCCCGCCTCGGCGGCGGGAGGTGCCGGGCCGCGACCGCCCCCCCCTCACAGCGCGCTCGCCGTCCCTCGGGCCGCGGGCCCCACGGACATGTCCAGCATGAATCCCGAATAGTGAGTGCGGGACGGGGAGGGGGGGCCCGCCGCCGCGCCCTGGAGGGCATGGCCGCCGCGCCGGGCCCCGCGCCGGGGGGGGCCGCCACCGCCAGGCCCCGCGGGGGGGGTGGGGGGGGCAGGCCGGGCCTCCGGCGGGCCGGTCACCGCGGGGGCCGTGCCGCGGCGGCCCTGCGGCGGGGGGGGGGGGCGGGCGGGCGGGCGTTAGGCCCGCTGGTGCCGTCCCGGCGGGTGGGTTACGGGTGGCGGCGGCGGGAAGGGACGGGTGCGTGTGTTGGGGTGGGGGGGTGGGGGGGGCAGCCGCAGGGCGGGCCGTGAGGGGTTAATGGTGTCCCCGCTGTAAACCGGCGCGATGGGCCCGGCGATCCGGCGGCTGCGGCGTCCCGCCTCCCGCCGCGGGGGCGCCGGCGGAGGGAGTACGGGCGGCGATTTTCCCGGAGCCCGGGCGCCCGCGGCGAGGGGGGAAGCCGGCTCTCTGTGAAAGCCGATCTCGCTGGCCGGTTGCTGCTGGCAGCTTAGTAGTCAGAGGTCCACCCTTCACTTTAGCTGCAAGTCATGTGTGTGTCACATGGCTCTTGCAAAACACTTCTTGCCTATGTAAATTTTGCAACGCCGCGACTTGATAATGAAATGCTCTTGGGGCTGTCTTGAGCTGAAATAGCACTTGCCTAGAAAACCCGGTGATGGCACAGGGTTTTACTTGTTTTCGGAGGGTCGTCGTACCTTGTCGTGTTAATATGGCCGTTTTCTCCAGTGGGCCTGCTCGGGAGTGAGGATGGCTGAGCGCTCGGGTCAATAGTTGTCTGTATCCTGGCAACTGTAAGAGCAGTGGCTTGCCCACCAGGGTGTTGGGGACAATAAACCTCATCTTGCTCACGGCTTCTTTGAGTAAACAAGAGGAGAGACTTGGGGTTACTTTAAAAAGTGCTTTAAAAACCAGCTGCTGCACTCTCAACCCTGCACTCTCAACACTGTTTTTAGGATTCTTTCGCTGACACCGGCTTTGCTGGCACTCCCATTTGGGATGATGAAGCCACCGTGCGCTCTAATGTAACTGAATCGGTCATGGTATTGAAATGCACGTGTGGTATGACATTGATGCTCTAGATACCCATCGTCTCTGGTCCTGGATGATACTTTCAACAACTTTTGTCCTCAAAGCATGCTTTTCCATACAGCAGAGGCTACTGACTTGAGTGATCATGGCTTTTGTGCTCCCCGCTTACGGCAGCATGGTTGCAAGGGCTCTGGGCCCATTAAAATTGCCTGAAGAGCAAATAGGAGTAGAAGGCAAAGTAGTCATCAGCTGGTGTGAGGGAGTTGGTGAAAACAAAGAGGTATGGCCAGGAACTCGAGTTACATTTTGGCAAGATTACATAACAAGCTTGCTCGTGTGGCTTTGGAAAACACCAAAACAGTAGCTGGAGGTAGCCTGTGGGTACAAGACCAACCAATTGTTGGTGCCTCTGCAGTTGTGATGGCTCTGAGTTAAACTCAAATTTACCTTGCAGACTGGTGGGTTTTATAGGGAAAAACTGCCTGCAAAGTGTTAGGCCACTAACACTGCCTGTGCAGAAACAGGTTGAAGGGGGCTTTTTCCATAGATTAATTTTGCCTTTCCTGAAGCTTTCTAGACTCTGATGCGGAGGGTAGTTCCCTGCAATGAGATACTGAATGCTGCTATAAAGATGGGGGAAATGTTTTGAGGGACACTCACTCTCAGTGAAGAGTGCCCACTCCTGGTGGCGAGGACAGCTGAGTTCTTGAAAGCGAAACAAAGAGGAAAAGCTGCAGTTGAAGATTAATTTGTAGTAGTAAATTGTAACTTCCTGACAGGGTTGTGTCTGCTGGGTGAGGATAGGAGGTGGGAAGGGTGTGGTGAGACGAACAGAAAGTATCTGTAATTTGTATAGTTGGATCAATCTTAAACTAGGAATAAGACTTGGGGGATTATGACATTATTCCTTCTAGTTACCTGTAACAGGTACAGATGTCTGTCCTTTTAGAAGTGCCTTGCCTATAATGTAGCACATTCTCACTTCCTTACCACAGCTTCAGATCAAGCTGTAGCTCTCTGAGGTCAGTGGGGGATAGCTAGTTAAAGTTTTTTAATAAAAAGACCTGCCTCCTTCAATTTTCCTTTTAAAGTTACAGGATTAGAAGCTGCTGGTGCAAGGGTTTGAAGGGAGTGTGTGTGCTTTTGAGAGCTTCCTTGAAGCTCCAGGGCTGTGGGACAGCCTATTGGACTAGTTAGCGTGCTGTTTCATTAGAGTGAGGGAGCTGAAGAGGGATGGATGAGATTAGTGCTAGTGTTTGGAAGCTAAGTTCTCAAAACACCTGCCCACCTAGCCCTGGGATGTATTCCTTCTGTGTTCCTCCCCCTTATGGTGTTTAAATGAGCAAAATGTCAATATTGATTCTGTTGTGACTAGGTCACCTCAGGTTCAGCATTTCCTGCCCCTTTTGCAACTTGCATGTAGTAGGCTGACTAGCATAAACTCACTGGTAGGTGAACTGTCTAACAGCCAAGTGGTATCAGGAATTAATCTTGATCAATGCTCTGTAGTGTCTGGATCTTTAGAACAAGATAGATAGATAACTTCCTTGGGGGCAGATGAGGAAATGGAGTGCTGCTTGGAGTAAATCTGGGTTTTTTACATTCTTCGTAAGTGTTGGAGAATACCTGTGGGGGGGTTTCAGTCTTGTATGATGGTGGTCAGTAGATAATTGAGTGACAGCTTCTGGGTTGCTGGAAATCGTCTGAAATTGTTTGTGTTCTAACCTTTGTAAGCAGCAATCTGCGATGCAAAGTGGCATTATGTCTTCTGGGTTCTGTTTACTTGCACAAGCAGTGTGTAGTTGGAGTGACAGTCATGCTCCTCTTCAAAATTTCTTGGGTGGTAGAACAAAGATTGGGGACTTGAGGCTGCTTTGAGTACCTGTTTACTGTAAAGTTGCAGCTGACATCAGTGATTAAAGCTGATTCCAGCAGTTCCTCCTGATGACTACCTAGTCTTCTCTGTTTTGGCATAAAGCCTTCCTGGCATTTAAAAAAAATCTCCACATGTCTACCTGTGTAAACAACAGTATCTTAGAGGTCCACAGGTCACTTCTTGGACACAGCTTTGGCCAGGTCTGTACTTGACTCGACTTCCTGGTCTTCTGCTGAACTTGCTGCCTATTGTGTGGGAAATGCATGTAACGGGAGGATGCTGCTCCCTGCTTAAATTTCAGGGTTGTTTTGGAGGTGCCTTTTTTGCAAGAGGCAATTAAACTTACCATGTCTATACTTTATCTCTTGGGCAAGAGGAAGTTACCATATCCTCTTCCTGTTGGGGAGGATTTGAAAGCCTTGCTCTTAGTGACAGTACTTACCTGCCTTGCTGCACATATTCCCCCAGTGTGCGCTCTCGCGGATGCCAAGTATGACTTGTTTATATGAACGGTGAAAAGTAGTTGGATGATAAATCTGAATTCATGCTATCTCCTAGTAGCCTGGAGAAGGCTATGCTGCATAGCTCAGCCTGCTTTATGAAGGCTGCCTAAACTGGAAGAGCTGATGAGTTAAGTCCTCAGGTTTGAAGAGCAAAATTCAGTGGCTTCAGAAGTGGTTGTGTGGCTCTTCAGGGGCAAATACCAAAATTAACCTGCATGGCTTGTTGGACACATTGCTACAGTTGAACCTGTTAACACAAATATTCTGTTGGTGAAGTTCAGTCTAGAAAGAGGTTTCTGCAAATTTTTGTAGCTTGTTTTCATTTTTATTTGATTTTAACTGTTGCTGTACCCTGAGAGCTGTCTCTAGCATCCTGCCATGTGTAGCAGACTGCACATCTGGTTCTCAAGGCCCCTATACAGGCACCTGCTGTATTTTAAAAGGTCCTAAAGCAACTGTATCTGGAAAAGAAGGCACTATATCATTGGAGTATGGAATGATTTTAAGCTTTTAAAACTGAAATAGCAGGGTTCTACTTAAATTATCTCTGAATTGATGCAGGTGTGTCAGTCTTGCTTACCTGGCAAAACTTGTTTTTTGTGACACAACAGCCATGTCTAAGGTCGGAGACAGAACTAACTCAGTAAGGGCTGTTTGCAGCCACGCTGCAGCCTGATGGGCACTGGCCATGGTTTTGGTGGGGGGTGAGGCAGGTGGCTTAAGTCACTGTGTGATCCTGCACTTGTCACTTGCTTTGGAAATAGCGGAGCCCAAAGTGAGGGAAGGCCTTAATAGCAAAGATGTCAAAACCAATATTTAAGGCTCCAGCGTTCTTGTTGCTTTAACTTAACAGTAGCAGTGTGCTTCTGAACTGTAAAAGATTTAATAGCAGGGTATATGTGGTTGGGAGCTGCTCTTAGCACTAAGTAACAGAGGAAGACAAATTACTCAATGTTTGGGGGCTGGGTGGGACTTGAAACTCCCCTTGGAAGCCAGGGGAGGATCTTAAGTGAATCTTTCAGACTCATAGCTGAAGTTTTACCTACACCAAGAAGGAAGTATTTTTTTCTACTAATTTTAGTGAAGACAATAAGAATGGTAACACATGAATTTACCACTATAAGGGGATTATAACATGCTGCAAGCTCAAATACTTTCAAGTATATTAGTGCTTACTGTAAGTAATAATTTTACTTCGGTACTGCTGAAAATTCTGGTTTTGCAGAGAACTGAATAACCAAAACTTCCTGCTGAAGTAGGAAGGAGCTGTTTGAAGGCTGAGGCAGTTGTAGCTTCAGTTTATGCATAATCATGGGGAAGGAGGAATAGGTTGAACCAGGTCTCAGAGCTGTTGTACCTTACCTTAGTCTCCAGATTACATTGAGTTTCTCTGCTGTTCTCGGAACTCAATTATTAGTGGGGGTTAAGAAGTTTTAAATGTTTCTTGCTACAGTTGCTATCAGGTAGCCCCTTGCCTCTGTTCCTGCTGCTTGAGGCAGCAGAGCTGGGTAGCTGAGGGTAACCAACACTGGTCGATACAGTCCCACTTCAGTGATCGTTAGGCTTAAAGCACATCTTTTGTGATAAAGCACAACTGTGCATCCTCAACTGCTAGCTTGTCAGCATGGCTGGCGCGGAGTTTCTGCAAGTGGAGCCACAGGAAACACGAAACTTTTTTGAAGCACAGAGGGAGGCAGTGCTCAGGTCCTCCAGGCTGTGAGGAGGGATTTTGGTGTCACCTTGTGGATGGGCCCAAGCTTCAAGAAACATGTATTTTGTCAGTGATCACTAGTGTAAGAGTAGGAGCAGTAATAATGCTTCTGGTCAGTAATTGTGCTTCAGCAATCTTGAAGCTGTTAAGATGTGGGTTGTGATGTAATGTAGCTTATCTTCCCTGAACTGTTTGGGTTAATAACTGTCGTTCTACTAAAACCATCTTGCCTTGTATCAGTACATGACTTGACAGGTGGAGTAGTGAGTTCTGTGACCATAAACTGCTAGATATGCTTTGACTTCGATTTTTTTGTTTTAAATACCATGAGTGCTTTTAGCTTTACACTGTGGGGAAGGTTGCATTTTTAAGGATCAGCTTATTAGTTGCTACACTTACCACTTCTTACTTCTCTCTAACCTTGAGAGAAGTGCTGTGGAAACTCATGAAGGTTACAGTTGAGTGTGTTCTTGCAGCCTGGGACCAGCCAAGATGACAGTCATTTGGGCACTTGAGCAGAGGCATGGTGAAAAGCTGAGCATTTGACCATCTGCTTGGCTGTTATCAGTGGGGATGGATGCAGTTTCCTGGCTGGATTCCTGCCAGCCAGAGTCAGTGGCGATGTTGGGGAATAATAGGTGGGGGCAGTTGACTTCAGGCATTTCATACACTACACTTTCTTTTCTCAGTTTGGTTAAATGGGCATAGGAATACCTCTGTTGTAAATTCTTGTGGTTAAATGAGAACGGGGCTCAATCCTGGACACTACAGGACTGAAGAGTTGTAAACCTAAAATGGGTTCATCTAGTACTTACAAAGCAAAATAACTTGTGTAAGTGGTGGTTTGTTGCTTTGTCTCTGCTACTTGACCTCTAGTATTAAACTGTCCCATTAGTCTTGTGACTAACACAAAATCTAATGTTTTGCCAACAATGAAATCTTTGCTACTCTTCCAAGTATAAGACTAGGTTGGTCCTTGATGATACTGTGCTTGTTCCCTCAATGTTGGGAGGACTCAACATTAAGAAAAAAAGATTGTCACCTCTTCCAATGTGACTTGAGAATTATTAATGTCATACGTGACATCCTCTAGAGAATGAATGTATCCTCATCTGGCCGTGGCTTTAGCTTTATTTTAATTCCTGAAAGGCAAGTGGAGTATGTGGTTGCTGTCAGCTCTTAAGTCTATCGTGGAAGATATGTTCATTTTGCTTTAGCAGGCCACTAAACTTAGTGTTCATAGCTTGTATATTGCATATTGTGCTGTTGGATTCTGCTGGAACTTAAATTTGGGTAACTTAAACTGAGGAAATAATTGGCTGCTTTTGGCCAGCTACATGGTATTTGTGAAGTTGGGCAGTGGAATCAAGCCTTAGACTTTAAAGATGATGAGAAGATAATGGCTCTGGTGGACAGCAGGTTACTACTACCATCTGCATGTTACTTGAGTCACTCAACCAAACAACGAGGCTTGCGCTTAATGGCGAAGCAGGATTTTATCTTAGCTAGACCACAAAGGGCTGAAGTAGGACTGTGTTAGTCTTGGTGATACTCATGCCAGAGTAACTTCTAGGAAAGCACAGTTCTACACACAAACGCTGTGTTCAGAGTGTCTACCTCACACTTCCCTTACCAAGTAAATTGTGAGAGTGTCTAAACTGGATAGAGAAGCTTGGAGCTGTAAGTGACTTCTCTAGCAGTGAATTAATTTACTCTTCTCAAACATCATAATATGCTAGCTGTAAGAACTTGGTTCTTGATAGTGTTTTTCATTAAGTGACTTAATTTTTTTTCCTTCTGCAGTGACTATTTATTCAAGCTACTTCTGATTGGAGACTCCGGTGTTGGGAAATCTTGCCTTCTACTTAGGTTTGCAGTAAGTGATCATGCTTGAAAACTTTATGTAAAAAATGCTACAAGGTACTTGGCAAGAACTTCTCTGCTACAAGAACTACTTGAAAGGACTGATGTCTGTCTGTCAGGTCTGGTATGCCAAGGAATAATTAAAGCATTGTGAAACCCTTCTGTCTTCTGCATTTGTTCCTAGCTGATGTATTTGTTTAATACCAAAAGAAATAATATCAAGCAGAGGTCTAGTTAAGTTTAATTCTCATTTCCCTCTTACTTGAGAACAAGGTACCTTACTTTAACTTCCATCATTACACTAGTGGTGGAACACTGAAGATGGAAGAACATTCTTGAATTCTGGGCTGTGTGCCTTCAGGCATGAGTAGTAGAAATGTGTTGGGCAGGACCTTGATCAATTAATACTTGATTTCAATATTTTCAGCCAGGCAAAGCTTGGTATCTTCATTGAAAAGGCCTACCAATTGCTTAGCCAGAGGGAGAAGTAATTTAAATAATACTGTAGGAATAATAAGGCCTTATGCTTCCTTTAGTGAATGAGGGTATAATAAATGTTAAAATTGCTGGTGGGCTGCTGTGGCTGAAATCTGATGCAAGAAGCTCTAGTTTTCCTGTCAACAGGAAAAGTTAAAGTGGGTTTGGCAGCTCTGAGTAGAAGAAGCTGGAGTCTAGTGAACTCCTTCCTTATCTACTTCTGTGCTGAAGTACAGCTTTATGTTGCCATGGGAGGAGAGGCAGAAAGAGAATATGGGGCAGTAGTTTAGAGTTTGATACTACTGCAAGATGATGGCAGCAGTTTCACAGCCTAAACAATTGCTCTAGGCACTTCTGGAGAGAGCCTCTTGTGTTTCATGTTACTACTATGAAATGGTCTGGTGTGTACAAATAGCATTGCCCAAGTTAAAGCTATTACAACCACTGTTTGTGCAGTATTAGGACAGGAAGACACTAAAACCAGTATGAACTCTAGAAAGATGTAACCTGTTCTGCTCACAGAACTGGAGGCAGTGGATTGGATGCGCCTCCAAGGCTGGAGCAGTATGCCCAGATCAGTCTAGCCTGCTTTTCTTGCAGATACTTTTGAATTAATTTTGGCTTCATGCGAATAATCCAACTTTTTTGATAGCCAGCTTAAGTTTGTGCTCAGTTATCTGGTGTTTCTTCAAATTTTCCTTTAGAAATTGGACTTTTTGACTAAGGTGTTCTACCCTGACATAAGGAATTACCACAGCATTCACTTACCTGTGTTCTTCCTGCTGTAGGTTAAATGGCATCAGGCTTTTCAAACAAACCTAAGGTGTCTTCCATTCACAACCCAAAGAAATCCCTTGCTTTTGTGATAGCTGTTGGTTGCATAAAGCCTTTTGTGGTCTATTTTAAATTAAGTTCTATCCTACTGGCATTCTGGGAATAGAAACTTCCTTCATACCAGCAAGCTAACAAGCACTAGAAGGTAGCAAAGACTGATTCAGTGCCTCCTGTGAGCCTTAAGACCTGCTGGGGACTCTGCTAAACCAGTGCTGCGTTTCCTTCCTGTACCAAAGCTGTAACTCTAAACTGCCTTAGCAACCAGCTGTGGCAGCAGAGGATCTGAAATTCAGATGTGGAGTGTGACTGAGGCAAAGCCTCTGACTTCTTGTGGGTAGCTGCTGTGTAATACAGGTGAAAAACCATCAAAGGAAAATAAAAATCTGAGGCTCTTCAATCTGCCAACATGAGCAAAGAGTGTCCTTTTAAACTACAGTTCAAAAGGACTTCACACTACAGGATTTCCAGAAAAGAGGCTTTTTGGCTAGTTTTTGGAACATAAATCTTGTTGTTAGAGGTGCTTTTAAAAATCCCTGCAGAATTCTTGAAAAGTAAATACTCGGTGAAAATACGTAGCTTCCTGCTGGACTTTGCCATGGATGATCAGACTGTTTTTGTTAGCAAATTAAGTACCTTTGCCTGTTGCATAATAAAGTAGGTGACTGCAGAAGAGGTACAGCTGGCTTGACTTATGTTCACTCTTTCTCCTAGGATGACACGTACACAGAAAGTTATATCAGCACGATTGGTGTGGACTTCAAAATCAGAACTATAGAACTAGATGGGAAAACAATCAAGCTTCAGATAGTAAGTAGTGTTTCTCAACTCCTGGGTACTTTAATCTGTTGAAGCACAGAATTACATTCATACCTGTTGGTAGTTGTCTTTGTACTTTAATCATTAAAATGTAAGCGATATCTTCCCTGTTACAAGAGGCTAGGCAGTTCTTACAAGATTAGAAGACTTCCTGTGACCTGTCCTTAAAGAAGGATGCCTATCAAGGCTGTCTGCCTGAAAAAGGAAATGACCTGTTCTGCATTTCTTTTCCTGGGAAGAAAAGAAAGGTTAAGTATTTAAAAGGCACCATGGGCTGTGAGGTGAAGAAAGGTAGAATCCTGCGCTGGAGTGCTCTCTGTCAAAACTGGTGTAGGTCTGCAGTATTTAGCAGGGATTTGTGTAAGTGCAAGAATATCACACAGTTGTCCAAGATGCCTGAATTCTGCAGCAGCTGTTAATAGCAGCCTGCACTGTCTGGTGCTGGAAACTCTGCTTTTGTTGACCTGAACAGAAAAAACTGATGCAAATGCTTGTAACTGGCCTGTCTGCCTTAGCACTCGGCAGCTTTCCGGTTATGCTTTTGGCCTTTCCCTTGGAATAAGCAGGGGAAGAGACTTGGCAGTTCTTTCCTCTAATCTTGAAGCACTCTAAAAGGGTGACTGGTGTAATGAAATCTAATATCTATGCAAGGTCACACAATCCTTGTCAGCCACTGCTTCCAGCTCAAGCAGAGGCTCTCAGGACTTGAAGGCAGTGACTCAGGGATTCCAGGCCATGTTGTGGAGCAGGAGTCCAGTTCATGGCCAGAAGCCTAAGCCTGAGTCTGAGCCTCCAGACTCTAAGTAGCTGTCCTGAGTTCAGAGCAGCCCACTAGGAATGCTGCCACTGCTGAAATCTGTCTGTGAGGCTGACTATTTTTAATATGCAGCTAGCCCGGTTCTTGGCATGGGTGGCTTCAGGGAGAGAAATGTTTGGGTGAGTGCTGTTCCTGTCCTGGTGGGGGGAGAGGTCAAGCACCTAATGTCGCTCCTTCACTCTCCCAGCAGGAGAAGGGAACCAGGTTTGGTTTGAGTTGTTGGACTTCATCCTCTGAAGCTGCCTTTAAATACCTTTGCTGCAGTTCCTGTACCAAGGAAGTCGAAGGGAGTGGTCATGTTAGAGACCCACATCTCTCTGACCTTATTCCTAGCAGGTTTTCAAGCCCTGGCTCACATTTGCTCTTCTGACCACTGAACCATGACTTCTTCATGGGTCAAAAACTGCTTCATGTTTTCCTCAGTGAGACCTCTTGACTAGGCTTGTCTGAAACCAAACAAATAAGCACTTCTAGAAAAGTACCTACTGAAGTGTAATTCTTCTCAGTTAAAATATCTTTGGTCTTCTCAAATCTTATTTGCTACATACAGTTTCAGAACCACTTCTGTAGCTGTGAATTGGATATGCTTGTAGTTGGATGGCTCATCAGCTGAGCTGTATTTCTGGAAGCAGATGTGCAACACTGGTACAGCTACATTGCAGTAACTGATCCTGTTGTTTGTCTTGTAGTGGGACACGGCAGGACAGGAGAGGTTTCGGACTATCACTTCCAGTTACTATAGAGGTGCTCATGGCATCATAGTTGTGTATGATGTTACAGATCAGGTAAGTGTTATACCTGTGCCTGGAGAGTTTCTCCAGGTGGAATACACTAGGCTGATAAGTAAATAACTGGGAACTTAACAACTTGGCACTTCTTAAGGAGACAGTGACCATGTTCTTCAGGCTGTTTTAATGTTTATCAAGCCAAATGTACGTGTTAGTCTCTAGTTTGGGGCTAAACGCAGAAATAAAAGGAGCGGTGGGATCTGTGGCTCTAAAGCAATTGTGGCTTAGGCTTAACCTAAAACTTGTGGGGCAGGTAGTTCATTGTTCTGTGTGAATACTTCTCACCCTGCCTTTGTAGCAGGAAGTCTGAATTCCTAATGGAAGCTGTTGAAAGATTTCTGAATGTACTTGGTCTACCATTAAAAACTTGAATTTGAAACAGAAAATTGTCAGCATGTGTGCAGGATACAACTGAGCCATTGTTTTCTCTGAAAATCTCTGAAGATTGCTGGTGCAGTTGTCCTGTTTGAAGGGTTCTTGGGAAGTGTAGAGTTCCCTGAATTAATAGCAATTGAACCCGACTGTTCTTTTGCTAACTCGAATATCAGTTCAGCGTGGCAGTTCTGCATTTCTGGAGTCAAAGGTTGTTCCAGCATCTCCACAACAGTGTGGTTTGCACCTAATACCTGGTGCTTTGTAAATGCCTGGGATTCTTCTGGTTTCATGTGTGCCACATCTTATCTGGGCTACAGCAGGAGGAAGAGGCCCAGATGGTAGAAGCTGTTGACTATTCAAGATAGGGAGCAGGGAAAAATAACCGGGGGGGGGGGAAGCGCAGCAAGGGAGGAAGGGCTGATTGTGTAGGGCTTGGAGCACGGACTGAGGAGCTGTATACACCCTGTGACTCGCCTATCCTGAGGGAATCAGGGGAGTACTGGAGCACTGAAGTAGAGAGTTTTCTCTCTTGTGGTTGGGAATCACACTGATAAGTACAGTACATGGTTTGTATTCTTTCCCAGTTGTTATTGAATAGTGCTGAACTGTCCTCTTGGTTAAGGGTCTTGCTCACAGTTCTCTTATCTTCTAGGAGTCTTTCAATAATGTAAAACAGTGGCTGCAGGAGATAGACCGTTATGCCAGTGAAAACGTCAACAAGTTGTTGGTGGGGAACAAATGTGATCTGACCACAAAGAAAGTAGTAGACTATACAACAGCAAAGGTATGTTGATATTGCTGTGTATTTGCTTTGCTTGAGCACCTAGTCTGGATCGGGATGCACTTGAGTAAGTTCCAGTGCAGGGAAGTGTCTTGGCACACAGGTGTCAAGGTGCCATAAATGTGAGCAGTTTATGAATGACCCCTTGCCGTGTGAGTCATCGTCAGCCTGGAGTTTGGGAGTGGGGCGGTGGCCTAGGAACTTGCGGCTTATCCAGAAGTGCACCAGGAAACAAGGTGAGGTACGAATCGGTGTGTGAGCTTACTGTTGACTGTTTCTTGATTTGCAGGAATTTGCAGATTCTCTTGGAATTCCATTTTTGGAAACCAGTGCAAAGAATGCCACAAACGTAGAACAGTCTTTCATGACCATGGCTGCTGAGATTAAAAAACGAATGGGTCCGGGAGCGACAGCTGGTGGTGCAGAGAAGTCCAATGTTAAAATTCAGAGCACTCCAGTCAAGCAGTCTAGTGGAGGTTGCTGCTAAAACTTGCCTCCTCCCTTTTGTCTCGCAACAATGAATTTGCAATCTGAACCCAAGTGAAAAAAAAAATTGCCTGAATTGTACTGTATGTAGCTGCACTACAACAGATTCTTACCGTCTCCACAAAGGTCAGAGATTGTAAATGGTCAATACTGACTTTTTTTATTCCCTTGACTCAAGACAGCTAACTTCATTTTCAGAACTGTTTTAAACCTTTGTGTGCTGGTTTATAAACGTGTAATCCTTGTTGCTTTTCCTGATACCAGACTGTTTCCTGTGGTTGGTTAGGATGTATTTTTGTTTTGATGTTTCTATTGGCATGTTTAGATGTCAGGTTTAGTCTTCTGAAGATGAAGTTTAGCCATTTTGTATCAAACAGCACAACAGTGTCTGTCACTTTCCATGCATAAAATTTAGTAAGATATATGTAAGATCTGATTTGCCTAGTTCCTTCTTGTAGAATTATAAATGCAAAGATCACACTATCTGATTAATGGTTTCTTCATACTCTGCATATAATTTGTGGCTGCAGAATATTGTAATTTGTTGCACAATATGTAACAAAAGAAATGTTTAATAAATATTGTACTTATTGGAAGTAATATCAAACTGTATGGTGATAAATATTGTCTTAATTTGTATGGCTAAGGGGGAAATCAGGCTTGCATTGTGCACAAAACATACCAGTGTGCAGCCATGGCTCTCAGACCTAGTAGATCAGAGACCCTCCCTGCAACTAAAACTAGTGACTATGGCCCAAAAGACTGTGGTGTCATGGTGCTTGAGGCACGTACGCTGTACCAGAAATGCCCAGCCAGTGCTCGTGGAGGCATAATGCACTCTGAATGTATAACAGTTCCCTAACTTAGTCTTGGAACTTAATTTATTTCTCAAGGACCTTCTTTAGGGAATTCCTGTCTGCTTTGTGTAGTAGGGGAGAGAACAGTATTTCCCTAATATGGATGACTTCACCATAACCTTGAGGTGGTATAACTTTCTACCAGTATATTATGTCTTCTCTCTATACTGTTAATTCCATCCTCTTTTAATCAATACTCTTCTGACTTAGTGCAACAGCTTAGCTTCTATTCTGTTATGTGTAGAGGCAGCAGAAAGATTAAATAGGGACAGTAAGGCCCCACACCAGACTGTTGCTCCAAGTAGGCGCTATCTCCAACGATTTGGAACTAACCAGCAGCCAAGAGGTTTTGGACAGTGTGTGATTCTTTGTACAGAGCTAATCAAATCATTAGTGCCTGATGTCTAGCTAAAAGCCACAGGAAAGCTAGCCTATAACACTTCTTATACATGTAAAATTGTTCAGCTTTATCTAAACTCAAATGTTCAGCCTATTCTGTAAATAGTCTCATGTTTGAAAAACCGTGTAACATTCCCCTAGTAGTAAATACACCCTGTGACAGTAAAAATATAGCCTAGGTATGTTGTGAGGTATAAACTAAAATGGGTGCAAATATCCTCTGACTTTTTTTTTGGGGAGGGGGGTGACTTTGGCTAACAGCTTTCTTCAACATAGTTGCATCAATCAACAGGCAATTGTAATACATAAAGTATTGTCATGGTTAAGTTGAACTCTTCCACTTGAGACCTTCACAATAAAGTGATGTGCTTTCTAGTAGAGATGTGCTTGTTGGTATAATTCATTATATAATGTGACCTGCTCCTCTGTGAGAGTGGGAGCAGTAGGAGTAGAGATCAGGAAGCAAACCAGAAGGAGGTGTATTGAGGGTAAAACATCTTCCCTTCAGAGAAGTGCACAAATGAACTTAAATGTCAAGATGCCTGCTACATACTATCCAAAACAATGTTAATATATACAGTAATAAAAGCATTGCAAAACCAACTTGGGCTACACCAGGTGTTCGGTGGTTTTTTTTTTTCCCCTAAGTTACTACTGTGTTACTGTGCTGGTGCTGTTAAATGCCAGAGCCTGTGGCTGTCAGGCTGGAGGGGTGTGGAAGAGGGTAGAGCAGGCCTAAAAATCCTGGATGAGATCCTGGATGAGGGCACTATAGTCTCTTACCTGCGAGCTGAAATATTAAATACCTTTGATAGAACAGATGAGGCTTAAGACTTGCAAGTGGTAGCAAAGGGGCAGCAGACACCTTTCCTTGCATGTAACTCCTGTCCTGCCCTGCTATAGGCCTTGTTTAAGCATCACCCAGAATAGCAATGCCAGGTCCTGTACCTAGGGGCAAAGCCATGAGACCACTCTCAGTGTAACCATTTGCTTGAGGCTTTTTGTTGAACTTATGCTGAGCTATGAGTTGTCACCTGCACCTTGGCAATAAAAAAAAATTGCCCTTTAGGCTGAGAAGGTAGAAGATGGGAGAGTATCAAACCCCCCCCCCAACTCAGTGAATTATTTGCCATTCACAACTGCTTCAGTTTAACTATGTTTTTGCCTCCTACTTGTGCAGTACAGGAACTTCACTTTGTTCTCCTTGCAAGAATTGGAGGAAATGATGTATTCTGCACAAGAACATGATGCGCCCCATTTAGCTTAAAGGTTAATTAAAGCCAAGTACCAACATTTGGCAGTTGGCTGTAACTTTTTGGCCACTTACTTACCTTGCAATGCTGTTTCAGGGATGCACTTTTCTGTTGCAGAAAGGGTTTGGAAGCCCTTTATGAATGTTTTGTGAGCAGTGATGAACTGCATGAGCTGTAAGAGGGGAAAGGCACAACTCTTCACCCAGGGAACCCAGCACAGCACTAACACAACTACTGCGAACAACAGGTAACAGTAGTTTATATGTAACCTGGTTCTTCCCTGAGTGTACTCACCTGGTTATTATTTTTATTGAGATTCATATAGTTCTTTGTGTTTATGCATAAGAAAACTGAAAGTTAAATAGGCTCTGCTCCAGCAGGGCGTGATAATTATAAACGAGTTCAGTTTGCTCCCAAGAACCAGGAGGAGTTGCTGTTTCTTGGCTTCTAGCACCTATTTTTGAAGAGCATAAACAAAACATGAGAACACGGCTATTAAAATCACACGGCTTTACTTAGAAGTGAGTTGCACAGCACACGATGGATTACTCAGTTAAAAAAAACCAGCATGTTCCTGACATTTTGCTAACACAAGGAACAGGGGACTTAAAAAAAAAAAAAATAAAAGCTACATTAAAAAACAAAGCTAAAAAAGGCCAGCTGTACATTCTTCACGCAGAAAGCTCCCCAATATAGTCAGCAGTATTGACTAGACATCCCAGCAGCCAAACAACTGCTGTACGGCTTGTCTTTCTCAAGTCATGGTTAAAAAAAAAAAAAACAAAAAACAAACCACACTGCAATCAGCCCGGGCTGGCTAAGTCCGAACACCATGACCATACACATTTGGCATCTCTGCAAGAGGTGAAGGAAGTGCTTTGGTGCTTGCTGCAGTTCTTCTCAGCCATCCTGAGACTGGCTAACACCACCCAGGTCAGATAGAGGCAGCACCTGCAATTAAATGGATGAAGTTTGATGCTGTGCTTTTGGTTGCAAGCCAAACCCCCACACTATACTTAAAATCACCTCCACATATGCTTGGTCGTGTATAGGATAGTTATGTATATTTAGCAATTTAAAAAAAAATCAGCAAAAAAAACCCCACCACAACCCCCTGCCCCCCCCAACAACCAAGCTATAGTTACACTCCTCTAAAGCAGTGGAAATGAAATTTGGCATTGCAAAAGGGAAAAATTAAGGCGTGCCATGGTGTGCGCCATGGGGAAATCAATGGTCTGAGCTAATGGCGGTGGGGGGGGAAGGTTATCCTGCAGTTCCTAAATTCCTACCTCTTGGTGCTCAGAAGCTGTTGAGAGCCTTCTTGTGCCTCTGGACCCAGCGCCCATGACAGTTTTGTACAGACACAGTTTTATAGGGATTCCCAATCACAGCATGAGTCACTGAGGGACGTGGCAGCACACGGGCGACCCCAAGTAAGCTGCTGTGACTGCCCTCAAACACCATGCACCCCTCTAACCCTTTATGCTAATGCTCCTGCCATGCCCTCCTGAAACACTTTTGTCTGCAGTTTTATTTGAAGGAAAATGTTCAAGAAATCAGCAAACGTTTTCTAGCCCATGCTCTTGGGTTTCATCAGCTGGTTCACCGACACACTGCTCTTCCCCAACACACATTTAAAGACGATGGGGCATGCATTTTGAGATCGCCCTTGCTTTCTGCTCCTTTTAGACTTCCCAAACATCAGATTAAAGGAAATAATAATAATAATAATAATAATAATAATAAAGCTTGATGTACAGGCTTTGCTAATTTAAGTGTTTATCTTCCTACGCTCCCCTCCCTCGCCCCACCCGCTGTGGAAAGGCTCATTTGCCCCCACCCCGCTTACCCACTGAGCAGCTGTCTGCTGTACCCCCTCGTCCTCCATCGCGTCCTTGCTCTCCATGGGACCCACGGCAGCTAGAACGGACTCATACAAATGCTCCGCGTGGGTTTCTAGCTCTTCTGACTGTTTCGCAATCAAACCCAGCGTGTCCTTCAGAGCTGGAAAACAAAATGTATGATGGAGGTGGTAGTAACATGACAATTCAATGTCTGCAAGAGCAATAAGAGAGAGTTCCGCTTGCCCGGACAGACTTTTAAAGGAAATCAAGTGTTAGAAATCAGTAAGCTGATCTTCATTCCATCCAAGTTCTGATGCAGCATTTGGAGGGGGTAGGAAGTGACCTAGGAGGCTCCAGGTTAAGACTGAAGACACAGAAATAGGGGCTCCCAAAGGAAACCTTTGGGACCGTGTAAGAAAGCCCATCCATAACGCAGCACTCGACCACTAAAGCCCCTTTGGTGACTGCGGACGCAGCCCACCCTTTAGAAATCCTTTGGGCAGGATGCACCACATCACTGGAGCAACTGCCTGACACTTGTCGTGCTACCAGCCAGGCCGGGCTCTCTCCCCAAAATGGCTGCTGACACCTGTCCCGGGGTGCACCGAATGCAAGCAGGGTGGGAAAAATCACCTCCTGCTGCACTGGACAAAAGCACCTCCTCCCAGCTGCAGGCCGACAGCATCCCACAACCCAGTGGGAGCTGGCCATGCTGTGGTTAAGATAAAAACCGAAGAAGTGACCCATAAGTGGCAGAAACACATCCAGCACCCAGGGTGGATGGCACGGCACAAGGCAAGGGTCAAGGCATGGTGTAGCTGAAAGTGCTCGGGCGTAATCACCTGGACCCTCCGAGTCACCTCACCTCCAAGTCTCCAGAGAGCACCGGAGGTGTAAAACCCTTTTTGTTCCCATACAGCTGCTGAACAGCAAACTCTGCCCACTGCTTCCCCACGCCCACACACGTGGGGTCAGGGATTTCGGGGGGCAGACGCTACAGCCAGCATCACCGGCTGCGTCCACGACCAGCCCTGCTCAAGCGCTCCTCCTCACCTGGCGAATTCGATGCCATGCAGTCAAGGAGAGCTTCTCCCCTCTCCAGGACGCTCTCCGTCAGGCTCCGGTGGCTGGCCACATCTTTCTTGAACTCCTGGGAAGGGAAGGAGAAGGAGCACTGCTTAGAAGGGTTTTTTGGAAGAGACACACCTGTGGCAGGTCGCCCAGGGAGCAGCTTCCCCTCAGCAGGTTCCCAGCGTTCCCAAATTCGGCTTTGCACACCTGGTCCACCCCACATCACTCTCCTGGACTGTGCCAGCAGTGTCTCGCTTCATGCTGCTGGCTGCCGGCAGTGCTGAAGAGGGGGAAGCAAAGCCAGCAGCGATACCTACCAAGCAGCGGTGCAGTGATGCCTTCATGCTCTCAGCGTCCAGCGAGGCTGGGACCCAGCTGTCAGTGATGTCCGCAACGTTGTACAGCCAACGAATTAGCTCTTCCAGCTGGCAGCAAAACATCTACTTAACGAAGCATAACAAAAGGGGTTACTTATCTATTTCTGCAGCAAAGATATGGCAGGGACAGCAATAGGCGAGCCAATGGTGTTTCAGAAAGCATCTGCCTCCCCTGAGCACACAAATATCCCTAAGCTTGGGAAACCAAGGGTTGACAGAAAAAAAAAAAAAAAAAGACAAAAAGGAAATTAAACCCCTAAACACACCCCAAACTTGTGTAGCAGGTATTGAGGGTCACCATGAAATGGCTGCTATGGAGATGTGTTGGAAGCCAGAGGCACCCAGGCTGAAGGAAGGTGTTTGCCTCCACCACCTCCCAGACAAAGAGACACCCTCCACCTCACCGGAGCCGCGCAGTTAATTTGCCGTTGCTTTTCCCCAAGGGTTTGTCTCGTTCAATTAAGTGCTTTCATTTATTTTTAAAGCGTCTCAGTAAGGGATTATTTTGGTAAGATGCTGCATGAAACCCAGGGGCCTCTGCTCTCACTGAAACCAGAATCCAGCCCTGCTGCTGCTCCTCAGGAGAGGGGGTTTTGCTATAAAGCTGAGCTGCTTCTCCCTGGCACCGCAATTTGGGGTGAGATACGCCCTAATGCTGACCCTTTCAAATCGGCAGAGGTATTGCACTGGTGTTTGCAGCTATGTGTATGATAATAATTACTCTCTTGCCAACAGCTCAGCATCGCTTCTGAATTCAGCCCAGGGCTGGGGTGGGGAGGAAGATGGAGGGGAAGGCAGGGAGCAATCTCTGCTGGCCGGGGAGCACAGCACCGGTGGCAGGAGGGCCATGAGGCATCATTCACCCAAAAAATAAAAATTCACAAAATAATCAGGAAACTCTTCAGAGAAATCCCGACAGTTCTGCCTGGCCTTATTATACCCTTTAGTAGGACCCAGTCTGGGGAAGATGAGTGAGCCTGGGCTGAAGGGCAAGGCCAGCCACACCGCATTGAATAGCTGGAGTGATGGGGCAGGCAGCAAACATGGACTTCATTCTGGTCCAGCCCCGACCATGGCTCTCACATCTTCCTGGTGCAGCGGCGCTGCAGGACAGGCGGGCTGGGGGAAGCCAAGCGCCACATTTCCACTGAGCCCAGCCCCATGATACAGAGCCCTGGGAAAAGCGAGATGGACTCTTGCTCCATCAGAAGAAATTATCTGCTCCAGTGAGCCTCCCTGCATAAATTACTACCAGCTGCCAGGCATCAAACATCATGCAGAAGCACATTTTATGCAAGACCTTCCCATAATAAACTTTATTTCTGGTCTCAGCCTACCTTAACACACTGGGCAAGGGACTCGCTCTGCTGGCCCTTCTTCAGATGCCCCTTGACCCGCGGTTCATTTAGGTACGTCCCATCCAATGTGTCCCTGAGACTGGTCGGTAGATGAAGTCCCCGCAGAGGATCCCTATGGATCTGGCTACCCAGTTCAGTGTTTTCCCAGCTGAGCTTTCGAGAGCTGCAGGGGTGCCACAGCCCAGCATAATCCTCAATATTCCCTCTTTTGTCCCTGCCACCCGCTTCTCCAAAAGGAACCAACTCGGGTAAAAGGGGCCGCCTGCCATCGCTGTGACGTGGAAAGTTATGATGGTCGTGCCCGGGCGTCCTTATAGTTAAGGAAAGATCGGACAAAAACTGAGCCAGCCTTTCCAGCTCCCGCAGTCTCGGAGGCAGGGAGAGAAATTCTTCATCACCCTCCCACTCTTTCCTCAGGGGGAGCACTCTTGTTGTAGGTAAAAACCTATTCACGCTTTTCACCTGCCCATTGTAATTTGGAAAGGGGCTCCCTCTGGAACACCAGCTTCTCCCATCCACAGCAGGGCGGCCAAATGAACCTGGCCCAGCTGACTCCATCGTTACATCCTTAGCAAGCCCTCTAGAAGGACGAGAGGAAGCATTCTTTGCAAAGGATGCTTTTGCAATAGGTGAAGGTTCATCGTACGAGCCAGCTCCTGAGCAGCCTCTTTTTCCAGGCCCCGGGGTGGAGAACCTCTCTGCAGAGGCCACAAACCTCTGACGTCCATTTTCTCCGCTTCCCTGAGCCTGCCCACTGCGGCCGTAGATGCTGGTGGACCTTGATGTGCCCTCGGGGGAAAGAGAAAAGCTGTCTAAACCTATTCCTGAGTCGTGGAAGAAAGGCTCTGGCATCTTTCCCAGCTTGTATCTTGGCTTCAGCGGATAAGCATAATCCAGCAAGTCCTCGTACTCTTTATTGGGGTTCCAGTGGGGTGAGCGACGGTCTGGAGATGGGGGTAACGAATCCGGTATGGCACATGCCCAGTAATCGGCTTGGTAGGACGACATCTTTCTGATGCGATCCATGGTGCTGCAGTCATCAAGCAGAGGACTAAAGAGCTTGTGCGCCCGCGGCACCCTGCCTTCTGCCGCACCCCACCGACAGCATAGGTCCCGGGCGGCGGTGGCCGCAGGAGAACGCACGTCTGTGCTGGCCAGCAAGCTTCGGGACGGCTCTTCGGAGAGGCCGTTTTCTTCTGAAGAGAGAGTGGAGAAGCTCGATGCAGAGCGGCTCCGCAGGGCGCTCTCGGGGCTGGGTTGGGTTTGGGGCCGCAGGAGCTCTGGGGTGGAGGAAAATGGGGATTGAGCTCCCAGCCTTCGGCTCCACCTGCCGGCAGGGGCATCGTGGCAGCCACCAGCAAGGCTGCTCTCCTCTGCAGAGCTGCGCCGGCTGGGAGGGCTGGATGCCGGCTCCCAACAGCCTGATGCCTTCACCTGCTTGAGGACGGGGGGAAAAAGGAAAGGGAGAGAGAAAGATGCATAAAATGAAGCACGGCATCCAGACAAAAGGCTCCTTTGTGCCAGGATATGGAGATAAAAGCTCAGCCCTGGACCCACTGCGAGGAGAGGCTGGAAGAGGAACTCTGTTCCGTCTGCAGGACGGCACACAGCTGCCCAGAGCCTGGAGTAGGGCTTGTTTTTAAGGAAATGCATCCCGAGGGCTTGGGAAGCTGCACAAGTCATTAGGCAGCAAGAGGCACTTACTTAAGGAGCCCCGGCCCGAGCGACTTTCTAGCTCTGTGGTGGCAATATGGGAACAGAGGCAACAGCTCAGGTGTTGGAGCCCAAGCCCTTCCCCACTGCACGGCTTAGCCCAGGGCTGGGGTGGGCACACTCTGGCTGGAGGAGATGGAAAGCCCTTGCTAGGACAGCCCAGACAAACAAGTGCCCACCTTGCCCAAGACCTCACGGTGATGCAGCAACACCTGTACGTACAACCCTCTCACCTGCTGCTCTTCTGAGGAGAGGAACCCGTGGCTAACATGACGAGGCACGTCATCGCCGTCGGCGACTCTATAAATTAACGTCTCTGTCTCCGAGAGGCTTGCTCTTGCTCTGGGAAATCTGGATGCAGATGCTGAAGACACTTCTCGGTGGTAGCTTGAGCCCTCCTGGGTAACACCAGTGGTCAAGCGACTGTGTCCGCTCATTGCCACACTCTCTGTCCCTTGCAGGCAGGGCTTGGCTTCCTCTGCCCCTAAAAGCCGGTGCAGGCTGTCCATTAGCTCCGGGTAGTCTGTCTCCACCTCTGCGCAGTCCCACCTACCATTGCCCTCGGCCTTCCCACTCAGTGAGGCTTCAGAAAGTGATTTTCCCACATCCACGGCCATCGGGACAGAACTTCTCCTGCAAGACGATGCCAAGCCTCAGGGGCTCTCTGAAATACACAACACACAGTAGCAGCAGCTCGCCATCCCCTCTTGTCTCCATGCCAAGTAAAGAAACTGGGTATGTCTAATAACGAAATGCTTAAGCATGTTTAGGTCAGACCCCAAAAATCATAAAATTGCATCTTGATGCATCAAGTGGGACAGATGAAAGGGCAAACAGGCCTTTGTGTCTGAGCAGTGTTTTCTGGTTTTGAGGACATGATACACAGGGAAAATCTAATTAAAGCTCTGGCCACTCTAGAACTTTATACCTTGCTGGCACGGTGCAACTGTCTCCTGAAATAATGGCCAATCTCCCAAACAGTTTGTGCACCATGAGGTTCCTGAGCCCAAATAAGACATCATTAGCTAGGACGTAAAGCACCTATTAGTGTGGCTGAGCCCTGAAGGGTGTTGGGGTGGAAAGTTGAGGTTTTTTTAAGAGACAAACTCAAAACCTTGAAATGGAAGCTACCCACAAGTAAGAAGTATATATAAAAAATTAGAGGGGGAGGTAGGAGACTGTAAAACCCAAACTTAGCACTTAGCTCTGCAGCTTCTACCTCAATTAATGAAGTTAACTCTTTGTGAAATTAATTAATGGAAATACTTGCTCAACTGATGACACATTTTCAGCCAAGCCCATCGCATCTTGCTGCAAATCCTTCTAACGTGAGATATTCTTCTCAAAGCCTGAGCCCGGGTGCTCCATGCATGGAGATGCTGCACCACCACCCTCTCGCTGCCTGCGCTGGACTCGGGTGAGGAGCTGCAGCAGGGCAGCCAATGACCCAAATCAAAGTGACCAAATATAGCACAGAAGGGACCTTGTTTTGTGAACACCAGCCACAGCCAAGCGCCTCTGCTTGCGTTCACCAAGCTAGGAGGACCCAAAAATTCTCTCAACACAAATGACACCTTGTGGGCTCCCCGCAGATCACCGAAACCAGCACTGCCAAAATCCCCACGCGTAGGCTCTGTGCCACTCCGTCGCAGGTGGGCATCCTCCGAGCCCCGGGAATACCAAAGCCTCTTCCAGCAATTCCAGCCCAAGCCAGGGTGCCAGCATTCGGAAAACACCGCAGAGTGGTTTTGCTGGTACTCACCCAGCTAGTACCGGGCTAGCGATGGAGAGGCCAGCCAAGGCAGCATCACCAGCAAACTCAACTTAAAAAGAAATTAAAAAAAAAGGAGGAAAGAAAGTATTCCCAAACAATACTTGGAAGTGGGAAACAAGTTGATATGCACACCCTCATCAGCTCTTTTGTCGCGATCTTGTTTTATGATCCACCCCTCTGGCGACAGGGGTTTTCCCACAGGCAGAGCCCATGCACTGAACAAAGAGCAGCGGGGCGACGCGCCGGGTCTCCAAGGGAGACCGAATCCCTGGCACAACCCACGGCAGGCACCGCAGCTGCCTTCCCCCTCCCCGAGAGCCGGCAGCCCGTGCAACTGCTGGGCAGCTATATTCAGCATGGCAGCAGCTGCAGAGAGGGCAAGGAAAGCCTGGGCTCTCCCAGCCCTCCACACAAGCCATGTCCCTCTGCCGACAGCTGGACTCACCCACTCGATCACTTAAGTTGCTACCAAATACAGCCCTACACACATCATGTTATCCTGAAATTGACAGTATTGCTCTCTTTTTTCCCCCAAAAAAGGTTGTATATCCAAACAAAAAGACACTTTAATTGCAATAAATGTAATTGATAAACCTACCCCTGCTAAATTCCCTACATATTATACAACAATATATCGTTAAAATATATGTAAGCATATATATCTTGTTTAACAGAAGGTAGATTTCTGATGCTAAGAGAAAGAGTATCCCAAACCACTCACGAACCCATGTGTGTTTCCCACATAGCACGTCTGTGATTTCTTCACGTATCCATCACATACATATGTAAGGCCAGAGGTCTCCTGGCAGTCCCCAGTGACCTGCCAGCCTTCACTGACCCCCATTTGGTCCCTCTGAATTAGTCTTGTTTAGACAGTCAGGTGAGCAAGTATTAGCGAATCGAATGCCAAATCCCACTTACAGGTGATTTAAATGCTCAGAAAATCCCCTGAGATACATTTGTTTACCGGCTTTGAAAGCCAGGACCTCGGTCACAAGGAGAAATGATGCTCGCTGGTTGGATTCCTCCTCTTCCAACCAAAACCTAATGAGCAAAAAGCCGCCGGGGTGACAAATCGTAAGGTACTGCATATTAAATTCCAGGATCCATTTCAGAGCCACGCAGCCTGCTTCAAATTCACCACTTTGGGCGCTTTTCTCCGTGACAAGCAGCAGGTGATTCAGCAGAGAACATCGCTAATTATCGCAACATGAACGGGCATCTCACCGGCTCTAATCCCTCCTTGTACCTACTGGCAGCACCGTGCATCCAAAAATGATCCAGTAAATATAAATCTTGACAGAGAGGAGGGCATTGGACACCTGTAGCTTAGGACACAAACGCCTTGACAATCAGTTCTGTTGTTAGGTAGTGATTTTAAAAAAATATGTAAAAGAAAGAAAAACTTAACAAGGCATCAAAGCAGACTTTAACGTTTTAAAATGAATGTGCAGTAATTAATGACTGACCTGGGTACCTCTTTACTTTTAAGAAGATGCCACGTTAAATTCAAAGTGATGTTGAACATCATTAAACCCATCAGATTTAGTGACTTGAGTCATGTTCAGTCAGCCCAGTAAAAACAACTATAAAAACCATATATAAACTTGACCTTAAAGCTGAAAAGCATGTGTTAAGCAACATTAAAAAAAATTATAGGTCACAACCCATCTGTTATTTTTGTAACTGTATGCATGCAGGAGCGCTGAGGTTGAACTATTCTGAACTTTCAAGACTATTTGTTGATCTTACGGACGCAGCATACAGAGATATACATTTCTATGATGCCATCAGTCTTTAAAAAAAGAGCAGCTGGTGGTTCACAGGTTCATTAAATCTCCAGAAACCAACTGGAAGCTAAAGAGAAACCAGGAAACCTGCCAATACACACCAGTGAGGGTAAATCTGCTTGTTTCAGAATTTATACGGATATTCAGAGGGCCACCAGATATTTCGCTGCATTTTCAGAAGTCTCTAATTCAGGCAGCTAACTGCAATTAATTTCAGAGGGAGCCGGGCACCCAACGACACTCAGATGCAAACTAGATGGGGAGGTCGCACTCACCCCGTACGCAGAACGATCAGGCAAAAAGTCATATTTCAAAACAGAACGAAAATGCTAATGCCACTAAGTGCAACTCCCAACTACAAGAGCATCTAGAAAATAAGGTTTCTCACCATTTTCCAAGAAAACCGCAAAAATTCAGAGGTCGGGTTGCCGGCAGCGGCGACACATCAAGATTAACCCTCACGACGGGACGAAGCAAGCCCAAATCCTCGGGCGGGACCGACACGGCTATGAAGAGGGACGACGTACGACCACAGCTTTAGGCACGCCGGAAACTCTCCACTGGCCTTAAAACCACAGGGGAAGAGCCAGAAATCCCGGCTACACCCGAGCCCTCGGTCGTCTCGCCAGCGATGGGGCGGCCCAGGAACAGTACGCGTGACCCGTTGGGGTTTTTTTTTTTGGTTTGTTTTTTTTTTTTAGACAACGGATGAAGACAGTGGCTGTTTCATTCATTCCAACAGGGGAAGGTCCACAGGGATCTCTCAAGACAAGCGACCCCTGAACTTTTTTGCGTCGCCACAGGCAAGCTGCCTGCCAAGGGGCCGCACAACACCCAGCGGACACCACGAGCTCCGTCCCAGCGAGCGACGTCCCGCCGCCCGTGGGTGTCACTGGGAGTTTCCGTCTCCCACCAGCTCTGGTTTTGCTGGGGAATAGGGGTTTTTTTTTGTCGTTTTGGGGAAAAAACACGCTGCTCTTGCCTTTCAGGCCTGCGGGAGCTAAGTTTTGATACTTTTTTGCTCCTCTTCTTGCACGCTTTCTCCCCGAAAAGCCTTTCCGCAGCTGAAAAAATGGCAGATTAAGGGGAAAAAACCCAAAAAAAACAACAAAAAAAAAAGGCGCTAAAGCCGATGAGGCACCGCGCCCTGCGGGTGCCCCGACCCGCTGCGGACACGGATGCGACGCGCCACGCGTAACGGGGCCGGGCTTCCCACGCCGAAGCCGCCCGCCGCCCCCCGGGACCCCCGAGCGCGGCGCGGCCCCGGCACCTCCCCGGCCCCACCCCGCCGCCGCCGCCCCCCCCACGGCCCGGCCCGGCCCGGCCCGCACCTACCCCGCGGCGGCCGCCGCCGCCCCCGCCGCCACGCCCCCCGCCCCGCGCCCCGGCCAATGGCGGCGGGGGTCGCGACCTCAGCAAGGGCGCCCTTGCGGCCCGGCAGCCAATGGGAGCGGGGCGTGGCGCTGGGCCCCGCCCCCGCGGCCGGCCCTCGGCGGAGCCGGGTATCCGGCCGCCGGCGGGGCGCGGAGGGGCCCGCGGGAGCGGCGGCGCCCTTGAGGGTGTTTCCTGTTACGGTGTATATTGACCTCCCCGGGGCTAAGCGGCGCGCTGGCGGCCTCCGCTCCTCTGCGGGCGCTACCGTGCTGTTCCTGGGGTGGAAAACCGCCTAAAAACGGTGCTGCCCGAGCAGCGACCGTACGCGTCACGGCGGAGGGCCGAGTCCTCGTGCCGCACGTTGGAGCGGGCTGCGCTGGGGCTCGTACCCAGCCGGACCCTTCTTTGGTGGGCGGAGCAGCCGTATCCCGACGCGTGCCCATGTCCCATAGGAAAGGCAACAAACCTTTTCCCTTGTTTCTGTCCGTAGGCTGATCCTGCAGCATCTGCTCCCGGAGCTTATTTCCTGGATAATGCTGAGATTTCCTAGACGTCAGTTACCTGATAAAGCACTTTATGAACGACACTGCCGCCGGCTTTAGGCCATGAAGGACCAAAGAGATGTCTCGGGTTCGCTCCGCAGGCTGGCGGCAGGGTGAGGGGCATAACATGGGTGTCCCAAGCCTGTGGCTAGTGCTTTGGGCCGCTGGCCACGCTCCTCAGCCCCGCAGCATGCTCCAGCTCTGCCACTCCGGGTATGATAGTCCAGATTCCCAGCTGCTATGACCCGGGTTTAGTCTACAGACCTCAATGGATCCGGCCCCATTTACCATCCTGGAGGATCTTGCTTTTTCTCTCTAGAGAAACAGAGTGGGAACATCTTTTTCAGGGCTGCTTCAACAAGGGGAGCTGTAACGCTGCGGTTTAACATGGTACAGCGCTCCCAGAAGAACTCACAGCCAAGAAAAAGCCCACATCATCTCTGTTCCTGCATAATATTTCTATACTTGGGGTTTCTTTGATGAATGTTACAGCAGGTCTTCCGGAGGGCTGCACATCCCCCTTCCTCAGATGCACAGTTTTGAGAGTCCACTTTTCATTGGAATTCATGCAGGCAAAGCCTTTGTGAAAGAAAAGTCTCTTAAAAATGTTGTTTATTGCTTATTCTCCAGGGAGCCAGTTGCCTGCCAGTAGAGGCCGTGCTGATTTCAGGCAAGTTGAAAGGCTGAATCAAACATGGATGGGTCGTGATTCATACCCAGGCTTGGCTGTTTTTAGCCGGTTTAAATTACTTGCAAGCTGCCAGACATTGTTCTCGGAGATGAATAGCGCTCAGCTGCAGTCTCAGCCCCGGCAGGAAAGGTTCGCATCCTGTTCTGCCTCCGATCAAACGAGTGCCAGGATGTCTACAAGAACAGCCAGAGTGCCCCAAAATCTTTCCCCTCTCCTTGGGCTTATGCTGAGAGGGTGTCAATAAACCAGGGGGGAATAAACTGGTGATCTAAAGGAGAGATTAATTAAAAATTGCAGGAAAATTATACCGGTTTTCATCCACTGACATCTGGCCCTCTCTGTTAGGAACTTTGCTGAAGAGAAACTAGTTTATTCAATCTATAATATAGGGTGAAGTCCAGCCAAACTCCCCACCCAAGGTCACTCAAGGCTGCAAAGACTAAGATGGATGTTTTCTTGGTGATTTGAGACCTCAGGATTCTTTCAGATTTGTGTTTTTCAGCACGAAGGTTCTCCAGCAAAGGCAAACGATTTCACCCAATCTGTGGATGGCAGCACTTTAGCAGTAGTCCCCATATCTATGACATGAAGTAGAGCTTGTTTATGATGATCAGATTTGAAAGTGGTGCATTTCTAGTATATGAGAAGCTGAAAAGGAAGACTCAGTTTTTCTTCAAAAACTTCAACCTTATTGGTGGGAATATCTATGTTTTTGTACAGAACGGGATCCATCAGGAGCACCGGCCCTATGTATCCTGAGTTTTAATATGCCCATAACTGATGATGCGCTGTTATCCAGAGTTTTTGGCACATCAGTTTGTAATTTCTTTCTACCTTGAATGGTCTCACACTACAAGCCAGATAGTTAACACTCTGCGATGAAATCTGAAGCCTGGATGTGCACCATATGCTCTTGCATAGCATTTGCACTATCTTCAGCATCAAATTTCAGGCTCACAATGCAAATGTTTGGGGTGGATGAGATGTCAGCAAATGCAGGGCTTGGACCTGACCTATTTGTTCCCAGAGCATTGCTAGCAATATTAATAGAGTATTGCAGTGAAAAGGGAAACTGGTTGTAATCACTTTGCCATCTTTTGGCCAGCATTATGGCATTATCTCTGGGGAGGATTTGCCTGCGTTTGGAAAATTATTCCATTTCTGATGCTGTGCCACAGCCAGCCAGAGATTTAATATTACATGTAATCTGTTAGTACACCTGCCTATCTTCCCATGTTATCATCGAGGTGGGAAGGAGCTGCCACAAGCCTTCTTTGCTTCTGTTGGCTACATCAAAGTGATTGACATTATTCCTTTGCTGTGTTAAAATTGCTCAGGCACTGATTTATAAAAATACCTATGTTGCAAGCACTGCTCTCCTTGCTCCTTAAGGACAGGCTGGCTGGCAAACTCTCTCATCTGTGGTTCCGGGCAGGAGCTGTCTTCATACAAACTGCTCAGGACTCTGTTCGCTGAGCACTCGCTCTGCTTAACCCCTCTCTGAGAGGTGTTTGCAGGGAGAGATCCTTCTCTTCTTGAGGTTAACACTCCTTTTCTTTTCCCCAGAGGTCAGGATTTCCACATCATGGACCGTTCAACCTTGTTCTTCTCTTGATTCTCAGTCTTTGGGCCATGTTTCTCTGAAGCTCAACACTTAAACCTGGTCCACAACTCCAACGTGGGCTTGGCTATGACGAGGCAAAACTGGTATGGTAGCCCAGGCTGTGTTCCTGTTTACACAGCCGGGTATAGAGTCTGCCTTATTCACAGCACAGGGCATTTGACTCATGTTTCTGACTGCCCACAACTTCCTGATCCTGCTCCTTAATCCACCATTTCGCACCAGTATCAGTGCAGTTAATTGCTCTCACCTAGATTAATTCTTTGCAGCCTCAGTTGCCCAGACCTTCTCTCAGTTTTTCCAATGTTGCTATGAATTTCAGCCCTGCACTTTTCGATGTTCCCAGATCATCTCCTCCAGGCAGGACATGCAGATTTTAGTCTGTTCCAACATTTGTGTCACTAATAGCTACTTATGGCCCTGGACCTACGGTAGGCCCCTGAGGAATCCAGTCATTCAGCTGGACGGTCGCTCTAGTAATGTCTAAATAAGCAGGTTCAAACTCAGCCATGTTGCTTTAGCTTCTTATGATCTTTCCCTCACTCTTCTAGGTCATCATAGCTACTACTGCGTTATTACTAAATATTTCCTAAAACAGGTAGCTGCTTCTTTTTCTTCCTGATTTTGGAGAAGCACCAGAAAATATGACTTAAGCACACCCAAGGCAGCTGACGAATGAAACATGTAAGGCAGGATTAATGAAAAACAGAGGAAAAACTAGAGTGACATCTATGGTAGTGTCAACATTGAGGTGCAGAGCAATGAACCCCGGTGCTACCAGCTGGGCAATTTCAGTTCTTTACCACTTGGTTGCTCAGCTGGACAGAGTGGCAGGGTTTATCCCAAGAAAAAGGTCAAATAGAAATTGCACTTCTCCTTTCTGGCCACACGATGTACCCATCACACCATCAACAGTCTGGCCGGACAGCCAGCAACAGGAGAACCAGCCACAAAGGCAGGTATTTCAAGTTTCCATATTCCCCTAAAAGCATCTCCTTACCTCTATCCAGGCTCTCTAAAACACCCACACAGCTGCAGATCAGGGCTAGGTCCCGTGGTGCAGAGGGGGATGGATGGCATGGAGTTCGTGTGGTCCAGACGCTTTGCCTTTCCTCTTGTTGGATGAAGGTGACACATTGCTGTGAAATAAAAATAGGAGCCAGCTGGTCAAGAGGTGGTGGCAGCTTTTGATCAATAAGAATTATAATGGGAAATGAGTAATTTGGATTAATTTTACTTTTTAAATGTGAGATTTTACTGCTGCTTTCAGTGGGGAATGTGAGGGATTTCTTTTTTATTCTAATTGCTGTGATGTCTTGGCCCTTTGTCATTTGTATGTTGTCCTGAGCAGAACCGAGAGGCTCTTCAAAACCAGAGCTGGGATCTGCAGGAAGCAGTCATCAGCGCAGAGATTTGTAAAAGAAATATTGGGACTGGTATGAATGAAGATCTGTTTATGTAAGTATCAGAAGAAATAGCAAAGCAGGGGAGTTAAGAATGGCTTGTATTCATAACAAATGACAGCCTTCCCAGCAAAAAATTTGAGATGTTGTTTTTGTCAAGCCGGTAAGACCATAGCACACACAAGTCATTCGTGGAAAACCCTCCTCTCTGATAACAGTAGGATGGCAGCATATCATATCTCCCATTCCTTCTCCTGGCAGCCTAGTAGGAAGAGAGGCTGCAGCAAAGGACCACCACAAAACCCAGCTATTGATTCTTAAAGATTATTAAAGAACTGTCCCAGAACTGGGTGGTTCAGTGAAGATTTGACAGCCATCATCCCTTGTTGTGTATGTTGAACGCAAGTGATCGGGGCCAGACCACTTGAACAACCATGTCTCATTGCTTGTGAGCGTGAGTGAATGAAACCTATAGGAGAATGAGTGCGGGCAGGTAAAATCAGCTTAAAATGTAAATAAAAACTGTAGTCCCCTTCTGTAAGATCTATACTGACTTTGGCAACACTAGTTTCCTACCTCAGCAAGAACGGTACTGCTATAAGGACAAAGCCCCGTGCCTTCAGGATGCTCAGCGAGTCAGATTACTTGATCCGATTAACGATGCAGTACCAGGGAAGTTTAATCTTAACAATTTGGCTGCTGTTGGTTGGAGCCTACTCGGTTTGTGAGATTTGAGTTGTGAATGTTTGTAGGCCTCCCTCCAACTCTAGTAGCTGTAGGCATCGCCATCTAATTATACTCTAGCACACCACGATGAAGAGAAGCCAGATCTGCCTGATTGTGTACATGTTTTGGTGACACAGTAATTACAGTACTTTACATCGCATTGCTGATCACTATCCTGCAGAGAGGGTGAAGTCCTGTTACCCAAGCCTGTGGAGTGGTTTTGCGTTGCATCTCTGGTCCTAGGTTTCAGAGCCAGTTTGTAATTTGCCTGGTCCCTAGCATATATTTTGACAAACCTAAACATTAACATCATGAGGATAACTTTCAAAATGTGGAAATAAATTCCAGCTGCTACCCTAACTTGCCCAGTCTAAAACCACAGGTATCTTCTGTAGCATGATGGCTCAACTCTGACATCCAAGATGCAAGAACTTGCAAGAAGAGCAAGTTACCTGTAAGCTTGCCAAGCTATTTTCATGCCTATCACACCTCATGGGACTCCTGAGAGATACAATGTACTTGTACATCTGCTTGAATGCTCATGATGGGAAGATAGCAGAGATTTGATTTTCAACAGGCTAGCATCAATCTACATATTTGGAAGATGACCTGTTAGCACAGGTGTACCACACAACCTGTTCGACCCCAACCATTCATTTCACAGCAGAACAAAATGGTGTGGTCTTCTGTTTAACTAACTCACAAAGCACTTCCCTATAATTATATCTATCTTAATCAGACAAACCAGGGATTAAAAAAAAAAAAAGGACTGCAAATATTAAGTTACAACAATAACAGCAGGTTTTGTTATAAATTTATTTTTAACTGTTTTTCTTCATGTGAACTAGACAAATGTGTGTCACCTGCCTAGAAATTTTTAGAAGGAAGAAGTGGGGAGCATTTTCCCGTAAATTCTCTTCCTCTTAAAAAACTATGAAATTATTAAGAAATTGGAAAGCATGTGGCCAGACTGGTAGGTGGTGGTAGAAAAACAATATAAAGTCATTGAACTTTAATTAGGACTTCTTCCAACTTGTATGTCTTTGTTGAAATACCAGAACAAACTTTATCTGTTTTGGTTGGTGTTATTATTAATGCCTAGCAAGCTCTAATAATTCCTCTTTTGAGTCAGCTGGGACTCAGTCTAAGGCTTGTCTTGTTTTCATTAAAGTCAAGCACTCATTCCACATTTTTCCACGGGTCTCATAAAGCTTCACGTGTTTCAAATGGCGAGGCGCTACAGCTCTGACAACCACCACTTACCTCGGAAGATTTCAGAAAACGTGCTTATTCTAGGCAGCAGCCATCTCTGTATCCAAAGCGGACATTTGAATGGCATGGGGCTGAGGTTCAAGAGGGCTACTCTGTTAACTCGCTGGTCTAGCATTCCTCCAGGTGTCTCCTCGGGGTTTCAGCTAGGAATTGAGAAGACAAAGACACAACCATGGGGTCAGAGAGGCTTTTTGGCAACTACTACATTGATGGTTTTGTAAAATTCACATACCAAGACACGATACCAGCCACAACTTGTAAGTCACACATGGGCAGGTCCTTCAAATTATACTTCTGGTGCTTGCAATTCTTGCAAATTTGCACCCTTGTCTATTAGTTCTGGGGCTGGAATTTAATGCTTGAAACTAACCGAACTACACTTATGTAGCAGATTATTTCAGGATTTATGATATTCTGCATTGTGCATCTCAGGATAAAATCTACCCTATGGAGACATATGAGCTTTTAATGGAAAAGTGAGATCAAAACCACTTTGACAGCAAACCCAGGCCCTCAATTCTGGAACCAGCACACTGCTCAGACTGACTGCATGCGTCCAGTGAAAAATTACCCTGAACTTACCAGTCTGAGTGCCTACTGCAAAGGATTTGCTAGATGATTTCTCCCACTCCATGATCCTCCTCCAGGGAATAAAGTCTGTTCCTTTGGCAGAATAGGCAGCAGGTCTGTCTGTCAGCCCTTGTACTCCACTATGGCACGCATCAAGAAAAAACATCTACTCTTCTGAGCTCTTCCGAGGCCCCCATACAGTACCTGCGCAGAGGGCTTGGAGAAATACTACCCTGTGTAGGCCCTGGGCTCCAGGGGAAGGAGTTAAGTGGAGTGATACGCCAATAATCAGTGACACCAGCATGCCAGCAAAGGGCATGATCTGGGCAAGTGGGCCCAAATACCAAGTTACACAATTGTCATTCAGGGACATTTCCAAAGGATTCTGCCAGCTGCCTAGGCAAGTTTGATCCAGCTCAAAGGTTGGGTCTTCTCCAAACAAAGATGGAAATGTGAAATTTTATTCGGCATGATTTTTATTTCAGATTGAGAAGCTACACAAAGAGAGAACAAATATACATTTCCATGAGAAAAGGGAAAAAAAAGAGAGCATCCTATTGTGTCACCCTCCTGATACAACAAACCTTCTCAACCTGAGCCACAGGACTGTTTTCTCTCTGGGCAGGCAGGGAGAGTTTTTACACTGAAAGGTGCACTACACAGTAAACATCTGTAATATCTACCCCAGGGTCATACCCCCCAGACACAGCAATATGATCTTTTATTGTACATCTGTTCTTGGTAGATAATAAAACGGCTGATACAGAGTCACATGGATCAAACCCATAGCTTTAAAAGAGGAACAGTTACAGATGCTCACAAGGATCAACACACCCACATGGCACAAGTATTTACTCAATGGAGTGGTTACTCTAAGCACTAGGTTTTATCTGAAGGCAGATACCTTTGTACCAGTGATACTGGATTGTACTGGAGCAGATGGCAGTGAATTTCAGAGTTCATCTGTCTGTCATTTTATTAAAGTAATTAATCAAATGACTTAGCATATAAAAATACAAGAATCCTCCCTCCTAATTAGAGCAATTTGTGTTCATGTAGAAATAAAAGCACACACACACACACATCAGAGGCAGGATTGCTGACAGAGAGCTTACAGGATAAAGAAAAGAAACTCACTTTCCCTGTCCCACACCAGGACATCACGTTCTCCCTCCTGTCTCCAGGGTTAATGGAGTCTCTCACCTTTGGTGCATAGTTATATTCAAAAGCCAAACAGCAACTTGGAATTTGTCCTGAAGGGGACCAGGACAAGGCACCTTTAAGGATAATAAGGCAGATTGTGTACCTCTGCTGCAGAGACTCCTTTGTGCCTTAGGGATGGTCCTGCTGTCCCTGAATCTAGAGGGATTAATCAAACTCTAATCAAAATCCTCACCCTCACAAAGCGGCGAGTGAGTCAGTCTCACTTTGCCATAAACAAGAAGGAATTCAGAAAAAGACGCTCATCTCCCATTAGCAGAGGTACGCTCAGCTATTTGTAGTGCTACGCACAGTCTCCATCCTGTACAGCACGTGCTTTGTGGATGACCTTACAAAAGTGTAGCCAGGATAGTGACAGAGAAAGTCTAAATAAGACTATATTCTTAAAAGACTGCAATATTCAGGGATGGCAAACACATTACCTCCACACTGATCCTCATGGAAGTAATGTCAACAGAGCATCTGTTGTGGGGCAGAGCAGGGAGGCAGCCAAGGGCTGGGCTAGCTTGGGCACAATTATTTGACTTAAGTGTAAAATGTCATTAAGGTATTACCTTAATGAAGTAGGGTTTTCTTCAGCCCAGCCCCTCCTCCAAAGCTGAATCTACATCTTCATCCCCTCATAACAAGATGTGAGACAGTCTATGGCCTCACATGGGACTGGAATATCTTTTAAGTTTAATCTATGTTCTATAGAAGCCTGGTCCTGCTGGGGTCTGTGCAGACTCCAGGGACCACAGCAGACTCTGCAAGAGGGATACAGAGAAAGAAAACGGATCAAAAAATGTGGAAGGTTTGCTTCTGCATCAACACTAGATGTTGTACTTAACTACTAACTAACTACCCACCCATCTAGAAAACACATTTTTCTTGTGGGAGGCACCATGTCATAAGAATACTGTGAGCACATAAAATGCCTCTAGTTATAGCCAACAAATTTGAAAAATGTTCATTTACTGCTGCTTTCTGAACATGATCATCTTAAGAGGACCAGACCAAACTCCTACGCTGCTAAGGAGGTATCATCTCTATCAGAAGTCCACAGGCCACTGAAAGCTCAGGAAATTACATTAACGCACACCAGCGAAGGCCCTGGCCCGTCCATTTTGTGGCATTCCTTCTGGTTCTTAAAAAAGCTACAGTCCAAACCAGTTAATATTTGGAGTATTTTTTATGGTTAAGCACAATTCTTTCTGTAATGGAATGTAATCCAGGGGGATTCAGGCATGTGTAAACAGTTTCCTTTATGGAAGATTTCCCTTGGTAATTTCTTTCTGCAACATGTAACTGCAGTCAACTTAAGTTGCACCGACATGCTATATGCAGTTTAGCTTCAGTTACTAAACACATGCTTGCAAAAGAAGCGTATTACTTCCTCAGCCTTGTTATCAGAAGGTGTAAGCAAAAGCTACCCTAAGGAACATCTAATATCGAATTTCTTGGCCTCTGTGGCTTAAAACCACACTGTTAACTTTGCATTACAACACGGTTGGTTCGAAATTAATTTCCTCGCACTGGTTCCTGTCATTAGGCCTGCTTTCGAAGCAAACAGCATCCGTCGCCTTGGGAAAGACAAGTATAAATGTTTCTTGAGCAGGACTTCAAGATTTCAGCAGCTGGCCTGCTCAAATGTCCACAGTCCTCACCTCCTGCTTGGCACCGTGATCAGTGGTTAAATCCAAATGACGTTTCATAGCTGCTGAGGATGATGTATCTGCTAACACTGAGATACAATTTGGTAAGTAACCATACCATGACCTCTTCAATGAAAAAGAAATTTTCTTTTTCCTTTTCTACTCAAAAATCCATCCTAGAGGGAAGATGACTCTCTAGTTCCACATTTCTCCCATTCCTCCAAATAGAGAAGTGATCATCCTACGCTAACATGCTATTAATACTCTAGTATCAATACTCCAATATATTTATAAACCTCCAGATGTTTGTTTGGTTTTGGTTTTTTCTATTTTTTTTTTTTAATATATATATGTATTTTTTTTTAGGTAGGTGATAGTTGTTAGCTAACAATGATCTTGGCTTCAGGATTCGAGGTCTGCTCCTAGCCTGGCTTGATGATTCCTCGTGCAACTCAAGAAAGCGTTCTTTCACCTTTTTCTGCGTGCATTCACTTCTGCAGCTGTGAATGGTGCCTGCTGGTCACAAATGTCTCTAAAGGCCCCGTGTGGAGAATGAATACCATGTTAACATTAAATTCCCAAGCCAGTGCTCAGATATGAGGACAGAGAACTATGGGAGCCAAATAAAGCTCTTGATCACTTCTCATCAGACTTAAAATATTCAGTGGCAACCATTTCAACACGTTGCCAATGTCTGGAAAAAGTTTCAGATCATTTGCCATACCCTTTTCACTCCTCCCTGAAACTGGAGCAGCAAGTGAACATGGCTTTCATCAGTATGCTTACATAGATAACAAGGTCTTCTTTGTCCTCAGAGGATAATGGCTACCATGCATTTATCTGAGGAGCATTTGTCCTAGCTATTCTGCAAAGAGGAATGTGGGTCAATCCCCGATCCAGAACTGTACCGTTATTTCTCTGTGGTCATGGCTAGCAGCCAGCAGCAGCTTATCAGAGCCCCACACTGGTGCGCTGCGTGCTTTGCTGTTGCTCAGTGACAATACGCTTCAGAAACATCAGCACTCGGCATCTGCCTCTCCCTGCAAATCCTGGCCAGTCAGCAGGCAGGGGTTTGCATTGTCTCTGCTACATGCTGGACAAATGTCTACAATCTTTTTGATGCTATCTGTACCAAAATGCCAAGGAAAAGATGCTTCCTTCAGTATTTTAGCTTCTTCATGCACTTACTTACCCTGTCCCCTGTGATGTTCCCCCTGCAATCATCCAGCTCTTCCTTTTCTCCACCTTTTCGCTCACACTGCCAAGACAACTTGTTTTTTTAGTTGAAAAGCTCTTTCTTCTATTGAAACTAGACAGAAATGAAGCTGTCAAGGCTCCTAATTTAGTTCTTGAATCCATGGTGAGATGTTATTTCACCTGAACCTAAGCTTTCAAGGCATCCCAGGCAGAGATGGAAGGAGGCAGATAAGGGGGGCACAGTGCCCCCCTTGACTAAATCACATCTGCTTTTTGAAATGCAGCTCACTGACGCTGGCTCCCCTTTTCCCGAGTTAGTCCAGCAAATCCATACGTTGAATCTCCTTTCCGTCAGTCATTCATACTCTAGCTCAATGCAACTCTGACTTCATGATGCATACTTTAATTATTTGATTCCTTTCAGATTTTTGAAAAGTTCATTATTTTTTAAGATTTAGTGGACGGTGTCTTAAGAGTGCTTTCCCAACACTGCAACTCAATATCCTCCACACTATTGCCTGTGAGAGACGGATAAGTATCTGTAAACTTAATTTACAGAAAAGGAAGCATAGAGAGGATTTTTGTGGCCTGCCTACCTGTACTGTTCATCAGTCACAGGATCAGTCACTACAGGCAGGTCTGCAAGTGATTATTAAATGCCATGGCCCAGTTAAAAATCAATGAAAAAGTGACATCTTTCCTTTGGTGGGAGTTTTTCTTTTGGTCCTTTGACTTTCTACCCACTGAAACCCATTGCTCACTGCCTGTGGGAGGGTCAGGGAAAAAAAATTATTTCCAACAGGAAGATGCTTTCCAGTGGCTGCAGAAATGTGCTGTGCTAGCAGAGAACCAGAGTGAAGATTCAGCCCGGATTGTTGACCAACACTGCAAATCTTTGCAGAACAAGGTGGTGGTTTTTGCACCTTTTGCAAGCTCTTGAGGACATAACCCACAATATATGGCAGGGTGGTCAGTCACAAAGATACCAGGGCCTTTGACTTGACTGAAAGTGGAACTGCCTAAATGCCTCAGTTTTTATTATTGCTGCTATAAAATATGGAGGAACCACAGGAGAATGAGTCTAATAACGGTGACACTGCGTCATGTCTATCTCTGGCGCTGGCCACAGCGAATGCCCAGGGAAGAGTATAGGAACAGAGCAAGCACATACAAAAACTTCCTGCCCCTCACACTGTCTCCCCAACCTCTCACCACCTCCAGCTCAGGGCATTGCCTCTTCAGGCAGTAACAGGGCTGCTCAGAAAAGACAAAGCAGAGGTTGTTTCATCAACTGATTTGGTACTTTGGCTGGCTCCACATTTCTGTTATGTCCAAAGGACACAGTCCTGTTTGTCACATCCCTGCAGGGGAAGCCCTGAGTTTGGCCCTAGTCTGTTTTCAACACAAAAGCCATCCTGATTACAATAGCCATCCCCAGAAGGGTTTAATATCCTTTGCAATTACTGAATCTTGTAGTGCAACTACCAACACACCAGTTGAGATTCAGCTAAAGCTTGGTTCCTGGGAATAATGGGTCTTTACTGAAAATATCCTAATAGCCACCAAGTGCTGGCACCCTCCACCGCTCACTACAGCTTTTCAGGCATCCATAGCCACATCTCACAGCACAGAACAAGCACCTTTCTCAGGTTGAGAGACACATGCTGCTCCGCACTCTCAGAGCAACTCTTTAAATTACTAAGTCTCACAAACCTCTGGTGAGTTAAGGACAGGAGCAAGGCTGAATGCAAACTACTTTCCCAAGGACCAGCTGGAGCCCTCAAAACTTTGTCCATTCTTCCATTATACCTGAGCCATCGATACATAAAAACAGCATAGGGCATTCCAGGAAATGGGATGAGATCAGGCAGTGATGGATAAAGCACAGAGTGGAAAGCCAATCCTGGAGAGGAAGAAATAAAAGGTGGTCCAAAACAGTCAAAGAAACTTCACTGAAAAAGAGAAGGTAAAAGTGGAAGAATAAATGGCATCAGAGAAAAAATGGGATTGCATATGCCAAAGGCTTGCAGACTCTTCTCTTCCATACTCCCATATCTTTCTCCCAAAAAGCAATCACCGTACTAGAGGGCAGGACATGAGCTGTTTGTAGCCTGCTTTCCTAAGGAAAGAATTTGTACCTTCCAAAAAAAAAAAAAAACCACCAAAAAAAACCCTGACTAAAACCAAAAGGAAGAATAGTGTTTTCTAGATGGAATTTATTTCCTCTTGAAACTAAAAGCAACTGACTAAAGGTTTCCAATTTACAGTCATGTTGGGAGAATATAAACATACATCCAGTCAAGAGACATTGGAGTTAAGAACCACACCAGCACCAGATTCGTGGTGTGCCTGGGTGAGAACAGAGCAGGTACTACCGGCTGCACCTGCACTGCTGCTGAGCACCTTCTCAGCTCACAGCCTCTTGGAGTGAGGCTGCACAGGGACCTGAAATAGGAAGCTCCCAGTGTAATACATTGCACTACAGGTCAAGGACAGTATCTAAAAATGCACATCCTTCAGCAGCCCTTTCATTTTTCTCCCAGTGGCCTTACCTGAAGATCTTGACCACCTGAAGCAAATGGCAAGTCTTCTAAATCATCGGGCTTTCGATCAGGATTCACGTTGTTACAAGGGCAGTTGTTGGAATGTGCCAAATTTTTTACAGTCCGAGAGAGTGTAATATCAGATCTTTTACATTTGTACCTTAAGAAAAAAAATCTGAAGCCAGGCAGAGAGCCCTAGAAGATGTAGCATGGCCTTGTGAGGAATGGGAACATCACAGAAAAACAAGAAATGTAATTTCTGACACAGATGATACAAAAAAGACCAAGAAGATGTTCTGTCAAGCAGAGTTACCTAGCGTTCCTGCTTCTATGGAAAACTCTGAGATCCCTCTTGCTGTACACGAATAACAAAAGAACTGGCACCTTTGTAAGTCTAAAGTAGGGCTTCTGTAAGATTACAGATTTCTGGTGAGCTAAGACCCGAATATCCATGGTTCATATAAACCCTATGGCACCTGTTTCCAGGAGAAGGAGTGTTAGATTTCCTTGGTTAAATTCCTGCTATGAGAATGATTTGACCTCCTTATATCTGACAGCTCTAACAAGCTTATACATGGGACTAGACATTCACATTGATGCAAAACATGGCAATCCGCTAGTGGGGACTGGGAGAGGTGTTCTTCAGCAAGGACTTTGACCTTCTGCATTGCTATTGGAAAATACTAAGAAGACTCTGAGGTATTGGCTTTAATTTACTATTTCCTGGGATCTACTGTCAGAAAGAATGTGCCACAGCCTATGGCGCACTGCTACAAGGACGAGGCGCATTCAAGCTGCAGCACCACAGGAAAGAAAGATCAATACAAGCAATAGCAAGGTGCTGCCTGTGAGGAAGCCCCAGCCTTTGGACTTGCCCAGGTGAGTACTTTTACCTGTGGGCAACAACAGCTTTGGGGTGAAAAAATCACCACAAAAAAACCCCAACAACCGAGAAGTGTTCTACTCTGAAATGGGGCTGTGATGCTTCACGGGAATTGTCATTTGAATGCTGCCTGCTCTCATGTCCTAATCCCAGCTGCATGTGTCATGGTGAAGGAGAGCATCAGAGGAGCTAAATGTCTGATGGGGGATAAAATGCAACTACAGAACCCAGCCCACAGGGAACAGTCATGATTTTCAGCTTCCTTGAGACATCCATATATTGCTTTAAAATCAAAGTATTTGGGTTTCTGGTGTGTTCAGATTTTTCAAAGAAATACTTAGACTTGTTTAAAAAAAAACCAAAGAAAAAAGGTTTTGTTGAGAACTATTTTTTCAAACCTCCAACATTTTTCAAAGCAACTCTTATTTGTTGACTTTCATTGTCAGCTACAAAGTGTGCTTTTGGTTTCCTGAGTTGAAAGGAGTTGGGATGATTCTAATGGGAGGAAATGCAAAGTTTCAGTGGGTCTTGATCTGCTAAAAATGAAATAATAAATACTGGTCAAAGGATGTCCCTAGAGACTTGTGTTTGTCTCCTTCCATTTTGAAGATGAGCCAAGGAATGACCAATTTTGTGGACACAGTTATAAACAAACTGGTTAAAAAGAAACTCCACCTGCAGTTTCTCCGTGGGCTGACTAATCCTTTCCTATTTCGATTGTTTGCGTAGCCCTGCTGCACATGATTAAACAGCCAGTAATGACGCATTCACTCTGTTTTCCCTCAGAGGTAGCCACATCTCATTCTGAGCGTTTTTTGGGTTTTGTTTGTTTGTTTGTTTTTTTCCCAAAAGTCATTGTGTCCCTTTACCAGGAAGGATGCTCTGCAAATGAAGGCTGCTGCTGCTATGAAATTGGAGCTGCCTCTTCCTAGTGCCGTGAACATAAACATCAGCAACAGGCTATCTTTCCAAGATAGCTTCCTCTGAAGCAAGAGAGGGGAAAGAAAAAGGGAGACTTAGCATTACCTTATATCAAAGCTAAGTGTAAATATATATTGCTGAATTAACAGTGTGGAGACTGACCATATGCAATCATCTTGCTAAAGGAGCCAAGGGAAAGCATCACAAGTCCAGGCAGATCTTGGCATATGCACAGCCATAATTTTCTAACTATTTGCCGTCCAAAAAGCCAAGATAAGTCAACAGGATCTTTGCAATGAGTTTGCCGGACTTTGTTCAGGTTTGGGGTACAAATTCAAGCAGTATGTCGTAAAGGAAAAAAGGTGGAGTCAGAATCCAGAAGCATTTGGCTCAGCCTCAAGCAAAGGTTACCATCTGCCACTAAGCACTACCCTGGCCCAGCACCACCCAGAATTACTAAATGTAAGCTGCTGGCAGAAGGACATTTATAGCAGGACCAAACTCCTAGCAGGAACAGGTACACAGCTGTTCCAACACACAGACCACTGAACTACACAGGGTTATAAACTCACCTCTTCTCTTCCCCTTTCAAGCCAACACTCAGAGTTGCCTGTTGTCAGTTCCCACATGATGTGTGTTCAGATTTTTTCCTCCCCTGTTCAATTTTGCTGGGAGGGGGATATGACTTAACTTGTTTGGACTGACCCATTAAATAAACATGAGCAGGACACAGCATGCTAGCAAAGGAGCATGTGTGTTTTCATGAAGGGAACCGACTTCTTGATTTCTTGATGTTGTCACAGGCAAGCCTCTTTCAGACATATTTATGCTGGAACAGACTCTACATTTTTTTCAGCCCCAGAGGGATTACTTTAACAAAATTTGTGTTTCTTCTAGATTTTTTCCCTAACAGCTTGGTTAGAGGAAAGGAGAAAATCAGTCCTTGATCTGCACGAAGATCTCCTATGTTTGGTCCCAAAGTTTGGGAGTTACTCACCAAATGGCAGGAAAGCTGCGATAAGTTGCAATGCAGTGAGGGAATAGAACAAGGGTTGGAGCCCTACAAGCTACTAATTGAGATACGAAACAAAAATTTTTTTAAAAAGAAAAAGCTAATTTTCAGGATATATTTGACGTTTTTAAGGGATTGGAGAACAGGAGAGGAAGGGGAGTGGGAGAAAAATGTTGCTTTATATTGTGTCTATAATGGTTAGTAAATGTTTCCAGGACAGAAATTAAACTTAAGCAACATTTCCACCCACTCTGGAGTTTCTAGTGTATCTCCATTCAAGCAGCAACACAATAAGCTTACTAATTTCTCCCTAAAATAAGCACATACTGGGTTTGTCTACTTCCCCATCTCCAACCCATATGAGCCTTTACTAACAGAAGTCTTGTTAGACCAGAAGTCTCAATGGCATTGTTTTCACATACATGTATGTGTGTGTGCACGTGCAACACATACACATGTATACATATGAATTATCAAAATACTACTGCAAAGCAAGTGTTCTTTCTCAACACCCCTTCTCTGCCCACCCCACCTCCCTCCCTTCCCCAGGCCAATGTATTTCAAAACAGACTGGAACTAAAACTTTCAAAAGCCATCCAGTCCTTGTTACCACGGCAAACGTCTAGGTGCATTAACAAGTCCCCAGTCCACCTCTAGGACGCGTGTTGATGAACGGCCTCTAGTTCACAATACTGATTCCTTGGATTCAGGGTCTGCTGTACTGGTTGTGTTGGAGACTTGGTTTTTGTGGGTTACCAAAGGCGATGTTTCCCCTTCAGACTTGCTGTTAGCAACTGCTTCTACATTGACTTCCTTTAGCTCCTGCTCTTTGTCTTTCTTTTCTTTTTCATTCAGGTAATTAAGGATGCCCGCTCCTAGGGCATCCCCTTCCACATTCACAACTGTGGTGGTTCGGTCCCTGGTTAAGATCAGAAACAAAACACAAAGCAGCAGGCTTTTAGCTTAAGAGAGTTACAACACAATAAGGGGAGCTGATTCACCCCTGCTGATCCACTAACATAAGTGGAGCTAGACAAGGGAGATGTTGTTACCATAGGTATCTTCCACAGAAGTATCATCACAATTTCCGAACTAAAAATGTGTATCAGAGCTGGTTTAAGGTTGGTCCAACTTAATATCAACTGGTTCTGGTCTCTCAGTCGGTTGCAGCAATGGTACTACTCTTTCTCAGGCATCCTTCTTTTCCCAGCCCACCTCCTTCCTCTTCCCCTTCCCCAGGTGGGGAGGGGAACATGAGGGGAATCCCCTTCCCCAGTGCAAGTTTAGAGCAGGAACTTAATTTGGGCTTATCCAGAAGGTGAATCAGAGCACCCAGCTCTCTTTTTTAACTATGGAGACTCATACCTTAACCCAAACACCTAAGGGGTCCTTCCAAAAGCAGGCAGAATGACTGTGTTCTCTGGATTTCTTGCTAGTCACACCTGTCCTAATCTTTGGTCCTACAACACAAAATTACTATGTCCCAGGGTCTAACAGAGGAGGTTTATGGGTCATAAAGAACAATTTCTTCACATGCCTTCTGAGACTTCTGTTAGTCATTCTGCAGCCTAACTTCCAACACGTGCTCAACTTGTAATTGTGGTCCTCTGGTAATTAAACGGCTGGCAATAAAACAAGACATGGGACTCTTCCTTCCCTCCCTCCTTCCTCCTTTTGTTACCACAAGACTGAGTTCCTTGACTAGAACAACAGTGTTGACCACAGAGGGATGCTACATATTTTGAAATGAAGGCAGACAGCACAACACAGACTGAAGGCAGCCCGGCAGGAAAGGAAGGGCAAGCTTTTCACTCTTGCCTCCAGGCACTTGTGAGCACAGCTTGTGGAAAGCACAGCTACTACTGTAATCCCTGAGAAAGACGGGATGAAAAGAGCTAGCCACTGCTTTGCCTGTTTCTCCTGTCCTTTGGAGGTGGCTGATCCCCAGGAGGTGACAGCAAGAAAGAGTTTGGTGGCAATGAAGCAACAGGAATATGATTATGCTCCACAGGCATGTGCGATGTGGGAAGGGTAGGAGGTAATACAGCTGCTGCTTCCTCAGCCTCTGGAATTCAAGGGTGTCCTCAGGCATCCTAATTTCTGCATCTGCTGTGGAAGGACACCATCTGTAGAGAGGCTGTTTTTTCCAAAAAGTAATGCAGAGGTATTATGTACAGTCTAAACCAGGAACTGCCCAGAAACCCATCAAGTGAAAAAAAAAACCAATGGGATTCAGATCACTTGACCCATACTGACCAGTCATTTCAGCCCACTACCCACCTTCAAGCAGATGGCTTGAAAGTAGATTATGCTTTTAAATTATCAGATCATGCTTACTTCCCTAGCATTTAAACTCTAAGCATGCTGTAATTCATGAGTGCTCAGAGAAGTCCTCCCAGTCTGATTTTCTAGTATTTGAAGAACAGCAGCCAGCCAACCTTGTTCAAGGAAAAGCAGAGACACCCTTTTCCATGGGGCTCATCTAAGCTATAAGAAATCACCTGCACGTGGCATTTACACTTATCGTGCACTTGTGGCTGGGTCCCCAATACTTAAAGCAAAACAAATTTGCTAGGCTAATTTAGGTGGTACAGAAGGTAAATTTAGGCCTTAACAAGGGCATAACTACGCTAAGTGGTGAGATAACCTCTTCCAAACAGAGCTGGGCAAGGAGATAATCTCTCATGTTTCAAGGAGGGGAATGGCTCTTGGAAAGAAGAGAAGGAGCTGAGCAAAGGTCTGACCTCTTATCTCTTTCCCAGAAGATGGAAAGGAAAGGTGGTAATACTGTGTACTAAACTTGTGACTCCCAGTAGCGTGTTCCAGCCGTGACACTGCCCACAGCTGTGATGAGTGCCACAAACCTTTTGTGTCCCTGCCCTGCCAACGGACGGCACCTCTCAGTGACGCTTGTGATGGTGCTTTGACCAGACTTGAACTATAAAAATAATTCAAACAATAGCTGACAACAGCTTCTGATGGGGACTGCTTCCCACATGTGACCAAGAAAGCTTTCCACCACTATTCGGACTTCATTTCCTTTTTTCCCCTTCCCTCCTAGGGTCCAACTAATTTCCAGCAATATGAACACCTTCTGAACCAACTTTTAACAATCCTTCCAAAGGGAACTGAAACCAGGAGGAAATATGTTTCAATAAAGGCTGAGTAAAAAAGCTGAAGAGGGCTTTTAGAATATTAACTGCTTTAATTGAGAAGGGACCACCTTTTCAATTATCTGCCAAGAGTTACCTGTCCTGTAGGCAGCCATATCTTATAGGGTTTTATTTTATACTGTGCTCTTTTGACTACCCTGCCCCATGTTTCCAGCTGAACATGCCACATGTCATGCACCAGCAGATACATGTGGCCTAAAGTACTTACACAATCCAGTCCACTGCTAATATCAAGGAGAGATCGTTGGTCGGAAGTCCAATGGCCTCCAAGATGATAGCGATAGTGAGGACTCCTCCGGCTGGGACCCCGGCTGCACCCACGCTGGATGCAGTAGCTGTCACACTGCAAATCAATTTGCATACCCAGTTAGCACGAGCTCTGCAGCACTCCTCTTCTATACTTACGTCACACATTTGCCTGCTATGGGAATTGTAAACAAACTGTACAGCATGGGACACACAGATCATTTGCTTCTCAGGCAAACCCTTTCCTGCCTGCTCATGCAAAGTAATGGGTATAGAGCACAGTTGCTCAGCAGGCACCCACAGCAGCTACCAAGGCAATGGCTCTGTGTTTAATACCATGATTGTCTTTTCAGGAAAAAAAAATAAGCAACGAACATAACTATATCCTGCTGCCTTACTAATACATCCATTTCCAAGTCATGTATCAGTTCAAGTATGCTGAGTACATTACATCTCCTTGTCCCAAATGTATAAAAGTAAACCCTGCCATGCAGGGTACTGTCCCTTCTCTGTGTCTCATTTGCGTTCAAACACAGACCCTACATCAGGAGCTGGAAACCTGCAGTGCGTGTGCTATAGACATGGACCACACACCTTTTTGTGTACAGATGTCTACAACTGAGTTTTTCTTGGGCTATCACTGGATAATCCTCAGGCCTGTGTTAACGCCTGATTCACTAAGAGTACCTGAAAAGCTAATTTGGCCATCCACAAAGAAAATAATGCCCCAGCTCTGCCTTAAATAGACAAACAATATACTGGGAAATGCAATAAGGAAGGCAATAAAACCTGGCCAGTGAGGGTAAAAAAATGCCAGGCACTGGCCCTAGGCAGCATCTGGTGGATAGAGCTATGGCTTCTTGGCACAGTGAGGGACTAGAACTCCTTGTAGGAGCCTCACTTAGGGGATTTTGAGGAGGGAAATTAAGAGAATGACACTTCATGGGATATGGGACATGGGAGGATATTCCAGGCATGGAGGGGAGAGAGTCCTAGCGAAGGAGGCAGGACTGAGGTGGTGGAGGGGATAATGGAGCAAAGCAGGAGGGGAATGATAATGGGTCTGACCTGGGAAGCCAGCGATGCGATGGTAGGAAGGGCAGAGGTAAGCAGGAGCAGAGTCTTTAGTATGAAATTGATACATAAGGAACTGAGGAGCTGGCAGGAGGATTTTCTAAGACATCCAGAGAGGGAATCGGGGTAGCTTTCTGGGTAAAGCAGCATGCCTCAATTACCCAGCTTAACCGTGAGTGGAGGGTGGGGGAGTGAGATGCTTAAAGAGGGAGAAATTTCATGTGAGAAACAACTTTAAACAGCTGAAAGTCTGTTTCAGAATTCAATTATCCCTCCCAGGTTCCACCTTTTATTAAATCGAGATTCTGGCAAATCTTATGAAGCTTGAAAGACTCCATCCTTTAATCACCCTATAATTATGTTTCATAGCAGTTTGGAAGCTTTAGGTCAGAGATGTGGAATGCAAACTGCTAGCTATTAACAGAGAGACCACAGGCTTGAATGTGTCTGGGGGCCAGAAGGATGTGGTTGCAATAGCAAGCAACTTACAGAATTGTGAAGATTTGCCCAGGGTTGAGGTCGACATTGTTCAGCTGAGCAATAAACACAGCTGCCATGCACTGAAAAATAGCAGCTCCATCCATGTTTACAGTTGCCCCGATAGGAAGGATAAACCTGCTGATCCTCTTGTCGACTCTATTGTTTTCCTCAATACACTTGATCATCGACGGGAGAGTGGCTGAGCTAGAAACAGAGCATAGGGGAAAATCAAACACAAAGCATCAGGGTGCACTGAATGGAAAGTCAATATCTCATGGCTTTCATGTTTCTAACATGCTGCAGACAATGATGCCATTTTATAGTCCCTCTCTGTCATGACAGCAATGAGGGACACTCCTTGTCGGTCTTGACCAGTGGTATTTAATAATGTGCTTCCATCCAGAAATAGCTGATAAGGACTCTAATCTCCCAGAAGCAAGAACTCATGACTTAACACAGTATGTAGCCTAACAGGGCTGTGGAATGATCAAATCTCAAACCACAAAATTACACCAATAGATGCCAATATAAACACAACAGATGCAACAGCAATCTCTGTTAATGTTGTACTAGTACTTTTTCAAATGAATAGACAAGTAATAAAAAAAAAATCACTGCTGGATTTATTTCTTGCCTTATAAATTAGATAGGAGAGAGAATATGAATAAAACTATTTCATGTACTTCAACTCCTGTGACAGACATGCATGTACTTTTAGAGATGACCTTAAATGATTTTATATAGTTACAATATTTGATCACATGTTTGCCCCTTGAGAAAACTGTAAACAACATGCTTGATAGTTTGGTTATGACAAGTAAAAGCTGATCAGGCCAGATCTTTCAAATCAATAATGTTAAGTCCCTTTACACTACCTAATAAGTCTGCTTTGCTCCTGCAAAATTATTCTAAACTTGTTCCACATCCCTCTGAACTTGGAGAACTAAACTTCTCAGGACAAAGTCCCTCACTATTGACCCTCACTCTACTTAAAATTGAAAGAACAGCTGGCAGGATCTTTTTAAGGAAAATACTTTCACTTTTACCCCCCAAAATTTCCAACTCAGCATCATGCTACAGTCCCAATATTTTGAGGAATTGTTTTCAACAGCTAATTATCAGTATGTGCTGTGTGGCAGGCTGCTGACTGCAGTGAGACTCTCTATGCTCAGAAGTCTCTTTTTGCAATCTCAGGAACAACATTCACACCTAAAAGTCAACACAGTTTGGTGTCAGGATATAACCAGTTTACAGTGACAAATATAACCAGGCTATAATCCCAAAAGAAGCAGAGAAACCCACCTGGAACAAGTGGCAAAAGCAGTGGCAAGTGGTGTGATAAGTCCTAAGAGAAAACGATATGGATTTTGACGTGTGGATGCAAAATAAATAAGCGGCAGAATGATTCCTCCATGGATGAAGTGGCCCAGAACAGAGGCGAAGATGTATTTTCCCAGACTGGTCACCAGAAGCACAATATCTTCCATTTCCACAATCTTGCTACCAACAAGGAACATAATGCCAATGGGTACATACCTGTGTAAAGAAATATTGCTGTCATTAAGTACAAACAAAAATCCTTGAAAAATATGCCACTTTCTGTCCTGGAGATAACATTTTTCTAAAGAATATGCTGCTCCTACTGAAAGGTTGTGCTTTATTCACCACATACTCAGGTTAAGCAAATCTGGAAGGCCTCTCTAACACTCTGGCGTGGTGGAAGGCAAGCAGTCAAACTGAAAAAGCCCTGTTCACCTAGGCCCTCAAAGATGCAGCTAGGAGAGTGCCAAAGGAAAGCCAAGTGGGAAGCAGAAATGCTGGCAGAAGCTATCAGGACAAGACACCAGCGTGGAGTTTTAGTCCCTCAGGGAGGAAGGCAGGCAAAGACCTAAAGCTAACATCACTGCTGAAGGGACAGCAAATGGTAGGAAAGAAAAAGGAGCAGTATCATGTCACTGGAGCAGAGAAAGGAGTAGAAGAGTAGGACCTCACACATGTGGCAACTACCAGCAGAAGTATGAAGTTAGGTCATTAAAATGGTAGACGTACTGGGTGCCAACATATTCAGTGTAGGAAAGAAAAAGATATGTCCATACCAGAGAGCTCAGCTAAAGGCTGCTGACGCACGTGCCAAACACAGCAGTTAACTCTGCTATTTGCCTACAAAAGACTAGGCTAAAGGATCAGGCTTCCAGAGCCTCCCTCAAGCCAACAGCCATGTACATATACATTACCATGCCTCCTATCTCGAAACATGCCACATCTTAGGACGTCAGCATTTGTTTGAGGTTTCCTTTGTCAGGAACACTTGGAGCTGCTCCAAGGGAAGGGCCACCTGTGGGCCACAGCCACACCTCTGGTCCCAGTAGTGCAGCTGGGAACAGCCCTGAAAAGACAGAATTGCCCTTGCACCTACAGCAAAAGAGCTACTAAATGAACTGCAGGAATCACTTCAGGCCCAGGGTCAGCTCCTCTGAAGCTCTACTTAGGATGCCTGAGTACCTCGGCTGATGCTGTCCATGCTCCATCCATTTCAGCTTCTAAGATTAAGAAATACTAAAAGATCACCCAGCTCTCCAAAACCCTGCCCCTGCACACGTGACTACAAAAGATCTGCTTGTACACCTCAGAAATAAAGAATGTTTTTTCTCCCACTCTCCCCTCCAATCCAATGTCCATGTTCAGAGAAGCTGATCTGTGGAGTCAGGACAAACTTCAGAAGGTTTGGTTAAGCACACAAAGGTTTGGGAAGGTGGGCAAGCCTTAAGGTTGCCCAGATCACTCACTTCTTCCTAGCCTGCCTCTCCCTCAGTGATTCTGCAGCTCCTCTGTTCTGTGCAGAGAGCACCTCCCTATGTCCCAGATCAATGTGAGCATCCTCCCTCTGTCCTCCCTCGGCTAAATCTGTAGGGAGGCCTGTTGAACCTTCCCCATTTAGCCTCTGCCAATTCTGCGACATACTGCCTTTGAACTATGATTCTGAGCACCTTGATTAGTCAGATCTAGGTGGTCCTGCACAAGCCCTGCAAACATGAACACTGGATTCAGAGCTGAGACTGGATCCCTCCCCCTTGAAGAGGGAGGCTGGAGAGGAAGGAACTGAAAGTTGAGACCAAAGTGCTGCTAAACACGAGAGCAGCTGTTGAATGAGACTAGATACGAGTTCAAGCTGCCTTTTCTCTTGGTAGTATCATTTCAACCACTCCACAGTATCCTTTGGGAAGTACATGCAGCTTGACAGATTTTGAATAAATACCAGGATGACACAAGAGCCTTAAGGAAGGATAGAGAACAAGTAAGGGCTACAGTGCACTGCAGTGTTAAGAGTCAGCTATGGTCCCGATAATCCACAAAGTAAAGGATTATATACCAGTTGATTGGCTTGAAGTGTTAGCACCATAATCAGTTGAATACAAGAACTGCCTCTTATCAGTATACAGTGTCCAAAGAATTACAGTCAAGAGTAAAAGACTTAAGCTGCTTTGAGACTTTGTATTTTTCAATCCCTTATGACAGCAACAGAGATCTGCCTTTGTAAAATCAGATGTTTTCTTAAAAACTTTCTACTTCTTAGAGGGAGGAAAATAGTAGGAATGAAAAATGCAGAATGAAGGGAGAAAAATACCTCTGCCAAGGTAAGCTTATAGCTTTTCCAACAGCTTTGGAAAGGGAAGAAGAAATATCCCACTTAATTTGTTAGCTACATGACCTTATGAATATTTTTATTTTTGCATGTGAGGTATTAGTACTGTTGGTTTCACAGGAGCAGCCGAGACCCATTTAGCTGCACAAGAACAGCCATGATACGGCTCTAAGGCCCAGATTCACCGCACCTGACAGAAAACCCAGTCAGAAGGCTGGTCCTACGCCAGCTTAGGTGGCCTAAACCGCTCTCCAGAGGTGCCTGCCTCCTCCAATGCTGGTTTCTTGCCTAGTGAGAAAGTTCAGTGCTCTCCAGTTCTTAACACACAGACTTTTTTTGGTGCCAAAAGCTTTGTGAGATCGGTCAGAGCAACATTCACCCCACAAACGTGTCTGGACTCCAGGGAAGTAAGTGGAATAATGGATTTGCTCATTAATAGGCAGGAGACCAAATAAACAATCAACCTTAGGAAATACCTACTCTTAGGGATGTGAAATGGAAAAGAGAAGCATCTCTGGAGAAGCAAACACAAACAAGAAACAAACAGTTGATTGGTCTGCTAGTGACATTAGTTCCTGCCTCACCCAAGAAAATGAGAGAGATCTTAGAAGAGGAACAGAGATTTAAAGATCCATTGTATAACTCAGGCTCTGCTGATAACAATGACAAAACATTCAATAGCTAGCACTACTGTTTCAGTAGGATGGAGAGCATAGCCCTGGAGACTGCTCCTCCCTTCTATACAAAGGGACATAAGTTCTCCATTGCCCTTTGATGCAAGTGGACAGATGGGGCTCTGTATTTATGCACTCAGCAGGGTTTCTCTCAAACCAATACCAGTGAAGCAGGCTACCTTCTGATCTCCTCAGATATCTTTCAGGTCAGTACAAGTAACCTTTTGACCAACAGAAAAATCAAGGGTTGAAGCTACAAGTATGATTTTAGTTACACACTGCATTTGCAAGCACACTCCAAGTACAAACATCCCTAGCCTTCACATGACCACATTCCTCACTTGCTCACATCTCCTTTATTCATTCAAGGCCAGTGCCTTTAGGCACATGATGGCAGCTAGCCATAGGCTTATGCTGCTTTGAAATAGAAAGCCTTCTTTCCGCTAATTAATCAAAAAGAAGTCCTGCAGAGGGTTTTTAAGCAACCCTCTGAAGTGTTCCAGACTGATACCTTAAGCTACGCATGACCGTCTAATTACAGGGCACATGCAAGAAGAAAAGACACCATGGCATTCACTTTTGCTGTGATGAGGGATGTGGTAGGAAAAACCTGGGGGGATTGATAAATGGTGAGATTCCTGAACTGAGCATATAACATTGTACTGCAGATGTATCTGCAGTCACACACTTACCACATAATCCAGGAAACCAAGACCATAGTTGCCTCATTGAATGAATTAAAGAAGCGAATCAGATCTTCCCCTTCCTGGCCAAGCTTTTTCAGTGCCACTCCTAAGACCAGAGCGAACAGCACCAGTCCCAGGATATTCATCCCTTCAATCTCAGTACCAACAGGGATCTATAGAGGCAAAAAAAGAAGGCTTGTTAGATGCAAGACCAGCACGATATCCAACAAAAGGGTTACCTCATTCTGGTGCTACCCGATTGATCTGAAATCAACAACTAAATCAGCATCTATTTTGGGAAGGAAGAACCTATTTTGTTGAAGGAAACCAAACAAGATCTGGATGCAGTCCAGATACAAACGTCCCTAGTTATGAGCTGGCATGGGTTCACTGGAGAAGAAAAGGGCCTGCCACTACCTCTAGTCATGCCCTTCAATAAGATACATGTGCTCTCAGTGACCTGAACAGGGAATCTCCCCAGTTTACTCAGGACAAGCTCCACTGCAGATGTGAAACAGCATGGGCACCAATCACACATGTGCAGTTAAAAGACAAACTTTCCTCCCTGTTTCCCCATGAGGGAAGATGGGTGGCGGAGACACTGTGGGTATAAATGGCAGATACTGGTGATATTGACTTCCTAGCTCTGCTTATTCCACCAAGCATCATTCACTGTCAGCACTATGATATTCTACCACCTAAACAAATCATACCTGCAAGAGGCTTGCAGCAGTATGGCCCCAAACATATTCTTATTACCTATCACCTCTGATGGGAATCTGCTCTCAGAAACTGCCAGCTCCATCGCTTTAGTGCAATATTTATACCAAGGTGAAAACCACGAGAAAACAACCAACATTATGAAGAAGAAAATGGGGAGAGGGGCAGAAAAATGTAGCAAATCATGGAAACCCACTCATTCAACTGTCTACATCAGCTGTGGGAGATACAGAAAGAATAGAAGAAATACCTGTTCCCCTTCTCAGAAATCATGCGGCTGCATGGTAGAAGTAAGAGAATAAAACCAGGATCTACCTATTGACAAAAACTAGTCTACTCACAAGTCTGCTCTGCTGGTCCTTCACGATTTGCTTCTCAAAGAGAATTGGAGCTTGTTTGGCAATGTAGAATCATACAAACTGAATGAGTGTTCTTGTGGCTACATAAAAATATAATTGTTTTGACAAACTGTTTTTTTTTCCCCTCCAACTTGGCAGGACAAGCTCAACATGTCAAATTGTTGTTTTATTTGGAAGGGCTTCTAAAACAGATTAGGTTGGGTATGAGTTTTGGCCTCCTAGCTAGTCTAAGTAGACACTAGCTCAACACTAGGAAAGAAAAATATACTCTGAGCTAAAAGCTTGAAAAGAATATTGACTAAAAACCTTGGAATACTGATCTGCTAAATCTGATAAAACCAGCCTGCTTGAGATGATATTTTTGCTGGAAATATACTGCTGAACTGGACTGTCTCTTAGTGGCAGGTGGAAACAAAGTACTGCAGGGAAGGGGATAAAACATAAATTACACGCAAAAGCATGAAGGCTAAACTGCTGTTAACAGAAGTGTTTACAAACAATAAAAGTTCTGGTTTTTTTATTTGCTAGCTACAAAGTAATTAGATACAGGATCTGCAATTTTTTATGGTAGTTGCTTGTTCAGGGCTAAGTTGTCAGTATTTATTTGATTTCCAGTTGAAAGAATTGAAAACATGGATAGAATATTAAGAATGGAGCGCAGCGTATCTCCAGAGCTGTCCGAAGAAATGCGCTGTTTTCTCCACACACAATAACACTTCTCTGTCTGGATAGTTCCGTCTATATTCTGTTTTGTGTGCCTGAAAGACCTAAACCCTTCTGTGGCTAGAAGAGTTAGACAAAAAAACCCTACACCCTCCTATTAATTGAATAAACTGTCTGCATATATGGCATGCACGTTTTATTATTTTTCACTTCTGTTGGTAAAACATAAGTCTAGGGTAGGAGATAAGGTTTACCATTAGACTGAAGAGAATCTAACAAAATTTCAGTGACAATTTACCGGTAACAATGTACAAATTGATGTACAAGTCTCAAATTTTATTACTAACTTAGCAGGATGAAAGTAAATGTGTAGTAAAATAAAGCTGCCGTGTCATTTCATTAAAACCAAAGCTTTCTCAGGGAAATGTCAACTTGGGCAAAATGTGAACATTTTTACACCAGAAAAGAAACACTTACTTCATTCACATGGAGTGAATGCCACACTTCTCATTTTGACACAACTTTTCACATTGTTGGTTTGCCTTTTTTTTTTTTTCAACTTGTTATTTTATAATATAACATCTTGTATCATTTGATACAAGACTAATTGAAAAGTTCAGCGTGGAACAGAATTTTACCATAATGAGCCTAGACTTTTTCCACACACAAAAAAAATATCCTAAAAACATTGAATGCCCTTTTGTTTTGGTTCTCATTCAGGGGGGTGGGGGATAAAAACAAAATGTCAAACTTTACTATGGAATAGAAATTCAGTGTTTCAAGCCACTGAAAGTGCCCAACATCCTGACCTGGATGTTACTGGGAGGGAATTTCATTGCACTACTTTATACTGATGTTTTGCAAAGCATCGCTGCCCTTTAAACTCCTTCCACCAGAGGTTTGCTTCTCAATTCACTAAATGCAGCAGTGTGAGCCTGAAGCCCAGCAATGCACTACCATTTGGGCTTCTTAAAGGTCTAGTCTCAAGAACGAGGTAGAAGTGTACTGAATCTGCAGGACTGCTCAGCTTCCCAGCAGCTGCACAGGGCACAGAGCAGGACAGAGCTTGGGAAGCACACAGCAGAACCAGGGCCAGAGCTCCTAGTGCTTAATTTGGAAGGTCACTGCCCTGACTAGAGAAGTCCAGGGCTCTTCCAGGTAATTCAATTCCCAAAAGCATCAGCCGCTCCACCTTCTTCAGAGCCATGGGTGCCAAAGGCATGCCAAATTTTGTTCTTGGGAAGCTAGAGGTGGGCAAGAGATAGTAGCGTCTCCAATTAGCAACAGCCCAACACAGGTTGCTTCTCACCTTTCATCTTAACCTTCACAGTGGCCTACTGTGCACAAATTGGCCAATTCTCAAACTCCCCTATACCTCTCCAGAATGACAATACATGGACCTTAGTCTTCTTTCACCCTCAGAGATGTCTCTCTTCACCTTGCTCTCAGCACTGCAATCACTGCTGCTGCTGTTTATGAAGTGCTCACACTTACTAGTCCTTCAAGCCTAGCTCTTATGATCTGGGGACCCCTGAATTCTTGGTGACCGGAGGGACGACCCTGTGCACAGCCACCAAAAACTTCTTAGCTGTTTCCCTCTATTCACTGCCATCCTGCCACCCCTTTCAGGTCTTGCTGTCCCTTTCTCCCTCTTGAGCCAATTTCTTTACAACACACAACATTCACCATGGCTTTCCATCACCAAAGATTTAGGCAGAAGGTCCATCATTTGCACAGAGTGGTAACATACTGCAGGAAATCGTCCTGTTGATTTGCAGGGAGCAGTATGCACTGTTCAGGGAATTTCACCTCCCTGCAGCACAATATGGAAATAGTCCAGCAGTAAATCCTCAGCGGAAGATCCTCTCAATCCCAGCCTCTAAAACTGGCAGATGCTGAACGGCCTTTTTGTACTCTAGCAGAAGAGTGCATCACCCCAAAGGAGCTGCCAAACCAAGCAGTATTGTGGACACCAAACAAAAACAGCTTTAATGAGAGCTTTGTTCCTGGATAAACTATGGGATGTGTTATTGTTTGCTTGAAATTATGTGTTCTGGTAGGAAGATTCATGGAGCTCTTCTGGTCCTTGAATCTCTCTGAAGATCCTATTGTTTTTTAGCTCTTGAAACAAAATGCTTATCAAGGAAACAACTGCTGACATTGAGCTGTCCCAGTAGTAGGTGGCCAAAAAGAAAATGCAGCCGTGTGATGTGAGGAAGAAGAGCCATCACCAGTTTGTGTATTTTTACTGCTGCCACAAGAGGAACTCAGAGTCCCCCATGGCCTGTCCCCACAGCTACAGATGGAAAAGTGTGATAGTCCATGCCCCAGGAAGCCTTGCTGCCAAAGAGACAGAGAGGATATAGCCGTAAAAGCTAGGTAAACATGAGGGGATGTGAAACAACAAAAAGGAGCAGATATCTACGTGCCCCACTATTCATATCACCAGTGAGAGAAGACAGGGCCTATTAACCAGTGGCGGGGGAAATATAATCAATGGAAAAACTTTGCTCCACACTATTCATATGGAAAGTAAAAGGAAAACATTTCACTCCTTCCATCAAAAATTGTCCTGATGAAAGAAAAGAGTAGATAGGAAGATCATCTTGTTTCCCTGGAACCCAACTTCTATCTCTATGATATTTATACTACATATTATCCAAAAATCATACTCTTCCTTTCCAAATTTAATCCTCATCTATCCATAAATAATATGGTCAGACCAGTACTGAAACTGAGCTAACAAAACTGAGACGATGCTTTCTTTTTATTTGGTCTGCTCTTCCCTAGAGACAGTAGGGTGTCTTCTGGAATTAAAGAAGCTCAGCTCTGGTTTTGCTCCAATAACTAAAGAAAAGTTTTGGAAAAGTAAGAGTGGAAATAACCTTTACATCATAACGTTGGCAAAAACAGGCACTGGTGACAAATTCAGAATATTTTTTCTGATATTGCATCAAACAGGAGTCTGATAAGTGGGAAAAGGAAAGAAGAAAACTGAAAAAGAATCTCAGGTTTTAAATTGCCAAAAGAGGCATTCTTATCTCTTGAGGAAGAGTGATGGCTTTGAACAAGCATTAAAAAAAGTACTTGACAGCCAAGCCTATGTCCAATGGATATGGTTGGCCCTGATCTGTGCTTGGTTGCCAAGGAGGCCCTATGAAACCTGACACTGAAGATGAATAACAAGAGTCTTATTCATCTTTCATTTAGCCCTGCTTAAATGCAGAATAGCTCTACACTCTGTAAGCAAACACACATGTCTAAGTGCACATTGTTACAGCCTTTCATACTGAACTTGGTTTTTAGCAGCATGAAGCTGCATGGGCATGTACTGCCTGAGGATATAATGGCACGAGAAGAGAAAGTGGTCTTTTGGGATCACATGGCCCTTCTGCAGCCATTGCCACGCATCCATGTTAGATGGGGTGAGCGCAGACCTGAGCTAATGCAATCTTACAGGCACAGGCAGAGCCCAGGCAGATGGGGCTGCCTTCTTCCCCAGTGAAACTGCTCACTGCGTGATAGCAGGTTTCTAGGCAAGGGCTGACTTTTCCCCTGCTCAGTTCTTGTGCCATCCAAGTCACCTGTCACCCTGCCTCCAGGGCTGGTGAAAGTTCAGCCTGTCAGCTGAAAGCAGAGTTTGGAAACATGCTGTTCTGCATTGCCTGCTCACGCACCATGCATGGCAAGAAGGTAATGAAGCCAGTACTTCCTGTGCTCAGGATCCCGCTGGATGAGCATACACTGCTTTTTCCTCGATGGTTTTACAAACTGATGGCCAAGCCCAGCTGAGCCCTTCCATGACAAATACAAACACTACAAGTCTCTTGCCCTAGGGGCATTCAAATCATATCAAAAATATAGTAACCCAACACCCGATACTGACCTCAGGTAGTCAGAATGAGCCTGAGAAATAGAAAATAACCCTGAAAGTCATTTCCAGTCTGAGACCTGTCTCCCCAAAATCCCATGAAATACTTTATTTGGAGTGAGGTGACACATCGCAGGCTGGGATACTGGGTCTGTTTCATAGCATACTGCCTGTAAGACAATGGTAATTATTGCTGGACCTGCAATATGTTGGCTCTGGCCAACAATAAAGATGTTTGATAGCCCCATGCTGCAGCAGAGATGCCACTCAACGGGATATAGAGCATCTCTGGAAGTCCTATGACCTATATATGGAAGATAACACTCTCTACCTCAGCTACGCCTGCAAATTAGTTTCCTTTTTGACACCATTGCAATAGCAGCCCATTTATAATGTTCTGTCTGTAATTTTTACTCTTTCATACCACTTGTTACTGCTTCAAACAAAATTTCAGCAGCATGGCAACAAGAAAAAAAACCAAAAAAAGCTCATTCTCTCCAAACTGTTAATGAAGAGTAAGGTTTAAGGGACATATACAACCAGCCTGATTGCTGTTTAATTCCAGGTCTACAGAAAGTTATTTGGAAGCATTAGACAGAGTGACTAATCAAAATTTAGATCAAGTGAGACCAGGTCTAAGAAAGCATGGCCTAAAAATAAGGTCTCAAGGGTCAGATCAGTTGAGCCCAACTCTCCTATACATTGTAGCTTTCTTGTGTGGTTGTGGGTAACTCATCTGGCTTGTGTGTGTGTCTCAGTTCCAAGCAAAGAAAAGTACTTTTTTCTTTCCAATGACTGCTGGAAAGGATTAAAGACTGCGAAGTAGTCAAGTATTACAGTTGACAAGGGTTTGTATAAAAACCTAAGAAGTGACCTTACCTTTTCCCTCGTGACATTTCCAGAGGTAGTGTTTTTGGACAGCATCTTATATTCTGTTGCATACTGCAGGTAAGAAAAAACAAACAAACAAAACCACAATGTTTGCTGATCAGATCATCAAGATCATCTAGCATTTCACAAGGAGGAGATTATTGTTAGGAGGACTTTTTCTGGAGACCATACTGTGGAGGCTAACGAGCCTGTCCTATGTAAGAAAAGGGAGTGACAGCATATGCAGCCCCTTTCCCATGTGGCAACAGAGAAGTGCTCTGTGACCCCCTGAGCAACCAGGTTTGGGCAGCAGCCAAGGAATTCCCCTTTCCTCGACCCTGCTGTTGCTCACACACCATGCTGTCGCACTGGCTCCTGCACACGGCAAATGGTGCTTGCGCTGTTTCACTGTTAGAAATGGTAAGGCAGGCATTAAAATTGTCAGTAAAAAACCTAAAATCTAGGGCAACAGTTTACTTTTGATAAATAAGCTAGATACCTTGCAAAAGCAGGGCACTTCTTTGGGCCTGTTTTCTTTAGATATAAAATAGGGAAAACAAAAGCTTGCGTACTTGCCAGTTACCTGTGACAACAGCAGCACAGAGGAAAGGACGACTTCATCATTTCATCCCTGAACATACAGAACCCTAACACTTGAGGTATGACAGAATATCCTTTTCTTAATTATATTTTTATACAGTTGCTATTTTTATTTATGGCATATTGACTTGTACTGTATTATATATACACTCAAAATGAAACTTGATTTTAAGAGTTTGACCTTGGTTTTGATACAAAAGCAAACCCACAGAATACCATGAATGTAAAAACTATTATTCTGCTCCTGTATCAAAGAATCACTCTGCCCCATGGCCGTATTCTCAACAGTGTCTATCCCAACATCTAAAATTAGCAATAAGAACTAAATCAAAATCTTCTTGGAGCCCCACAGGTCCTGTCCCTCAGTTTAAACCACACTATGTTTTGGTGCCAGTTATCATCCTACCACACTTAGTCCTCTTGGAAGAGAGGCCAGGGTGAGCAATTAATCCAGGAAAGGATACAATGGAAAATACTGAATAAAAGCATTGGGCAACAGATATTGCTTACACACATGGGAGCCTAAAAGTCTTTAGCCTTTTCTGTTCTGAGCCCAGCTCCAAACTATGTACCCAAGGGTTTCTCAGCTAGCTCCTGCAAAGTGATAAGCAGCCTCGCACAAAGCAGAGTTGCCATTACTACCCAACACAGCACCCAAAGTATAAAAGTTTAAAGAACATTTTTGGTGGCGGTACAAAACACAGGCTACAAATATGCTTTTGTTTGAGGAGTATTTTTCAAAATCAAACCCTTTGCCACAGGAGTTTTATGTCTGATTACGTCAGGTGCTTTTAAAAATCCCACCTACTATAAGTAAATTAACTTTTGGTATTTTCTACACCATCTTTCTAGTCCTTTTTCAAAAAAGAACAGTCACTTTGTCTGTCTGTACACTGTGGCTCATGTCCAAAGTCCACACATAACTTACCGTTCGGAAAGCTGCAGCAACAAGATTTGCAGGAAACAGGTTTCTGTAAAATACAAACAAGAAAATGAAATATTTCTTGTAGAACTTCTAAAATGAACACACCAAGGTGTTTTACTCTCAGAAACTGAACTCCTTTTGCAAAGGCAAGCATATTGGCATTAGGGAAGTACGTACTAAAGATACTATGGCAGCATGGAGCAGATGTCTTGCTACGTCTCCAGAGGTGTGAATCCCATCTTCTTTTGCTCACATGAAAAGGTCCCTGCTTGTCTGCGACACCTAACCATTTGGGTAGGGACACCAGAGGCAATCAGACATGATGCTAGTTATAGACATCCATCAGCCAGTGGCTACAGAAACCGGCTTAGCCACATCAGCTGCAGCAACAGCTTATGGCCTCCGTGGCCAGGCAGATTTTTAACATTACTCATGTGATTACACTTTGCTCACAGCATCAACATGAAGGACAATCCAATCAGCAAAATCCACTTAAGAGAACAGCTTAATCCTTCCACACAACAGGGTCAGCTTCCCTGAACACCGAGGTGAAACAGAACAATGTCACGGGCCAGAGTTGTCTGCAAAGGCTTAAGTGGTTAAACAGCACAGATGACAGTAGGGGCAACTCATATGGAAAGTTGCAACATCTGAATTCGGTAGTGCCTTCATACAGAAATGCAAATCGAGCATCAGGTTTGTGCAGAGAGGATAGCATGCAAAGTGACATACACTTCTACTGGGCATCCAGTGTATATGTGCATCTATGAAGCAACAAGGACAGAAAAAATGGTTAACTGGACCACGTAAGGAAAAAGTTGCTTCTTGTTGTATTTTACAGTTGTTTTTAATGCTACACTTCCTTTCTCTGCTTATAGTGAGCAAAGAGTTTGTGTTCCCCTAGCCAAATGGCAGCTTTTTTTGCTGTGTCAGAAAGCAAAATAGGAGCAAAAGCTGATCTCTGGGGTCACAACAGGACCCTAGCTGGCAAGGGCAGGAAGCCTAGGGGTACGAACTGAAAACACTACTAGCCAAAGGCATCAAGGAAGCATGGCAACTCTTACGGTAAGGAAACAAAAGACCTTACCCAGAGCCAGTTAACTATGGCAGAAAATATTTGGGTAGGTGCTCCCCATCCTTTGCACCTTGTGCTGCTCCCAGGAAGCTGCAGCTACCTCCAGGCTGTGCCCTGCTAACCTCCCCCCAGTTTTTGCTGTAGTTACCCTGGCAAACATGATTTTAAACCTGGCTTTCAGTTGTGATCATTCCCCAAATGACATGGAAAGCACAAATCCAAACCACAGCAAGAAACAGAGCAGCAGAATCAAATCTTTGAAAGCAAGAGGGAGATTAAGATATGGCACAGATAAGGACTTTGGTCTTTTCCATTGCATAACTCCGTTATCCTGCCACACAGTGCGGGTTTTCCCACAGCCTTGACAGCAATGTAAAGTACACAGACCTTCATCAAACAAGTGGCTGATGTGAACTACCTCAGCCTCTCTCTCTGTTGCTTTACAAGTGCAATAGGAGGCAACTGCAAAAGCCTAATTGCTGTAAGAATAATTTGGCTTCTGGAGTCTATGTTCCACTGAGCATAAAAGAAACAGGGACTTTTTCTCCTTAAAATTTGACAATACAGCTGTCTGAAAGTAGGAGAGCAAGCTCTAACTCTGCAAAGATGCCTAAGAATTGGTCAAATAAGATCAACGGAGCAGCTAACGTGCACCAATTCTTGCACAGCTGGATAAAAACCTTATGTAAAGTAAGAGCAGACTTTTATCAGGAGTAAAACCATCACATATACAAATGGGCCCAGCTCAGTGCACAGTTTTAATGAGAAAAAAGAAAACGTGCTGTTGGGAAAATAAGGATATTCCTTTTCAACTTTTCATAGCAGGATGATTACTTTTGTAAAAAAAGAATTGATGGGATTTTGAAGAAGCAAATAGATGAAAAAAGTCTGAAAACCAACCAGAAATCAGATTACTTTTTTTTTTTTTAAAATCAGCTTTTCCATCCTGATGAAACAAAGCCAAAGGAAGCAATCCTAAAGACTGAACAATATGGTTTTCCAGTGTTTAAATGTGGCTAAGAAACCAAACCCTCCATAATTTACACAGTATGTCAGGCATGGGCCTCAGTAATTAAACACTAATGTAACTCCAAGCATATACTTAAAGCACATACTTGAGTGATGCCAGCAGCCCTGCTACAGCAAGGCAAGGGGCAGGTTCTTGCTTCAAGTGTGAATAGCACTAAAGGTATTCAAATACAAGCATAGAGCAGTCACTCTTTTTTATCCCTGCAGCACCGGTCACAGGACTTGACTCGGAGGACAGCGAAGAGCATTTCTGACAATCTACCAAGTAAAAATTTGGATTTCAATTCAACAGCTCAGAAGGAGCTGTGTGTTTTGTTCAATCCAACTTTGAAGTACACCTGGCTGCAAAGCCACAACAACATGTAAAAAAATGTTTTGCCCCTCTTCGTTTTTAATCCTGAAGTTTTAGAACAAAACGCATTGGGTCATAAAAAGCAACTAAGAAATAAATGGCTTATCTTAGAGGCACGAGTTCTGCACAGACTACACTCATTGCTCACCTAAGATTAGTCAGCATGTGAATTAAATTAAGCTTTAATTACAGGTGGGGCAGACTGCAGGTTTTTACCTTAAGATAAATTTGTGCAAGAACACCGCGCCTGTGCCTAAAAAAAATGGGTAGGGATGCCGCATGTTCCCGGGAGAGCCAAAAGCTGGCTGGTGACCTGCCTGGGCTCATCATCTGCTTATGCCTGCAGGCTTTGTTCATCTTGTGCAGTGAGGCAAAGTTCACCCACCACAGAAATCCAGACCCTGTGCTGTGCCTGCAAGCCAGCATTTGCTGTGTCCCCAAGCCCAACTGCAGGAGTCGCACAGGGAAGCGCTAACATCCCTCCTGTCCAGGTGAACCAGCAAACAGGAAAGCTGATGAGCTGGGTAATTGGGCATGCAAATTACATGTGGGTGTTTGCCAGTCGGTTTTTCTGCGCAGACTAAATCTTGAGAAGGTTTTTTTTGCTTTGAAAGCCCATACCAGATGTGAACGTGGAGTTTAAAGAAATCACCACAGTTATATCACTGGATTGCTGACCATTGCTGCTGTTTGTAATGGCCCCATCCCTGCCACTGCTACGCCCCATGCTAGCGAATATGGTTGCCTTTTGGAAGCAGATATAGGCTATCACAAGAGCACGCCGCTGAGGAAACCCTGTGTCTGGATGATAAGGAGCCCAGCACAGAGGTCTGCAATCAGGCAGCCTTGGCCCCACGATGCAGAGAGCCGAAACTTGCTGTATGTAGCAAGAATGAGACGAGCCAGTGATGCATGACATTACAGCAGGGGAACAGATGTGCTGCATGGAACCCAGGTGCTCCACTGCTGCCAGGACTTTGCTCCAGAGAGGGATGGATTACCCACACACGGACCAACCGCCTTTGTGGTGTAAAGGTGAAGTAGGTGGTACAGAGACATTACTCCCGTTGCCAAGTACCATGCACGAAAGTCTCTCTCCACCTGTCGCAAGTCACACAGACAGCCCCCTAAAAAGTTATCGGACAGCTGTCAAGGGTGACAACTGTGTCCTGGGGCTGGAGCGGCAGCTGGGCTGAGCCAGGAAACCTCCACGTACCTGCACAAGACACAATGTGAGAAAGCACCCATTTTGGATCCTCTTAAAATAGGAACCAGAAAGCAGCAGCACCAAGGGAGGGAGTTTCAGGGCCCGAGTACTTTCTGCTTGAATACCGTACTCAACACACCATCTCCACATGCACAGCTAGATAAATGCAGCTTTTTCCATTTCCCCAAGGAAGAGCTGCTCCCACCAGGCAGGAAGGGACCATTACTCCTCTAACCAAATTTGGCAGGAAGGTCTCACCATATTTTTGCTGTAACAGAAATCTTAGTTTAGCTGCAGCATCCACTGCTGGGAATCCCAGGTGACTAAGGAAACCTGGAGCTGTAAAAGGAGCAAAAAGGGGCTGTAGCTCCCATCCTTTTCAGTTTTAATATTACAGGCAAATTCTTCTCTTCCTTAACCTGTATCTTTCCACCAGTCAAATAAGGATGGCAAAGGAACTCCTTCCTTGCATGTGTAAGGGATTATTATTAATAACTGTTTCTAAATGATTCTTTTGCTAGGGCTCTGCAAACAACTTTGCTCTGGCAGCAAAAGCACGAAGGGAAATCCAGGCAAGCAGAATGAAACCCTAAAATACTATGCATTCCTCTTGCATTGCTTCTTACAAAAAGGTTCCACTTCCAAGGCCAAAAACCTTGCTGTCGGAAAACATTTTTGTGAGGAAGCCTAGAAGAAATATTGGGTTGCGTTATCTCCTGGGTTTGTTTTTTTTTTTTCCAGTGAAGTGTTTTCAGTGGTAGGAGTCCACAGACAGCAACTTTATTGCCATCTGTGGCAACCTGCCAGAGCCCAGTTTGGATTGCTCCAATGCCTTTATTTTCCTTTGTCCCAGGATTTTCATTCAATATCACACAACAATTTTTCTCATCTGCTTTGACATGTATGTGGATGCACAATACATGCCCTGGACATGAGTGCATGCATTTGCTTTAACACAGAGAAACTTGAAAAACGCATTTACTTACAGCAGATATTTGATACAGACTGGATCATTAAAGACAAAACTGTACCTTTGTTGCTTGGAAAATGAAACATAACTGGGGGAGTCAGTACCAAAAGGCAATGAATATAAAGAACAAAAGAAAGGAGCAGAAATGTTCAGAGGCTTCCTAAAAAACCCCAGCAGACAGTGCAAGCACATGAATGAAAACGTTGAGTTCTTCCTACAAAAATCAGTCAGCAATCCCTATACTTCAAGAGAGGATCCAGGCTCAGAAAATTACACAAGCAAAGGTGGACAGCAACATTTACTACTTCCCTTTTTTCTGAGGGTACCCCAGAGCTAAGAGGTAGCCATCCAGCTACGAAACCCGGTGGTTAGCCTATCTCAGGCACCTGCCGTTGCTGTAACTGCAGCTGTTCCCCAGCCACTTGCTGTAAGAAACAAGTGCTACTGGAGCGACTGGTGCCCGAGTAAGGGTCACTTTATGAGTGCTCTGGACCCCATGGTCCACACTGGCCATCTGCTCTGCAGCCCAGCCAGCAAAACACAACCAATGCTTCTCCCCGCACTCAAGCTCATGCCTGTCTTCCCTCAGGCTCCGATGGTGCTCGGAGCCAACGCGTGGGCACCCGAGTACTCCCTTTGGCAGCACAGCTGGTAACCTCTGGCAGAGGGACAGAAAGGGCAATGAGGAACAATAAAATTTAAACTGCTTTTGCAGACTTGCCTGGTAGCCTGAGAAACCTTGACCCTACTGCTCAGGGCAGACACCTGGTCCTCTGCATACCCTTCCTATAAAAAGCAGATGATGCTACTACGTCTATCCCTCCCCGGACTGTTATGGCTACAGCTGGGTTAAAAACAGAATTCCCTTCCCGAAGCCAATTGCACAGTTTCAAAACATGTTTTCTTCCCAAAACTGGGCAAAGAAAGCTTCTTCCAGACTTTTTTTTTTAACACTAAAAAAAAATTGTAAAATATTTTGTTGAAATGTTCCTTTTTCATGAGTGAGATTTTCTACTTAAGTCTATGTATAAAGTTACAGCAAAACATTGACCTCACTGAATCAAAGTGCCAGGATCACCCACTGTTGGAAATTTTGACAGGATCAATAGGCTCCTGTGAAACTGTTTAGTTTTGTTGAATCAGGAAATATAAATCAGAGCTAAAACAAAACTCTGACCTTATCAAAACATGCAGTCTTGACAACTGCCCACCAAAAGTGTTAACAAATCAATAGATTCTTGCAAAACACTTGATTCTGCTGTTTCAACTGCTTTCCAACGACCTATAGGTGGGCTGTGTTAGCTGGTGGCTGGAGTCACCTCCTTGTCACCACCTCTCTCCTCCTCACCTGTTCTTCCCTGGTTAGACACCCAGCGTGAGCGTGCCTAAGCCCTTGCTCGAGGCTTGCCTCCTGCACTTGCCAGAAGGGAAACCAGGAAGGGGCTCCAGCACCTCCAACCACAGGAAGGCAGATAAATTAGACTGGGATGCTACGGTCAATGGACAAAAACAAAACAGAGACAGCCTTTTGGTTCACCAGTGAGTCATCATTCATTTGCTACCAAAGCCCAAGATAAATCTCTTTTCCAGAGGCCGTGTTTGCATGCACAGGTACATGTTTGTGTGGAAGCTCTAGACTTGGAAACGGAAAACCGCAACCAAGAATTAAGCTGGCCTCCAGACATCGCTGTGACAATGGAAAGCCAGATCTTTGGCCATTAACTAATACACTTCCCAAAAACAGAAGGGATCTGCATCCCGGGAAGGGACACCCTGTGTCATCCCTGCAGAAGCCATGGCAAATACTGGCTAACAGCTGTGATTTCCTCTTCGCTGTTTCTTCCTTGGGCCACGTTTTACATCTGCTTTCAGTGATGTAGGGAAACTCAGTTTACCCATTTGCACCTCATATTTACCTTTTGTCTGAAACTGAGCAGTGAAGCCTTGAAGGACACAGCCAGTCTTGTGACAGAATTGAAAACAAAGTTTTCTTGCGAAAATAGAAAGTTTCATGACCAAAGAGAGAAAAAGAAAAGCAAAGAGTAGGATGCTGCAAGACCCACCCACACTGAAGGCAATGGTTTAAGCCCTCCAGGCCCTACAGACACAAGGCTCCATTAACTGAAGACGAGGTTACTCTGGTACCGTCCGCCATAGTAGGGACCAAGATTGATGCTCAAACCAGAACACCCACATTTTCAAGAACAGTTAAAAAAAAATTAAAAGGCAGAGGGAGAGAGATATTATATCCAGAAAATCATATCACTCACTCCATCCCTGGATCTGTCAAAGATTTGTGCTAAGATTGGGAGTTTTAGTGATGGCTGTGTCCAAATGCATCTTTTCTGGAGTGGATTTTGCTGTTGCTGCTGTGACAACTGGATTGCCCAACAGCGTGGCTGCAACAGTCCTTCCCCGGGGCTCCAAGAAAAAGCTGAATTCACAGCCCACTGTACATGCATTGGGGGAAAGGCCCTGGCCCCTCATTTCCCAGAAGGAAACCCCTCTGCAACCCACATGCTCTACCCAAGTGTCATTGTTATGAGTGTTACTCTGGAGTTAAGGACTCAATCCCACCATTATAAACCCTTAGAAGATGAACTCTCCACCTGCATTTACAGACCAGAGCAAGAAGCAGCTTTCTGCTCCCAACTTCACAGATGTTACCCACAGCCTGAAGCTTGCTGGAGCATCCCTGCCCTGTTTCTCAGCTATATCCTACTCTGTGCTGTGTGGCGACACAGGAATGAAACACCAGCTAGAGCAGCCATGCCAGGATGCATCAGAGGCAGCCGCCACAGTCGTCTTCCCAGCTCTCCCGGTTGTGCTGACTCCTTTTTTTGTAATTTTCCTTCACCTGCCTACACTTCCATTCAACTCCATGTCACCTTCACAGCCAGCCCACCTACTCCCACTGTCTTGTTATTACTTCTTAACATGCTCTGTCAGGAATTGCTAGTCCTTAAGAGAGGTCCTTAACTGTTGGTCCTTAAGAGAGGTGGGCTGAAGACATGAAGTACGTGGTTGCCAATGGAACAAACCAGACTTACTTTCTATCCAAAGCGTACATACTACTCTCTGGGGGAGAAAAGCACATTAAGATGGATTTGTAAATACAGTTTTGGAGGTTGGTTTTTTTGGGGGGGTTTGTTTTATGGGGTTTTTTTGTTTGGTTTTTTTTTTTGTTTGGTTTTTTGTTTTTTTTTTTTTTTTTAGTTCTTTTTATCTTTGTTGCCACATCCATTTACCCGGCCACAGCAAAAAAGTCTCTCAGCTGAAAAACTGAACTCATAAAAGCAAAGCAAATGATCTAAATAAAAATCCCCTACTCAGCTTTGTAATTACTAAGATATCCGCTAAGCACAACTCCCCGGCCACTTCACTGGTATGCAGGTCACCTCCCTTACTCTTCTGTTCACATCTTGGTAGCAACATGTACCACCTCCAAAGCCATTCATCTTCCAATGTTTCAGCAAAACTCCATGCTCCCTATTGATGCGCTATCACTTCCCATCACTCTCTCAGCTACGCTCGCTGGCAGAGACCCAGCTGCTGCTCCCCAGTTTTCCTTTATTCCACTGCCTTTCTCAGGTGCCTGTAATACACTTTTCCATGACTGCCCAACACCACTCAGGTGTGAAAAAGTGGCAGAGCCAGACCTGGGTTAAAAAAATATACCAGCTGTTAACACCTGGGCTTCTGCATCAAGATTCATCGAAGCACAAGAGACTGCAGTTGGAAGTCCAGTACTCAAAAAGCTGGCTGGATGTTTGCCTCATTTGTTTAAGTGTTCCTCTCTTACTTAAAGAGCTGGACAGAGCTCAAAAAGACATGGACTCTGAGAAAAAAAAAAAAAGGTGAAGTCTGCAACTTTGCAAGGCGGAATAAGGATAAAACAAAAAGACTATGATCCTGTTAGAAGCAGAAGCCTTGCTTCCAGGTAGTTTTGGGGAATGAGAGTTTTGTCTTTGCAAGGTGCAGAGGTGGGATGGGAAGCTCACAAACATACAGGGGGTCCTCATGCTGGACTATGTTTAAGATGCATCCTCAATGGAAATATGGGGTCACATTTCCATGCCCGCATCTACAGGAGGGCACTCTAAGAGGCAAGTTCGCATTTGTGTGAAGAGACTGAGTAAAGGGTGAGGGAATAAAAGAAAAAGCTGTGTGTGAGGGACGGGGAGAGGTGCCCTGCCCTGCCCTGCCTGCAGGAGATGGCAACGCCAGGCAGCAAGGTAGGTGAAGGTGCCAGGCAAAGCCATGCCTGCCCTGCAGCGAGCACCCAGGAGCCACTCTCCCTCCAGGTGGGACCAAAAACGGGCCCAGGCACCCAGAGCTCCGAGCAAGCCTCGACTCATCCTCACAGCCACACAGCCAGAATTAAAAATAATGAGGAGAGAGGTAGAGCACCACGCAGCCCTACACCTGACCGGGCTGCGGGCACCTGGGCAGAAAGCGGTGCCTCTGGAGAAGCCAGGAGGAGGAGGAGGAGAAGAAGGAGGAGGGGAAAACGGGGGGGGGGGGGGGTGTCCCCCGCCGCCAGCTACAGCGTGCAACACCGCCGAGTCTGTCATCATCCTCCGGCGGCGGCGGCGGGGAGGGCGGGAAGGAGGGAGGAGGTGGGGGGGGAGCGGGGCGGCCTCACCTGACGAGGTCGAGGAAGGAGTCCACCGTCTCCTTTCTGGTGGTCACGGCGCCCGGCAGCCCCAGCCCGGGGGCGTTGAGAGCGGAGGCGCCGGCGCCGGGGCGGACGATGAAGCCGAGGGCGACGGCGAGGCCGGAGGCCAGCAGCGTAGTGCCCAGGAAATAGGCGAGGGCGATGCCTCCCAGGCGGCCGAGCGAGCGGGTGTCCAGGCTGGCGGCTCCCGACACCAGGCTGCAGACCACCAGCGGCAGGATCACCATCCGCAGCATCCGCAGCAGCAGCTCCCCCGGGAAGGCCAGGTAGGCCACCTGCGCGGGGCCCAGCGCCGCGCCGCGCACGGCGGCCCCCAGCGCCACGCCGGCCACCACCCCCGACACCGTCAGCAGCACCAGCGCGTTGCGCCGCAGGAAGCCCCGGCAGCCCCGCAGCCGACCCCCGCCGCCGCCCCGCTCCGCCGCCGCCTCCGCCGGGCCCTCCGCGTAGCCGTTGCGGCCGTTACCCGCCTTCTCCTCATCCGCCGCCTCCATGCTGCCCGGCGCGGCTGGCGGCGGCGGCGGCGCCCTCCCCGCTCGCCGGCTGCCTGCGCGCCACGCCGCGTCCCGCTACCGCCCGAGTGACTGAGCGACGGCCGGGCCCCGCCCCGCCGCACGCCCATAGGACGGCGCCGGCCCGGCCCGGCCCCGCCGGCGGAAAGGCGACCCCGGCCCGCCGCCCCGCCCCGCCCCGCCCCGCCCCGCCGCGGCCGCGCGGGTCTCCTCAGCGCCGCCGCCGCCCGCCGGGCCCGCGCGTCCCCTCCGCGCCCCCACGGAGCCGCCCCTGCCTCACACACGGGCCCTCGGCGTCCCCGCGGGTCGCGCACGGCCCCTCCGTGTCCTCGTGGCTCGCACGCGTCCCCTCGGCGTCCCTGTGGCTCGCACGCGTCCCCACGGTGTCCCCCTCAGGCTCCCCACGGGTCGCACATGTTCCCTCGGTGCCCCATGGCTCACGCGTGCCCCCTCAGTGTCCCCATGGTTCATACACAGGTCCCCTCGGTGTCCCCATGGCTCACACATGCCCCCTCAGTGTCCCCATGGTTCATCCATGTCCCCTCGGTGTCCCCATGGGTCACACATGCCCCCTCAGTGTCCCCATGGTTCATACACAGGTCCCCTCGGTGTCCCCATGGCTCACACATGCCCCCTCAGTGTCCCCGTGATTTACACACACCCCCATCCATGTCCCCACAGCTCACACATGTCCCCTCAGTGTCCCCATGGTTCATACACAGGTCCCCTCGGTGTCCCCATGGCTCACACGTGCCCCCTCAGTGTCCCCGTGATTTACACACATCCCCATCCGTGTCCCCACAGCTCACACATGTCTTCTCAGTGTCCCCCTCAGTGTCCCCATGGTTCACACATGTCCCCTCTGTGTCCCTATGGTTCATACACATGTCCCCTGAGTGCCCCATGGCTCGCAAGCGTCCCCTCAGTGTCCCCATGGTTCATCCATGTCCCCTCGGTGTCCCCATGGCTCACACATGCCCCCTCAGTGTCCCCATGGTTCATCCATGTCCCCTCAGTGTCCCCATGGCTCGCACACGTCCCCTCAGTGTCCCCATGATTTACACACATCCCCATCCGTGTCCCCACAGCTCACACATGTCCCCTCAGTGTCCCTATGGTTCATACACGTGTCCCCTCAGTGTCCCCATGGCTCACACATGTCTTCTCAGTGCCCCATGGCTCACACATGTCCTCTCAGTGTCCCCATGGCTCACACATGCCCCCTCAGTGTCCCCATGACTTACACACATCCTATCCGTGTCCCCACAACTCACACGTCTCCTCAGTGTCCCCCTCAGTGTCCCCATGGGTCACACACATCCCCTCAGTGTCCCCCTCTTCTCTCCAGGAACTTCTCGAAGAGGCAGGAGCCATCGTCTGCACCAGGACAGGTTGTCGCTGTGCCCTCTGTCCCCACAGTCAAAGCCGTCCAGCAGGTCCACGGGCTCATCAGTGGCAGGGTGGCACGGACATGTACGCTCCAAGCATGCTTCCTTGAGGAACCGGGCTGAAACCCGTGTCCCATCACACGAGCAAGTTGTTGGAGGAGCAGACGATGTCTCTGACAGTACAAGGGGCTGATAAAGGACACCCGGGTTTTTCAAATCTGCAAGGGCCTTGGAGGTACAATATTATTGTGTTTGCTCACAGAGCCAGCTGCACGAGCTTCCGCCGATGTTTGAATTTTAGAAGGGGTTTCACTTCAGTTCATTCCCTTGACATCAGCAAAGCACAGCCTAGCAGAAAATGTGCTGTGAAAACCACGAGCCACACACTTGCTTTTCGAGTAGACCGGACTAATTAAAGAGACTGACAGGGTGTGATGGGGCAATAATCCGCATTTAATAAGACTCTTTTCTGCTTTCCAGCCTTATGGATAGACCCAAAGATCCCTACACCATGGCTGGAGCTCCTGGAAGTTGCCTCCGTCTAAATAGGTAACAGCAACACCGACGAGCAACTGCATCCACCACTACCCACCTCAGAGCTTGAGGCAAAGCCTTGACTCACAGCTTGCTCTTGCACTGAAATTTGACTCAAGGTACCAGGCATATTCTTACTGATTTTATATTTTTCTTCCTGATAACTTTCCCTTTGAAAAGCACTTGGTTTGTTGAAGTCTGGGAATGAATGTTCCACCAAATTAGGATAAGCAGAGAGAGGAAACAGAGACTAAACTAAACAGGAAAGCAAGTATCTGCAAACACGTTCAAAGACATTCAATTCCACCAATCTCAAAAGGAACAAAAAGCTAGGTGGGTCTTTTAAAATCTGTTTTGGATTTTTTTGTGAATAGGTTTGTGAATATTAAACAATTAACCCTTCAAAATGATTTTTCTTTCCCCATCAGAAGCATTTCTAAAATGTATTTTTAATTAATATTTTGAGAGTATTCCTCATGAAAACGTCATGCTTCATTTTTCCCTTGCATTTTTCCCTACCATTCTTTCCTGATCTCACCCTTTTTTCTTTCCATTTCCTGTGAAAAGGGGAAGAGAAAAGGGGAAAAGAAAGGACAACAGAAAATTATAAAATAAATACAAAAACATAGAAGTCTTTATTCTCTGTTTCAATTGAGAAAGATTTTCAATGAAACGATGAGCAGAAATGCTGTTCCCATATGCAAACTGAAAAGCAAGGAAAGAAATTTAGGGAAGTGTGAACAAGAAGAACGTATTAAATCAGAAAACTCATCTGTAGCAGCACATGTACAACATCCACGCAAAAGTTAAAATAGAGCCTTTCCCACCACATGAATCAATAGTAGGCTCCTTCTCTCCTGGAGGATCTGCCTATGTCCTTGTGGGGTTGACTTTGCTCAGAGCAGTGCCACGAGAACAGCAGGTGACCTACAGGAACACACACCTCCAAAATTGTAGATGCCACTGCATGTTTTTTAACTTGTGCTAAGGCTGGTTGGTGATAGCCAACCCTTCGTGAAGAACACCTTGATGTAGGGATGCTTGCGTCAAGCTTCCTGGTCAATGACACAATGAGAATTCAGATTCCCAATTTCCCCTCCCTTTTTTTCCCCTCTGATTTTCTGATTTAAACACTGATCCAAACAGTTATTCTTCTCTTAACATATCTTCAGACGACAAGGCTTTTGCCAAGAAGAAGACAACAGAGCATGTGAACCTTCCACCATATGAATGGACATCATCCCAAAGACGTTCTAGGCAAAGCTAACTGTTTTTCCATGCCCTGTGAGAGTTCATGGGTGGCTGCAGTGATTAACTCTGAAGCCCGCTGACTTATTCAGTAGTAACCATTGACTGATCCGTTGTGTCGTGTTTCCATTTCAACACTTGTAGATCTTGGGAGCTTTCCAGTGAGTGAGTCCGCATGTTTCCAATGTCCACCCTGCTGGTGCTTCTAAATTAGGGTTTTCAAATTTCCCTATTGCGACTTGAAGAATTTTTTTGTCTTAGATGGCTTTCACCTGCACAGGGCTAGAGTGCTTCCTCCAGAAATCAGCAGAGGGATCATAAACAGGCAACAACAAATAAACAAACAAACAGAAAAATACAGGAAAAAAATCTAGTTCCTTTTAAATAAAATTTAAAAAATCCTTTTGCTTTCAGTAAGGAAACAGCCAACATAGTTTTCACCACTGGCCCAGGAAGTAAGAGGTCCTGCTGATTTCCAGTCAAATTCTGCTTGATATCATTTTTTGATGGTGGGTATTTGAAATTCCAGCCTCAGCGAAGGGAATGAAAAAATCCTGATGGCTGTAAGGGAATCAGGTCCTTCTCCTCTATCTTTCAGCACTAAGCAAACAGAGTACAGGACTTATTTTCAGCCGTTTCCCTCAGAGAAGGTCCCGCTTTGTTGAGGGAAGCTGATATCAAGACCTCTCTGAGGAAAGGCTTCAGTTCCTTTTTCCTACTGCTCATCCATTCCCACTGTTAACCTGTATGACAGTGTTGCTGCAAATCAGTGGGATGGACACTTAGGGTGGGATCTATATAATCTAGCTGTTGCCACCTAGAAATTTAATGTCTAATTCTTGCTTTCTCCATATTCAATAGAGATATAGGGAATGTCACCCCCTTTTAAAACATGTGTCTGAGGCAGATGAGATTAAATTCCCATGGGGGAATCTACCATGCTCCACTGAGTATGGAGAAGACCTAGACAATGGGTTTAGGGTACCCAGGTTTCAGGTAATTTCTGTTGTGTGACGTCCCTGCCCCTGACATGCAATGCAGGTCTCACCAAAACCAGACTGTACAACAACATAATAGAAAATCATTATTCTCCTCCCTCTGTGACTTCTGTATATATTATACTCACCCAACATTACAAACTCAAGATGATTTTTTGTTACTCAGAGGAGATTTAACCTGGCATCTGAACTGCATCCTACTTTTTTTCTGCCCTGACCTCCAAAATATAAATGCACCATGGCCCTGAGGATACCCACATCTGCAGCTAGCTCTGAACTTCATGGTGGCCTCCATAATAAAACCAGACCTCCGGATAGCAACAGCTGTGATCTCTGGAGAAAGTCAGATTGGACCGTTAACTGCACAGGGCTGCTCATCTCAGCCAGAAATGAAGGTAGTAAAGACAGCTTCTGCCTTGTGATTTTTGTTTTTGTGGAAGAAAAAAAAGTGGAATCCACTCTGCATTACTACATAGTATCTATCTGTCCTACTGCATATGTTAGGTATTATTATGTACTACCATGAAGCACAAACATAATAGACTACATGTAACAAATGTTTCTGAAAGAGCAAAGCCTATGAAATACAGTAGTAATTGCTACACCCTTAGCTTTTCATAATCTATGATGATAATAAACCCATCTGGTGGGAGTTTTCTCCATCACTCTTAGGGTCACATCAACACATATTAAGTTGCTGGCACAAAAGTGCTCCAATGACATTGGTTTCAGTGGGTGGAAAAGCCCATAAGAAACAGAGGAGAAGGTTTTCCACACCTAAGGAAGGTCAACACAAAGTCTGAAAGAAATCAGACTTGAGTTTCTTTGCTAGGGGAGGAGAGGAGGATTTCAAAGAGCCCTTTGCAGCTCCTTGAGTCTCACACCTGACACATGCCCTCTGGGCACAGGTTAGAGTAGCCCTTGGGCCATGTTTCCTACAAAACCGCATACCAGCTGTGTGCAGGAGTGCAGTGAACACTTATCCTGCCACCTCCACTTCCCTCTGTCTTCCTGTTGCAATCTCCCTCTGTGTAAGACGGTCAAGGTCATCTGCGGCTTTCAGGAGCTTCCCTGGGTCTGGCTGCTGTTTACCCTCTGTTCTTGGGAGACCTAACAGAAACCTCTGTAGGCTTAGAAAGATATCATTAATCAGTCCGTCTCCCTTGACTGCTTTGATTTGAAGTAGTTTGAAGAGTGACACTGAAAAGTCATGTTGGGTGTTGGAGTGAGCAAGATGAAAGGGAAGAAGGCAGGAAAGGGTTGGGTTAATTTATATTTGTGTTTTTCAAGAGAAGCTTGAATAAAGGTGCTCCTCAACATCCCAACGGAGATGTTCTGGATAGCCTGCAGTGTCCCAAGGGGCTGTATTACAGAGTGGCCTTTTTCTGAGGAGAATACATGAAAAGCATGTGGGAGAGAGCTTGTTTTCCACCAGGCAAAAGGAAGTCCTCAGAAGAGCCACAGCATGCTGGCTGAGGCAGGAAGGCCTAGAGCACTTCCTTGGTATGCAGACTTTAGCTTGGCAAGAAGGCTTTGTTGGGTCTGGGATGCCAAGCAGTTTGGACAGACTCCAGCCCCGTGACAGAAATGCTCTCTGCCTGCCTGTGGGAGGAACATGAAGTGTGGCCCTCGGCTCTTCCTGGTGCCACCGACCTGCTCACTCCACTGTAAGCTGGATGCAGGACCAGCAACCCACACGCAGCCACCTGGACTTATCAGAATAAGCCTGATTTAAAGACATCTGAAACCATGGAAAGAAAACTCCCTGGCCCTCAGTGATGCCAGATTCCCAAGAATATTCCTCAATTCCTGCTGCACACAGGTTCCTGGCTAGCAACTGAAATAACCCAGTCCCACCCAGTCCTACCACAGTGTCACAGGTGGATTCACTGTCTCTCCAGGCTAGGTAAGTTCTCACACCTGATCGAAAATATTCTGAGGATGAAAAAAAAAATAACGCCTTTGTAAGTACATTTTCTAACAACAGAGGCAGGCAAGGAATTTTGCAAATACCACTTGCTTGCCCAAACTCCAACAAAATATAAACTCTGCAGACCGGAATGGTTGACCTAGGGTAAATATTTAACTTTATCCTCCAAAGGCACATGCAGTTTTACCAGCAAGAAGATGAAAAATATAGAATAATACCCCCACACACACCTTGTTTACACTAAGGCTTCTTTGAGTGGCTCTGGAAACAAAGTAAAATTGAGATAGGAGTAAATTTAAAACTGGGTGTGTTGTCCCCTTTTTCAAAACCATAATAATGTACAAACATGAAGAAAAACGAATCAGTACATGCTGGAAAAGAAGGGCCCTGACTTGCCTCCCGAGAATAATGGCACTTTCTCCTTCATAGGGTGTCCCTGAGATTTTTCTTTGAAGGTAAAGCAGGAAAAAGCAGGATAAAGGGCAAGAACAAGCACAGATGTTCAAGATCTTGGATGTGTGACATCCTGTCCTAGCAGGGGACATTGCCTCTAGCTGGCGGGGGAAATGCAGGGTCAGGCTTTTCAAAACAAGCTGGGTTGATCTGAAAACAAGCTGTGTGATCTCCTCTCATGGTGATGCTTTGCTACCGAAGAAGCAAGGGAAACGACCAGAGGGTTTCAACTGTGGGAAACATGCTTCAATGAAGAACTTGTGAGTACCCCAAGTAGAAGTGCCTGCTGATTTCTCCCATGGTTGTGTGTTGATAAAGCGCCTCGTGGGTGACAGGAAGCAGGTAAATTAGACAGCTGAGGGTTTGCCTGGCATTCAAGGACTGATACACAAGCAGAGCACACCTTGATTTGCATCAGCTGTATGGAATATGCTGTAAAAAGCTATGTTAGGGAGAAAAAATAGCATGAGCAATTTCTGAACATTGGTTGTGATTCAGTGGCTAGAAGCAGCAAGGGGAATCTCTATCCTTACACATTTTACCCCTGATTATGGTATGACAATAAATACTGTATCCCTGATTATGGGTGACAGTAAACTGGGATGACAGTGAACAGGTGTGGTAAAGCTTCTGCCAGGGAATGTAGGGGACTGTGCAGCTGCCCTTTGCCCACTTTGTGAGGATGTCTTCCCATGCCCCTAGCTTGCTGCAGGAGTGTGACGGTGGCCACACCAAGGGGCTGTGGGAGCAAACGTGTGGACCAAACAGGTCTCTGAGAAGTAACTGCAGCTTTAGAGATCCTCGGGGCCATGCAAAAAGAGCAGCAAAATATCTTAAGAACAGTCATATTGGAAAGAAAGAACATAAGAATAAGCAAAGCAAGAACATGTGATATTTTCTGAGAATACTTTCCAAGCATCCAACAATCTGCAGCTCAGATGTTTCCAGGTGCAGTCCTTTGGATTTAAAAGCCTTCCATGCGTTCTCCTGCAAATTTTTCTGCTGGTTTTTTGAACCCTGTCACCTCTTTTCCAGAGATGTTGTTAGTTCTGTACAGAGCTCACCGCATGCTTTTGTCACCCTCTGCACCTTTCCTGGTTCTTCTGTACCCCTCGAGACCAGAGCACAAGAGTGTGGCATGGACTGATGATAGGTGGAAACTCCTCTCTCCCCTGCCAGCTACAGCTGAGGCAGCAGAGTCAGCAGGCAGGAGCTAACAAAGGCAGCCTGTTATGACTAGAGAAGTTGTCTACCTACTAGACGCTGCGCTTCAGCAGTAACACTGCTATATGCACTGCTGCTGAGGTCCGTGGCTGCAGATTCAAGCATGGCCAGTACTTACAAGGCCCCTGATGGCTGTGCATGGATTAGGCAGAAAAGTAACCAGCCCAGAGCAAAGAGTAATTGCGCTGTGTGTGTGTGTGTTTCTGTAATGCTGTAACAGGAGTAAAAGTGCCAAGAAGAAAGCAGGTACTTCCATTTTCAGACTGCTATTTTAGCACCGCACCGTTTTGTCTGAGTTTGTCAGATGTGGTGTTACTATAACAGCTATACTTCATCATCAGGGGGTATCCAAAATAATGGTTATGTCAGTGGTCAGTGTAAAGCCCTCTCTTCCTCCCTGAAAAATTAAGTTTATACCTGATTGGCATAAGAAGTGGAGACTGTTGAAGAAAATAAGTATTTGGTCATTTATGCCAAGACCCTGGGACTGTATAAATCTCTTTTAGGGCAGTGAGAGGCAGGTAGCTACCAGGACTGCATCTGACCTACTGCAGAAGACGGCATCTGGCTGGCGGAGTGTTCTGACTTGGTTGATTCACCATGTGGGTGTATTAACCACCTGCGTAAAGTATCAAACCATTAAAAAGTTGCTGTGTTTGCTATATACGTGAAATACAGAATTTGGAAAGTGTTACAGCTTCTTTGCCTCTGTTCTCCGAGGCCGCCATTCAGCCACTGAGTGCAGTTTCCTCCTTTGTGATGAAAGGAATTTGGCATTCAGGCCCAGGAGATGCCTAGGATCAACCCATTTAATGAGGCTGTAGGTCTCCGAGACTGTGAATCCTCGGATTTCTGCTCAGAGGTAATTTCAGCTCCTCGGTGGAGGTTTCTCTTCAGCCAACCTGCGTATTTGTATGAAACTCACAGAAATACACTTCCTGTAAGATCTCCACCCTTTGGTGAAATTTCAGGGAAATTGCATGCTAGAATGTATGAGGGGCAGAAGGATGGAGCCACATAGAGACACATCTCCCAGTGCACGTGCCAATGTATAATTTTTTCGGAAGTAGACTAAAACTTACCTTGTGTCCACTGTTGTCCCAACTCTCTGTGTGAATCATAAAGTAGTTGTCCTAATATCAGAGAAAGGGGGAGTGTAAATTTTTCTCTTCCATCCTGAAAAGCTATATAGAAATATGTGGAAATGTGGGGGAGTCACACATACATAAGGAAAATGGTAAACACATACTCAGTGCTTTCCTGGGCAGTGAAATAAAAAAAACAAAGTTAAGAGAAAGGGGAAACAGAAACTCCTGTAATGAGACTGCAGGTTAGGCTGAAAATAACCTCAAATTCTTGAGAAGTCACAGCAGCCTGTTGCCTTGCCACTCTCTCCCTTCCCTCCCGTCATGTTTGTATCATGGAAAATGAGCTTTTTGCTGCTGAAGTCCAGTATCAGATGTGTTTCTTAGCCAGACCTAGAACAGTACATAGGTACCTAATGTTTTTCTGGGGGTTGTAATTCTTGTTGATCTCAAAGCCTTTGAGAATCTGATCTTACATTATTTATTGTACAGTTTTCAAAGCTGTCTGGGGTACCTGCTAGTGTAGATAATTACTGGGAGCTCCAAAGGCCCTTTTATTAGCCTGAACTAAAGCAATTTTGGCTCCCTAATTAAGTAGCATCGTTATCAAATCCAGGAGAAAAAACCCAAACAACAACATACCCATGCAGACTAGATTACACACTACTGTGGCAGTGTAAGAGTCCTGTCACTGCAGGTTTTGAAGTAACAGTCCTGCTGGGAATTAAGACTAGGAAAACAAGGCAGGAGGAGCATGCACTTTCCACCTGCCTTAAATCAGAGCCAAGAGAGTGCAAGTTAGGTCTCTGGCATGGTGCAGCCACAGAGCAGGGCGGCAGCCCCAGGCTGAAGCCCCCTGATCCTGCATCGGGGACGCTGACCCACAGGGCATGTGTGCTTCTTGGGGGGGTGAAGAGGTCCTAACTCAGCCTTGTAACCCCCAGCCTGCAAAGGAGCTTTAAGAAAAATAAACAGAGGCAAAGCCATTCTCCACCCCATGCTCACACGCCACCTCTTTTCACAGTTGAAAGAGTGGGTCTATTAGCAGCAGAGGATATGCTGAGCAGAGCCACTGCATCTTTCTGGTGGGTAAGGAGAGGCAGCAGAGGCGGCAGCTGGAGCAGGCTGAAAGCTTTTTCTGAGTGCCACAGGAAAAGAAAGCATTATGCAAGTGCGCTAAAAGCCTATTCATTGCTAAGGAAAGGGCTACTGAAGAATGTGGGATGGATGCCGAAAGCTGCTAGCCAGAGCAACAGGAAGATTATTAAAGCCCTTTGCAAAGACCCCCATCTCCTTCCTTTGGCAGTGGCAATCCTGGACATGGAGTCATTTCAGACCTACCCATTGAAATCCTGTAAATAGCTGTCTGCAGGGAGGGAGAAGCTGGGTTACAGCTAAGGGGGTTTCTTCATGTGGGAACTATAGGTAAAACACCCATATCATGGCCAAATGCGGTTAGGAAGGAAAGCAAATACGTACCCTGGAGAAGCTCTCCTTGAATTATCAGACCTTACAGGGACTGATTTGAACTCCTAAAGGAAGCAAATGTGGCTGTTTTCAGCTGGGAGCAATACCAACCTACTCAGTGCCAGCCACTTGTGCAGGGTCTGTGCATGCAGGAGGCTGGGGCTAGGGAAGCTTTTTGGTCTTCAAATGGGAATACTTTGCCCTGAGTCAGCAGCTGCCTGTTCTGACAGACAAGAGAGCTGTCTCCTGCTTTCTGTCTCCCAATTTCTGTCTTCCTGTCCTGCCTGCTCTTCCATTTTTTCCCTTTTCCCCACCTCAGCTTTTTATCTCCTTGGAGCTGTTTGGGAAGAGTGCCTGTGAGACAAACCCTAGCCAAGGGGCACAGATTCAAGGAACAAAGTCCCAAGAAATGCCTCCTACAAGCCAGGCTATCCCCTTTGATGCTGATCCCATGGCTCTTGAATGAGATTGCTGTGCCCATAACTATTACTTTTTTAGGACCCAACGCAGTCCCTCCCTGCAGGGCACAACCTGGTGGGAATGCTGTAGTGGTAGGTACTGCACAGACATGGCAGGGAAAAGTCCTACCATCCAGGGTTTCTGCAGAGTGAGAAGAGAAGCAGAGGCACAGGGAGGTAAAGCAACTTGCCCAAGGTTACCCAGTATGTCCAGCTCTTTGATCTGCTTTTTCCCATGCTGTCCCCTCCTTGGACCTGTACCACATATTTGGAGGCAATAGCACAGCTGCAGGCTGGGAGTGTTGCTTTCCTGCCTCTAGGAATGGCTTGGCAGGGAACTAGCACAAAGGAGGCAGCAAGGCGGTACCCTCGTGCGCTTGCGATGGTCTGTTGACTACTCTTGGCTGCAAGGAGACCCCAACATCACTGCTTTCATACCCAAGGGTTTAAAAGTCATGAGGCTGGTCCCTCAAAAACCACAAGACTTTATGGTTTAAAAAGCAAGCAGTTTAAAAGAAAAATAAGTGCATGTTCTTCATTTGCCTTTGGATCTGGAGCCCTTGGGTCATATTTTTGCGCTTTTTCCCCCAAAACCACAGTAGCTATTCTGCCCTTTGGTTAGGGAACACAGAGCATCTTCCTTGTCTGCTCACTCACACATACTCATGAAACTTTTCAGAATCTGGAGTCTTTGAGCCCACTAGCTCTCTGTCCACCTTTATTAAATTTGGCCAATGGGTTCAAGTTATGAGGGAATCAACAGGTAGATATACACATACCCACGCATAGCACCATTAAGTACACCTTGTGTCCTTAGAAAATGGGCAAGAAGTAGAGGTGTAAAAGGTTACTGCTACTTTTTAAAAGGGTAAAACTAAATCTTCTTGGAGTGGAGGAGAGGAAAGACATGGAAACACTTAATGTGTTGGAAAAACAGCCCAGGGGCTGGACCAGGAGTCTCCCTGGAAAGAAGAAAGCACATTCAATAACCAAGCTGAGCTGAAGCAAAACCATAGAAAACAAACTGCCCGCACCAGGAATTTGGGGAAAGGGCCAATACTGGTAAAGGGGGAGAAAAGAGCACAGAGAATTATTTAGTTCAAGTGAAAACAGAGCAGTACATCTGAAGAACATAACAGGGACGTGCATGTTACAACTGGCCAGGATGAAAAGAATTAAAAAAGAAAGAGAGGCAAACACAGCTTTAGGAGTAATGACAGGGAAATCAGATTTTCAGGCAGAGCTCAGACATGTCAGCTAAGTGGAGCCTTGTGAGTGCTGCATGATGCTTAATCCGAAAGGAATCCCAAATTCCATTAACAATATCCACTTCAAGCCAGCAGATGCACTGTCTCACCTATGCCCTTGGGGCACAGAAAAATACTGGTGTTTGGAGTTTGCCCTTGCCTGCATCCACCCCGAATCCTGATTTACCTGTGCAGGGGCCACAGTTCCTAATGAGGCAGGAAAGGAGATATTCAGCTGGGCCCAGCTAACAAGGGGGTCAGAGATCTGCCTGCAAAAGCCTCATGGCATTTTCACCCCAGCATGGCCAGGAGACATGCGGCTGAGGCAGGAGTGCAGGTCACTTTGATCCCCCTGGTTTTCCTCTCCAAAATTAAATGATAGGGTTCTTATCAATTCTCCTCCAGGGGACCATGTGTGCTGCCAGGAAGAGCACAGATACGTCCGGTGCTGCAGCACATATATGCAACTGGTGGCTGGGTGGTACTCGGTCCCCTAATGATCTGGTGCTGAGTAGAAAGAAAGAGGAGCAGCCAGGGTACCCCAGGACCTGCACAAGGATGAGCTACGGCCACGAGCCCCGTGACTGGAGACTGGCCGCCCCTTGCCCCCAGCTGGAAACTGCCAGAGAAAGTGCTCAGGGCAAGTTGCGAGATACAGCCTGAGCTGAAAACACAAAGCGGATGGGGACAGGAGGTCAGTACCATCGGTCTTGCAAGGTAGGAAATTCCTCTGCGATAAAACACCGCTGCCTCCTACTTCTGCTCGATCCAAAGTGCAGCACAAGCGGCCAGGCACATCCATGTCCCACCCTCGGTGGCACGCTCACCCATCTTGTTGATTCAGTTCATTCCCAGTGGGGCAGGATGGGGCAGGATTTGGCCCTTTGTCTCTCAATGTCTGCACAATCTGTGGGCTTGCAAGCAGTGAACCGTAAAAAATGAAGAGTTGACAATTAAATGCTCAAAATCTGCTAGGACTTTGTCCGCAGTGGGCTAAGCAAACAAGTACAAATGGAGTGACCTATGATCTGCACAGTTAAGGGTGTACTCTACACTGCTTCATTTGTTTTAATCATATTAATTTATGACCCAAGTTTCTTGCTTAATTAGTCAGATGAAGAATTAAATGTGAATGCATAGAAGTAAGCCTTGACTTGTTCAGCTGGCTTATAACCTCCATTACTGAGCTGGGAGTGTTGTGTTGATTTGGTGTCTGAAGGTTTAATGTGCCTGTTCACATGGTGCAGAAAATGGTGAAGAACTGAATGCAAAGGAAGGGACTGAGTTTCTCAATAGCCCTTAACCGCAGGGCCTCTCAGTGAAGACTGAGGCAGTGACCACTGGATGTTCTTGGAAGCACTGTTTTGGGCAAGGAAGTGTGCAAGCCTTTGAGATGCTGCTGTGCACTGCACAGCATTTGCCTGCAGACCTGGAGCAAGGTTCCCACTTCACCCCCAAATGATTCCCCCAGGAACACAAGGACGTCACCGGGGCTTAGAATCTTTCATGGGAGAGCATCACCAGCCAGCTCCAGCAGGTTCTGGATGCATATTTCTTTGCAGGACATTGATCACTGCTGATGCTGCTCATGTGGAACAAGGCGACACCATCTCTCATGTGCCTCCAAGTGACTAAAGAGGCAAGGAAGACAGCAAAAAATCTTCCCTGAGGCAGCATTTTCAGACAGAAAACTGTTTTCAAGGAATGAATTCTGATGATAAGGCGGGAGGGGTTTTTCCACTTTGAAACCAATCTTTTTCTAGCTTCAGAGGGTTGTTCCCTCCATAATGTCAAACAGGAAAAGTAATTAAAAAAAAATTTGTTGCAAGTACGTAAATTTTCTTTTTTCCCTCTCCTCTTTTTCTTTCTGCTGCTTTTACTTTTTGGACCAGCCCTATTATTGGATAATTGCATTGGCTAATCATATTTAAACAGTTTTGACTAGATTGGGTATTTATGTTCAGAGCAATTGGACTGAAAATGCACAGAATTTTGTAGAAGTATTTCACAAGAGGCTGAACCGGATAAATAAGGGATGTGTTAATTTGTGTGAGGGTACACTCACAACTTAGGGTACATAGCTCTGACTCTGAAACAGGGAAATATTGTATTCAGGACCACAAGCCCTTCCCCAGGATCTGGGGTCTGTGGAAAGCAATTCCGACTGGTAGTGGGAGAACTTCTAAATATATGCCTAGATTTTCATTAATACCAGATAAACCAACTCCAGAAGTGAAAAATCCAGAAATATCTTAGGATCTTCTCATGTTGTCGTACCAGAAGCCTCACTGGCAAATACAGCTTTTATTTCTAAATACATTTGGTGAAATTCAAGTTTCTAATAATTAAACTGTTGCAACCAGGTGTGTAACTGTACTCTTGGCTCTCTCTTAGCCAGCAGGAATGCAGCAATTCCCCTTTAGCCGTGTGCATATTCAAAAGTAATTTCCTGGGAGCTTATAGCCCACCATTTGGGAAGAAGGTATCCAGTGTGAAAGAGACATGGGACAGTTTTACCCAACTTCGGGTTGCTGGCTCCTTCCTTAGGCCTCCCGGCGGCTGGTTACCACACGTAGAATGTCATCCTCCAGATCTCAGGCAGATAGCAAAGTTGGTGCGAAATGCTACAGATTTTGGTGAAGGGTTTCTGGACAAACCCACAGGTCTGCCAGCCACATGGCGAGCTGTGATGGAGCCATTGCACATGGTTATGCTGTTTGTCAGACCCCCATGGTACACAGGCAGGATGGGTTGTTTCACCTTCCTAACACTGTGCTTTAGTCCTGGCAAGGAAATTAAATCCCCTTGTTTTCTGCTCCCAGGGAAGGGTTAACTGAGGAGCAGGCAGGAATTGTATGTCAAAAGCCCACTAGCAATATCTCTGATTTAGCTAAAGCAGTTTGCAGGGATGAAACTTGCACCAGTCTGCCTATTTACCCATCTTTTATCTATCTTTCTCTCTCATCTGTAAGCAAGAGATGAGTTTGTGAGTCACAAGCAGCCTAATTTGAGAAAAGCCAAAGCCACTTCTGAGAGCCTCTGGCTCATGGGCGAGACTCTGGCCCCGCTGGAGCAAGCCTCCCGCCAGTCCCACCGAGGCATCCAACCGAGATAAAACATGGCAAAATGCTTCTCATTAAAAGACCCTGGCAGAAATTGTTTCATAAAAGGCATCTTGTTGATTGTAAGTCCTTCAGGCCAGAGCTGCGAATCCTCCACATTACCCGTAATGTCCACACTTGGTATGAAGAGGAGTGATGGATAGCAAAGCTGGGTGGACAGGTCTGAGCCGAGGGCTTCAGCCTTGGGGCTTTCTGAGCATTGCAGCCTGCGTGGGCACTGGACAGGCACAAGTCTGGGCAAAGCTTGACATTTCCCAGCTGCGTAGGCAGAATTTAATTTTGCCACAAAAGGACGAGGAACTGGGGCATACGCTGTATGGGAAGGGAATGGCGGGGATAGCCCTTGGGCTTCTGCTCCTGTTGGAGGAAGAAAGATGGGGGACTGGTGGGGCTGATCGTAGGAGAAACTGGCCACCCAGGCTCTGGCATAGGTGACAGGACCATGGTTGCCTTGCCTGGTTTTCCATAAAACCTCATAGATTTCACTGCAAGGGCAGAGTTTGGATTTTCTACCAGCAAACAGAAAAAACATACCACACCAGTGGCAACTCCCACAGCAGCAGATGTTGTCACTTGGTGCTCCCCTGCTATTAAGCACCATCCATCTGAGCAGAGCAAATGCTGTGAAGGAGGGGGTGATGGTCTGGCCCATGTTTTTTGTACCCCTGAAGCCCATGGCCTCTGCAAAAGGGAGCAGGGAGGCTGACATTGTGTTAAGGTCTTTGCCAGTTTGGATGCACAGAGGCAGTGTGCCTTGGGGAAACTGATGTTTCCTCACACCAAGACACGTCCCCTGGGACAAGAGCCCCTTGTTTTCCCATCTGGTCCCAATAAGACAAACCTTGCTGGAGCTACACTAAAACATATGGCATTGCCCTCAGCAAACAAGCTGAGCCAGCCCCTAGCTAGTGTGAGCTAATGTAAACCCACTGGTCGCTGAAGCTAGCTAATGTGTAGATGCTAGAGAATCTAAAATCCACAGAGTCATTTGCTTTAAAATAAAGAAGAGCAGGGTGTGACCTTGACACAGTGGTGAAAGGAGACACACACTATTGGCAGAAGGTGGTTGGGATGGACCGGTGGTGTAGGAGCTGTCATCCCTTGAGCTGGACATAGTGGTACCTGGAGACACCAGTCACCTGCTCTGGTGTGTAAAAGTGGAGTGTGCTTTTTAATTGCCAAATAGGTCTCCTCTGGAAGTGGAAAAAGCAGTACTCCCCCTGGCTTGCCGTATCTTTTGCTGGTGTCGTGCTTTTTGGGGTCTGCAAAGAGTGTCCACCAGGTTGCATGAACCCTGCGTACACTTGCCCAGCCTCTCGCTGCATTTCAGGGGAATTTGGTGTCCATTGCTGTTCTCCTTGTGTGTACGGACCAGGTCTCCAAGTGCTATCAAAGTCTCCTTTTCTCTAGTCCACGCCCACAAAAGAAGCACAGTTATTCTCCCAGAAACTTCCTCCAAACATATTCTAGGAGAATGAAGAATTAGGTTCTGCATAACTCCAAGGTGAACTGTAGCTTTCTGAGGTCCTGGGCATGCTGTCTCTGTGGAGGGAAGCTTGGTCCCGTGTCACCACCATAGGCAGGGCCACCCCAAGCCCTGCTGGTTGCCAGTGCCAGCGCAGACCCCATCGCATGACATTGAGCATTTCCAATTCACAGACTTGCTTTGTTTGCATTTTATTTCCCCAGCATGACTTATATCCTTGCTGATGGATATGTCCACACAGTCATCATGCCAGGCTGGGCACAGCCTGTCCTCTAAAGTGAGCCTGAGGTGGTACAGGCACAACCACCGACTCCCAGGGTCACATAATGGTTTTGGCTCTGAAGATGTTTGTGTTCCAGTTTCCTCATTTGGGTCTTCATCCACCTCAGGGAAGTTGAACTGGCCAAGATGTGACAGAGAGTGGAGGACCTTAGGATAAAATACCCTCCAGGGAGATGATGTATTGTTGTTTTACAAACCCTCTATCACACTGACTTCAGCAGGGTACAATGTTACTCGGGCTGCTGGACTAAAGTGTGAGCACAGTGTTTTGTTCCTAGCATCCTATTTAGGGGTTGTTTTCATTTAGGGTAAAGCCAGGACTTGTACGAATGGGGATATACCGCTGTCCTATTTGAAGAGCCAATTCCCCTGCTGACCTCTTTAAACACTGCTGCTTTGCTCCAAGGACCATGCTGCTGTTGAAAGCTGGTCCCATTCCTCTGCTTAAAGCAGGGGCAACTTTCCATCAAATAGATCCTAGCACCAGCATGAGTCCCAGTGGCAAACTCTGAGCAGCTCCTACCTTAAACCCCTCACCAGCACACAGAGCAGAGGCAGGAGACACTGACACCTCCTGGTATAATATATCACTTGGAAATTATTTACCAGCCTTCATCTGAGAAACTCTGGTTTGGGATGTACCCAATACAACACACTGGATTTTACTCTGGTGCACGGGCCACCTTGAAACTGGGTCTTCCTTTGAGATGTCAGGAGATTCTGCATTTTTGTCATGAACAGGTTTTCTCATTATTTCTTTAGCATCCCACTGTTTCCCTGTCAAGGGTGTGGTTTAGGTAAAAAATAACATTCAGCTTTTAAATACAGTTTGCCATACAGCTCAGTGTTTTCTAATATCACAGAAACTTTATTAATTTCTTTGAGAACATTGTTTTCACACAGGCTGGAGCACTCTGTGCTCCTGCCAAGCCTAGCAATCTGGGCAAACATTTCTGTGTCCTTTCCCACAGTGATGAACCTGACTGTAGCATCGCTTATGGACTCATGGACTGCACCATCCCACTGTCATTCGCTTACAGTCAGTTCAATTTGGCAGAAGTTTTGCAATGGGAGCTAATTAGGGAGACCCTGTTGATGAGAAAGTCCTAGGGCAGATGAAAGCCAGACCTGAGTATTTCCCTTGCATCTGTAACAGAAGAGAAACACAAAGAAAAATTATTGCAACAGATGCAAATCAAATTCCACGTCTCTTTGTTATCAAGAGCGAGTAACAACACCAAGTCCCAATATTTTAAAGTTATTTGTAGGAGAGAGAGTGCCACAAATTAACACCATCCTAAAAAAGTGGACCAGCAATTATTCTCTGTGTTTTACAAGAAAAAAGGGCAACAAAGTAGCAACCATACTCGATTTTTCGTAATAGATACTTCTTGCTCCTTAAATAAACGAAAAAGTGATGAAGAGCACAACTCAAACCAGGCTCAGGCTTCAGCGTAACTTTGCCATTTCTGATTTTCCTAGGGAAACATCCTCCAGGTTGCTTTACGAGTCTCCCTCCGATGAACCTCGGCTTCGAGATGCTGTCAGTGTGAAATCCATCCTCCCTGCTCCTCTGAAACCGCATGGCTCAAACCCCACCTGGCTGAAAAATGAAGGTAGTGGAATAAAGTGGAAGCAAAGCTATTTTGATTGCATAGTGCCACCCACTGTTAGAAAGACAGACAGCACCGTGGCCGCTGCTCAGGCATGGGCTGCGCTTGCTACTTGGATAAACAACTAAGATTTATCTAAGACATATCATTCAAATACCTAAGACAGCCGGGATATCTATAAGGCAGCTTTATACATACAGTGGGATATATACACACAGCTATATACATACCGCTGGGGTCAGGCAGATGTGAATATTTATGCACAGGACCATCCTGAGTCTGGACGGTGCAGAGAAAGCTGGTGTGAAGCGAGAGGTCCTGGACGGCAAGGGAGATCCAGCGGAGAGGAGGCCTCGCTGGAAAAACTTTAGGTGGGTCTGGGGGCCACAAGCACCTGGGAAAACATGTCATTTGGGGGCCAGCCCCTCTTGATGGCCTGCAGATGTAGAAGAGATGGGCAAGGAGAGTGGGAGGGGATGGAGATATGGAGGTATGAGGAAACATGGACCCATGTGCACATTTCTTTGGTAAAGATATTTAGTTTGTTGTTTGGATGTGCTTGTATTATCAGCTACTTATGTGTATCAGGATGGAGGGAATTATGTGATGAATTTCCTCTGTCTGGACATCAGGTGGAAAAAAATTCACCCAAAGCAAAGCATCACGACACTCGCTGGGTTATGCCATCGTACGTCTACAGAAGGAAAGACATTTCCATCAGTCGTATGAGGAGCTCAGATCAGAGCATCCCAACACATCTCCAAACCTATGAAATGGTGTATCCTGGGAAAAGATGAAGTTGTATTTCTTTATACATCCACCACCCATGGCCAAAGGCAACTCAAGCAGCCAGAGAGCAGGGTGTACTCTGATGAGCTGGGAGCTCTTGCAGGATGGCATACTATTTGCAGAGACACCCTTGGAGAAGAGATCTTTCATTAAGACTGTCATTTGCTACCGTTTCTATCCCTGCAGAGGCTGCCTCCTCCTTGGCAGGCACTGTCCCTGGGGAGGGAGCACTTGTGAAATATTCATGCATCAGAAGAAATTACATTTGTAAGCGTGGACTGTGGAGTGACAACTGGCTGCAGGGGCAAGCAGGGAAAAACAACAGGAGTGGGGGAGAGAGGAAAAAAAGGCAGAATGTAGGAAACCAAAGGTGAGCTGTGATTTCCCACTGCCAAAATGCGTGTTGAGTCTCACCGCGGCAAGGAGCCTCCCAGGCTCTGCTGAGGTTCGTTTCTGGTGGCCACAGAAATGGTCCAGCACCTGTTAGGGTCAGGAGCGTGGCTAGCTCTGAGCATGTGAAGTGAATTGATTTTCTCCTCACTTAGGGATGGCTAAACAGTATTTGCATTTGTGCTTCTGTGAGGCTGGAGAATAACCTCACCTGAGTATGCACAAGAGGCAAAACTGTCCCCTAACAATCGGCAGATCTGTGTCACTGGCTTTAGTGGTTTGGGCATCTCTGCAGGGGCTACCCCAGTTTTAAAGAACTTAAAAAAAAAAACCAAACAAGTCCATATTTTGAGATCTTTGGTCAAATTGGAGTGAACAGCAAAAGAAAATGCAAAAACAAGCCCATTATTCCTGCACGACAGGAGGCTTCAGGTCCATGATTGGCAGGACACAGCTGGGTGCTTGGTGCAGCCCTCGGGTATCTCCAGCATGTAGCTCCAAATCTTTTACATTGCGATGGACCACTACTGCCCCACAAGCATAGTGCAAGACCTCCTTGAGAAATATATATTTCTTCCTAAACCACCCAGTTTCTTTTCCTCTGCTCTCCTTGTCTCACACTGAGGACTGGATTCCTTATCAGGGTGTGGAGGCTAAGATCTCTAGCAGTGACAGTAATAGTAAAACCAGGAATAATAAGGGTTTTTTTAACGCTGTGATCATTAGGATCCCCTCATTGCTGTTGCTGTCTTTTGCCCACTGCTGCTTAATTTACCCAGATACCTACAGGGAAGGAGTCTGAAAGCACCCTATAGATGTTTTTTCAAAGGGGTCGTTTCCCCCCTGCATAGGAAGGATGCTTACAGCCTCCCTGCGCCTTCCTAGCTTGGTCCTCACATCCCTCGCAGGAAGCATACGCACGTTCGCTTGATGCAAGAACAAGTTTTGACTATTTTAGGGCCTGAAATTTCCCTGTCGGCATGGCAACTTTCAACTCCTCACCTCTGACGGAAGCTGCTTAAAATAGAAAATCCAGAAAGCAGGCATCACGCTCCATGCTCAGCAAGCCTGGCTCCAGCATGGCAGGCAGGGCAGGATCTGGCCTCTCGGGGCCAGAGAAACACCAGGGCTAAGGAAGACGACCTGTGGGCCACCACTGCCCACCTGCTGCAACTGCAGTTTTTTAAAATACCACCCGAATCTTCATGATCTTTGCAGTCTAAGGATATCCTCTCCCTATCAGCCCTTCTTTGCTCAGCAAAGCTTTGTCTTGATATTCTCAGACCCATCCACAGCCATTGAACCTCCATCTTTCCATGAATGCTGGTTCCATCCTAGATATATTTTCCCCTGGACCTCCAGGGCTGTTCAGTGCCATGGGATTGCCATTTTGAGAAAGTGTCCCCAACCATCCAAGGTTCCTTTTTATTATTACTTTCTTTTCACTTTGGAAAACCCATTAATTTTTATAACCCTTTTTTTCCCAGCTCACACGTAAACAATTGCAATTGCACAGGGCCAAGCGGGCATGTGGTGTGTGTCCTCTAATCCCTGCTTAACCTAATTCATTTTCTGTCTAAGAACAAAACTCTACGAGATTCATTCAAGGAGCCTGGATTATGTCTCTCTCAGCCTCCAATGCTCATGTAGGATTAGGGAATAAAAAAACCTAGAAGTCATCGGCAAGCCACTAAACCTGCAACAACCCAAACACCTAGAAAAATCCCTTTCTGTGCCCAGGTTTGAGCTAGGAGCCAGGATGTGCAGGAAGAGCTTCTCCACCGAAACATCATTGCCAACACAGAGCCCAGTCCTCAGAGCTAATTTTAAGTATTAGGATCTGGACCTTGCTGTCATATTTTGTTTCTGAGGTTTTTTTTCTTCTTTTCTCCTCTCTGTTACCCAAAGTTCTCTGGAGAGTTCAACGGGGGGAGTCGGGATGTCTGGGGGGTTTTATTTAGCTTTCTTGTGGGAAAGGTAGGTGATCTGAAACTGGAAAAATAAAACCAATCTTCTACGTAGGGAAGAAGGGCTTGTTTTGTACAAACACAGTCACTGCTGCTTGTTGCTTCTAGGAGAGCTTGTTGACATTTTTCAGTCAGAATATTTTCCACTCTCCCTCCAACTGATGTCTTCTTCTTCCCCCCCCCCCCCCCTTCAGTTTTGGTGGGTAAATACTATTTAACGCACGTTGTTTTTTTAAACAATTTATGCACTTTCACTTCTATGTGTTTTTGGAAGTGCAACAAATGTCCAAGCATTTTTTCCCCTTTCTGCAATTGGGCGGTGAATATTAATATAATGAAGTTCTCTCTCCTCTGACTTTATTTTATTCATTCCCATCCTTTCCCACTGCTTCCCTCCCTCCCAAACTTGTCAAAGCTGCTCCAGCCAAGGAAGGGTCAACCCCCAGTTCTCCTCTGGAGAGCCTGAAGCACCCCACTGAGCCAGGCTGGGCCAATAACCTTTGCTTTCCAGGATAAAAATGGATATACTTCTTAAAGGATTCAACTTTTCCATTTTATTTCTTAATTTACAATCCACAGATGCTTGACTGAGCCACCCTTAACAAGGCATCTTTTGTGAGAGCCTGCTGCAGGCTTTTGGCTCCAGGGGGAAGCAAGAGACAGCTGGGAGGAGAAGTCACCTCCAAGCACAGTGACGAGCTCTGGGCAGGAACAAGCAGGGGACACTGTCCCCTGCAGCTGTTTCCAGCCTTTTTAGGGTATACAGGCTTCCTTAAAAGCTGCCAGTGGAAATGAGGATCCCTGTATTTCACCTGACTTGTGTTTCTCAACCGCTGCTCACAGATTCCCCTAGGGGAAAACCAGGGATGCCCATTCCTCAGGCCAGATAGAAAACCAGGGGTCTGCATCTCTTACACATAATAACAGAGGAAATTTAATGCTTTACTACCATGAATGTGTGCTCTTGTTTGGCCTAAGAGGCAGTAAATCCCCATTTCCTGGGCAAGGCTCCTCCTGAGCTCCTCTAAGGGCAGGGGAGCTGCTACAGCCTCCAAGGAAGACCATGAAGAGGCCAGGATATCAAGAAAAAGCAGCCAAGCTGGGCAAGCAGGTACCAGACACTCACCCAAAGGACCTGCGGATAAGAGAAAAACAGCAAAAGACATTCCGAAAGAAGAATAAGGGAGAAAAAAAATGCACTTGCAGTCTCATTTCCAGGCTGTCATGGTGTAAGCCCTGCTGGGCCAACAAATTAGGTGCTTGGGAGTGATTTACCGAGGCGTGCTCACTCCAAGCATATGCTTTCCTGGAGATATTGAACAGCAAAGCAAAGTTAATATATTCATGTAGTTGCATTTATATACATATACGGGTCTATTGTGTCATTATTAACACAGTCAATCCCAGGAGCTTTATTTCTTGATTCCCCTGAGAGGGACATGAGTCCCAAGGTGCTCTGGGCACGAAGCCCATCAGCCTGGAGCTGCAGGTGGGTTCCCACAGGAGCAGGAGGACTACAAAGGGTGCCTGTGCTCAGGCTGCCTGAGCAGACAGGGTAAACACCCTCAGCCCTGACTATTATAGGAAAGGGTGAGCCCACAAGTCCTGACTCACTCCCCGAGGGACACCCAGCAGAGGAGCTCGTGGTCACCCGCACAACCCTCCTGCCCAACCACTCGCCTTTGCCGTGGCTGCAGCTGGCCCCCTCCAAACAGGCAAGCCTCTCTTACCTCTGCTCCTAAGGGAGTGCACCTCTCCTTTCCCAAATTCACCCCATTTGCCTCCTGTGTCTCCTCCCATGCAGCTCTGGTTCCTCCTTCAGGTCCCCCCCCTCAGTGGCAGGGACTGGAGGGGATGGAGCTCCCTCTGGGCCAGCCCTGAGTTAAGTTTAGCCCGTTGTTCCCTATTTATGGTACTAATCTTGCTGTGTGAGCAGAGGTGGAAAAAACTCATTGAAAATAAATAAAAGTTAAATATCTAAGCCCCTTCCCTGGTTTCGAGCTTCTCTGTTAGCCTCACAGCCTCGCCAGCTAATCAAGTGATGGCCATGCAATCACATTGCTTTGAGCTTTGGCACAACAGATGGGATAGAAACTTCTGCGTGTGTGTACAGAGGAAAGGGGATGGTCAGGATGAGGAGAAAGGATCAGGGAACAGTGCAGCAGATTTGTCCCAATAAAGAAAGTTTTCCCTCTGCACCACCTTCATCCCTGCTCCCCTCCTCCTAGCCCCTTGCCAGCCACCAGCTGAAACCCAAACCAGCTTTGAGCGCTCAGGCTCTGTCTGAGGGAACAGAAAGCTGCTGTGAGAAGCACAAATGTTGGGGTAAAGGGAGAAGGGATCTCTTAGAATTATTAAAAAGAGGACAGCTACTACTTAATTTAGAATATATTTCTAACGAGAATTGCCTGGGTAGGTTGTACAGATGACTAGAAAGTCCCTTCCATACCTCACAGTTAGTCTGACTATTTAAAATCCCCTCTTTTCCCTCCCCAAATATCCCCCTGACTGCTACTGCTTGCAGGACATCTGCCAAGGAAGGATGATAAGACAAAGAAGTGAACATAAATCACAGCCACTAATTGCAAAGCCATATGTATCTGTCCTTGCCCTTTTGTGCCTTTGCCTTCAATCCACAGCTTGCCCATCCGATCCATCTCCCTGTCATTACTGCTCTTTCGCATCTCTCTGTGCTGCTCCCCTTTATGTTTTGAAGCACAGCCTCTTCTTCTCCATAATCGTCCTGACTTCTTGTGTCTCCGTCATTGAGCACCTCTGGCCTCCTCTTTGCCAGCTTGTTCACTCCTTTTATGTTTCTCCTCTTCTTCCTCTAGCATCATCACCCTTCTTACCTCCCTGCTTGTCTCTCTGAACAGACACACATGAAACATTTTGCTGTTGCCCTGCTTTTCAGACATAAATTAATTACAGTCTACAAGCCAGCGGGTCAGCGGTATGATCCTTGCTTTTGCAGCCCTCGATCCCACTATGTCAATGCACACACAGACATGCATGGAGAAAGGATGAACGTAGCCACCAAAAATGTGTAAAACTAGTAAAAAACACTGGTTCACACCATAGAAGCACTCCCCTTCCAACACAGGCTGCTCTTGGTGCTTGAGAGAAAAGCCACATCAGCTGCACTTTAACATCAAGAAATATTCTGGAGGCAAAGCTGTCAACCTTGGGGCCATCTCCGCATCCTTAAAACATTAGCCGGCCTCCAGATTTCCAGGAATGAGGTTTTTACTGGCCAGAAGAGTGTTGGGAGACTATAAGATGCCACAGTTTTACTTTCAAGTGATTAAAAAAAAAATACCATTAATAGATCCTAGGGAAAGAAGGAAACCCCTTAGGGATGACTAGGAGTTAGTTTAGTGCTTCCCTGGGGGAAAAATAAATTGCTGGGCAAACCAAGAACTGCCCATCTCTGTGGCAATGTTTGACTACCTGCAGAAAATGATGCCTGACATTTGTTGTCAGTGCTTCGTTCAAGCCTGAACTGCTTCCACCCGAGCAAAGTTCCTCTGTAGGTTTCAAACACCGAAAAATCAGAGGGAAGAAAGAGTTAAAATATTTAGCAGAAAAAAGCAAACTGGGGAAGTTCTTCCATAAACCAATACCATTAAGTTTTGCAGCATCGGTGGGAAATTCTGGACTGTGGGACCTCAGCGTTAGCAAATCTTGTTAACAAGCTGCTCAAGTGTTCATGTGAGGCACCAGAAGAATGGGTTATGTGTCTTATTGATTTAATGACAACTATCGCTGCTAGAAATTGATGCTTTCATTAGAGAAAGCAGATTAGCAGTAGGCTTCTGGATGTTCGGCCAACTCAGGAGATGGCAGGGTGCAAATGGTTTCCCCTATTGAAATGTAACTTACAAGCAAGATGTAATGGAGGAAGATTCTGATAATATCACAGTGCTATAACACAGCCCTGGTTTACTGGATTAAAAAAATCCCATAGTTGCTGATACCCACTGAAGATTATGATTATGATACTGTCCCTTTGGAGAAGAGCAGTGAAATACCTGATGAAATGTAGCGCTTGTTGCTGAATATCTGTCTCTGAAACCTCGGGAATAGGATTCCATTTCCCCATACTGGAAATCTTGGCTGATGATGCCAAATATCTTAGCTGATGATGCCTAGAAAAATATAGGCAATGTGAGGCAGAGAAGGCTTCCTCAGCTGGAAAAAAAAAAAGTCAGAAAGGGAATTGGAGAGTGACAGAATGGGTGAAGTGGGCAGGGACCTCTGGAGGTCATCTGGTCCAGCCTCCCTGCTCAAGCAGGGCCACCTAAAGCCAGCTCCCCAGGACCGTGTCCAGGTGGCTTTTGAATAACCCTAAGGATGGAGACTCCACAACCTACCTGGGCAACCTGTGCTGGTGTGTGGTCACCCTCACAGCGAAAAAGCATTTCCTGATGCTCAGGAGGAACCTCCCATGTTTCAGTTTATGCTCATTGCCTCTGGTCCTGTCACAGGGCACCACTGAGAAGAACCTGGCTCTGTCTTCTTTACACCCTCCCTTCCTGGTATTAATACACATTGATAAGATCCCCTCTGAGCGTTCTCTTCTCCAGGCTGCACAGTCCCAGCTCTCTCAGCCCCTCCTCATGTGAAAGATGTCCCAGTCCAGTCCCTTTGTCATCTTATTGGCCCTTTGCTGGATTCTCTCTAGTATGTCCATGTCTCTCTCATACTGAGGAGCCTAGAACTGGACCCAGCACTCCAAGTGTGGCCTCACCAGTCCTGAGCAGAGGGGAAGAATCGCCTCCCTCCACCTGCTAGCAACAACCCTCCTGATGCAGGATCACCTCCTCCAGCCCAATCTGTTGGCCTTCTTTGGCACAAAGATGCATTGCTGGCTCATATGCAACTTGACGTCCACCAGGACCCCAGGTTCTTCTCTGCAGAGGTGCTTTCCAGCCAGTGAGTCCCCAGTGTGTACTGGTGCCTGGGGTTATTCCTCCCCAGGGACAGCACTTTGCATTTCCCCTTGTAGGACTTCGTGACAGCTCAGTTCTCCAGCCTGTTGAGGTCCCTCTGGATGGCAGCACAACCATCTGCTATATCAGCCATTTCTCCCAGTTTTGTCTGCAAATTCACTGTGGGTGCACCCTGTCCCATTGTTGAGGTCATTAATGAAGATATTGAACAGCATAGGCCCCAGTATCAAGGCCTGGGGCGCACCACTTGCCTCCACCACTGACTGCAACCCTCTGGACCCAGCCATTCAGCTGGTTTTCAATCCACCTCACCATCCACTCATCTAACCCATACTTTTTCAGCTTGCCTATGAGGATGTTATGGAAGACAGTGACAAAAGCCTTACTAAAGTCAAGGGAAACAACACCCAGCACTCCCCCTGCATCCACCCCATCACCTCATTGCATAAGGTGATCCGGTTGGTTAAGCACAATCTCCCCTTTGCATTTCTGTTTTTCTGCTGAAATAACAGCAGAGCCCAAGGACATGATATTTTAGGAAAACAATGAGATTAAGAGACAGACACTAAGTGTTCACAGTGCTTCTGACAGAGATAAACTGCAGTATCGGTTTCTATCAGATTGAGAGCACACGGCCTGCACTTCAGGGGAGAGGCTTAATGATTTAATAGGGCTTTCCCATCCCTCACTAGCAAGCTTCAACAGTACACACAGATATGTGAGCACCAAGTGGAGGCAATAGCAGATGTAAATAATTACAAGCACTCATTTGGGGACCAAGCGCTGAAGATGTTGCTTGGGCATATTTCACGCAAGAAGCAAAGCAGGTTTCCCCATGCCAGGTTATGTCCCACATCTCCTGGAGAAGGGATAATGTTTGGCTCTCTTCATTCTTTCTACTGTCCCTGTGGCTACAGCCTGTGTTTTGTTTGGTGTTTCAGGCTGTTTCACCGGCACTTAGTGTTCATGTGTACAGTGATCACGCATGTGGTGGGAAGGGGGTCCAAGAGGAACTTTCCAGCTTCTGCTTCCTCTCTTTCATTTTTTTCTTGTCTGCCTGCCTTCCCACCTTGGCACCAGTTTCTGTTTCCCAGTGGAGCTACTCTTCATTACCCTGCCAAACAAGGACATCTCACAGTACAGCTCTGCAAGTTGTCATCCATCTGTAGCCTCCACTCTAACATTCGATTAGGTGGAAACCTCTGACCTTCAATTAGATGGAAAACGAAGGAAGAATAGAAACTTGCATGTGGTTGCTTGTGGCACAGCCTGTACCATGTTTGCTGGGGAACAGGGACTTAAATCTCCGGCATCCTCACTGACTTCATTACTGAGGAGGGATGTCCTCTGCAAGCTTCATCTTTGCTGTACAATACTGAGCCTTTGGCCACCAAGGGCCAATGTTTAATCATTTAAACATGACAGCATGTGTGCATCCAACAAGACCTACCAAGTTTTATCTACAAGGAGAAGGGAGCCTTGCAATGCCTCTCTTGATACCAACCGCTCTATTTCCTCTTAACTCAGAATCATTGACATGCATTTACTATGGCAGTTAATAATCAAATGGTTTAGCTTGATAAAACTAAGGAAGAGAAAGGGAGAAGGTCATAACTAAATACCAGGATCAAGTATACAGATTGCCAGAGAAGAAAAGTCCTGAAAATGCCATAAAACCTACCAGACTTCCTTATTGTTGTCACAGGGGAAGAAGGTTTTTTGAAGTAAAATGGCAGCAAATAGACCAAAGAAGGAAAAAAAGATGTGTTTTCAATGACCCCCTAAGAAATCCTCCTCCTTGCAGGAACCTATGTGAAGGTTCCTTTCTGGAAGGAATCACCTTTCTGATTGTTTTTTTAACATCCTGCTTAGACCACTGTTCTGATTACAAACTTGATTAAGTTGGTCCTCCAAAATCAGGAGGTCTACACTAATTAACATTCCAGGAAGCTGTAGTCCTAAATCACACATAAGAGGCTCTGGTACCCACAAGTTTCATAGGATTTTTGGGTGCTCACTACCTCCCAGGCAGGGTGCTTCCTCAAATGACAAAACTGAGAAGAAAAAAAAAGAAAAAAAAGTCCTCTCAAAATACAAGTAAAACATGCTTCTGATGCAAAATTAGCATTTGGCAGAGAAGTGACTCATGGTGACTGAGGGCTTCGTGCATCCCTCCTCTGAAGCAGCCAGGATCTTTTTCTGGCTTCTGAATCACTAGAAAATGGTAGATGAGCACGTCTTGACCTATGCAGAAACTGAGGGTGTTAAAGAAGATGAACAGCTCTTCTCTGCTCTCTGAAATAGCATTGCTGGCAACTTTGTGATGCCAGGAAGAGGGGAAACAGCATTTCCAGGGGTAGGTTAAAAGGCAGAAAGCCTCATTTACAGTGAATTCTTGGGCTTTGGAAAGCCTGACTGAACTAAGGGTGGATTCAGCTGTACGTGAAGCAGGCTCCTACATGGCAAGAGGACATGTCAGCTCCTTTGAGGGCATTATGCCTTCTGTTTGTTTGCAGGACCCCATGCTTTAGAGAGCCTGGCATATTTTCCAGATGCTTTTGTGGCCCATAACCCCTCCCACAGTCCAAAAATCCCATCTTCAGGCTCTTCACAAAACCCCTTCAGATTCTTTCAAGAAGAAGCAGTGGGAGTGGAGATCAGGAAAGCACCTGAGCATCATCCTAAACCCCGTCTATATTCTCCCCCTTCAAACACAGACCTGCATGAGCAGCACTGGCTGCAGCAGAGCCAGATACTCAAGGGCAGGCCACATGAATTGCAGTTTTACCAGTTAAATTGCTACAGGACAGAAGGAAGGAGACACCTTATGTTTTTTAAGCAGAGCACACATATAATTAATTTGGGTTAGAGTTCAGCTGCATGAAACTGGGCAAGCATGGCCCCTCCAGCTCTGCAACGTTTTGGGAAAGGCAAACCCTTTCTGACCAAGGCAGGGCACAGCATGAAGCTGACAGACATATCTGGCTGTCCAAACATTACCCTGATGCCCCAGATGTGCTGCTCTCTTGCTTTTTGCCCCCATGGGTGTGCTTTGCAGGGGAGGTTGATCGCAGGAGCCCCAGCTGTCCAGGCAAGGAGAGGTATTGAAATACATTTTGTTTGTGATCCAACAGCTGTCCTGACTGGGTTTCCTGATTGCTAAGGTGAAAACATCAGCCCTTCTTCTGCTCCTTGTTTCATAATTATCCCCCTTGTCATACTTTTTTCCTACATCTCCTTTAACTATTTTTTTAATCCAGCTGACTACCCACAGCAACGTCCCTGACTTAAGCAGTCTCTCATCCTGTAGCACAGAGAAATGATGATGATGATCTTTTTTTTCTTCACATCAAGTAGAATTAAGTGCCAGCTTTTGTCATGGCTACAAAACATTCTCCTCTCTCAGCAGAGGATTCCCTTCAGATAATTGCTGATCACAAAACAGTACCTTCCCAAGCAACCCTCATTAATTATACCCCTGGTCAAGATTTCCAGGACCTTCCTACTGCAAAAACACTGTGACACTGATGTCACGGTTTAACCTGAGCTCATCTTAAACAATCTAGCTCAGGTTTTGCAGGAAGCATAGCCATGACTACAGAGAAATACTCAGGGTAAATACTCAAGGTGGTGGTGGGGAAAATCTTAGCTGAGCTCTGTTTTATGGCAGCATTATGATATCAGTGCTGGTAGAGGCACTTGAAGGATGCCTGGGCGAGTGACTGAGTATGTCAGTCCTTGTGACTCCAGACATCCAGATGCAAAATCCATTTTTGCCACTTGCATTGTGAATGCAGGCAAGCAACTTCAGCCTTTTGTGCTTCCCTTCCTCAGACTTGAAAGTAAGGTGAAAATTGCTTCCCCCATCACAGGAGAGCCATACGATGGTGCTGCTGAAGGGGACCTGAAGAGGAGCCCACAAAGGCTTTCTGCAAGGATGCTGTGCGTTAGGATCACCCACCTGCCCTAAGGTACCTACCGAACCTTCGTTGAGCAGCAAAAGAACAATGCACAAGCAATATCAGGCCAGCCATGCAGATCTGAGTGCAAAACGCCGCCTTAGCGAGGCTGCCACATTGAGCTCTTCAGCTAAGCATGGCAACAAAGACAGGCAAAAAAAAAAAAAAGGGGTAAAATTCAAATACTGCCATTGCTTTCATGGTAATCAGCACAGCATTATGCAGAATAATTTGTAATTTTACACTGACAGCTATTATCTTCTGGCAGCCGCCATGACTTAAACAAATGTCTGATATTGCAAGGGACTGGGTTTTTTGTGCCTTTGACAAGAACCTCACCACAATAAGGAGCCCAAAGAGAGGGAAATGCTGTTCTGCAGTCTCTGTTTCTCTCCTGATGTATGAATCGTGGCAGTCCTTCCTTGGCGCTTATTATGCTTGGTGCTTAAGGTAGCGCTTTGATGTCAACCTCATTTGAAGTGCCTTTTGCATAGCAATAGAAGAAACGCCCTGTGGACTTTGCTTGTAACATTCTCCCTTTCTTAGGATGGAGAAGTGCTTGGAGTGAGAGGGGATGCAGGGATAAACTCCACAGCTTGACTCAACATGACGTTAGGCAAATTCTGAATATGAATAAGTAATGTCAGAGCAATATCCAGGCTCTCAGTTGAGCAAAAACATTTATTTATTTATTTATTTATTAAATGCCTTCTAGATATGCAAAGCAGGTAGCAAGTGCCTGGGTAATAAGTGATTAAATAACTCTTTGGCTGTACAGGTTCACTGCAAATCATCTAATCTTCCTTACGACTCATACCATAAAACAAGGGAAGTAGGAAAGCAAGAAGCAAGGGAAGAATACAGAGAACAAGAAATACTCTATTTTGCCTTGATTTTGTCTTGTCTTTTAAACTGTATTTATCAGAAATCCAAACCTTGAACTACTCCAGTGACTGGGAGAGCTTCAGACTCACAAGCTGTCTGGTCCTAGACACTGAATAGGATCAAACACAATATGGGATGAGGCTCCAGAGCTGGAATTCTCCAGTTTGGGTTCATTCATAATACTAATGTTTCTCCTGCCATCAGGTCATGTTCATTCAAGATGCCTGGGTTGCTCAGGCTCTCCCAGCAACCGCAAGAATACCCTGCCAATCCACAGGGATCTCCTATAGTGCTATTTTTAGAAAAAAATGAGAATTTTGAACCAAAGTAAAACTGCTTAGGCCAGTGTCCCATCTGTGTCAAGCCTGGCTGGTTTTCAATCAATCTTTTCATTAAATTTTCAAGTTTTGATAGACAAGAAAGGAGGATTGAGCACACTCTCTAGGAAAATTTTGTAGGGAAAAATTTTGCCTTTCAAGCAAACCCACTATAATTTGCCCAAAGCTGATCCACACGCAGAGAACTTCTTTGGTTTCTGAGGATATTTTTCATTTTTGTCTGGCTCCTTTTGATGGTTTATTTCAGGTGTTGTTGGCACGAGTGAAGTATAGCTGGGCACTTTTTTAAAGCTTTTAAGGTTTTTTTGCTTTTATTCTGGAAGCATTCACGTGTCCAACAGCTGACAAGCTGTTTCCAGCTCTAGCAGCTTGTCCAATAAAATATATTAACATTCCCTATGGCCTGGGATGCTCAGAAAAATAAAGGGCTGCCATTCCAACCTCAAAGCCTCTTACCAAGTACTCTCCTTGATATGTAAAAACCCCACTGTCCTGAGGCATTTATAATTTAAAGTTGAGGGGATATAATGTACTATTCTCTTCAGTTCCCATTGGGCCAGATTCAAGGTCATCCCCCCGGTAGCTTCAGGAGACTTTGGCACAAACCCATGGCTTCTTGTTTTATAATTACAAGCCACTTTTGAAAATCTTGCCTGATACTACCCAAAGCTCCTTAGCCCAAAAAAAGATGTTTTGCAAAGTTGTTTTTCCTGGCAATACCTTATCTATTTTTTTGTCTTTCAGGAGCTCCTTTTTTAGGGTAGGGAGGCGTGAGCTTCTTTTTGAGATGTTGCATGCTGTCAAACACATGAAAGCCAAAGTGAGGTGGTCCTGCAAAGCAGAGGGACAGCCATCCCAGGTGGCTATGGAACATCTGTCTGGGATTTCGTGCTCGACAGCCCCTTTGGTCTGGAGGCACACAAGTCCAGCCAGATAGTTGATCAACATCAAACCAGCCCCATCCAAGTAAAGCCATTTTTATTTATTTCAAAGACATGGCCACTCTTCTCGGCCACTGGCAGCGGGCTCTGTAGCCTCTCCATCCCCCTCCTCCTCCAGCCTTGGCTGGGCCCTGGGATCCTCTAATGTTTGAGATCTTCCTTTTGATCTCATTTAGCCTTGAGAAGAGTAAACTCTTCCCCGCCTGGCTGGAGCCGGCCAGGAGCTACTCTCCAATAAACATCTTCTCCTTTGTTTTGCCCAGGAATGTTATCTGGGTCATTGTTTTACCTTCCCTGCTCAGCCTGGCTCAAGGTAACCCAAAACTACATATAAACCATAACACCAGGAGCTCCCAGTTTGTGGAGTCTGTCTTCACCCATCCTTTGGATGCCCACCTCGCCTTCTCCATCCTATTTGCCACCATGTCAAGAGCTCGCATGATTACTCGCTCTCACGTGGTGATGTCTCACTGATCCCCCCGTGGGTAGGATTTGCTGGGGTAATTCTTCATGGAGGATGTGGCCAGATCCTCATCCCTCTACGGCATTTGTGGGCGAGTGGGGTGTCCTTCATCCACCTGAACAGGGTCTCTGGAAAAAAAAAAAACAAAACCCTAAGGCTCAGCTCTCTAATTGTGAGCAGGTCTGTAAAAAAAAAAATATTCAGAGTTGACTTATTTCTCTACTCAGCTCTGTGTTTACCTCTGAACATCAGCACTTATGGCAGGGCTGTGTTTCCATATAACACACACACCCCCCCTTAGATAATTACACTTAATTGCTAGTGTCGGTGGCTCAGACGTCTGCCAGGCTCTGCTGTGATTATGGCAATGAGCTTGAGCTCAGGAGCTGGGCAGGTCCACTTCACGTGGTCTGAGCTGCAACCCGAGGATGCCCTGCTGCCACTCGTGTCCCTGCCCTGCTCCGTTGACAGCTCTGGGAAAATCAAAAAGACCCACGATCTGTTCCGGTGGGATGCAGAGGTCTGCCCCAGCATGCAGGCAACTCTAGGAGGTGGGATAGTCCCTTTCATCTCAGCAAATTAACTCCAAAGGATAAAGATGGTGACAGAGCCGAGAGCAGCTGAGTTTATCACAGCTTTTAATTTAGAAGAAACAACCCGCTAATGTGTGCTCTGAGCAGATGGATGTCACACAAGCCAGGATTTTAGGAATCGTTCCTGATTTTTCCAGACTTCTCTTCTTAAGACTTTCCCATTACCTTTTTTTAGCCTCACAGAGATCAGCAAGAGCTTAAGTGGGATGGTGGTGGAGCGGCGGCCAGGGAAAGGTAGCAGGGACTGGCTGGAGCCCGTCCAACCCATAATGGGGAGCACTGAGGCTGGTGTAACTTCTGCCCCATGGGGATCTGCAATCTCCCTCCCATGAGCAGGGGTTTTGCTCCTGGAGCTGTTGTTCCTGTGCTCATACTGCTTTTCTCACCCAGAAAATGCCCTCTTTGAGGGAAGGACCTCACAGAGCTTTATGAAGGCAAGAGTCTGGCCCCAGCAAGCAACTGAGATGCCAGATTTGCAAAAGCCTCTAAAGCATTTCATTCATTCCTCAAATGGAGTATAAAGAAAATTGCTATTTTTCTGCCTTATTTTCCAAGCCCTTTGCTTGCTTTTAGATTAGTTCCTGAAATACCCAACCCTGCAAGAAGGTTATCAAGGGCTTGGTGTTCACCCCTTAGAGTACAAGTTGGTGTGAATGGGCACACAATAACTCACAGTCTGCCTGCCTGGCTGCTCACTGAAGGATCTGCTCGTTGATGCGCATAGCACCAGGAATAGGGTTTTATTGCCAAATAATCCTTCATTCTTGAAATCCTCTACTCCAGCACTCTGAAATATCAAAAGATAAATGCTAATTTCAGTGATTCCCCAAGCCGCATTCACAGAGCTTTTTCACAGCATTTATCTGTATCACTTCAGCCAAAAATTGTCATAATACTTCTTCTTGGTAATTATTTGAAAAAGCCATTGCAATGTGCCACCTGCCCCTCCGCACAATGTGCCTGTCCCATTCTTTTACTGGCAGCAATAGGAACCAGATGCCAAGGTGTGGAAGATAATTTCCCCATGGTAAGGAACATCTGGCTCTTTGGCAAACTCAAAAGACCGTTGTGCCGACCAACATCTCCAGTGTTACTTTTGGTTGTACAATGAGGTTGTACATGAGCTGGCAGTAAAATCTTGCTCTTCCCTGCACCTTCTGTCTTCAGATGACTTTTGAATGTAGAAGATTTGTTGCTTTGCCCAAAAGACTTGGTTTCTTGAAAGCTTCTCAGCTTATCTATGCCATCCTTGCTTCTCAGCTCAACTTTTTTGATAGTCTCAGACCTAATCACCATTCTGCTATTTACAGTGGCCTCTTCTTTCCTTGTAAAAGGTTTATATTACATACTACAAGATTTGCTGATCTTTTCCCCACACACCTCACTTTTACCTTCTGTTTGTCTCACCCAACTTGAAGCAGTTCTCTGAAAAACCTAAATAAGGTGTTTTGTCATCCTGGGTTGCCCCTGTATCCAATGACCCAGAAGAAGAGAGAGATATTTCTCCTGGCAAGAATTATAGCTATGCAGGATTGTCTTCTATAGGGTATCTCTTTCTACTGGGTCTAGGTGAGGTTTTGAATGACCATAGTCCTATCTTGGACAGCTTAATGATATGCCGTTAGCTAACTTGTAATTAATTTGTGCTATGTTGATACCAGAGATGCTTTGTCCATACCTTGGCCAGGCATCACACAGATATCCAGGCTATCTGGGTTATGGGGCAGGGTGGGGTTCTTTAGGTCCCAAACCAGACGGACTTCATGGATATCTGCTTTGGGGACACATTATTGGTATAAAAGAGCCAACAGCCACATGAGATGAGTGAAGAAAGTAGCCTTCCACTAACGTTATTTTTTGGCTGATGAAAAATATGGCTTCTGTCTTCTATCAAATGCACTGAAATGTAGAGGCATTAAATTAAATAATTTCCTCCTCTTTTTTTTTTTTATACCCAGCAGTTTTTTTCATATCTTAACATTTGCTATAGTAGAGTGGTGAATTATTGTGGTAGAGCTAAACTACTGTGGCTTGAAGAGTTTTGCAAAAACAGTTTTTTTATATTAGACAAACATGGAGTTTTGGTTAGTCTGAGGTAGCAGTAAATGAGGCAGAAATAAAAAACTTGGAAAGTTAAGAGACTGCTTTCTCTGTTGAGTTTGCTACTTACGTAGGAGGCATTCTTGATTTTATAAGAAACTGTGTTCACACCCCTCCTTAACCTGATGCTGTTCTTTGCCAGGACATGGAACGTAAAAATTAAAAATAATGGACCGTCCTGCATCAATTATGAGACATTTATACCTTGAATGCAGCCTATTGCTATTATTAATCTATTATTAATCATCCTTTTCCCAGTACGGATTGAGAAAACTGGGCTGCTTTGAAAACAGGCTTCCCCTGCATGTTGAGAGAAGGAGGGATGGCTAGACATGGTTTGGAATCCACATCTTGTTGCTCCTGGGGCACCTCCTGCCTTTTCCTCCTGCCTGCAGGGAGGAAGAGGAGTCCAGGAGCACAACTGCCAGGCCACAAGTCACGGTCTTCACTAGGTTCCTCCCAAAACCCACCAAAATGCTCATGCAGGACAGTTTCTCTCTCAGGGCTTTTGTTTCAGCAGCTCTAGCTGAGAAAACAAAGAGGGACCAGCAGGTCCCTATCACAGCTGTGGGCAAAAGCCCTGGGAGACCAGGTTAGTGCAAAGCTGGGTGTGGGATAGCTGCTCCAGTGAAATGGCTGCGGGTTAAGTGTCTGAGTGGAAAAAACTTTACTAAGAGGTGCATTGTGCTGCCTAAAAATAACTACCACTTCTTTATCCAAACCACATCCCTCCGGAGAGCTCCAGTATTTAAGCACATTTGGATGCTGAGAGGAATCCTAATCAGTGAGACATTTCTCTTTGGCTGCAGACCTCTCTGAAGTCACTGGGAAGCATCCACAGAGGCAATGGGAGAACTTGGCTGTCACCCATGCCTACGCACTGCAGCAGTGAGTTTGCTGTTTTAGTGGTTTCCTTTAATTGGGGTGATAGCTTGCATGCAGAGGAGCAAATTAAAATCCCATGAACTAGGCTATATAAAGAAGCTCACGGACAAGGATGGATGGACTGACATGAGTGGGAGGTACCACTTGTCACCCCATCCTCTGCCCTGTGGGAAAAGATCCCCTCCAGACACCACGTTTGCCTTTTCAAGAGTGTTTACCTGGAGGGAAGAGGCTCCCCAGGACCTGGTGTCTTCCCATGAGCTGTCCGCAGCATAATTTGAGGAGACCATAAGCCATCGTGCTGAGCCTGTGCCTCCAAGCTCACTTCTCATCTGCCTCCCCCATCGGCAGGACTCCTGCATCTTCCCCTCAAGCAGTTGGGTGGGATTTTGGATGGGAAAGGTCAAGGTCCTGTTGAATCCAGCAGCTCTTATTCCTCCACCACCCTCACCCTGCCGGGTCTGCCTTCATGGAGCTTGGCTTTGCTCCTTCCACGACAGCAGATGCTTCAAACATTATTTAAAAAAGAATAATAAAATTGTCCCACAACACTTCCACTCTCTAAAGCGCCTCTTTTTCTTCCTTCCCAGTAACTTTCTTTCTTTAAATTTAAGATGGTGCTGGTCACCTTTGCTCCAAAAATACACAAAGCTGCTGCATAACTATTTTCCAAATAATTAATCTTTCCAGTGGAATAACTTAAAGCCCCACGTTTCCTGTTATGTTATACAGCTGCAATTTGTAACGAGAGATCCCGCGCTGTGCTCCTTGGGCAGAGGGCCAAGGACGTGGCACTTTACCTACACAAGAGCCCTACATAAATAATCCTTAGCCGCAAGTTAAACAGTTAGGTACTGTTCAGTTCAAGAAAAAAGGAGAGGGAAAACAAAAGCCTTTCTTCTGGTTGTCAATTCACAGTTCAGCGTTAAACTTTCAGTGGTATTTTATTTTATTTTGTAAGCTTCAGGGGCTGGGAATGCCCCCTTCTCATGTGCCAGGGAAATACATGCTCGGTTCCACCACCAAAAAGTGGTTTTATTGATTAATTCACATTTCAAACAAATATTTTGTCTGTCATAAGGATTATAGCCTCCTGTATAGCTGGGATCTCAAGACACGCCAAGCATAAGTGTAGCAATCCTTGATTCTCGGTCCAAAACCAGGCTTGGTGTGGAAATCACGGGAGATGGCCAGGAGATAAGGGAAGTACCCGGTGCCCTGGCTGGGACTGCCCTTGGAGGGCCACCGGAGCCAGGCATAAATCAGAGCTGCCCTGAGACAGCGAGAAAGGATGCCAGGAGCCGTGCTGGTCCCCTGCCAGCTGCAGCATGGGGGCAGCCCCGAGATGATATAAAGCCTCTATTGGCAAGCCTTCGTCCCTCCTCCGCCTGGCACAATGGGCAGCACCGTCATGCTGGAGCGTGGCGGGTCTGGACTCCCAAAATCGCTGAGTCTCGCTTGCCACCTGCGTTTCATATATCCATAATAACAGCATCATATATATTGGGGAGGTGGGGGGGGGGGAATATGCAGAGTTTAGCTGCAATAGTAGCAGTTTTTATAGGTATTATAAATCATCATGATCATCAGAATCATGCATACTGCTATTATACTTTCAGGATAATAGTGAGAAGGACTGGAATATGGCACAAATAAGTCATTAATTGTTGTCTTCTCAAATTGAGGGAAAGAATGTCAAAGGCTTACACCCCCAAGCTCTAATTCAGCAAAGCACATATGCATGGTGTACATGCTAAAGGGTCAAACTCCCAAGGCTGTTTCATCCCTAAAGATACAGTACGGAGCTTGGCAGAAGTTTGCTGTGGGACAGGAAGGTCCAAAAGCACCTAAGCCAGTTCAGCACCTAACTCCCTGTGCGGTCAGTGGGATTTTAGGCACCTATCTGCACTTGCAGGCCCCTAAATACACTCAAAGCATCTAACCCATGGTTAATGGGGGCTAACATGAGGGGGATGGGATGCAGTGGAGGATCTGTCCTTTGTAAGAGCAGGCACTGGCTGCTTGCCTCCTCTTTTTGGTGAGGAGACGGGGATCTGAGTGCATGCCCTAAAATCACAGCTCGCCCAGCCCAGTGAGGGAGCAAGCCCAGAAGGATTAAATCCAGCACCTCCCAAATTTGCAGGCTATCCCTATCTATTTTGGGGGGTACCATCAGACCTCCAGGTGATGGTGTGGGCTTGCTGGGAAGAGCAAGCAAGGAGACTGGAGGCTGCGGTTTCCCCTTGGCCCTATCCATGACTCCTGCTCACACGGATGAGACTTACCCCAGGTGATGGAGAATAGCGTGGTCCCCATGTCAGGATCAGTCCCGGCTGGTCAGACACACTGCCCTGTTACCCGGGACACGCGGCGTCGCATCAACGTACAAGAGTAACCCATCAAAAGGGAAACAATTTGAAATTAGGCAAACAGGAGAACAGCTTCCAAAAGGCATGAAAATTATCTTGTTTCATGCTTAGAATAACCCCATTACCATGATATCCTGAATAAATTATGCCAAACTTCCCATGCACACACAGACACACACAAAAACCCCTTTGGGCTACTTAACAACAGCGAGAAATTTCAGACGGGGAAGCTCCTGAAAAGAGGGAATTTGAATAAAAAGTGTCCTTTGGAACGTAACTACAAAGTGGGTGTCATCATGCTTTGTTATTTATAATGGCAATTGTTCTCCTCATTGTCAAATACGTTTCTTTTGTACCAGCAAATTCTTGAAAAAAGCTTAATCTTCCACACATAGTGCATTAGGAAACTACTCAAATTAAGACCTCCTTGAGACGCTGATCAATGCAGTGGCTAGGAAGGCCAGGAGAAAAAAAATGCAGCTCAGAGAGGGAAAATTATTTCTTCCCGGCAAGAGAGGGCTATTTATTGTAAACATGGATGGGGGTAGCTTATACTGCATTATGAGAAATGATGTTTCTGTCTTAACTTTCCCTACCCAAGACCATAGCTGGTGGATTTGCACCCAAGCAAGGTGCCTATAGAGGTAATCGCGCTTCAAGAGCATTTAACATCCTCCTTGCACATGGGTAAATACCCACGTGCCATTAAACTCCAGGCATCTAATGGAGCTGATATCACAGAGCTGGAGAAGCAATTAAATCATAATCGTCACTATAGTGTCTCAGTGGCCAATTGGGCTGTGATGACAGAAAAATGAAGCCCTTGCAAGCAGGCTGCAGAAAGAGATGGCAGAAAAGAATGAAACCTCACCTCGTTTCATTAGCTGGCTCTCAGCAGCTAATGAGAGGGGTCTATCACATCAGCATACTTGTCAAAATTTATAGGTGCT